>LR990870.1:13194361-14394361 GCA_905163395.2 Endotricha flammealis | reverse complement strand
TCGGCGCTAGACCGCGGACGGACAGACAGACAGACGGACATGGCGAAACTATAATGGTTCCTTGTAGTTTACTACGGAACCCTAAAAACGGTGAGTTGAACCGTAACCATTATAAAACAATCAGAAAATCAAGTTATAATATTGAATCAAGTTATATAATGTTTTCAACTTACCCGAATTTCATGAAATTTGCCAACATGTTGGTGAGACGGTCAACGACGAGTTTGTCAGGGTTGGACAACGGCACTGCATAATCCAACGGCTTGAATACATAGAACAAGTCATCCGAATGTGAGGCGCCCTTCAAACGCAACCCCTTGTTCAAAACAAATTTAAAGATATTACGATCACCATCGTATGAAAATATGTAATTATACACTGGCAGGTCTGAATATTTAGCCAGTAGATGGGAAAAAGCATCCACAGTGCCGTGAGAAATCCAATCTGAGTAGTAACTGATTATGTTCTTGTACGCGGCCGCATTCACGCGCTTCGAACCGAAGTAATAATGTCGTATCCTTTTAGAAATATTTTTTTTCTCGTCTTCCGAACACCAGGAGAACACTGACGGCAGCCGCTCCATGAAATTATTATCCCAATCCTGGAATGATTCTTTATCGTTGATCCCATAAAACAAAAGGCCTTCGACATCGGTAGTGCTGACCATCACCGGAACTTTATTAAAATTACCTGATTTTATAATGTCGTATGGCGTATCACGAAAGAACGGGTCAGTTAAGTTACTGTCAACACATGGAGTGTACTTGAAATATCTTGTATCATCTGACCTGCCCTTCGTCGCTCTTAAGATTTCACCAACGGAAGATTTGGACAGTATTCTGTATATATCATTTTCCGTGTTTGCTTTTCCGATTTTGTTAACATCTTCTAGCACTGGTCTTAGTGAATCAACGTTAAAAGCCCATGGAGTTAATGGTGATCCGCTGAACAAGATCGCTTTGTGGAAAAGTCCTTTACTCTTTTCTGATAGCATGTGCATGCCAGCAAACGCTGCGCCGGCACTTTGACCTACAAGTGTTACATTGTCCGGGTCACCTCCAAATGCAGATATATTTTTTCTAATCCATTTCAATGCTGCTACTTGATCTTTTAGTCCCAAGTTGGCAATTCCATTTATACATAGAAAACCTAATACACCGAGACGGTAATTGACTATGACTGCAATAACATCTTTGGTTACAATAAAATCACTGTTATATTGGTCTTTGGAGCCGTAATAATAGGCCCCTCCGTGGAAATAGACCATGACGGGCAATTTAGAACTGGGTGTGGCATTTTCCGGAGTAAAAACATCGAGTAGGAGACAATCCTCTTTGTGAAATGTAAGGAAGGCGAAAGATTGAGCGCACCATCCGAAATGTAGGACTGCGTTGAAGATGCCATTAAATGGTGGCGGCTCTTCTGGTGGCTGAAATTGAGAAATGATGTTACATAACTAACATGGCCTTATGAAATGTCACAGAAAAAAGGTATCTATTTACGTAACACGTACAATGATAGGAGTCGCCTAGAACCTTAATGCGAAACTAAATGGTGTTTATGTAAAAACCCCCATATTTTAAGTTAAAGCGTATAAAAATTGGTTTCACTTCGAATCGACAGATACGTTACAAGTCTTTAAAAGGATTACCTAGTACCACAGTTTAACTAAACTACGATATATACTTACTTGAAACCTTTGACATGAAGCGTATGGTATGCTGTAATAGCGGTTCACTCCGGAGATACTCCTAAGACCCCTCAACTTTCCCTGGCTCGTCTCAATGATTGGTGTCATTATTTGTGATCGTCCTAGACAGCTGATCATCAAGGTCATCACCAATTTTGTAATGTACATCATCTTGTCACATTATAATAATTATAAATGCTTTTAATTTCTTGAATATAATGTTTATTTTATGTATTCGTTTTTTTTTACTGTTTGTTAGTGCGTTGTTTTTGTTACCACGTTAGTTATAACAGTATCAAGTGTCAGCCTTTTTTAAATCGTATAATATCATTATGATTGCGTTGGAGTCCCGTAGCAAATATATTTAGAAATGCGTTCAAATGCGACAATTGCCTCTATTTATTGCTTCATAGCATTACCTATGATTTTATAACACTGCTATGAAAGTGATTGAAGTTTTCACAATTTCTCGTTTCTTTATAAAGTGTGTTCTTGCATTTATTACGCCCTTGACAGCCAAGGCCGGGGCATAATTTTCTCTCTACTTTTACTCATTGTCTTTTAATTTGCGTGTATTTCCTTGTTTGTAGAAATTCGCGTTATTTACGAAATATAAATTCACATGTACATTTTTGCGTATTGCTAAAGTGTTTATCAGAATCCTTATAAATTGTTCTTATTGTAGTTAGATCTGGCCATGATGATTAAGTTACGGAGGATAACTTGACCTGCTTTTGGAAGATGAGCAAATACCTAGTCGTTATCTATATTTTGTGATCCTTAAATTTCATAAAATATTACCAGAAATAAATTATGATTAAAATTAATAACTTTAAAAATTCCGGTTTGGTTTACTTTCACTAATTAGTTGTTAAACACTGTCACAAAACCTTTAAAGCACCTTATTTAAATGTTTATAACTGCAGTTTGTATCACTGATGTGCAACGCGTGACCAAGTTAGAATAAACTATAAGACTGCACATTCTCTCGACAGCCTCTTGGCTTTCGGTGTTTCGTAGAGATGGCGAAACTTGTAGTGTTGATACTCCCGCCACATTACGCCACATATTCGATTATTATTCTCGACAGTTAGCTGAATTTAAATCTATTTAAATAAATCAACTTTTTGCAAGATACACATTAGAATATCGTCCTTTATGTATGTACTCTGTCAATTTTTTTTCTGATTAAGTTCGTTATTATATATTAGTTGATGATGAATCAAAAGAATCTCAAAGATGAAGCTTATTGACGTCCCGGGGGCGACTACAGCTGTCTTGGAACTGACAGCTCTAGTTGCATCCGGGACGTCAATATACTTCATTGCTTTTGGTCAATCTAAGGTCATCGTTGTTGATCTTGCACTACTACCGTGTCGTGTGTGCAAATAAAATACATTAATTCATTAACTTCTTTTGATTCATCATTAACTTCTCATTCAATTTTGATTCTTAACTGGAATTGATTGCCTCATATTCTCAATAGGCGCAAAACTAAGTAAATTAATGTAGCAAGGTGTCGAGACAATCCATCAGTAGACTTTACCACTCACTCACTAAGATATTGTTGTTAAAATAGTGTCTGTGAGAAGATTTTGACTGGCAGAAGGCTTTTGTTATAAGGTGTAATCAAAGTAATGTTTATATTATAATGTTCCACACGAATGGGATTATTAGTATGACGGGTAGTGTTATAAAATAAAAGACTAAGTATTTATAATGATAATAATATATTTCGTTATCTCACTTAAAACCTGCAAGCAATCGGAACCACAAGTCAAATGTTTGATAGGTTTTACTAGGAGAGTACAATTTTTTTTAAAACAAAATGAGACTAGATAATACTATCACTGTGACCTGACTGCGCAACGTTTGGTCTATCAATAGACATTTAATAAAAATAAATAATTCACACAGCGCTAACTGGTACCAAGGTCGTGTTACCAAACAAAACAACGGATACTTTAAACCTTTAAGTAATGTTTTTTTATACCACTCACGCGTTGCCAATCCGCTCAACCCTCACAAGTGGAGCTCTGGAGACCTTACTCACCGTAGGAATACAACATGGCCGATACCAATGCTATTTGGCTACGATCTTCTGTAAGGTAGAGGTCCTTTCCCACACGGGCTGCTCTGATTTGAGCGGATTATCCGCTGTGCCCTATCTCTCTTGATACATAGAAAAAACTCAGACTTAAAACAAACAGAACAGCGGGTCTAATCTCCTAATTCTCAATATCATGCGATATCTCACTCTTTTTGTATTTTGTATGAGCAAGATAGCACTTGAAATTGGGGCTCGATATTAACTGTTTTTTTTACGATATTAGACCCTGAATCGTTACCAAATAATGGAGAAAAATTTATTCTAGAAGTTATTCTAGTATGATTATAAGGTCCTACTTTATTAATGAACTACCTTTTAAAACATGACTATGTAGGTTACATAATTATGATCGTTTAAACAAGGAAATAATGGTCTAGTACCTATTCGGTAGAATGAAAGAGGTTTAAGGGGTGCGGTGCGAGGGGCGCATCAACGCGTCTCACGTATCAAAATTGTTGAATATGGATGGCTTTATGTAACATTTCTCTAACTACTTACAATACAATCTAATTTTTGTATTACTGAATACTAGACCATTATTTCCTTGCTTAAACGATCATAATATGTATATTATAGTCATGTTAAAAGGAAGTTCACTAATAGGCCCATAAATAATGACAAGATCCGCTGCAAGTCAATAATCAGGACACGTATGAATTAAATTATAATGTTTTCATGAAAACGTGACCGTGCGCAGACGCAGCTATATCGAATCGACGATCGTCTATTGCCCTTTTAACACCAATTACCGAAGCCCTTATGACCCCTGTAATAATATATCAGTTTCCTCATACGAAGTCAGGTTATACTAAACATTATTCTTCTAAATAAAAATATTAATGATTAGAATGACACATTACACATTTATTGTTTTTGTAAGTATTACCACAGACTATTATAACTTCTTTTATTTTTTACATAGTAGTTAAGTTCATTATCTAGATCTTTTCTATTTTTTATGACATGTTAGAACCAACCCCTTATTCCCCTTAACATGCCTTTCAAAGCACGCCGGTATTTTTTAAACGTTCTTTTTAAAACCCATCTAAATACATAACCAGTGTACCGAGGTAACACTAAGCATAAATAGTTCTAGCAGCCTAAAATACATGAAATATTTAGAAATCTTTTAAATTAAATAAATCACTCAACTCTATATTTCTGAAACCGTAATTTTTTCTTCTATATTTATTGTACGTGTAGTTCCAAAAATTTACAGACACTGGGTCCCACATGGGCTCGGTGGTGAACTGTTGATCTATTACCAGCGCTTTTGGGTTCGACTCTCGACTCGGCCGCCAGCGCACCGGCAACAGTCTGGATGTCTTTGGTGTTGGATCACTGGAACAGGGGAAAACACACTGCTTAGAGAGGTAGGGCACAGCGGATAATCCGCTGAAATCGGAGCAGCCCGTCTGGGGAAGGACCTCCACCTTACAGAAGATCGTAGCCAAATAGCATTGGTCTCGGCCATGTTGTGTTCCTACGGTGAGTAAGGTCTCCAGAGCTCCACTTGGGGGGGTTGGGAGGGTTGGCAACGCGTGAGTGATACCCCCGGTATTGCAAACGTCTATAGGCTACGGTGACGGCTTACCATCAGGTCGACCGTATGCTTGTTTGCCACCTGTGTTGTATAAAAAAAAAAAAAAAAAAAAGAGGCAAAAAACGATAAAAATATATTTTTGTCTCTCCAGAATTCATCTACTGATACTCTTTACTACTAATAATCGATTTTCAATAGTTCATTTTAATCTTTGTAAAAACATGGTGTAAGTAGGGAGCCAATATTAAAGTAAAAACAAGTATGATAAATGATATGTCTAAACATAAATTGCATGTTATGACGAAGCTCTACGTCTACTTACTAGGTTCTACAAAAATGATCGCAAATTCCTACAAATATTATTCATGTTATAATTTTGTACTAAGTTTATCGTAATCTTCCATATAAAAACCTACCAAAAGAACAGAATAGGTTATATTTGGATACATATTTCTTGTCCACCTGCCTGCAGTTGACATTTAAAACCGAAACGGTGTGTTGCATTAGCTGTAATTAAAGCACAACAGAGAATTGAAAATACTACATTCTTACATTTTTCATTCCTATGATTAAAACCAGATATAATACGGAAGCCTGTCTAATGTCTATGGGATGGGACTTTTTGTCCGTCAATACAGTTTGACAATAGTCCCTTGTTTGCGCAGGCCTGACACTGACATCATGCAGGTGGAACTTGTTTTCTAATGTGGCAACATCAACACTACACTATTGTGATAAACATTTAGCAGCATTTAACAATGTACCTAGAATTGATAGTCTGTAAGATCGGTTTATAAACTGAATTCTATGCTTGCGGAGAAGACAAACCTAGTAGTTTCAATAAGGTGAAGATTAGATAGAAAATATTATTGGATTTACCTGTATTTGGCAAAATTGGTCCACATTGTCACCATCCGCTTAATCATCCTGTTTTCAAGATAGCGGTGCGGCAAAGGGAACGCGTGCGGCTTGAATATGTAGAAGAGCTCGTCGGCGTGGGATGCGCCCGCCCTAGTGCCGTACATCGATATCAGTTTTGGCATATTCAAGTAGCCGTTGTGCTTAAACAGATAGTAGAATATCGGCTTGTCCGACGTCATCATGTACAACTCAGACTCGATCACAGAAGGAAACTTAAAGTGCACATCTGAGTAATAATTTACCATGTCCATTATCATGTCATCTCTCCCAGATGAAAAGTAATGTCGCGTTATATTCTCAGAGGTCTCATTCCTCTCTGCTTCATTAGAAAATACTAAATCTGTTTGAAGAACGTTCATAACATCAAATTTTTTCAAACTCGTACCATAATCTTTCGCTACAAATAATATACCTTCGTTGTCGTTGTAACCGATTATCATTGGTACTTTAGTGTAATTACCAGTCTTTATTATATCTGTAGGATACTGCGTTACGATGGGCTCCACCCCCGGGATCGTCTTCTCAATACATGGCACGAAAAGAGGTTTAGCTGTTATCCATAAGTTTGGTTCTGTGTGTTTTAAAGCGACGATTAACTCATGGGCTGACTTATTTGATAAAATACTATATAATTCATAGGGATCTTTGGTGTTGTATCCAAATTCTTTGGCTAGAGTACTGGCTGTTTCTATAGGATCATGTTGCAGACCCCATGGAGCTAATGTAGACCCGCTCTGCAGTATGGCCTTATGGAAGAGTCCACGAGCAGCTGGGGACAGTATAAGGAATGACGCGGAAACTCCTCCAGCACTCTCGCCAAACAATGTGACGCTGTTAGGGTCTCCGTTAAAGGCTCCGACATTGTCTTGTATCCATTTTAAAGCCGCTATCTGGTCTTTAAGGCCAGCATTCCCTGGAGCCTCTTTGATGCCGAGACAAAGGAATCCCTCTACGTTGAGTCTATAGTTGATGCCAACGTAGACAACGTTATGTTCAACGAGGAACTCTCCTCCGTAAAAGAATGGTGAGCCGGTTCCTTCAAAGAAGCATCCTCCATGAACGAAGACCATCACGGGGAAGAGGTCACCGGGTTTAGCGCTGGCCGGCGTGTAGATGTTCAGCTTCAGGCAGTCGGTGTCGCCAATGATGACAGATCCGAGGGTTTTCTGAGGACACCAAGTGTTCTCGTCGGCCGCTTCAAAGATTCCGTCCCATTTTGGTGGCGGCAGTGGTGCCTGGAATTAACATTGAAAAACATTAAAAAAATTACAAGTGACCCAAGAAATTAAGAACCTGTAAGTTCCGAACAGATTTATAAAAATATTAAATGTATAAAAAGCTTAAATGCATATAAAAATATCTAAATCTTTCTTTCTTTATTTTTACTACCACCAGTTCCGACGGCAGAAACTTAGAAGAACTGGCATGAAACAAAGTACTTGCTTTTAAACTGGTACTAAAGTACTAATACAGTAAAGTTAGTAGTTCACCATATCGGATTAGATGTCACCGAAACAGTGTTAGTTTTAGTATGCGAATGTTTAATAAACAAGGTTTGTCGGTCAAGGCCGACACGGTCGCCGATGGACGTCCGGCACACTGACTTTGGCATTACTTTATATTGTCAATTCTCTACGTTGAATGGGTAAGATTTTTCGTGTCATACGTCAAAATGCTAATATAAACATAGTGTAAACAAACACATGACAAAGTGACTTCCCCTTTAATAGAGATAGTAAGAAAAGTGCCAATAGACATATTCTTATATTACAACTTCATAAAACTAGGTCAATGTAAAATTACTCAATATTCTGTGTTATTATATATAGCACAGGCTAGATTGTTATTATATTAGCGTATACTAGCGGACCGCCCCGGCTTTGCGCGGTTTTTACTAAAAATCACTAATAAAAAATATATGTATGTCGCATACGGTCATGAGTATGGACATGAACACTAAGCAAAACGAGGGTGCGCCATCTAGCGGCGTGTTGAGAAAACGTTGCTTTTGGCGCGCTCCGGCAGAGTCGTGATACGGAAGGCGGGCTCGACTGAACACTTCGTTATCGGGCGCCACCGAGAGTAGTACTCGTAGTCACGGAACTGTCGCGTTTTACCTAGTGTCTATTTGTATTTAGTTGAATTAAGATACTGTACCTAATTAAATTGTGTTGTAACAGCGATTTGAAAAAGAGACCTAGACTGAGGTTTTTCTTGCGGCATTTCTTTTCCATCAGTGGTCATTCCGAAGTGCTAGTAAATTAAATAAACATTCTTTAAGTAAAACTAAAACTGTTGTTTCTCTCATATCACGACTACCCTCGTTACGCCCTTGTGATGTTGAATTGCACATCGAATAACCGCTAGGCTATCCGACATCAGATGTGGGATGTGAGTCGTGGTATTGAGAGTTTAACAGATCAGTCTGGTCTCACTAATGTAAAACGTGACAAACTAACGTGACAAATTAAGAAAATGCGTGTTCGATGCACGACGGACAGTCTGCTGTTGTTGACTACGAGTAGCGGAGTTTTGCGGACTACCGAGTACCGGCATTTAGTAGCGCAAAGTGTATCGTATGGTGGGTACTTAACCTCAAAACGAATCCAAATTCTAAAATAGTGTCATTTCAGGTGTATGTCCGTGCGATACTCGACGATGTGTGACGGGTAGCTGAGGCTGAGACGCGACGCGCACCAGGCGGTGGCGGTACTGGCGGTGCAGCGGCGGCGGCGTGGTGGCGGCGTGCCCCGAGTCGCAGTGCAATTGAGGCAGAGACGTGCCACGACACGAGTAAACACGGGTGTGTGTGCCCGTGGCGGACTGGTAAAGTGTACCCTCCGATATTATAAAAAAAAAAAGGTCAGTGTTGATTACGTATGATGCTAAGTTTAAGCTTAAAGTGCTAAGTTAAGCTGAAACTGTGTAAGTTTAAGCTGAAACTGTGTAAGCTAAAGTTGAAACTGTGTTAGTTTGAGCTGAAACTGTGTATGAAGTTAAGCTCATTGGTCATTTAGCACTATTCATTAAAATGAATTATTTAGAGGTCAAGGTCATTAAAGGTCAATGTGAGGTCAAGGTCATTAAAAGGTTAATGCACACAATGATTTAGAGGTCAAGGTCATTTAAAGGTTAATGCACAAACAGAATAAAGTATTTTTGACTTCAACTTTGACTTTGGAGGTCAAAATCAAATGTATCACGTTTAGAGTGGGGTTCTTAAAAGGGGTTCAAAATTTTCATCCTTTTGTCGCTAGGACGCACCGTTTTCGAGATAAACGTTTTGTTTAAATTATTTTTACTTAGTAACTTCAATGAACTCTAACAGTTGTTTTATTTTCGATTTCCGGACAATGGAACGAGACGAGAATCAGCGGGTCAGCGGTGTGCGGACTCTGAAGTGGACCAGGTCTGCTCGTGTTGGTGGTGAGCTGGCGAGGCAGATGTGACCACCTGCGCGGCATAGTGCGGACAGCAGTGATCGCGCTTGCTGTCGAGGTTACTGCTCTTCGCGGGACCACCGGCGCAGTCGAGGTGTCCGGGATGTCTTGAGGAGAGTATTGTTTGATGATATTGAAGTGGAGACTACTGAGCAATAATGTTGATTTTAAGTTATGAATTTTAAAAGTTCTGTTTTCATGTAAATTGAGAGACATTTTAAATTAAATGTTGAGAAATAATTGCTCAATGGTTTCGATGGTGGAGTATAATTTAAAGTATACTTAGTTCGAATTGTGCTCAGAAAGTAATGTACCAGTTTAAGTTAACGTACCATTTTATAATGTTGAGTAGAGTAAGTAATCTATGTAGCGAGAGACCAGTGGGTCTGTGAGATACCACACGGAGTTGTTGGTCAATGTTGAGTTGGCAATGGTGATTTTGTCGGTCGGCTGGTATTGCCGTGGATATACAGCAATTTCAGACAGAGCTATTTGAGATAGAGCCATTTGAGTAGAGTCATAGAGCCATTCGAGGTAGAGCTGTACGAAGTAGAGCTATACAAGGTAGAGCTGTACGAGATAGAGTCAGTTGAAATAGAGTTATTGATAAAACGAAGGCGAAACTTTAAGGTTTCTATTCTCGAAATGGAGACAAATGAAAGTGAGTAATGAGAAAAGTTTAGTTGATTTAATTACGAGTTACTGTATTGAAATGTAATGTAATGACTGGACGTTTTGTGTCCGATGTGTCCGATGGACTGGAGGTTTTGTGTTCGATGGACTGAACATATTTTGTGGCTCGATGCCTATGGATAGGCTTGAGTTTGTGTGTTGGGCCAATTAACACTGTTGGTATAAGGAGTGATGCAATGCAGTGTTGACTGTATTGTAGAATGTTAAATTAAGTTTCTTTGAGTAAAGTTTTCTCATAACTCTAAGTGAACTCTTTGTTGTTAAGGCCAAGAGAACTGAGTAGACATGTAGAGTATTGGCAAAATACATAAAGACTAAGTACCAATTTCATTGTCGTGACGTGAGTAATGACGAATTTTGTAAAATTATTCGAAATGTTTGTTGTGTACCCAGTAAGTACTCAACAGCAAGGGACCGCGTGAAGGTCACAGGGATGATCTGGTGGTTGGTCACAGGGATGATCAGCTGTAACCACAGGGATGGTTATGGCACCTTGCTTTTGACGAACGTTTATTATGTTAATTCGGTTGTTATTGATTTTATTTTCATTATTGGTACTAAGCTCTTCATGGTTAGGTGCTTGATTTGTTAAGCTAAGTGTGACTTAGAATAAATTGGACTTTATATTAAAACTTTGGATTTGAGTTGGAGAGAAAGTTCTTAGAATAGAAGTAAATTAGACTTGATATTGAAACTTTGGATTTGATATTGAAACTTTGGATTTGAGTTAGAGAGCAAGTCCTATATGTGTAGTCAGGAGTGACCGAACGTTGTGATACTGTGTGAGTATTGATTGTTTCAGTTACACGCGAGGACACGTGTCTCGCAGGATGGCCGTGTCGCATACGGTCATGAGTATGGACATGAACACTAAGCAAAACGAGGGTGCGCCATCTAGCGGCGTGTTGAGAAAACGTTGCTTTTGGCGCGCTCCGGCAGAGTCGTGATACGGAAGGCGGGCTCGACTGAAAACTTCGTTATCGGGCGCCACCGAGAGTAGTACTCGTAGTCACGGAACTGTCGCGTTTTACCTAGTGTCTATTTGTATTTAGTTGAATTAAGATACTGTACCTAATTAAATTGTGTTGTAACAGCGATTTGAAAAAGAGACCTAGACTGAGGTTTTTCTTGCGGCATTTCTTTTCCATCAGTGGTCATTCCGAAGTGCTAGTAAATTAAATAAACATTCTTTAAGTAAAACTAAAACTGTTGTTTCTCTCATATCACGACTACCCTCGTTACGCCCTTGTGATGTTGAATTGCACATCGAATAACCGCTAGGCTATCCGACATGTATATATATAGCCCATGTTACCCGGGGGTAATGTGCCTTCCAAACGTGAAAAAAATTTTGAAATTGGTCTAGTAGTTTTTGAGTGTATTCGTTACAAACATACACACATTCAAAAATACAAATCTTTCCTTTTTATAGCAAGCGGACTGATGGAAAGTAGTAAATGCCTTGCTCACTACAAGGAAATTGGACATAGGAAGGAGAAGATATGGAGTTGGGCTTACGTATGATTCTCATAACTAATTCAATACCTAAATTGACCTAGTTTCTTTCGGCTTTTCTTCTCGTCGTTTCGAAATTCTGATATTTTAAAATAGTGCACGCGAAGATCCACAGAATAAAGAATTTATGATTTTTGATTTTTTCGACGACGACGGAAGACATTGTTTTATTGAAATGAAATGAAATGAAATCGTTTATTTCAGAAATTAGACCTTCACAGGCACTTTTTCTTTCATATACATACTAATACAAAAATTTTCACGTGTTCTTCAGCATGAAATTGCAAATGTAATAAGGCCTAAGACGCACTCACCTTATTTACGCAAGTCACAAAAGAAGTTAATTTACATACAATACTCATTCATTTGACCTGAACAGGAGTTTACATGAAATGTCATATGATGAAATATCAAGCGCATATATTTAATAGGTAGTCAATTAATTGCCTTTCCGTGATGGTGTCGGTGTGACGCTTACGGATGTAACCGTAGCGGTCATTTGGGGCTTATTGAGACTACGATTAAATAATTTATCTCTCAAAACAATTTTACAATTCACATAAATAGTAACACAGATTTTTTTTACTAACAATTTTTGCCAGTAAGCATAGTTTAAAATTTTCTTGCTATGTATTAACATACTTCTGACGTTTTTAGCGATTTTATTTTGTTTTACGATGCATTTAGCCGTCGTGACTTTGGTCACTAGCTAGTAATAAGACCTTAGAATTAGATGATATAGCTGCCACGCTCTACTAGAGTTGTGTAAGGCTCTACATTGTGTTTAATGACTGTGAGGGCCTAGTCTCTAAATTAATGATTTAGTTTGACTTTAAAATGTGAAATTAGACATGAAGTTAGAAGTAAACGAAATAGGACGAAGAGCCTGTCACACATTCGTTTTTGCTTGGCATGAGTGTAGCCTGCATAATAGCACTGCCCCACCGCTACATAAGCACAGGCGATTCCGTTTCTTTTTATTCATGAAAGGGGTTGGCAAACAAACAAACAGACTGTCCCCTGATGGTAAGTGGTCATTAACCAAGTGATACCAGGTCCTCTGGTATCACTAAGTATGTATTTTTTCCAAATCAAAATGTTAAACTAAATGAATTTATGTTTACAGTCGTATACAGCATGAATCCTATTCATTATATTTTTTTAAACATTTACCTGAAATCTATTCTCGTTGTTGACAGTGGCGTAGGGTACCCCAAAGTACAGGTGGGATGCGCCGTCTTCGCTCACCCGGCCGCGGAGTAGGCCACCCGCCACCCTCACCACGGGGGCTGGTTGCTGTACCACATTGGCGGCGATCAGTGACAGTAGAGCCACCCACTTCATATTCTGGTATTCACTGCCATCCTTTGGTATTTATAAACCGTCATCACTTGAAACAAAAATAAATAGAATTAAATGTTATTATTGTCGGTATTGCATCGCTGTGGTCTCCTTTTATATCTTCTGAATTGATTTTGTGTTTTTTTACCAATAATAAACCACGTTATTTGTGATTGTCAGCTAACCCGGAACGGTCAACAGTTATTTATATTATCTTTAAAAAGTTCGATTTAAATACTTCACTATTTAAATTTTTCAAAAATGCATCGAAGTAATCTCGGTACTAAAATCCTTAAAACGATCAGTACAGTTGTTGGCCGTGAAAAATTGCACATAGAGACATTTACATTCGCATTAATAAAAACAAATCATAATGTTTTTTTAACTTTATACGGCAGACAAACAAGCAACCCCAAATGGAAAATGGGACACCAGCAGCAACAGATGCAACAGCATCACTAGGGGGCGGGTGGCGGCGGCGGCGCAGCTACCAATGTGATTCCCGGTTCAAAATATGTTTACGTACTTGATATACGGTGATTTGCTCAAAACCATTTTTAAACTTAATCACATATTATATTATGGGTGTCACTGTCACATTAAAGAAAAAAGATATAACGTGAGATTTAATGTGGAATTAAAATTAAAATGCGTTTCAGAAACTGGCTCCTTATTAGGACACAGAAAAAGGACTCACCTGCTTGATTCACTTCTAGACTCCTGTATCCTGCACAATTATTTAGTGGTCATAATAAATTTTTAATACGTTAATCAGACATATTTCATTTAAAAAAAAAACTAATCTAACCATTAAGAAAATTTATTTATTATCAATAAATATATTTATATTAAGTTATAAATTGTTATTAATTAAGGATTTATTATTAAAATTCAACTGCTAATGATAAAAATAAATAGGTATTATTACAGCCAACGTGTGAACAGTAGCTTGTTCTCGATGGAAATACTGCGCATTATAATATTATCTTCATTACTTATAACCATGATTTTGTTATATACACAGCCTTTTAGGGATCCGTACCTAAAGGGTATAACGTGACCCTATTACTAAGCCTCCGCTGTCCGACTGTCTGTCACCGGGCTGTATCTCACGAACCGTGTTAGTTAGACAATCGAAATTTTCCACAGATGTTTTTTTTATATTGATGTCATACAGTAGACAAACAAGCAAGCGGGCCACCTGATGGAAAGCGGTCACCGCCGCCAATGGACATCAGTAACACCAGGGGCGCCACCAAGGAGGTTGGAGAAAATGAAGGGAAGGGAAAGAAGGAGGGGGAAAGAGGGGATAGGGAAGGAGTTGGGCTTTTGGATCTCTCACTCACCGAATGAAACGCATTGCTGCTTCATGTCGATATTCTGTGAGAGGGTGGTACTTCCCCGGTCGAGCCAGCCTATTTCATAATAATTGCTCTACCACTCCAAAAAATGTTCAATTGTTGTAAAAACTAAAAATAGAATAAAATAAATATTGAACGGGAGCTCTCATACAACAAACGGGTGTTTGCCGTATATTCTCTGCAATAATAACGGCTAGAAACGCTTGAATGAAATATTCACAGAATATTTGTGTGTTGAGTTTTAAAATAAGTAAGTAAATAAAATAAATGTTTTACCATACAACAAACACGACTTTTTTTGCCGTTCTTTGCTCGGATATTAAAATATTGTATTGATAATGTTACGGAACCTTTCGTGCACGAGTCCGACTCGCACTTGGCCGGTTTTGTTAATTTTATCACATGTAAATATTATACAGTTTAACACCACACTTATACTTCATATTGTTGACTGCAGTTCTGTTAGTCGTAATATTAGTTTGTTTTAAATACAGGTTTTTAGTTTTTATTTCCTTACTGTGACGATCAATTCTCAAGGTGACACGATCTACTAATTTACCTATAAATAGAAATAATAACATTCTTTACTTGCTCATGCCCTTGGTTTTACCCGTGACATTTCGCTGTTCCCGTTCCCAGGCTGATCTACGAGATATGAACTATCCAATGTGTTAATCATAGCGTTTATTTATTTAAACTTTATTGCACTATCAATACAAAATGTGTACATAGACAAAAGGCGAACTTAATGCCTCCCAGTTTACATTTGGGACATTTTAAACGGTCACAATAGGGGTGCAATATTTTTTTTAGCAGCCTTTTGTGTCCCACTGCCAGGCAAAGGCCTCTTACAAATTTCTCCAATGTTTTCTTAATTGGGCCTTTACCGGCCAATCCTTTAAGTAAGCATCGGTATCGGTGCGACATAAAAAAAGAAATATTCGTATATTGATTACCTATTGTAAGCTAGTTAATGTCATGTATTGTCAGAAAACGTAACAGGATGTACAGGGGTTGTCATCATAGCGGTGCAGACTATCAGTGTACTGTCCAGCAATATTTAAGTACCAATTCTTTATTTATCACTGATTATTATTATTTTTAAATGTAATTCAATCGATTTTATTAATATCATTATTCGTGATTAGCCTATTGTAAAAAATTATTGTTATTTTTAATGAAAATTTCCAATACGATGTGAATTGTTAAGGAATAAATTATTATTATTATGTATTTTGATAAATCTATGTCCGTTGCAATCGATTAAATGATTGATTTATCAAATCCAAGTTAAAAACTTATCGTGTGTCTCAAGCAAATCTATCAAGCCATTTTAGCGTGAAAAAGCAACAACATCCATACATACACACATCCATACTTACAAACTAGAGAACTACTAAACCTACTACAGAAATAAAAAGCGGGCAAGTGTATGTCGGGCCAAATGGGAGAGAGGGAAAGAGAAAATAGAATTGCATTAAAATGAAGCTGCGCAGTGATGATTTCAAATTCGGAAAAGTAACGTGTGAATCGATTAGTTGGATTTGCACAATATGGAAACTGCATGCCGGTCAGTTCAAGAATAGGATGTGTACGCGCAATATCCAGGTTCAACTTGCACCATTCCGATACTGTTCTTAAGCGAGAAAGTATTAACGCCTTGTAGTCAAATAGCTTCTGTAAAATGACACATTTTAATCACGAAAATAAAGAGGTGAGCCGGGAGCATATTTTAGGGTACAGCGGATAATTAAGAGAGGTAGGGCACAGCGGATTATTCGCTCAAATCGGAGCAGCCCGTCTGGGGAAGGACCTCCACCTTACAGAAGATCGTTGCCTAATAGCATTGGTCTCGGCCATTTTGTGTTCCTACGGTGAGTAAGGTCTCCAGAGCTCCACTTAAAACTTGGGAGGGTTGGGAGGGTTGGCAACGCGTGAGTGATACCCTACAGGCTACGGTGATGCTTGCCATGGGGCGGGCCGTACACCACAAACAAGTACAATATATAAATTAAAAATGACAAAAGAAACATGCATAAAATGCAAGAATACTTGCTTATGGAGACTGGCAATCCGTCAAAGGCATAAAATGCCTGTTTAAAAAAAAAGTAATTACAAGGTTACATAACAATGTTTACATTATTAGCATAAAAATCATTGTTATTATAGTTCTCTACCATTCTCATGTCTGTACAAGATAATCTAATTTGTATACGGAACTCACGGAGCCGAATTCGCACTTGACCGGCTTATTTTGCTGAACCCAAATATTGTATCAATGTTGTTGACCATTGTCAATTTAAACACAGGCTATGTAACATTCATAATCATGAGAACTATGTTATTACCATGTCGTAAATGGTAACTATCGCCGCGTTTCCAATTTGTTATGACGGCAGAATAGAGTGACACGAAACGTTTTTTTCTTAGTTAGATCAGGTGACGCGTTGTGCCATAGTCATAGTTGGTACAACAGGTTTCTTTTTCCAAATTATTCCTGTTGGCACAATTAGTTGGACTAACAGGAATATTTTTTCCAAATTGTTCCTGTTGGCACAATTAGTTGGACTAACAGGAATATTTTTTCCAAATTGTTCCTGTTGGTACAACTAGTTGTGCGTAACAGTAGTTGGTCCAACAGGAAATGGTGAACGTTATTACGGCTGACGGCACGGCACCATGGTGTTGGAAATCTACGTTACGATGTCGTGACCTGGGTTTGATGCGTTTTTTACAATAAGTTTTTTTAAATAAAATTTCATTAAAAAAAATCTTATTCTCTTACGAACGATACAACGAAACGGGGGTAACAGAGCAAACATCCGTCTACCTAATTAATAGTTATTTGATTAGGTATTGCAAAAAACTTAAAAATAACTTTGACTTTTCAAAACTACTAACCCTGGCACACTACACGCGAAGTCGACCGAGGTTAGACGAATACACACAATGCACACTGGCCGCCGTTCTAAAGTAAGCTAGGCTTAATTGAGGCTTGAGGGCATAATACCATTTTTTTCCATACAAAATTCTAACGCGCTCGTATTCGAACATGAGGCAAAAAAACTCGTATTAAGCACTCTGCTTGTGTTATACCCAACACACAAGAGCCGACACAAACACAAATGCTATACACATAAAACTTTACCTCGTGCGGGAATAGAACACACCATCTAGTATTCAAAGTGGGTTGTGTAGATACTTTGTCTAACTTCACCTTGAAGCGAGTAGTATAAAACAACGGAGCTATTCACGTAACAAAAACTGTTCAATCTCGTCTCAAACTCAAGCACTATCTCGCTCAATTCCTTTTTTGTATGAGTGAGACAGCGCTAGAAATCGACACTAGATTTGAACTGTTTTTGTTAAGATACTAGACCCAAATATTAAACTTTATATCACAATTTTATATCACAACAAACACTTGTACACACATAACAGACTGAATGTGGAATAACATTAACATTGTCGTGACCCGAACCCGAACCCGCACTCGCACAACAAACAAAAGATAACACGCATTAAAATAACTAATTGATTATATTTTTTTATAATAATCCAGCTGTCTGTCGAGTAGCCGGTTTCCAACTAGCGTCTTCGTACAAACCTTTCACAACTTCAAGGCTCAAACACACTTGACCCATGTACCAATAGCATTAACCAACTAAATTGTGTATGCACGACTGTTAGTCTTAGATTTAACGAATGATTGTATGTTTATATTGTTCGGTTTATCATTTGTATATCTTTTTTTAAATTAGTTTGCAAAAAACTACTAGGCTTGCAGCCTTGACACATGACCTCGGCTCGATAATCGTACTGATAACATTTTTGTTCTTGTGGTATCCAGTTTATTGACTCTTTTCTTTGTTTAATTTTTTAATGTTTTTATGATAAAAGAGGAAAAACGTTTCATTCGGCGAGTGAGAGATTCGGAAGCCCGACAACTTTCCTCTTTTCCACTATTCCTTTCCGTGTAGCAGGCAACCAAGTATTGGGATGCCCACGGACACCCGCCGGCGGGGATGCGGTAGTGTCACCAGTTCCCGCGACCCCGCCACTGTGAAGGCGGAGAAGGTGGCCGACAGTCTGGTTTTTAGTCGGTATCCCTCATTGGCTAGAGAGGTGAGCCCGACAGACCCCCGTCGCTTCCCCAAGTGGCTGGACATGCAGTAATGCATTTTCCTGACTTTAAACAAACAAAAAAAAGGCAACCAATTAGTATCTGTCGTTGTTTATCTTGGATGATGGCCACAAGGCTAACAAGTTCCTTAAATACCCTTGGTAACTATAAAATATTATTATCAATACTCAATATTTGTTGCTTCCTTAAATTGGCTTAAATACAGTCATCAGTACAAAATAACAAATAAATAAGGACCCTGTCGGGCACTGCAATGCGAGGGAGGATATTACTAACCACCTTATAAATCTCTCCAAAAATAAATCCCGCAAACAAGAGTGTAAACCATAAATTGCAATTAATTTAACTTCTCTTCACTCCTTATCAAAACAAATCATCCAAATTGTTATAAACCGGAGTCGCGAGAGAACTTTGTGAATGCAATAATCCATTTCGCGCTGAGTATTGTATGATAAAGAGTTTCAGGTGACTAACTGCGGAGTGTAATAGCAAGGTTAATTGCAGCCGTATACCGGCTGTACTGCACAGTATATATTATAATTGAAAGGAAGTAATACATCTTCATACAAACACCTTACGTACAAGACATTAGCACTAGCGGGCTCCAGACCTAGTTCGAAATGGTGGTTGTTGGAATTGCAATGCAATAAAACTTTAAGTATCAAACTTCTACTTTTTCCTAAAAACAGTTACAATTTTTTCCAAAAGTATGAAATATACTTGAAGTTTCATTCCATTCAACATCCTTCGAGCCGGATCTGCCCACTAACTGTGCCTTCTTCATACAATGTTGCTGAAATGCTAGAGCTTCAAGGGCGGGGAGCAGTGGTTGTAGTGTAACTTATTTATCTAATAAGTAAAACATACTGAATACAACTGAAATAACATGTAAAACATGACTAGGGAACATGCCCGTGAAGTCAAGTCCTACTCTTTGAATAAGGGATTTCTTTTTCAAAAAATTTGAAAACTTCTTTGAAAATTTTGCGGAGCCGTTTGGAGTACACAGTGAAGCGTCACAGATAGCATTTAAACAAGTTTGCAAATAAGGGAACTTGTATGTAGCACTTACTCTTAAAGATCTAAACATATAATGTAAGCAGCGACCTACCTTTATCACTTTTGTTTATAATTTTAATTATTTTACTTTAGACTTTTGAATGCGCATGTCTCTAATTATGTATGGAGATACGTCACTGTTTTTACATTGTGGTTGTGGCTACGAACGCCGGACAAGTAATTAGAAGTAGATTACGCATAAATTGCCTGCGATCGTACACCGCAGGCTCCGGTCGCCCCCACCCGCTTAATGATCATAATTACTAAGGATCATTACAGTGTTATCATTTATTCATATTAAAATATCATCTCTTCATCATCTTTACGCCTAACCGGCCTGTTGTGATTTGTAAATCATCATATCAACCCATAATCATGCCACTGCAGGGATACTGGTCTACTTTCAGTCGAAGGGGATTAGAGCTTACTCTGCTACCCTGAGAAACTTAACTAAACTGAATAAAAAGACGGTCAGACAGACCGGCAAACAAATATTGTTATACATAACTTGTAATTATTCACATTAATTAAGAAAAAAGGTGTAATTATGTTGAATTTAGGTGTGTATGTTGCTGGACACAAAGTAGTGAACGACTACAAAATAACAGAAACAACAACAGAATGTAACAATAGACCATGGCGTTCGAAATCACACTTCAACAGCGCTTTTCAGAATAATTTTAGCACCGGAGAGAATTATTTTTTATGGGATTTAAATAAAAATACGAAATAACTATGGTACTCTTCTATATTTAGTGTAAGTTTTATTCCAAAACAGCAAAGTTTCCGAATCCCAGAGCGGAGCAGTCGAAAATTCCTTGTTCATGACAAGGACACGAGGATTGGTTTTCTCTGTGGGCTCCCATTTTACCGGCAATAATGATGTTACTTCAGGCGTGGGGTCACTGGAAGAAATAAATAATTCAATTAACACAGCGTTATGTGACAATGGATACTAAATTATAATTACTTTTTTGTTAATATACTCATAGAAATCATCTAGACTCGAGACAAACACAATGATGTTAACTAATTTAACTATGTGGTCTACAAGGCAAAACATTTTTATGTTTCAAAATTGGCGAAAAGAGATTTAATTTGAAAGTTGAAGTAACGATCAAATTATTTGTAACAAGTATTAACTTTGATACAAGAGTTTTTGTAAAAGTTTTATTAAGAGAAATGATTTCTTACCCATATCTCGCGAAGTTGCTCCACATCTTAGTTATTTTGTTAACAACATTCCTTTCTAAGAAAACTGGTAATATAGGCAATTTAAATTTAAACATGTAAAAGAGATCATCCGCATGTGTCATGCCTGGAGAGTTGTAGAAGCCGTAAAATAACTTTGCGAAGTTCAGCCAGCCGTCATAGCACATCTTGTAGGTGTATACTGGCTTTTCTGATGTTCTTATTAGTAGTTCCGTCGTAGCTACCACGGGGTAAGTAATACCTAGATCGCCTTCATAAGCAGCAAACTTATTAAGCGTCTCTTTACTTATATTATCTGCACCCATGTAAATATCTTTTAATTTTGCAGCCGTTTTATTTCTTTCTTTATCATTAGTAAATATTAAGTCTCTAGGCAAAGCATTATAAAAATTCATATTTGCTATGGTCGTATCGTTTTCTTTACCAGCAAAGAAATATCCTTCCGCGTCATTCCATCCCATAATTACAGGTACTTTGTTATATTGTCCACTGGTTAATAAATTATGCACGGTGTCTGGCAAGAAGCTTTCGATGTCGGCTATTTCTTTCTCAACACATGGCACAAATATCGTTTCTGATAAGACGATATTACCTTGTGATCTTGGCACTCGAGTTAGGAGCAGTTCCTCTGAGGATTTATTCATAAATAACTTGTATATCTCGTGGGGATCTCTCGTGTCGTGACCCATTTGGTAAGCTAACTTACTAGCTATGTTCAAAGGTTCAAATTGGAATGCCCAAGGGGATATTCCTGATCCACTTTGCATTATACCTCTTTGGAATAGATCTTTGGATATTGGTGATAACATATGGTATAACACTGACGCAGCACCAGCACTTTCACCAAACAGAGTTATATTGTTAGGATCACCACCGAATTTACGAATATTTTTCTTGACCCACTTAATTGCCGCGGCTTGGTCTCTCAAACCTGCATTGCCTGGCGCCTCCTTGATGCCAAGACAGAGAAATCCTAAGACGTCGAGTCTGTAATTCATTGTGACTAGGATTACATCATTTTTAATTAAATATTCAGGTCCGTATATGAATGAAGAACCAGAGCCACCTCGAAAGCCTCCACCATGAATATAAATCATAACAGGATAAAGATTATCAGCCTTTGGTAATGGTGTGTAGACGTTTAGAGTTAGGCAATCATCTTGACCCTTTGTTATACCATTGTATCGTTGAGAGCATCGTATACGTTCGTTTTGGGCGTTGAATACGCCACTCCATTTTGGCTCTGGCCCTGGACCCTGAAACAGCAGAAATTTGAAATTATTCTAACAAATATTAACCGTGTTTTGTTATTTATATTTTTAAATTTCCTGTTTTACGTTTATTGATGCTTGTAATATGCTAATACATTATTTCGAAGTTTTACTGGGTATTATACCGTTAGACCGGATATCACTGATTCATAATTTCAAATGAGATGTATACCGGTTGTAACGTAGGTTCCTATACACCTAATGAAACGTAGTACTGTTGGCATTTGATATCTTTAATCGTTATAAATTTCAAAAGCTTCCCCGATTTATAAATCAGACTAAGATCTTGACTATTTAAAGATACAACAAAATTCAAATCAACCATCATAGCCACAGACGCTCTTTTTAGGGTTCCGGGTAAACTACCAAAGAATCCTTACAGTTTTGCCATGTCCGTCTGGCTGTTTGTCTGTCCGCGATCTAGCGCCTAGACGCTTGATGCTAGAAAGCTGTAATTTGGTATGTATTTTTTTTGGGGTGCCTCCCCTACATGTAAAGTAGAAATGAATTTTTTTAGCGCCTACCTAATGTTGTAGTGTATCGTTAGATAGGTCTCTTTAAAACATTGAGGGTGTGGGAAGATCATTTTTCGATACAATGATCCGTTTCGGAATTATTTACATTTATTGTGTCATTATTCGTTTTGCATGGTGGTCGTCCCCCCTTTACCTCCGAAAGTCTTATGTTTAGAAATTTGAAAAAGTCATGGTAGTAGACCATATGCTGAACCTTCAATGAAAACTATAACGGTTAAGTAGGCTCTACTAGTTACCGAGTAATAGCCGACGAACTTATAAAACAAAATTTCTTTGATGAAAACTTACATATGTGATGGAATTTGATATTGGACTCAACTGAAGGCAAGCAAAGCGCAGCAAATACGGAACCGTACATTGCTTACATATGTACGTTACGTACGTACGTATTGCGTAAGTTGCTAGGTTTTTTGGCTTTAGGGGCAAATTTTCTTCTTTTCTTTGTGATTCCTGCAGTTTTAAAACAATCTGAATATAGACTGTAGCCTTTGTTCAATTAGTTTTGACTGACGTAACGACAGAGTTTAAGGACACGAATAGTTTTAAAATAGAAAGTACAAACCTGAAATCTCTGTATAACTGTAGCGTAAGGTATTCCGTAATATTGAGTATAGGTTCCACAAGGAGACACAGAGCCAGCCAGCCAGCCATTAGAGACGAGAAGTGGAGGTATTGGCTGCGGTACCAGTCTTGCTGCCCACAGCGAGAATAGCACAACCCATTTCGCCTTCACACTCATGTCAGCCTGGAGTAAGGCCTTGGTTAATATAGGTTTTATCACTACACAGTCTTATAAACAAATGCATATGAATGGAACAGCTGAAGCAGTTATAGCAAATCATTTACAGGAAAAAAATAAATTTATAGTAGGTAGGCTTTTTATCTTTTAACAATTTTAAATTAAAAATATTTTTCCTGGGGAACCCAAAGTGGTCTTCAACGAAAGAGCTCGAGATGCACTAATCCAAATGGATGTGAATGAATGGAAAAGGAAGATTACTATAAAACAAACATATAAAACTTAGTTATGCAACGGATCAGGGACACCCCTTGGATCTCTGTGTTACCATAAGATGGTGAGCATGTTTGCTAAAACTCTTCCTTAATAAAAACTACTATAGGACAGAGGTCTATGTCCTTTAGTAGTAGAATATTCGTAGTACACTTTCATGATTATTCAACTCGGTATTATTTTAACATTCACCTTACAAACTATTGAACCGTTTATACAGTAAACATTAGTGTCATCTATTTTAAACGTTAATCCCTTGGTCCGTGGGGTCCTTGTGCTATAAGACTTTATAAGGAAATTTCAAAAAGGTTAGTCGACATCACAGAAGACCGAAGAGCTGGCAGCTACCTTGGACAAAGAGATAGTCTAGCTATTCAAAGGGGAACGCTGCCAGTATCTTCGGAACCTTGCCTAAAGGGACTCCTTTTATTATAATTTGTTTATAATAATAATGTTTAGTTTAGTTTTAGTTTAACGTTAATTCTTAACCAACAAAGTGGATTACAAAACGTGCATTTCTAAGGATTTAATTTCCAATTCATTTACTATTGTAACTTGAGTCACGTTAGGTAATTAAAAACACTATGCTTTCTTCTTTCTGTTTGTTAAATCATTGGTTCTATGTAGTTATCTAGGTTACTCTTGTTGATTGTCACTCTATCTAAAATTCTAAAAGGTCACATGCAAATTCATAAAGATTTTTTTAAATATTTTGTGAATATTTCATTGTAATATTTCACAATCCTAATAAATAATATGGATTTAAACTCTAAAATAATATTGGAAAAGCTGAAAGGTACAATAAATTTTAGTGATTGGGTTTTTCAAATGAAAAATATATTGATATTTGAGGATTTGTGTTTGTGGCAGTGTATTACTGGAGAAATGCAAACCACAACAGGTGAGAACGCTGACAAATTAGCTCGTAAGGAGAAAGAGGCTCGTGCGACACTATGTTTGAGTGTTGATAGATCTTGCTATCCACATATTACTAAACTGCAAACTGCACTAAACTGCAAAGGATGTATGGGATGCCTTGAGGAAGGCATACGATGACACCGGGTTACATAAGAGATTATCATGTCTGCGAACTTTATGTCCTATTAGGCTCGAAAGTTTCAATATCATGGAACTTTACGTCAATCAGATCTTGACAATTGCCGATTCACTAAGGAACTTGCAGAAACCCCTAGACGACGAATTCCTAGCTGCTATTGCAGGCAACCCTTGCAACAGGGTTGCCTGCAGAGTATGAGCCGATGATAATGGCTCTGGAACACTCCAGCATAGACTTACCACAGACATGGTGAAAACGAAGTACTTCAGGATAAAAGATGGAAAGGGAACGCTGGTACTAGAGAAGAATGTTTGTTTACACGGAATCGTGACAATGATAAGACCAGTTCCCGAAGCGAGATGAAGAATACTTCAAGTTGTTCAAATCTCTTGGTGAGTCATAGACGAAAGAGGTGTATGTTGCTAATGGCAAGAAGTTACCTGTGAGCGATAAAGGCGATGTACATTTTAGTGTTAATTTTCGTAAAAATACGATTGATACAATTTTAAAAGATGTAATGTTTATCCAGATCTTTCTGTAAATTTGATATCTGTTACTACTCTTGCTAAAAAGGGATTTAAGTTTATTTTTGATAGTACTGGATGTAAATGTAACATACAGAAAAAAAAAGTAGTTCTACACGCTAGGAAAGTTGGGAGAGTTTACAGACTTAATTCTGTCCGTCGAGTAAATCTGACAACGTCATCTACGTCTATGTTATGGCATCAAAGATTAGGACATCTTAATTTTAACAACTTGGCATCACTTAGGAAGTTTGCTAATGACATTGATTTCCAGATTATAACTCGGAATAACGTTTGTGATATATGTCTTAAAGGTAAGCAATCTCGCACTCCCTTTGAGACTAATCACAATAAACACGTGGCTAACTCGTGGCTGGCGCTCATTCACAGTGACCTCATGGGACAGATGCCGACTACTTCTCTCAGAGGCAAGCGCTACGTCCTGACCTTCGTAGATGACTATTCCAGAAAGGTGTTTGTTTATCCCATAGCGAAGAAGAGTGATGTGTGTAAGTACACTACTGATTTTATTAGACTAGTAGAAAATCCGTGTAATACTAAAGGCTGTGAGTACGTTAATACTGAATTGACGAATTTCTTTAGGAAGAAAGGAATTTTTCATCAGTAGACGGTTCCATACAGTCCTCAATAGAACGGTACTGCGGAGAGATTGTCTACTGTATAACGATAATCTTGATGACAAGATGTGGGCAGAAGCTGTAAATACAGCCGTATTTCTTATTACAGGTCACCAAGCTCGAGGCTTTCTGGACAATTACCAGAAGAGGTATGGAGTGGTAGAAAAGTGAGTCTTAAGAATCTGCGTGTCTTTGGTTGCGAGGCATTTGCATTTGTAGATGACTGTAAGCGTAAAAAGTTACACCCCAAAAGTAAGAGGCTAATCTTTTTATGATACTGTGATAACGTAAAGGGATATCGTTTGTTCAATCCAAATGATAATAAGATCAATGTATCACGCGATGTGGTATTCATCGTCTATGTTTCCAGGTAGGCATTCTAAAATACTACCAAAACCTGTGTTTGAATCTATTTATCTTACAGGAGGTGATGTCGTGGAGGAGACGCTGAATATGCCGGTTGAGGCGGAGCCAGAGCACGGTTCGACTGAATCATTAGGTTATCAACTTGTGGCGGAGCCAGATACAGTCCCAAATTCATCAAATAACCCTGCTGAGTTGGAGTGTGAACGCGAGCCAAGTGAATATCCTGGTCAACGATATAACCTACGTCCACGTATATCGTCAAAAATAAGTGGATTTTTACTCTTAAACGAGACTCGGACGGGAACATTTCACGTTATAAGGCACGGTTGGTAGCGAAAGGCTTTACCCAGAGATATGGAGAAGATTTCCATGAAACTTTTTCGCCTGTAGTTCGTCACTGTTCTATTAGATTGTTACTATCTATTGCTGTGGAAATGAACCTTAAGATTGATCATTTTTATGTACAGACAGCTTTCCTAAATGGATTTGCAAGAAGAGATATAATTCTGCAACAACTGGAAGATTTCATACGCCCTGGGAGTGAGAACAAAGTTTATAGATTACGAAAAGCGGTTTATGGGTTAAAGCAAGCATCGCGATCCTGGTACCAAAAGGTAAAAGAAGTTTTATTTTCTTTGGGATACCGACAATGTAAACAAGAGGACTGCATCTTCACTAAGTTATCAGGTGACTCTATTATTTTCATTGCTTTGTATCTTGACGATTTTTTCGTTTTCTACAATGACAAACGTCTAGCTGAGATGTTAAAAAGTTCTATGTCAAATTTTTTTTAAACTCAAGGACAGGACCGGTACGAAACATGTAGAAGTTAGGAAAAGCAGAACGTGATGCAACTTCCATTAGACTAAGTCAGGAAAATTGGATCGACAAATTAATAGATCGTTTTGGCATGACAGACTGTAAGCCTGTAAAGTCTCCCATGATTACTAATATGTTCTGTCAGTGAGAATTCTAATAATGCTGCGAATAATATTGTAACGAAGTTTCCGTGCCAAGAGTTGATTGGTAGACTTATGTATTTATGTGTTACTACGCGACCTGATATTTCGTTTGCTGTGACATATCTTAGCAAATTTAACAGTTGTTATACGGAATTCCATTGGAAAGATATCATAAAGGTACTAAGAAAAAGGCTTTAATATTTAAGAACTCTAATGTAGAACTCAAATTAGAATGTTACTCGGATGCACATTCGGCGGCGGACCCTGATAAAAAGTCATACACAGGGTATGTACTTAAATACTCTGGTAATTAGATTTACTGGTGTAGCTATAAACAGTCGTGCATAACGCTTTCGTCGACCGAGGCGGAGTATTGCAGCTTGAGAGAAGCGAGCAGAGAAGCGGTCTTCCTGCAAGCTTTAATTAGGGAATTGCTGTTGATAACTAGTGATGTTTTGTGATAATCAATCTGCTATTCAACTTTCTACCAATCACACTATTCACAGACGGAGCAAGCATATAGATAGAGAGAGATATTCCATTATGTAAGAGATGTGATAGAAAGATTTAAGGTAGAAATTGAATACATTCCTACGGATGCTATGATAGTAACACATCCGCTAGATATCATAGCTGTTACTAGACTGTATGTGAACAGCTTGTGCTTAGCACATCCCAGGCCTGTGCCAAGCACGAGTTGTTCACTAGGCAACTTGGTGTAGCATGAAGCCATGATGCCGACGTTATGGGAGGGTGTTGGAAGTATAACGCTGGCTGGTTCTATATAGTTGTCTAGGTTACTCTTGTTGATTGTCACTCTATCTAAAATTATAAAAATAACACTTTGTACTACTTAGTATGAAAAAGTTAATCGTTCCACTTAAATCACCTGAGCAAATAACCCAGGTGATTCGAAAAAGATAATATTTAGTCAGCTTCGACTAAATATTACGAAGTTTTATCATTATTTTCGTATACTTCAAAATTAGCTATGCATCTGTTGGTGTAGATCTTTCTAGCACAATACTCACCATCAGTACTATATTCTCTCTCAATCTTCTCGATAACATAATATCACTTTTCTTCTTCCCTAACTTGATCTTAATCTTACATTAACTTTATACTTTTATACTTATCTATCTATAATTTAATAAAAGTGTAAAAAAAGTTTGTCTGTACATCACTACATAGTATAAAACAAAGTCGCTTTCTCTGTCCCTATGTCCCTTTGTATGCTTAAATCTTTGAAACTACGCAACGGATTATGATGCGGTTTTTTTAAATAGATAGAGTGATTCAAGGGGAAGGTTTTTAAGTATAATACATTCCAAAATTCCCACGGGAAAGCGGGGTACACGCAAACGAAGTTGCGCGGGTTTCGCTAGTTGAATATATTTCCAAAAAAATTGTTTAGGGCGATGAAGAATAAGCAATAGAACAAGAATTTCGTAAAATATTGTCCGTCTGTTTGTATGTTTATATGTTGTATGTATGTTTGCACACGCTAATCTCAGAAACGGCTGAACCGATTTGGATGCGGTTTTCACTAATATGTGGCGATTTGCTCAACTTAACATTTAGTGTATGTTTCTTTTCAAAATTCCCACGGGAATCCGAGATATACGCAAACGAAGTTGCGAGGGTTTATCAACGCACAGCCCAAACCGCTGGGTCTAGAGATTCCAAATTTGGCATGTAGGTTCCTTACGATGTCTGGGGATGTACTAAGAAAGGATTTTCCAAAATTTCCACGGGAAAGCGAGATATACGCAAACGAAGTTGCGTGGGGACGCACAGCCCAAACCGTTGGGTCTAGAGATGCCAAATTTGGCATGGACCGGACCGGACTATATATATAAAATTCAAAGTCCTGACTGACTTAACTATACATATATCAACGCACAGCCTAAACCGGTGGGTCTAGAGATTCCAAATTTGGCATGTAGGTTCCTTACGACGTCTAGGGATGTACTAAGAAAGGATTTTTCAAAATCCCACGGGAAAGCGAGATATGCGCAAACGTAGTTGCGAGAGGACGCACAGCCCAAACCGCTGGGTCTAGAGATGCCAAATTTGTCATGTAGGGTCCTTATAAGGACCGGGACCGGAACCGACCGGAACGGATCAGACCTGATCGGTCCGGAAGGAACCGCACCGTACCGGGCCGTGCCGGATCGGACCGGTTTTTTTCTGTAGAAAAATATGCTAATTGGCATGTAGGTTCCATATCAGGACCGGACTGACCGGACCGGGCCGGACCGGACCGACCGGACCGAATGGAACCGTGTTTCTGAAGAAAAATATGCTAATTGTTACTAGGCCACGCGGGCGAAGCCGCGGGCAGAAACTAGTAATTCAATAAAATCTTCCTCTGTAGGATTTGAGTCCTAAGTAGAGGTAAGGTTCAAAATATTAATTTGGTGATTTCAACTATTTCCTGGTAAATATATCTACTAATTTTGTCATGATCATCTGAGACTTCACAATGATATACCAACGTAAGCGCAATAAAAATTCCGGTATTTTTTATTCGTTTTAATTACACTTTAAACTAATGAAAATCTAATTAATTCGAATAAAATATAATACTAACCTTTAAATTATGGTACTCCGTATTGTTCACAAAATACACGTTGGCCACCGGGGCCCACGGCCGGCGCGCTGCGTGTCACAGTCTTGAGCGAAAACAGGTAACTTGTATCAGCTAAACCCTATTTGTCTTTACTTGGCAAATGTAATCAACAATCTTCTGTCCGTCTGCCCGTCTGTCCGTCCGCGGTCTAGTGCCTAAACGCTCGATGCTAGAAAGCTGTAATTTGGTGTGTATACTCATATTAACAATGCTAACAAAGTGGTAGAACAAGTCGAGTGGGTGCCTTCCCCACATGTAAAGTGGAAGTGAATTTTTTTTTCGCACCGACCCCATGTTGTGGGATATCGTTAGATAGGTCTCTTAAAAACATCGGGGGTGTGGGATGATCATTTTCCGATACAATGTTCTGTTTGTGAATTGTTTACATTTATCGTGTCAATTTTCGTTTTGCACGGTGGTCCCCCTATATCTCCGAAAGTCTTGCGTTTAAAAATTTGAAAAAAATCATGTAAGTAGTCCATATAGTGAATCTACAAGGAAAACAACGGTAAGGTAGGCATTACTAGTTACCGAGTAATAGCCGACGAACTAATGAAGTAAAATTTCTTTGGCGAAAACGTACAAATGTCATAGAATATGGCATTGTACTCATCTGCAAGTAAGAAAGGAACCCCACATTGTGCGTGGCCCGACACGTACTTGCCCGGTTTTTATTACATTGTGGTTGTGGCTACGAACACCGGACAAGTAATTAGAAGTAGATTACGCATAAATTGCCTGCGATCGTATGCCGCAGGCTCCGGTCGCCCCCACCCGCTTAGTGATCATAATTACTAAGTGTTATCATTTCTTCATATTAAAATATAATCTTTTCATCATCTTTACGCCTAACCGGCCTGTTGTGATTTGTAAATCATCATATCAACCCTAATAATCATGCCACTGCAGGGATACTGGTCTACTTTCAGTCGAAGGGGATTAGAGCTTACTCTGCTACCCTGAGAAACTCAACTAAACTGAATAAAAAGACGGTCAGACAGACCGGCAAACAAATATTGTTATACATAACTTGTAATTATTCACATTCATTAAGAAAAAAGGTGTAATTATGTTGAATTTAGGTGAATGTTGCTGGACACAAAGTAGTGAACGACTACAAAATAACAGAAACAACAACAGAATGTATCAATAGACCATGGCATTCGAAATCACACTTCAACAGCGCTTTTCAGAATAATTTTAGCACCGAAGAGAATTATTTTTTATGGGATTTAAATAAAAATACGAAATAACTATGGTTCTCTTCTATATTTAGTGTAAGTTTCATTCCAAAACAGCAAAGTTTCCGAGTCCCAGAGCGGAGCAGTCGAAAATTCCTTGTTCATGACAAGGACACGAGGATTGGTTTTCTCTGTGGGCTCCCATTTTACCGGCAATAATGATGTTACATCAGGCGTGGGGTCACTGGAAGAAATAAATAATTCAATTAACACAGCGTTATGTGACAATGGATACTAAATTATAATTAGTTTTTCGTTAATATACTCATAGATATCATCTAGACTCAAGACAAACACAATGATGTTAACTAATTTAACTATGTGGTCTACAAGGCAAAACATGTTTATGTTTCAAAGTTGGTGAAAAGAGATTTAATTTGAAAGTTGAAGTAACGATCAAATTATTTGTAACAAGTATTAACTTTGATACAAGAGTTTTTGTAAAAGTTTTATTAAGAGAAATGATTTCTTACCCATATCTCGCGAAGTTGCTCCACATCTTAGTTATTTTGTTAACAACATTCCTTTCTAAGAAAACTGGTAATATAGGCAATTTAAATTTAAACATGTAAAAGAGATCATCCGCATGTGTCATGCCTGGAGAGTTGTAGAAGCCGTAAAATAACTTTGCCAAGTTCAGCCAGCCGTCATAGCACATCTTGTAGGTGAATACTGGCTTTTCTGATGTTCTTATTAGTAGTTCCGTCATAGCTACCACGGGGTAAGTAATACCTAGATCGCCTTCATAAGCAGCAAACTTATTAAGCGTCTCTTTACTTATATTATCTGCACCCATATAAATATCTTTTAATTTTGCAGCCGTTTTATTTCTTTCTTTATCATTAGTAAATATTAAGTCTCTAGGCAAAGCATTATAAAAATTCATATTTGCTATGGTCGTATCGTTTTCTTTACCAGCAAATAAATATCCTTCAGCGTCATTCCATCCCATAATTACAGGTACTTTGTTATATTGTCCACTGGTTAATAAATTATGCACGGTGTCTGGCAAGAAGCTTTCGATGTCGGCTATTTCTTTCTCAACACATGGCACAAATATCGTTTCTGATAAGACGATATTACCTTGTGATCTTGGCACTCGAGTTAGGAGCAGTTCCTCTGAGGATTTATTCATAAATAACTTGTATATCTCATGAGGATCTCTCGTGTCGTGACCCATTTGGTAAGCTAACTTACTAGCTATGTTCAAAGGTTCAAATTGGAAAGCCCAAGGGGATATTCCTGATCCACTTTGCATTATACCTCTTTGGAATAGACCTTTGGATATTGGTGACAACATATGGTATAACACTGACGCAGCACCAGCACTTTCACCAAACAGAGTTATATTGTTAGGATCACCACCAAATTTACATATATTTTTCTTGACCCACTTAATTGCCGCGGCTTGGTCTCTCAAACCTGCATTGCCTGGCGCCTCCTTGATGCCAAGACAGAGAAATCCTAAGATCTCGAGTCTGTAATTAATTGTGACTAGGATTACATCATTTTTAATTAAATATTCAGGTCCGTATATGAATGAAGAGCCAGAGCCATCTCGAAAGCCTCCACCATGAATATAAATCATAACAGGATAAAGATTATCGGCCTTTGGTAATGGTGTGTAGACGTTTAAGGTTAGGCAATCATCTTGACCCATTGTCCTACCATTGTAGCGTTGGGAGCATCGTATATGTTCGTTTTGGGCGTTAAGAACACCACTCCATCTTGGCTCTGGCCCTGGACCCTGAAATAGCAGAAATTTGAAATTATTTTAACTAACATTTACAGTGGTTTGTTATTTCTATTTTTAAGTTTACTGTTTCACGTTTATTGATGCTAATAATATGTTAATACATTATTTCGAAGTTTTAGGTATTAAACCGTTAGACCGGAATATCATTGATTCGTAATTTCAAATGAGATGTATTCCGGTCTGTTGGCATTTGATATCTTTGATCGTTTTAAGTTTCAAAAGCCGTAATTTCTTCTCCCAATTTGTAAATTAGACTAAGATCTTGACTTTATAAAGATACAACAAAATCCACATCACCCAACATAGCCACCAACTCTTTTTTTGGCTTTAGCAGGTCGAAGTTTTTAAAACAAATACTGTAAATAATACTGAATATAGACTGTAGCCTATGTTCATTCAGTTTTGACCCACGTAACGACAGAGTTTAAGGACTCGAATAGTTTTGATATAGAAAGTACAAACCTGAAATCTCTGTATAACTGTAGCGTAAGGTATTCCGTAATATTGAGTATAGGTTCCACAGGGAGACACAGAGCCAGCCAGCCAGCCATTAGAGACGAGAAGTGGAGGTGTTGGCTGCGGTACCAGTCTTGCTGCCCACAGCGAGAATAACACCACCCATTTCGCCTTCACACTCATGTCAACCTGGAATGATAGTAAGACCTTGGTTAATATTTACAGGTTTCATCACTATTTAGTTTTGTAAACCAATGCATAAGAGTGGAACAGTTAGAAGTAGTTGAAGCAAAGCATTTACACGAAAAGTTAAATTTATAGTAGGCTTTTTATCTTTTAACTATTTAAAAAAGATGCAGTAATGTGGATGCCAAATGGATGTGAATGAATGGAAAAGGATGATTACTTTAAAATAAACATATAAAACTTAGTTATGCAACGGATCAGGGACACCCCTTAAATCTCTGTTTTATCATAAGATGGTGACCATGTTTGCTAACCTCTACCATTATAAAAACCACTATTGGGCAGAGGTCTATGTCCTTTATTGTAGTGTTGTAGAATATTCGTAGTACATTGTCATTATTATTCAACTCGGTATTATTTTAACATTGATCTCACAAACTAGTGTACCGTTTATACCGTAAGCACTAGTGTCACTCATTTAAACTAACATGTTTTCTATTTTAAACCTTAATTCTTAACTGATAAGGTGGATATGTTCACTTGCATAGCTAAGAATTTAATTTTCAATTCATTTATTGTAACTCGAGTCAAGTTAGGTAATTAGAAATATTATGCTTTCTTCTTTCTATTTGTGGCCAGTTTCTTTGTACGCGAACATACTTTGTATGTTACATAAATATTTCGAAGTGTTATCATTATTTTCATATTTTTCAAAATAAGCTATGTATTCTGTTCATGTTCATTTTTCTAGAACACCTATCCATCAGTCCTATCTTCTCTCTCGATCTTCTCGAAAACATAATATCACTTTTTTCTTCTTTATTTTGATCTTAATCTTCCTATACATTTACTTCTACTTTTCATTCAATAAAATCTTCCTTTGTAGGATTTGAGTCCTAAGTATGAGGTATGGTTCAAAATATTAATTACGTAATTTCAACTTTTTCATGGTAAATATATCTAATAATTTTGTCATGATCATCTGAGACTTCACAATGATATACCAACCAACAACGTAAGCGGAATAAAAATTCCGGTATTTTTTATTTGTTCTAATTACACTTTAAACTAATGAACACCTAATAAATACGAATAAAATATAATACTAACCTTTAAATTATTGTTCTCCGTATTGTTTATTATGTTATACAACTATTACAATGCACTTAAACACTAAGTATTCACATTTATTTAACATTTTCACAAAATACACGTTGGTCACCGGCGCCTGCGGCCGGCGCGCTGCGCCAGCTGCGTGTCACAGTCTGAGCGAAAACCGGTAACGGCGGTAACTTGAATTACCTAGATACCTTTCGTAAGAGTTTATACATATATTAATATGTACTTAATTGCGATGTGGTGGATTATTCCATGATTTCGGTCTGACAGACATACAGTCAGTTTCAGAAACGCGTTTTAAAATTTTATTTCCACATTGTGTCTCAAGTTATTTTTGTTTAGTTTGACTGTGGTAGCTATAATTAAACGTGTCATTAACTTCAAAAAACGTTACTGAAACTGGCTATTACCAACGTATACATAGCAGGGTATTTCTTATATTATTATAATATTCGTACCATGACATCCTGAAATTATTTATTTCAGAGATTAGGCGTTCAGAGTCACTTTCCCTGGTCATTTACAACTTGTATGCTTAATTAGATTGATATAAAATAAAACTACTTGATAAACTACCAGCATTTGGGAAACAAGCATGCAAGGATCGCATTGCAACATGAGCATTAAATTTTTTGGATGAACAATATTTATAATGATGATGATTATCTATAATGAAACAGTGAAGGTAACCGAGTAATGGATACAATAACTGTGATTCAATTAAACTCCTCAAAGACAATACATAGTTTCAAAGTTCGTGCGAACACAAGACGCATACAATATTCATTTAGCTAAATTAAACAGCCGAAGATCTTGGGGATCGGGGGATGGATCTTGAAACTATCACCATTCAAACTTGGCCCCATTGACCCGGGCTATGCATTTCCATAATTAGGACCCTCCAACCCAAAACTTGGGGCCGGGTAACGCCAATGAAATTGGCCGGGCAACACGAGAACTTTGCTTTCTTCTACGCCCTTTTAAAAACATACTTATTTAGTTTGTATTTTGATCTCTTTATTAACTTAAAAAGAAAAGTTTATTTACTGTTGAAAAAATCGCAATTTGTATAGTTATAATGTATCCAAGACCCGACAAAAACGAGGCATATCTCAGTTTTTTGTTATTTTTGTATAATCAAATCAGATCTATTTTATATTCGAAATCAATGGTTAACACAAAAATATTGCCGTAAGTATTTGTTCAGACGATACACGACACGATACACATAGCAATCACAATGAAATGAATAATTGCTATGCCAAATTTACACTTAAGGAAAATAATATAGAAACAGTAATCCTCACCTTTGTCCACACTCAAATGAGAAGTGGGAAGTTGCTTATATCTATTTGTATAGTTATAAAGCAGCCATTGGCAACTTTGAGTTTCGATACGTTCATCATCAGCATCTCAGCCACAAGAAGTCATTAACGAAAATTGTGACGTCTACATGATGTGTTTTGTTGAATTTCGATGGTCATCTGTCAGCTGTTCCGATATTCACCGGTCAATCTTCAAAAGACATGCCCCTTTAATCAGTCGACATTGGTGGAATTTTCCGCTCGACGTTTCCCGATGTGGCCGAGCATCTTTAGTCGCTCAAAAAAAAAATACACGAATAGACAGTAGTTAGTTACAATTCCCGCCAAGCACTGATTACAGTAATCATATAAAAGTTAATTTACAAGTAGAAATTTTAATTGTCGTCCGTCGATCGATTAAATGTTCAATCGATGCGTGTCTCATACTCTGACCGGATAGAATACTTATTTCATACAGATATTCTTTAGGCGTGGAGTGGACGCGTCGCGTGCTTCGCGTACCATCCGTGTGCATTACATCGTAATTTGTAATGAAATGTATGTGTTACATCAAAATCGATAAAATAAGTGAGTGTATTATTAAATCGATTATGTTCACAACGAATTGTGTTATAAAAAAAGTGGTTCTTTCAAATTATTTACACATAAACTAGTTTTTACAGTTATAATGTGAATGTTTACGGTTTATGTTTATCTTTCTTGTCTATTCATATGATAAACATGACGGTTATGAGGCTGGGTTAGTTACTATGTCTCGAACAGTATTCCCTGATAGTAAACTTGGGACTTAGGGATCTATTAAGGTAACGAACGTACTCCTTTTTTTAAAGCCAGCAACGCATCAAGCGAATCCTCTGCTAACGGATGTTTACCGGAGCGGTGATCAGTCACCATCAGGGGACACGCAGACCTGTTTGCCACTTTTAGCATTAACTATTACTATAGATACAATAGGTAGCCGTGGTTTTCACTGCCAAATTAAAGGAGTCATATATTTTTTATACTTTTTTGTAAGACGTTTGAATACGATATTATTAACAAAAAATATTTTAAATATCAATTCAATGAAAATTTTACAATAGGACAAAATCTATTAAAAGTTTATTAGGCTCTTAACTCTAAGTATTAATATATTTTATTACTTATCGCGTTATTTTTCTCCGTCAGTCCATAATGGGTCTGAAATCCAAGTGGGTGGTCCTGTGGTCACTCTGGGCTGCTCGGCTGGTGCGTCAGCCCACAGCCCCAGTCCTGGTGTCTAATGGGTGGCTCGTGGGCACAATAGCCCCCTCCGGTTCACACAACCAATACGTCGGAATACCTTACGCTACGATCCCAGAAAGGTTTCAGGTATGTAATTAGTATGAGTTGTTATCATAGTTTAAATAATTATTTTTTAAAATTTGAAGTACTTTTCCTATTACAGTCTCCAGGACCACCACCTGTGTGGGAAGATGTTTTTGATGCTGTCGATGAAAATGTAAGGTGTCGCCAACCAAAGCGGCTAGGTTCAAATGAGTTAAGAGGCAAAGACAATTGTTTAGTTTTAAATGTATACACTCCGCTCGGAGCTACGGATTTGTCTCCTCTGCCTGTCATGGTTTTTATTCATGGAGGAGCATTCTTCGAGGGGTCGCCAACTCCATATCTGTACGGACCAGAATACTTTATTAATAAAGGTATTATATTAGTCACTATTAGCTACAGACTCAATATACAAGGTTTTATATGTCTTCGTATAAAAGAGGCTCCGGGAAATGCAGCTTTAAAAGATCAAGTGGCAGCCCTTAAGTGGATCCGAAGGAATATTAAAGCGTTCGGTGGTGACCCAGACAATGTCACAATATTTGGAGAGAGCGCCGGCGCAGCATCTGCCTCGTATCACGTGTTGTCGCCCATGTCCAAGGGCCTATTTCACAAAGCGATCTTACAAAGCGGATCGTCACTTTCACCTTGGGCTTATTACTTTAAACCAGTGTCTATAGTGAGTTTGCTTACGAAAGCTTTAGGTTACAAAAGTACAGAAGATCCGCACGAAATATACAAAATACTTTCTCAAAAGTCTAATGACGAATTAATATTAACGAGAATACCAAGGGAAGACGGTAATTTGTTGATGTCAGAAATGTTGGTTGCTTTGTGCGTCGAAGATGTCATAGAAGGAGAGGAACCATTTATGACAGATATACCTTATAATATTTTGTCTCGAGGGAAATTCAACCGTGTGCCGATGATGTTAGGAGCTAACGACGAAGAAGGACTATTTTTCGTGGCTCTAGAAAATGACACATTACTACAAAAGGTCAAATTTGAAAAAGCATTGCCAAAAGATTTGGTATTTCCTTCACAAGAGGAAAGAATGAATATAGCAGAAAAGGTTAAGAAAATGTACTTAGATGACGAGAAAATCTCTAACAGTACCAAAGTTAAATTTTCAAGATTTTTAGGAGATGGATTTATTAATTATGCTGTACTTGAAGAGAGCAGTTTGATAGCAAAAAGCAGTGATAAACCAGTGTTTAGCTATTTATTTGCATACGACGGTTGGAGGAATTTTCCCAAATTGGTAGCAAGGAATCTGAAGCCTTCTATTTCGGGGGCGGTGCATGCTGACGAGATATTTTACATGTTCTCACAGATGATAGTGCCATCGATGTTTGAGTATGACATGATCGAGAAAATGACGACTATGTGGACGAATTTTGCGAAATATGGGTAAGTGACGACATATGAGGGTCAAACTGAAAGTTCTTAGAAAATCAAAAACTGGGCAAAAATAAAAGTTATTAGTTTTATTATATCTTTTCAAAATAGTGTCCCTTCACATCAATGCATCGTTGCATCCGATGAAACCACTGAGCAAAGCAGTTTTCCCACTCGTCTTTAGGGGTTTCTTCGACGGTCTGTCAAATTATGACGTATCCACCGGACACAAAGCTTCCTAACCGCTAACTGTTCAGGGAGGATTCTGTCCACTTGACTCAAACCGATGCCTAAGCTTGTCCGAATTTGCTGATAGGTCACTCGTTTGTCATTCTTTATCATACACCGCACAACACTGATGTTAACTTCAGTCGTCGCCGTAGAAAGCCGTCTTTCACGCAGATCATCGGTAAGAATAGTGCGACCACGTTTGAACTCATTATACCAGTTGTAAATTGTGGCACGGGATGGGGCTTCATCATGAAAGGCCATTCGAAGTCTATTATAATATTCTTGTTGACTAATGACATCGAAAATCATAAAAATCATGGCACGAAAATTTACTCGCGTTACATTCATGCTGACGTGATTCGGGAAATTTTCAATTTGCCGCCAAAACGTAAAACAAAAGAAAAAAAATAAAATATTCTCGTTAATATTGGCAGAGTTCCATTTTCAAAATTTAAACTTATTTTTAATTAAATTGTTTACTAGCATTTTTGCCCGCGACTTCGCCCGCTTGAAGTTCCGGACCGTGGGAACTGCATTGAATTTCGGGAAAAGCTATAGCCTATGTGATATCCCTGATAATGTAGCTTTCTACTTGTGCAAGAATTTTTGAAATCGGTCCAGTAGTTTCGGAACCTATTCATTTCAAACAAACAAACAATCAAATCTTTCCTCTTTATAATATTAGTATAGACAAGTGGCCAGTTCTAAAAACTTTCAGTGTCGCCCTCGTATAATTGCTGCCTGCAAAGGCATTTCATTAGTATGTTCACCGTATATCTGTTTGCCTAATAGGATATTACAGAAATGCACGGTTTCAGAATTCATTTATTTAGAATACCGTATTTGAATAGAAAAAAATAATAGAAACCTTGTAAAATATCCTTTAGGCTGACATTGTTGAGTGTCCGAAATTGTTTCTTTCTTCACTTCCTTTCTATTTTCCTTTTTGATTTTATCTGTTATAACTTAAAATACAATTGTATTTTTGCTCTATATTTTACTCTTAGCATGGATAACTTCGTCTTTGTTAAGTTAATAGACACGTTACACATTGGCCAGAAATCTGGTCTTGGGCCAACATTTTTATTAAATATTTTTTCAAAATTTGATAAAACGAACTTATTATTTAGGTTGACGTTCAGTCATGTTTTATTAATTATTTTCCTTTTAAGTTGTTGATTTAAGTGTTTAAGTGGATACTTTAAAAGCTATTTGTAAACCGTTTGCTTTTGTATGTAATAAATAAATTAAAATTATCATTTGCTAGGTCTTCTGCCTAAGCCATAGATCTTGTAGGCCGGACGTCTTATCCACTAGGATACCACTGGATCAGGATTAACATCGGCGACCACAGATTGACAATTACCAGTAAAGGCTAAAGCTCATTGAAATTTTGAGGGAAAACTACAACTATCCTGGAACAACGAATTTAATCAGAAAGATATTAAATGGAGTAGTTAGGATTGAAAAGCCATCTTTACGAATGTAAGAGAAGGGAAATATAATGAATTGTAATAGTCTAACTAGCCTTGGTCTATACGCTATAAATCAATTTCATCATGTTAAAATTACACTACTTATTACAATTTTCAGGGACCCTACTCCAACTGTGAGCAAATTGTTACCTGTGAAGTGGCCACAGGTTGACCTGAAGGATCCCGTGGCCCTCAGGATAGACTCCCAAATGAGCTTAATACCTATGTGGTATAGAGACTCTTTGAAGTTCTGGAGAGACGTGTATTCGAAGTACAGGAGAAAGGAAAGATGACAATGTCAAAGAAATAGTTAAATTGTTATCTAAATACATTCCATGTTTTTTATACATGTAATTTTATTTGGAAGAAGAATTGACTACAGAAGCGGTCGTCAAACAGGCTAGAGGCACGTAGTAATAAAATGCGGCAGAGGCGGGCAGCACTTGTATAATTTAATAGGTCTCTAGTTATCTATCGAACTAGTATCAGACTGCCTCAGAGATATTTAGGGTCCTGGCAGACCAGCTACTTTTAGTCGCGGCGATCGCCGTTCTTGACAACTAAATCACAAACAAATTTTAACAGGACTAAAGGTGTTTTTGTCCTTCCTTGGTTTACAATTAGTGACAAGGATAGCAACAGTTCTAGTCCTGTCAAAATTAGTTTAGTCTTATTAAATGTGCAACAGAATTAGCACCATTATGGCTCAAAAATGCCCATCGAAGCGTCATAGGAGCTAGTCTGGCCGGGCCCATGTTTACACTATAGTACGCGCCAAAATTTGGACTCACAGTAAAAACAATTGAAGATCGATTATCGCTATGTACATACCTGAGTAGAAAGTATCAATTTCGAACTTTGATTTACGTCTATGCGACTCAGCCGTGTTGGCGACTAGTATACCATTTACAAGTAAATCCTACTAATATTATAAAGGCGAAGGTTTATGTGTTTCTTTGTTACGTCTTCACGGTCAAATGGCTGCACCAATATTTATGATATTTGGTATGTAGGTAGCTGATACCTTGGATTAACATTCCCGTAGGATTTGGCCAAAAATCTGATTTAGATGGCGCTGCTGTGTAATTCATTACATACGCGGTGTTACATTGTGTAACACCGCGGACAGCAGCTAATTCCCAATAAAGCAATATGACGACTGAATGAGCAAGGTGACAACAACTTCAGTAGAGACACGAAATTCTAACAAGGACAATATAATTGATACGAAACGTTGAGTTATTCGTAGTTGACTTATCAAAATGTACCAACTAACTATACACATAGTGACCCGTTTTTATGGTACAGTCAAAGTCCAGCGTATCCAATCGTTTCCGCAATCAAGCTAATATGTAACGTTACATTATGAACATAGATAAACTCAGATAAGATATTATGTTAAAGTAAATACATCATAGTGACAGCTACCAATAGGTTGTGTATTTTGTTGAATTTAATATACATTTATGTGGTTTTTATAAGGATTTAAAATTAAAAGGTATGGTTTTCATATTAGTGTTACAATGTTTCTGTATTGATCGTTTGTATTGAGACCTTTGAGGTCGATTGGCGGTGCTAAAAGAGCGCTTAATGTAATTATAACCTTCAGAAATAAAACTAATTTTTATAAAGTGTTTTTGAATTGCATTTATTAAATTAGTTTTCTAAGTTCTTGTCATGGTTTTACCCAAAGGGCGCCAACGGGACCCTATTACTAGCCTCTGATGTGATGTGTCCGATGTTCGTCTGTCACCAGGCTGTATCTCATGATCCGTGGTGGCTAAACAGCCGAAATTTTCACAGACGATGTATTTCTGTTTCCACTATAACAACAAATAAATAAAAATATAAATATTTATTATATTTAAGGGTGGCTCCGATACAAGAACCGTAGGTATTTTTTTTGCCTGAACAATTACGGCATAAATATTCTTGGACGAATCACACAACGCCATCTAGTCCCAAACTAAGCAACTAAGCTTGTACTATGGGTACTAGATTGCTGATAAATATACTGTACTTTTTTTTGTAAATAAATACTTATTATACATAGAAAATATCCAGACAAAGGCAAACAGACATGTTCATGCACACAAATGTTTGCCTTGCGCAGGATTCGAACCCGCGGCCCTTGGGATAGTGACCATTACTAGCCACTCGACCACCGGACCTGTCATAATGTAGAGCGTGATAAGATTTTTTATGACTTTATAAGTTTTTAAGGACAGATTTCACGTCTGATAATATTTGACATAACTTTAACTGCATACTTCCTTAAAGGATATGAGTTTCGTGCTCGTTATAGACTTATAACAGTACACAGATTACTATTATTACTGCTTATAATAGCAGGAAGAAGAAAAAAATACATGTTTACATTATGTGTACAGTCACGGGCAATGAGATGGCATATATTATGTGTAGACTTTACGGATATGGAGCAAACGTTTGTATATTAATTTGAATTGCAACCAACTGCATTTATACATCGTCTGCCTTGAAATCAGATTGTTTAACTCTATAAATCTTAATTCTAGTTTTGCTGCTACCTAGTGCAGAATTTTAATACATTTTCTTTGGAATACGTCATATTTGCCATATAATTTCTTAACAGCCAGATTATACCTGTCACTGTCATTAAAGAAGAAAAAAATGAGACAGATCGAGATTTAATATAGAATTAAAATGTGTTTCAGAAACTGGCTGTAAAAGTTATTATTAAAAGTCTATTTAAATTATTACTGACATGATGACATCTTAAACTATTTACAGTAGTATTCTGATTTATAAATAATGTGGGGTAGCATCACATCACATATTAAGTACTTAATAGTTACTTCGTATACCAAATCTGAGACTGTGTTGTAGTCCATATGCTGTCGAGTTTATTTTTAAACCCCCAACGCAAAGAGGGGATGATTGTAAGTTTGACGTCTCTCTGTTTCTGTTTGTGGCATCAAAACTAAACATTAAAAATTTAACTAACAAATAAAGTAACATTAAAAATTAAGATAAAATTACGGTTGGATTCACTAGCTACTTAAGCTGGACCGGTCCACAAGTCCATGATATAATGTGTTCATAATAAAACAAGTTCGATATTGACCGGTTATGTGAACCGTTTCGCTCGTGATGTCAGTCGGGTCTGGCCGGTAAAACAGCTGTCACTTGTTTAATGTTTTAAAATATAAAAAAAAAAAACCGAGGAATATTCAATCATAAATTAATAATCTAAATATGTTTTAGTTTATAAACTGTTTAATGGATAGAGGAAAGGTGAATAGATAAAGGGTAATAAATGTAGTGTTGTGTTTATTATAACGTAATAATAGTGAGGCGCTTCAAGGTTGTACTGGACTGGGTGAGTCGAGATTACGTGACCATAGAGTTATGAGTTATAAAGAGTTGTGCCACAGTTAATTTTCAATATCATCGTAAACAGATTAGCTTAAAGGTTTTGTTTTTGGGTTATATCTTGCTGGGCTGGATGGAGGTCAAGGCTATTATTCTTCACGGCAATCGGCACCTCCTGTTATAGGTGATAATTTTGATCAAAAGTACCATTATAGGTCGAAAAAAACAGTTGAAATCTAGTTTTAATCACAAGCACTATCTCGTACATTTATATGATACTAGCTTTTCCGCGCAGCTTCGCTCGCGGTTAATTTTATGACATAGATTTCGTTTGACAACAAAACAACCCATGGCGCGACTTGTGGCGCCATCTGTTGGCCGATACAGCGCCCTCTATCTGTAGCAGAAAAAATATTTTAAAATTGGAATGACATACTTTCACGGGATAAAAAGCATATGTTGGGCTCTGTACCCCTTAGAATATTTATACAAATTTTCATAATGATCGGCTGATTAGTTAAGCCGTGAAGACATAACAAACAAACTCACGTTCTCATTTATAATATTAGTAAGAAGTATGATTATATTTCAATTGTTTTTGTTACGGGAATAGCCCGACTGTTTGGTTACATTATTCATTAAAAAGTAAATAAGACATGAAAAAAGTTTTAAGTTAAAATTATTGTGATTATGTTTCTGAAGCGCATTCTAATTTTACTTCCACATTACGTTACGTCGCAAGCTGTCTCTTTTCTACTTCTTTAGTTTGACAGTGACAGCCATAATTATAATTAATCACTAACTTTAAAAATGGTTTTGATGAATTCACCGTTAATGTTTTGTTCTTCCTAAATATTTTAAACTGAGCTCAGTCTTCTCCACTTCCTTTCCCATCTGCAAAACTAACGAAAACAAATATAATTTCTTATTTAAGAATTTTGATGTTACAAACACTACTTATATTAAGTATATTATATTTAATTTTTTTCAAAATTCATTATGTAAATTCAGATATGAATATAAATGTAGCAAGTCATTATGATGTCCATGAGGAAAACAGCAAAGTGATAATTATTTCGTTGGCAATGAACTTTGTAACGAAGATAATTCAAATGTTTTTTAGGGTTCCGTAGTAAATTTCAAGGAACCCTTATAGTTTCGCCATGTCCGTCTGTCCGTCTGTCCGTCCGCGGTCTAGCGCCTAGACGCTTGATGCTAGAAAGCTGTAATTTGGTATGTATACTTATAGTGCCTCCCCTACACGTAAAGTGGGAATGAAATTTTTTGTCGCACCGACCGCATTTTGTGGTGTATCGTTAGTTATGTCTCTTAAAACATTGTGGGTCCGGTGTGGGGAAGATCATTACAACGAAAGTCTTAGATAGATAGATAGAATACGCTTTATTTGCAAAACACAAACAAGTGATACAGTAAACGGTAAAAAGGTACAGACAGTGTTTATGCAACAAGGCGGCCTTATTGCTGAAAGCAATCTTTTCAAGGCAACCTTAGGGTAACGAATTTCAGCGTGGAGTGGGCAGGACCCGTAAGACACAATCAGCAGGACATTATCGATATAATTTATAAATATAACTTATATACTTACTATTAAATACATACATATTATATATACATATATAATTGTCAATATATACTTATTACAATATAAACATACATAGGATATAATGTCGTTACACTAAAAGAGAGCAAGGAAACGATCTTTAACAAGTTTTTTTAAAGAAATGGATGAACCCGTAATCAACCCACTGCAGGAATATGGGTCTCCGTTCAATAGAAGGGGATTAGAGCGTACTCTGCCACGCTGCTCCAAATCGGATTTGAAGAGGTCATTTGCCAACAAAAGATACGTATAACAATGATAAGACTACTTTCGACTCAAGTGTGTTTATTATATACTTAATCGGGAATTTGTTGATAAAAACTATAAAGGTCACTAAAAGACGGATAAATCCGGGTTATAATATACATTGGTTTCAAGAAACGATAGTCTATAAAATTACGTAATAATCATTAATGTCTGAAATATCAAAGTACCCAAAATCTTTATTATTTACTACTTGTCTTTACAAAAATTTGATTTATTACTTACTTAGCTGCACGGATATTTTTCTATATCGCACTGCAGTCAATTAAGCGAGCCATCCACCTTTTGTAAAATGGGTACCGCCCTCTAATCTATTTGTATCTATTCCATTCTAATACTGGCTAACGCGACTCTCTGACCGACGCTTCCGAATCTCTCACAAATGCATTGCTGTTTTACGCCCAACCTTATTTTCGGTAGTACCTTACCACCCACTGCCCCGATCGACTTAGCCCATTTCATAAATGTTATACCACTTCAAACTTATTACACTTTATTTGCCATATGGCTTATGTTATGTAAGCAATTTTTATTATTACTAAATTCCCATAGGAACCATGTTGACGTGCAAAAGCGTGTAATGAAAAAAGCATTGTGGGCTTGTTAATAGTTTCAATTGAATTTGTGTCATGTACGCACCTGTGTCACGTCTCCAAAATGGTGACATTCTTTTGGGACCTATATTTCAACACGGCTAAAACTGTTATCTTGACAACTTTCTGCTGGCCCTGTGGTTTAGTGGCTAGAAATATTTAATATATTAATTACAGATATATTCACGAAATTAAAATTAGTAGAAATATAAACAATGCTGTCTCAATTCAAATTGTTTAACGTATTTATAATATTGTATTTTTTTTTGTTGTTTAAATGATTAAATATAGGTTTAATTTAAAATAGTAATAATTGAAGACAGTGCTTATGAAGGCAATGCTTCTGAACGAACGATTTCATTATAACTTTTAAACTTTCGCGTTGCATTATTATAAATTAATAATATACCGGGAAATAACCGGGAACGTCAGGCAATATCAAGGTATGATCGCGTTAATTCCCGGTATATTATCGATTTCATTATTTCAAAAGTCTATCTGTTAAGGACCGTAGTCCTTATTTACTTATTAATAACAAAACCTAAAATTTATTTTTAATTTGTAAGGGTGTATTTATAAAGAGAAAATTGTTGACAAGAGGAATCAAAAAAAGAACATCATTAAAAAGTTAAAGGGCGGCCGTGCGGCATTCGGCCTCCTTGGCCAGCGATTCTTCCCAACATTATCTCGATATTTCTATATTTCAGGGTCGATGGGTCTGAAGGCGAAGTGGGTGGTGCTCTGGTCGTTGTGGGCGGCGCGGCTGGTGCGTCAGCCGACTGCCCCACTCCTCGTCTCCAACGGGTGGATAACCGGCTCTGTGTCTTCCTCGGGAACACACAATCAATATTTCGGGATACCATATGCGTCTATTCCGGAGAGGTTTCAGGTATGTTTGCATTTCAATTGCTACTTTTCTTCCTACCCTTAACCTACTTTACGTTAGGTATGTAGAGAATGTTATTCTTTTTCACTTTGCCCTATCATTCGTCATCTTGACCGTAACATTATTTCTCTACATATTATCCTTCACACACTTAACCCATTCTTTGATCTTCCCAAACTTCTTAGTCTTTCAGTTTCATGTCCAATACCTTATCTTTCAACTCTTAATATGTTTTATTTATGAAAGAGGTTGCTAAACGAGCGTCATGGTCACCTGATCATAGGCTAGATACTTATTTCTATGTTCCTCCAGATTCTGATTGCAATCTTCAATGTTTCAGGCTCCAGGACCAGCGCCGGTTTGGGAAGACGTGTACGATGCTATCAATGAAAATATACGTTGTCGTCAAACAATGTCAAATAATGGATTCGGTTCAACCAGGACAATAGGACGAGAACATTGCCTTATCCTAAACGTTTATACACCTTTGGGCACTACTGAATCATCATCGTTACCCGTAATGGTATTCATTCACGGAGGAGGTTATTATCAAGGATCAGCATCTCGTCTTCTTTACGGACCAGAATATTTGATGAAAAAAGGTGTTATATTAATCACAATTAACTACAGACTTAATATACAAGGTTTCCTGTGTTTGAGAACTAAAGAAGCGCCTGGAAACGCAGGTATGAAGGATCAAGTTGCCGCGCTAAAATGGATACAGAGAAACGTTAAAGTGTTTGGGGGTGATCCACATAACGTGACTATATTTGGTGAAAGTGCTGGTTCAGCGTCAGTATCCTTCCACCTGCTATCGCCTATGTCAAAAGGCCTGTTCCATAAAGCTATACTGGAAAGTGGATCATCCCTTTCTGCCTGGGCATACCAGTTTAAACCAGTATATATGGCAAGTTTACTCGCCAAAACTATGGGATACAAAACCGAAGATCCACATGAACTTTACAAAATCTTCTCAGAGAAGTCCGATATAGAACTAATTGTTACTAGAGTACCAAGGAAAAGGGGGAATATGATTATATCAGAGATTCTTTATTCACCGTGCGTTGAAGACGTTTTAGACGGAGTTGAGCCCTTTTTAACCGAAATACCTCACAATGTTTTATCACAAGGTACATTTAATAAAGTACCAACTTTAATAGGTGGTAATGACGAAGAAGGACTATTCTTTATGAAATTAGAAAACGATACAACAATACCAAATATATCTATTGATAAATCTATACCAAAAGACTTGCGGTTTCCCTCAGAAGAGGAGAGGTTAGATGTAGTAAAAAAATGTAATACTTTGTACCTGGACGATAAAGAAGTAACCAAAGACAATTTAGTTAAGTTATCAAGATTTTCTGGTGATACATATATCAATTATCAAGTTCTTGAAGAAACTACTTTAATAGCAAGAGCTAATGATAAGCCAGTATATAGCTATTTATTTACGTATGACGGTTGGAGGAATATACCAAAGCTATCTTCATTAACTACTGATCCCGGAGCAGTACATGCAGACGAACTATTTTATATATTCTCACAAAGTATAATAGGTTCATTATTTGAAAATAAAATGATAGATAAAATGACTACGTTGTGGACAAATTTCGCCAAATATGGGTGAGTAACAAGTATTATTTTAGGCGTTAATAGAAGAACATACAACACGCAAGCAAGAACAATATAAAACAATACAATACAGATAAACCGCTAGAGTAGTAGGAAGAGTTTTTTATGACATACGGCAGACAAACAAGCAAGCCTGCCACCTGATGGAAAATGGTCACAGCGTCTTCTTTTCGTGCGCTTGTATGTCCCCCGGGGATAGTGCAGCTTCTTAACGGTGAAAGAATTGTACAAATCGGCCCTGTATCGAGTCTGTTCAATGCAAACAATAAAATCTTCCCCTTATTTAGATATCCATAGTAAATATTGCGTTTTTTTTTCAGTAACCCAACTCCATCAAAGACGGGTCTTCTTCCGGTGGAGTGGCCACCAGTAGACGTCAAGTCCCCCCTCTCACTCAAAATAGACTCTGAGTTCAGCATAGTGCCAATGTGGTACAGCGACACAGTGAAGTACTGGAGGGAAGTATACTCGAAGTATAGACGAAAAGAACGTTGAGAATTTAATCAGTATTATTGTTAACTAATTTATTAATAAAATTTTATCGAATTTGTTGATTGTTATCGAAGATAATATCATAATGAGTTTTCTCTTATCAAACGTACAAGACAAGGTCAAAAATCATATGCAGTTATGTCATCATGTGCAATGGTTACATGTTTGACAGCCCAGGGAGGGGTACGATGGTGCATGGGTTCGATTCCCGCTCGGGGCAAACCTTTATGTGATAGTATTTGTGTTTGTTTTCCAGCCTGGGTATTTTCTATGTATCAAGTAAATATTTACACTAATATTATCCTATGTGTGATACTCATAACACGAGCAGGAACATAGCTTACTTTGGTACCAGTTGGTACTTATTATAAAAGTTAAGAAAAAAAATATTCATTTTCTCGATGGCAACCACCAACATGAGAACTCTATAAAGAGGTGTGTGCATCCAACAAAATCCTCCTTTATCCCGAATACAAAACATCTCCCCTAATATCAAAGGACGAGGATCCAGTGGCGCAGATTCGGTCTATTCATTTGCCCACCAAATTTCCGGTGTTCCGGTAAGCCGCTTATAGGCGGCGCTTATTAAACCGGCATGAATGCGAGCAGCGACCGAGTGAATGAATGAGTGAAACTATCCGGCTTAATCCGGTCCTTTTGGCGGGTGAATGGTTTTAAGGTAAGCCTCTGGTCTTCCTTTGGTAAATAGCTGAATTCGTCGTGTCCTGGAGGTTTCTTTTGCAACAAAATTGCAATTCTGTGTCATCTATATCTAAACTTAACATTATGAAAAGGAATGATTTGGTTGTTTGTTAGTTTGCATTGCATAAGCTCATATAACTATTGGCTTTATTTTTCTTGATGATCAACAATAGCACACAATAGTGCCCAAATAGCAGAGATTAGAAAATGGTTTTATTCGGTTTACATTATATTCCCTAATTGACACAAAAACTCCATGAAATCATCGATTTAAAATATATAAATCGATATAACATAAATATGAATCGACAACAAATCACATTATTACATTATAGCACACTACGTTATGTTTCACAAAGGTATGTAAAACTAATTCAATTCACCGAATTTCAATGAAAATCTCATGCCAAGTATAGTGGAACGGAATTATAGTTTTCAATTGTAAATATTCACAAAAAAGATTCAAAATAATCTCGTTTTGAAATAAAGATTAAAACACATTGAACGTATTCGACGTGAAATCTCCGGAACTGCTGGAAAAATCCGCAAAATGCCGTAAATCCGGTGGAAATGTCTATAATCCGCGCCGCAGTCCGGCATTTACCGTGAGCCGGTGTTATCGGGCCGGTCGCAGCGCCGGATTGCGGCTACTACGCCTTATGTTATCGACGGGTGATGTACAACCTGCCTAACGCACTGTCAGGTGGGATAGGGGTGTCATTTTAAAAATTATTTTTTTATGAGACATTTCTTCTTTGATTACATGAGATTTTACGTCGAATATTAGTTTAATTAAAAAAATATCTAGCCGATGGCCGCCGAAATCCCGCAATTGCCGTTCCCGGTATTATCTAAGATAAAAATAAATCCTATCTGTTACAAACTACTCGTGTACCGGAGACTGAGCAGTTTTGTATGGGAAGTGGTCTATGAACCAACAGCGATGTGGGTATGCAATTTATGATGGGGTACCTCTCCTAGACACTCATGAGGAGGGGCATCAAAATCTGTCCCGGCAGTTCCGAGATAAATGGCAGTTTATGAAAACCTTACGGTTTTTTTCACATTGAGAGTATCAACAGCAATGTGGACATGCAATTTAAGACGGGGTACCTCCACTAGACACTCATGGTCAGTGGCATCAAAATCTGGCCCGGCAGTTCTGAGATAAATGGCAGTTTATAAATCTTTCTGCTACAATTTTTTTTAACATTGAGAGTATCAACAGCAATATGGCTATGCAATTTATGAAGGGGTAACTCCACTAGACACTCATGGTCAGTGGCATCAAAATCTGTCTCGGCAGTTCCGAGATATGGACATGGGCGTTTTTGTATGGGACGAGGTCTATAAACCAACAGCGATGTGGGTATGCAATTTATGATGGGGTACCTCTCGTAGATACTGATGGAGAGGGGCATCAAAATCTGTCCCGGCAGTTCTGAGATAAATGGCAGTTTATAAATCTTTCTGCTACGATTTTTTTTAACATTGAGAGTATCAACAGCAATATGGCTATGCAATTTATGAAGGGGTAACTCCACTAGACACTCATGGTCAGTGGCATCAAAATCTGTCCCGGCAGTTCCGAGATATGGACATGGGCGTTTTTGTATGGGACGAGGTCTATGAACCAACAGCGATGTGAGTATGCAATTTATGATGGGGTACCTCTCCTAGATACTAACGGGGAGGGGCATCAAAATCTGTCCCGGCAGTTCCGAGATAAATGGCAGTTTATGAATAACCTTACTGCTACGATTTTTTTTCACATTGAGAGTATCAACAGCAATGTGGTTATGCAATTTATGACGGGGTACTTTTTCTAGACACTCATGGGGAGGGGCATCAAAATCTGTCCCGGCAGTTCCGAGATAAATGGCAGTTTATGAATAACCTTACTGCTACAGTTTTTCGTATCTTTTAGTATCCATATCTTGAAACTGCCGGGACAGATTTCGATGCCACTTTCCATGAGTATCTAGTGAAGGTACCCCGTCATAAATTGTATAGCCACATTGCTGTTGATACTCTCAATGTGAAAAAAATCGTAACAGTAAGGTTATTCATAAACTGCCATTTATCTCGGATCTGCCGGGACAGATTTTGATGCCCCTCCCCAGCAGTATCTAGGAGAGGTACCCCATCATAAATTGCATAGCCACATCGCTGTTGGTTCATAGACCACGTCCCATACAAAAACGCCCATGTCCATATCTCGGAACTGCCGGGACAGATTTTGATACCACTGACCATGAGTGTCTAGTGGAGGTACCCCGTCATAAATTGCATAGCCACATTGCTGTTGATACTCTCAATAAAAAAATAACCGTAGCAGTAAGGTTATTCATAAACTGGCATTTAACTCGGAACTGCCGGGACAGATTATGGTGCCCCTCCCCATGAGTGTCTATGAGAGGTACCCCATCTTAAATTGCATATCCACATTGCTGTTGATACTCTCAATGTGAAAAAAACCGTTAGATTTTTCATAAATTGCCATTTATTTCGAAACTGCCGGGACAGATTTTGATGCCACTTACCATGAGTGTCTAGTGGAGGTACCCCGTCTTAAATTGCATGTCCACATTGCTGTTGAAACTCTCAATGTGAAAAAAATCGTAAGGTTTTTCATAAACTGCCATTTATCTCGGAATTCCCGTGACAGATTTTGATGCCTCTCCCCATGAGCGTCTAGTAGGGGTATCTTGTCACAAATTCTATACTCGTTTTGCTATTGATACTTTCACTGTGAAATAATCGTAGCAGAAAGAATTTAATAAGACTGCCATTTATCTCGAAACTGCCGGGACCGATTCTGATCTTTCTTCACATGAAGATCTAGTTAAGGACCCTTATTAGAAATTCCATACCCATGTTTGTGTTGGTTCATAGACCACTTCTGCCCAGTCTCCTTTAAAGCAAAATCATCAAACCGTTTTTGCATGAAACAGTAACCAACATTCTTCATCTTGGTTGGTACATACTCACAAACTCGATACTTTCTTATATTACATTACTTGATCGAGTAAATCCCTTCATGCAATATTTAGAAAACTTGAGTGACATTTACGGCCCTGCACATCTATTTCATTGGCTGACTGTACGAAGTTAATATACTGAATTTTATTAGTATTACATTCGCGTTGCATAATATATGCTTAGGGTGCTGCATTAAGCCGTTCTAATCGACCCTTAAATTTAATGGACCAAAAAGAATTAACTGAGTACACAGTATCTGTAAAAGGGTGATTAGTTTTGTACATTTTCAATTAATTTTTGAATACGCCAGTTGTGCACTTTCCCTTTATCGCAGTTTTGCTAATATAATATGATTGTATATGAAGGGTTTTTCGAAATTACCATTATAAATGTTTTTTTTTAATGTTTTTTTTTTCATGATTTTGGCTCGGGTTAACAAATTCTTGTTATATTACGGACGAGTCTGTCGTTTGAACTGGTGGTAGGAAAAAATGTGACGATTCGAAAGAGTTTCTAATTATGAATATTTGAATAAAACAGTTTTGAGCTTAGTATTTGTTTACATACAATGGACAGGGTTCGAAGCTAGTGGTATGTTCTTCTTGATTGACAAATTGATAAAACTTAGATCTAAAATAAACATTTGCTAAAAAATACTAAAACGAGCTAGGAGATTCCTGTGTTTCGGGTTATTGACTAAAATAAAAAGATAAAAGTCAAGCTTACTTGGTTTATGGATTTGATAGTACGTGAAATAGTGTAAACTTAATTTGCAATGTTTAGTTTTATTGTTTATTTGTTTAGTTTTAATTAATTTTATATTAACTACTAATAATAATTACTTTCTTGACGTTTACGGTTTACAAAGTCTGTTTTAACCATAGATTTATTATATACTAGCGCAAGATTGGAAAATGCAAAAGAGATAGATCATAGCATACACGTAGGTTAGAGCGAGATAGATAGGCGAGACCATTTTCCTATACACGCTATCGGACTGTATCGGCCTGACGTCAGTTGTGTTAAAAACAAATCCCACTTATTTTTACAAAATGTATGGTTTTAAGTGTAGTTTTGGTGTTAATTAGACGTAATTAAATATGGTTACCTATGCAGTGCCTGGATGTAACTCAAACTAAAAGGAAAATGCACAAAATTATATATCTTGCTTGCACACATGTACATTCCACGTACACTAGTGTATTTTGTTTTTGGTCTCGCCTTAATCAAACCAAGGCCGATCTATAGGTACGCAGTATATACTAAATCTATGGTTTTGACCAGGGGTGTCCAACATAATTTTGCGGCGGGCCAGGTCAAGCATGTTTGTAACCATAGCGGGCCAAAGAAATATCCAATAGCAAAGAGAGCTTTAAAACATTAAAGGCACACCAAGGCACACTTTGCTATTGGGTATTTCTTTGGCCCGCTATGGTTACAAACATGCTTGACCTGGCCCGCCGCAAAATTATGCTAGGTATGACTTTAAAAAATTTAACTAGCTACCTCGCGGGCCGGATGTAGGGCCTACGTGGGCCGGATGGTGGCCCGGGGGCCGTATGTTGGACGGGCCTGGTTTTGACCATTTGCAATGTTTGCATGATTTCCTTACATAGTATAAAACGAAGCTTTCGCTGTATGTCTGTCCGTATTAAAACTACGCAACCGATTTTATCGGATCGTGCGCGGTGGCGTGCAGTTGGGGAGGCCTATGTCCAGCAGTGGACAAATGTAGGCTGATGATGATGATGATGAACCGATTTTAATGCGGCAGATTGAGTGATACAAGGGGAAGGTTTAAATATATAATACATTTCGAAATTCCCACGGGAAAGCGGGATACACGCAAACGAAGTTACGCGGGTTTCGCTAGTTCATTATAAATTAAACACTTGAATGGGTACAAATTATAGAGTGCCAGTACTATTTATTATTCTGTGATGCCGCCTTAATAAATGTGAACGAAATGTCAGTAAAACACAGCAGTACCTAATATTATAATAATGATAGTTACAATATTTGGTAATTTTTGGATTTGATAGGTAAAAAAATACCTTGCCCCCCGGTTCAAGGAACGTGAAATAGTGTAAACTTAATTTGCAATGTTTGCATAAGATATTCGATATAAGTTGTCGGCCCATCCGCCCGCGGCGCCCGGAACCCGCCTGGTCAGAACGACACACATCCGACCTTTTGAGCTCCTATAATGCAAAACAGCACCAGCCATCTGAATGTTTATCTATCTCAAAACATTGTTATGTATATTTTGAAACTAGATACGTTACTTCGTCTGTGTAGAGTGGTATTAAAATCTATTAAATATGTGCTTAATATTATAAAGAGGATGGGTTTGCTTCATCATCATCATATCGACCCATATCATCCCACTGCAGCGATTAATCGGGTCTCCCTTCAATGAGATGAGAGTACTCTGCCACACTGCTCCAATGCGCATTTAAAAAAAATATATTATACTTACTTACTTTCTTTTTAAATAAATACAATTTTTTTTATACCACAATGTTGGCAAACAAGCATACGGCCCGCCTGATGGTAAGCATCACCGTAGCCTATAGACGCTTGCAATACCGGGGGTATCACTCACATGTTGCCAACCATCCCAACCCCCCCAAGTGGAGCTTTGGAGACCTTACTCACCGTATATAGGAACATAACATGGCCAAGACCTATGCTATTTGGCTACGATCTTCTGTAAGGTGGAGGTAATTCCCCAGACGGGCTGCTCCGATTTGAGCGGGTTATCCGCTGTGCCTTACCTCTCTTAAAATACAATATTATACAATAGAAAACATTCAAAGGACATTGTAGCGCCGCAATCGTATATCTGCTGAGACTAATTTGAAGCTGTATTCGTCATAAACAGTATCTTTATTATAAACTAGCTTTTTTGCCCGCGGCTTCGTCCGCGTGAAGTTCCGGACCCGTTCCAGTGGGAACCACATTGAATTTCGGAAAAAGCTATAGCCTATGTTACTCCCTGATAATGTGGCTTTCTACTGGTGTAGGAATTTTTGAAATCGGTCCAGTAGTTTTGGGGCCTATTCAATGCAAACAATTAGTATAGATTGCGAAATACTGGTTAACTATTTGCTCTACACTAGATTCATTATTATGAGCTAAGCTATCACAGTTCTCCATTATCTTGCAACAAACAATATTTTTATTAAATATCATATTGCCAATAGCCCTATTGGCAATATGATATTTAATAAAAATATTGTTTGTTGCAGGCAGGGCGGGCGGCAGCTCGGCAACAACCGTAGCCTGGGGCGATAGATTTTCCTGGCTCCCAGGACCATTGACCAAGTATCTTCATAGATGCCACCAGAAGACGCATTTGTAATGAAGTTTTTAAAAACATGACTATGAATTTTATAAACATTTTTTCATTTTTTGAAAAATTCAAAAGATTCGTAACGTTTATTCAGAGAGTAGGTTTTACAGACACTTTCTCTACTCAAAAGTACATATAATAAATGTTTAGTGAAATCGGAAACAAAATGACAACGATGAAAAAAGAAATGGCGAAAGAAAACCAGTTAAAAGGATGTATTTTATTTGTGTTATATTGTCACTAAATAAACCTTCTTTCTTTATCAATAGAAAAAGTCTCACAATAATGCAGACATTTTATTCGTACTTATGGAGTATCTAAATTGCTAGTTGGTCTCTGTATGGACGAGAAACCGACACCCGATAGGGGCTTGTTCGGCTATTATATTACATTAAAGTATTGTAATTCCTGCCAAGGTATTACTGACTTATTATTACAAAACATCTTTTCTTCTTCTTAGCCTTTCTCGACCATCATGCCGGTGTAGGCCTCCTTCAGTTCTCGCCATCTATCGCGGTCTTGTGCCACCTGCATCCAGCTACCTACTTTCTGCCCGTCATCTTTCCACCTCATTTGCGGTCTTCCCCTGGGACGCTTATTCTCCCAAGGTCGCCACTCCAATACAGCTTTGCACCATGAGCTACATTTTCGGGCAATGACCCGCCCACTGCCACGTTAGCTGGGTTACGCGCTTAGCTGTTGACCTAATATTTTCAAACCAAATATATTTGGAAACTACAATCAAGCTATATCTGGAATGGGGGATTAAGTTAAAAGTGCATATTAAATTAAAGAACATAGTAAGTATAAAATGAAAACGCGCTGTCTGTGATTCAAGAAGGTATATATGTATTTTTTTAAGAGAGGTAGGGCACAGTGGATAATCCGCTCAAATAGGAGCAGCCTGTCTGGGAAGGACCTCTACCTTACAGAAGATCGTAGCCAAATAGCATTGGTCTCGGCCATATGTGTTCCTACGGTCGAGTAAGGTTTCTAGAGCTCCACTGGCTTATAGGCTACGGTGACGGCTTATATACCATGAGGCCGGCTGTATGCTTGTTTGTGGTAAAAAAAATGTATGTATAGTAAGTATAATAACATACAAGAAATTCCCACGGGAAAGCGGGTCTTGCTAATATACGATTGAATTGAAGTGGTAGAGAATATTTTAATTAAAATAAAATAATTTTCTTCGCCGCTCCCGCAACTTGGTGTAGCAACACAACTCAGCACAAGATATCAGAGATCTGGCTATAAAATGTTCATTTAAAAAAAATACAACCAACCTACGTCTTAACCTGACCTTATGCAATATTTTCATTCAATTTCCCGATAGTACAATAACAGACTACCAAAGTAATCCAAGTCGTCCCCCCGGGGATATTTTGATATCTACATCACAATGTAGATTTGTTACAGTTAATAGTTTAAGCCAGAGGTTGCTTGGACCTTCGATAGCCGAAGTGGCTCAGAGGCGACAATAACCCAACCGTCCACAAATCTGGCCAAATAGTCGTATGGATAATCGTGGGCGTTCTATGGCATGAGAGGTTGGAGTACAGATAGGTATACTATTTCACGACGAGCGTTCAGGTATGAATTTTATTTATAAGGCATGCAAATAAACACAGTTTTACGCTCGTAAAATCGATCACGCACACTACGCGCTACTAGAATATCCTGTAACAATTTCGATAGTTAAAGTTTGGCCAGTCCGATTTAGTACTTGAATTCGACTGTTGAATTAAACCCTTTAATAGTTTTGGAGTGGTAAAGCATTTATGACAAGGGCTTGACCAGGGAATTAGGGGAAGGCTTGTTTTGTCCTGCAGTAGAATTTTTTGTTGTTATAGCGGTAATAGAAATATGTATAACATCTGTGAAAAATGTTGACAGTCTAGCAATCACGGTTTATAAGATACAGCCTGGTGACAGACAGATGGACAGACAGACAGACGGACGGACAACGGAGGCTTAGTAACAGGGTCTCGTTGGCACCCTCTAGATATGGAACCCTAAAACCTGGCCGCACTGCGGAATTTGAAATTTTCCGCGCTTACGGTGTGAATTATTTCCGCGCGAATGTGTTGTTGTGTTGTATGAAATCAGTATGGAACTCTGCGGAAAAAAATCGCAGTGCAATGATGAAATGTTATAATATTGCGAAAAATTTTTGTGTGGAAAATTTCGCAGTGCGGTCAAGCTCGAAAGTTCTCGTTTTTACTTCACTTCTGTCGGTGCGACGTCGGAGTAATTCGCCATCTCTCTCACCTTGCGCCTGCCCAATATTTAGGTGCGGGTACGTGCAAAAATGTCCGCCGTTCGACCCGTATTATTCACGTTATCTACCTGCCTAATGCCCGCCCTATAAATATTGCAATATGATAACTCTCCCAAGTTGAGACTGCTATCTACCCAACGAAATTATGTTGGGTCAGGTGTTATCTGTTTTTGGTAGGGTTTTGTTATGTTAGCGAACTCTCGAGTTTACGAAATTAATGGTTATGTTATGTTAATATTATATTCGTTTATTTCTTGCTTGTAGTCAGATGATACCGTAAGCTTGTTTGCCACCTTAGTGGTTTAAAAAAAACAATAATAAAACAAATATTTTACATAATACATAATCACGTGTTATATAATGCAACATCACATAACCGTATGTGTACTATCAATACTCAAATCTCAGTTAATTATCTCCTTAATTAAATCAAGATCTGCATTTCGAGATGGCCATCCGATCTAATGATTAAATTAATACTAATCATTAACTTAATTCTAATTACATGTGGATATATCGGACAAGTTAAGCCTTGTTATTGTTGACATGCCAGCCGTTATGCCAATTTAATGGATATTAAGGTAGCTTCGAAACAGCGTTTCAGGAAAAGTCCACCACATATTCACACCGTTGCGTTGCGCCTCCTATACTCTTTAGTCCCAGGATAAATAACGGCGACTGCAGATTGACAATATGCGAAGCTTATTGATATAATTATTTAAGAGACGTAGGGCACAGCGGATAATCCGCTCAAATCGGAGCAGCCCGTCTGGGGAAGGACCTCCACCTTACAGAAGATCGTAGCCAAATAGCATTGGTCTCGGCCATGTTGTGTTCCTACGGTGAGTAAGTCAGAGCTCCACTTGGGTTGGGAGGGTTGGCAACGCGTGAGTGATACCACCGGTATTGCTTACGTCTATAGGCTACGGTGACGGCTGACCATCAGGTCGACCGTATGCTTGTTTGCCACCTGTGTGGTATAAAAAATAAAATTCTTCCTCTTGAATCACTCTGTTGTGGAAAACTGCATTAAAATCCGTCGAGAAGTATTCATTTTATACTAAAGCCTGTTTTTCTTAACTTGACCCATAAAGTAAACAATCTTATCGTGTCCTTTTATTCAATTATCCATGATGTGTAAAATCGACAAATCGCCAGAATACTAAGAGTGTTGTGTTAAATGCCATTTTTAACGATATTATTATTATTTGGGTGTGAATGATAATTTTAATTGCCTATTTTCGTTAAAGAGACGTGCTAAGATTGTTTACTATATGGGTCAAGTTAAGAAAAACAGGGTTTAAATTGGATATAATTATTTATTTTTGCCTTCAAACCATTGAGTATTCATAGCTTTTATTCTCATACAGAGATAATGCAATAATGATTTTACTTCCTCATATTTCAGTTTGATTATTTCCGATATCAATATATTAATTGAACGACCTATAAAATGTGAATTTTACAATTGTTTAAAACGGAAAGTGAACAATAAACGTCGCGGGCAATGAGTAATATTTAATTTATTACTGTATTAACTACTGGCCGGCCCAGGGGCCGTACCACGACCTTTTATAACTATTCTTAAACGATTGTGTAAACGAGACGTCGCCTTACATCATGTATTGCGCTGTCTCCTTTACTCAGACGTTCTTCTTTTGTTTTAAGCGGTCATGGTACGGCCCCAGTTGTAGTTATTGTATTGTTTTTTACTGTGGAACGGAACTGTGAAATACCTATATGATTTTAATACAGAAAAAATTTTTTTGGGCACAACTTTATTTATTCCACCCTTACACTTAACAGAACACCCCAGCCAAAACTTTTCCCATAATATTTTTTGTAACAAGTTTGTAATTTTTAAAAGTCAAACTATTCTAATCAAATAGGTCTAAATTACAAGCTTATCGGAATCGTCATATTATTTTCTTATGATCACTTCAGACAGATCCAGGTTTTCAGATAAGTTAGGCACTATAATATTTAAATTATTCTTAAATATGACAGAAATATTAGCGTTGGATTTAATGAGAATAAATTCTTAATGAAAAACAAAGCGAGCACCTAGCGAGATAAAATAGTACTGTCTCAAAACTTCCCGAGGCGTATTTGCACAGGAATTCAGGCGTGTAATCACTAATTAAGCTAATTAGCGCCCGTCATAGAACTCAACTATGGTAGACCGGCGGCCAGGCCACATTTTATGTACAACCTTCTTGGGCAAATAGACTTATTAAATATTGTCGCACTTGACTGCATCTATTGTTGAAAATTGCATGTCATGATGGGCGTCTGTAATAACAGCGTGTAGGAATTAAGATATTTTTGATTATTAGTAAGTATTATGTTTGAGAAATTATTATAGTTAACTCCTCCTGTATCTTAATTTAATTCCACATTAAGCATCAAGCTATGTCTTTTTTAGTTTGAAAGTTGATAGCTGTATTATAATGTGTCATTAACTTTAGAAATGCGTTCCAGAAACAGGCTGTATATTAAATATAGTAGTATTTGACTGCTGTCTTTTCTTCTTAATCTTGATATTGGCTTCTGCTAAGAAAAACAGCTTGTAGGAATTAAGATAATTTTGGTAATGAGTGTTTATGTTTGAGAAATTATTATATCTACTTAAAGTGTTCCTGGCAATATTATTCACATAAAACAGCTTAGACTAAAATTCCAGAACAATTTAGAGGCAGCATTTAATGAATACACTTTGTGAGAGTTCTTGTTTCGCTGGACAAAGACGACATTTAATTATTTAGATAATGTAAATAAGAATGATACATTCTCCAAAAAGATATGGTTAGCACGAATGATGAGGACAACGCACTATGACAGTATACAACCTGAACATAATATGCCAGCTAATCTTGTCAGCCACACTCCTATAGTATCGAAACGCCTGTCAAAATATGTTTAGCAAATTATTGCATTCACGCGTAATAGCCGATGTTAGTTCAGCAGGGAAAGCAATGTTTCATTGTCATGTTTCTGACGTGTTTTAAAGTTAATTTATAAAAATATATTAAATTTTGCTCCATGATGTAAACAACGTGTTGGTTCAAATTTACTTTTGTAGAAGAATGACGTCGGTGTTATTAAATAACTGGCTGATGCCCGCGGGTTTACCCGCGAAATCCCGTTGTTTCCGTTCCCGGACTGATATCCGAGGTAAAAACAATCATAAGTTTTAATCCAAATTTTAAACTACCCGTGTACTAAATTTCAAGCAAATTTTTAAAGCCGTTTTGGCTTGAAAGAGTAACAAACATCTATACTACAAAGTTTTATACGCAATTTAGTAAGTTCACAAAGTTTTAGACGTAGTCACCCGGTTATTGTTTATATTGACTGGTTTTTGTGCCTGCTGTACGCTCATTATGCACATCACCTATCACAACTTTAACTTTGTAAAAAAAAAAATATTTTAAATTTTATTCAAGTCTATTCAGCCATTGTACATACTGCCCGGTCAACACGTATATTTTCCCGTTGACATAAACTACTTACCCGGTCATTACGCATACTGATAGTAATGAATAAAGAAATGATATTAGCTTATACCATCTTATACGTAGCCTAACACAGCAACAGGCTATAAATTATCATAGAACAATCGTCCATTTGTCTGTCCGTTAATTGGTTCGAAATAGGGTCGGTGGGGTCACAGGCCTCTGTTCTTCGGAGCGTCTGAACTGTTCTAGGAAATAGCGTGTTGGCTTTATAGAATTCCAATACGTCTGGATACCTAAATACTTAAAGGTTAAATGTCTCCAATTAGAGCGAGTTCTTTTTTGATTGGATGGAAAAAGATAAAGTATTTTTCTGATAGATCAGCTGGTAGTTGACCATCTTGCGTTTCTGAAACTCATTTTAATTCCACCTAGATATATAGATTTATTTATTTACATACACACAATACATAACAGAATACAGAACAATAGAAAAAGGAAAGTAAACAAGTCGTCTACCTACTAACAATATCAATATAAGTGTCATTGATATGCAAAAAGGCGGAAACTCAGTGAAGTGTTGGCATAAAATGCACACCACTGATTTTCAGTAACCACCTTTGATGGAAAAATGTGCAAAGAGGCGTGCAGCAACACTATCGTGTTCATTTTATCTCTCTCTAAATTTAAGAGACGCGCTCTTTTCGGTATAGCAGGCTCCATTTTCTCCCTTGTGCCAGCTGCTTCATCTCTGTATAAGACAGTCTCCTCCTTTTCTTTCACCTGATCCATGTTGTCTCGGCCTTTCCCTTCATCTTCCCCTTCATCAATGTCTACATGTTGTGTCTTTCATTTTACAGTGTGACGTAATAGTGTTATGTCCCGCGGTGGCCCTCACAGCGTAGGGGAGCGTCCCCAAGGTGGCGGATAGGGGAATGGTCGGTAGTACAGCCTAGCTACACTAACCGGCTAAGTCCGATGGACTCGCTGACCAACGACGGGTGTGGTCCTCCAGCATTTCGGGGGTTGTGCGGCGGGTTGACACCTCGCCCACGTAAAACCAATGTTGCTGGTGAAGCGTATCCCGTTAGCGCTTCACAAGCTTGCACAACATTGTCAAAAAAAAAAATAGTGTTATGTACAGTCTTATTTACTGTCTTAACAGTTAATTCGTGGTATCCATATCATTAACAATCGCCATCATGCAAGAGTAACATTAGTACCTTGATAAGGATAGAGTAATACGATTGGTGCGTCTGCTCTGACACGGGTTGGGGTCAAACACTAGGACCCACATCACAAGTCAATGATTTGTTAAATAATTCCGTTCTTCCGCCGCGCGGCGCCAATCAAATTACTTCACTTTGTTAGTTGATTGCTTATGCGACGAGATCTAAGAATACTTGGATGTGGTGGCTTTTTATCTTTCATTATAACAAACCATAATCATCCCACTGCAGGGACACGGGTTTCCTATTTATCGCAGGACTAGATGCCACGCTGCTCCGATGTGGATTGGCAGAGGCATTTTAGACTTGGCAGCGACGCCACCGAGTTCTTTCTTTTCTAATAGGTTACAGAAGATTAAATTGGTTCGCTATTTTGTAAGCACTTGTTAGCATGCAAACTTGTCGTTATAAAACTCCAGAAGACTATAGAAACATTGGCTGATCAACCATGATCGTAGCAGCTTTGTCATTGGCGTCATTGGGCCCATTTTATATTTTTATGGGATTTTATTATAAATTTTGACACACATAATAACCCTTTATAGCCCCTTGTCAATTGAGAATATTTTTTTTGTATGTAATATAGCCTTCGATCTTTTGTGATTGGAGGTAATAGCAGAAGATCGCTAGCTACAAATGTCTATTAAAATAAAAGAAATATAACCACCGCCGACAAACTCGTTGATCATGTTCTCTTTTAAATTATTGCCACATCCACAAGCAGAGTTAAGAATTGCTCCACGGTCAAAATGTCCGACGGCAGGGCTGCCGTAATTAATTTAAACGCGATCTTGTTCAGGTATGAAAAATCATGTTAGTTTGTCTGTTGGCTGAAGTAAACTCACTAATTATGAATAAGTATCTGTTAAAATTTTATGAGAGCCGGTGTAGAGCGGGCGTAGAGCCTACTAATTATTATGAATTCATAAGTAGTTGGCGACAATAGTAAATGGGCAGCCTAGAGGGTACCACCCTTTCATAGAATATCTGGATGGAGCTTAAATAAATATATTTTTATCGGTTTAGCACATGTCATTTTCCTTTTCTTCTCATTTCGTCTTGTCCGCGTCTCGACTAGTCTGCGCCTTAGTGAAGTCCGGCCCAAAGTATTCAGCGTATGCAACCGTAACACAGATTACTAAATCGTTTGGTCGTAGCACGATAGTTATAAACTCGTAGGTAGGGTATAGGAGTAGTAAACTACGCCCGCGGCATCTCGATCTTGCAAACATAGTCCCAGTTTCAAAATTATTCATAATATTCATCCTATTACATCAATCGATCAAAACAATTGTTAGTATAATATTACTTGATGCGGAAATTGAAATTTTGATGTTAAACTCAACACTATTTGAATTTATTTCAGATAGCCCGAAGGGATACGAATGATCGATATCTCGACATGGCTCGATGTGGCTCGACTATGCAATAATAATGTCTTTAGATTTAAAATGTGCAGTAGGAATTAATATTTATTTAAATACTAGCTGTTACCCGCGGCTTCGTCCGCGTAAAAATTAGCCTATGTTGGGCTCTGTACCACTGACAATACGTATACAAATTTTTATAATGATCGGCTGCTTAGTCAAGCGGTGAAGGAATAACAAACAAACAAACTCACTTTTTCATTTATAATATTAGTACCAAACAAAAAATATTGGAATTAAATTATTTACGTAAACTCATATTTTATATGTTAAACTGGTCCCTATTTCAACCCCATGCTATTCTAAATAACGCCTTGAGAAATATACATCGAACGAACTAAAATTTCTGTACTTTAGCAGTCAGCTACTTTGGGATAAGTGAAGCGGACGAGCGACTGCAGTCCGCCGTCCGCGCCGGGGGCAAATGAGTCGTGGGCCATTTACCACAAATTGTCCGGCAGACAACTCTGGCTGCTGTTTATGAATGCCTAGTACTGCGTGGGCTTTACAGAATGGTAATAGAAGTATTTGTTTGTTTATATTATTTTATTCATAATGCTTGGATGTTTATGAAAGCCTAGTACACAGAAGTCACATTTCTTTGTAGACAAAATTATTATGATCACTTCATCTTAACGTTAACCCATTTCCAATCGGATTTTGTAGAGCCAGCCAAGCTTGCCAAATGTGAATAGGAATGATAAAAGGTGTAAAATAACATTGAACAAAATATTTAACTTCTAACGACACTAATAATAAGCTTAAAGATGCGTCAAGAGGAAATTATAGTAGGACAATAAGGCAGCCTTGTAACTCATTCCCTTTAAAGCTAAGTTCACCTCAACAGCGTCTTGGTGGTAAATACAGTGAACCTGCCTTAACATTATCTTTGAGAACAATCAGAAAGGATAACGCGCGAACATCTGAACGTTGGCAACACTAGCGCTTATTAAAAACATCTCAATGATGTATTGCCAGTAATTTCTGCAGAGTACCCTCCCCTAATGGGGGTAAATCCGGGATATGGAGGGTGTTTGCTCTGATTTATCGTTTTCTTAATAAATATGTCGACGTTGAGGTTTTATTATTAATTGCCTTTTGTTGTGTAATTAATTAGCGTTTTGTTATATTGTAACCAATCAATGTCTTATTTTATTCTTTCGTAAAAATTAAATAATTTTCACCGGGAACTTTCGAATGGAGAAAACAATTTCGATTTCTCTTATTTTCCACAAATATAAATATACTACTGCAAAGATTTTTTTAAATCGTGAATTTAATAAAAAAGTAAGCAGATAAATTAATTAATATACATTTCGAAATGTAAGTTTATTTTTCGGTAAGTTAATAAAAAAACAGTTTTATTATGTCTAACATACTTTGAATGTTAGGCTACAGTGTAGTATGTGTGTTGTGTGTTATGTTGTGTAGTGTAGTGTAGCCGCTACACTACACTACACAACACAACTCAACATAACATAACACACAACACAACTCACATACACCACACCAGATAACATACATTCACACAACATTATTTTGAGAGTTGTCAATTTTACCATAGTTTACCCAATATGTTTTTATCTGTTACAGTAAGCCATAAAACCATTGTAATTGTCTGATAGGAAGGAGCCACGACAGGTTTCCCTGTGTTGTGGAAGTCAGACAACACAGGGAAACCTGTCGTGGTTGTCAGAGCAACATTTTTGTGAACCACTTTCTTAATTAATTTTATTCTTGTTCTTATGTTCTATGAAATCTATAGTTTTTCCATTAAACTTTTTTTTCGGATGTCCATGGGCAGCGGTGGTGGCTTGTTTGTCCTCTGTCATAAAAAACATATATAAGGTATTGAGCAGAAATGAAAGGAACAGAAAATAATTTATATTTTGTAATAGGAAAAAAATAATCTCGCATATTCTAATCCCATTCGGTAATACATGTACCGCGGTGACCCCATACGTTATGCCGCGGGGGTGCCGGGGTCACCGGTTCGCCCCTGGCGACTGTTTGTTCTCGAATAATGATATTCCTGTTATTTATAACTCCTGGAAGATATATCGCTTGGAGATGAGGTCATTATGCCTTGGTATACTTTTATGGATAGTTTTTGGGAACAAAAAAGAATAAATCACGTGCCATTTTCTTTTGTCGTTTAATGAAAATTATTAGGAAACTAACAGACGTGAAATAGCAGTGATATGCCGCTGTGTATCGTACGAGGAGTGAGAGAGACGAAAGTCTAATATCCCTCCTACTTCTTACTCCCTTTTTTACTATTCTTTCCCCATCATTCCGTTTTCATTCCCTGATTACCTTTTTGTAGTTGCCTTAGGTGGGCAACGCATCCAACACCTTGTAATCGATGGATTTCTATAGGCATCGGTGATTGCCTACCATTTCGGGACAAGCCCACCACACATTCCCACCACTGTGTCTCCTGTGTAGCCAGGATCAACAACGGCGACCTCAGATTGACAATAAGCGATGAAGCTTATTGACGTCCCGGAGAATAAACTACAGCTGTCTTGGAACTCACAACGAATTTAATCAGAAAGAAGATAGTCGGAGTAGGAAGTATTGAAAGGACTTCCCTCCTTAACAACTACGTGAGAAACAGCAATTTGAAGCAAAAGGCATTATACCCTAGAGAGATGGCAAATCAAGTGAGGTTCGATTGCCGAGCACCACGGTCTATTGTTACATTACTATTGGGACCTAATGCTATGAGCTGTTGTTTAACCTACCATTTGTTGACCCGCTAGATCGTTTGACCTCTTCTGTCATAGATAAAAAAAACTCGAGATAATGACACCGATTCAAACACTGGCTTTGGTCGTCGCTGCTTAACCTGCGTATTCGGTTTTAGAGTTCGACACACAGCACGCCATCGAGCTGCTCCCTACATTAGTGAATGTTAGTAATTTTAAAGCATAATATCTTGAATGTCCTGAACTTGATACATCCAGAAAGTTGTGATGCAAATTTTGCTAGTTGTACCATTAGGATACCTACGCTTATTCCCAGTGTTCGCGTCTGCATATATTATACAACTTAAATTGCTAGCAGTTATAACTTGTAGTGGATTAGAAGTGTGCAGACTGTTATTTATTATGTATTATTTCTTCATTTGTAAGTTAGATAAGTTTTACACTGCTCCAGCCTTTTTAATGGTATAATGCAGGCAAACAAAATAGATAGATTATGTTTTTTCTGTAACATAATTTAAGTAATACAATAGACGAGAAGGTTATAGACGCAATAAGGCGGCCTTATTGCTAAAAGCAAGCATGTGGGTCTCCTTATGAAAAGTGGTTACCATCTATCCAGTAATCAATGTGTTGCCTGCTACGAGAAAAATCTGTTTTGTTACTGCCATTCTAAATCTCTTCGATTTAATGGAAATACGAAAGGGACAAAACTTGTAATGGTTGATCTTTTTTTATTTATTTATAAGTATCTAATATAATAGATGTTTGTTCTAAGTTACACAATTTAATACAAATTGTGAAGTATTTTGAAAGTTTCACTTAAAAAAAAACGCTTTATCGCCGCTCCCATAAATAATATTTGGAACGTCCAAAGCTCGCTTCCTGCGATTCAATACAATTATATAAATTAACACGCGAATAAGCTCAGGTGCTTAATAATTGGTGTTTAATGCTCGCGAGCGATCCTTATAATGAACAGGAATTAATTACATCCCTTGACATAATACTAATCATTAATTTGACATTGGACACATTGACGACCAAAGTCAAAAGTATTTCATCATCATTCAGCATCATCATCTCAGCCACTAGAAGTCTACTGCTGGATATAAGTAGATGTCGAATTCGGAGCAATTCCACGATTTTTTTTGGTGATGTATCAGTACTCACCACGCTTGGCAGGCGGGTTGGCGAGCGCAGTTGGGTTGGTTGGAGATTTCGAGTATAAGAACGCGGCTGACCATTCTTTACTACTATATTCTCTTAGACGCCCAGATTTTGAATGGCAGTAACAAAACAGATTTTTCTTGTAGCAGGCAACACATTGATGCCTTTGGTATTACTGATCACTGATAGACGGTAACCACTTTTCATAAGGAGACCAGCATGCTTGCTTTTAGCCATACGACACCCATGGGAGAAGTAGTGGTGATGTTCTAATCTGCCGTTTCATATCTCTAAGTCATTGTGATGTCTAAAATAACAGTAGTTTTTTTCCCTGGACGTCAGTGGGCTTCATTGATTGTCAATCTGTGGTGGGTGTTCCTAGCTCTATGAGACAGGGATCAAGATATATCAGCTGATTGTATTATTTGACTGGTTTCTTCAGCGAAATCCGATCCTTAGAGTGAAGATGATCGTTTTATAGTTACTATAAAATTTAAGTTGAACGACAAAGTCGCAAATGTGTCGGATGGAAAGAAACGTGGGATTCTCCGCGTCGCCAACGACAGCTGGACGGGGTCACCGACCGGGACATGTGGAGCTGTGATTAAGGTACAAAAAGTTTAAAGTCAAAATGTCCTAATGGTTTCATTGGAATTTGATGCCTTTTATCGTGTCTAGATCCAAATACCGGTGAACCTCAATACTGAGTATAAAAGTGATAAAAAAATAATTTATTTATGTTAAAGGAACTGGCGGGGCGTTTGATGGTAAACAATTTACTGCAGATTTTTTTACAAGCCTTCAAATTCAACAGCTTGTAAAGTATGTACAATTGTCAGCTCAATCAGTATGTAACGTAATGCCTTTTATGATGGGACTACGTGTTTCATTGTTTCGGATGGACACGTTCATGGTTGTCCCTCTGGTTATGTTTGTGTAACCAACAAACTCTAACTTAAAAAATAATGTTTATGTTTAACAAAATAAAGCAGTGTAATCTAAATCAATCATTATATACAGAAAAGCGATTTTGATACGAATGGTAAGCAATCGAACGGCCATTATTTCCTCATCGAGGATTGCTTGGCGAATAAAATTATACTGCGCCGTGGGACCGTGGACAACTTGAGGCGTGCTGCGTTTCCACTGCTCAACGGATTATTATAGATAAGAATTTTGGTTTATATACCTATTTGTATAGTCACTCAATGGTAACCTGGGCCGTAAATGAGACTGAAGTTTTCTAAATATTGCATAAAAAAATTACAATTTTGTAAAGATGGTGGTTGTTCACCATTTCCTGTTGGACCAACTGCTACGCACAACTAATTTTGGCACAACTAAAAGTGTTCACCAACTAAGTTGGTCCAACAGGAACAATTTGAAAAAATAATTCCTGTTGGACCAACTATGGCACAACCAGATAATTTGTCATTTTTTAGTTCCCATTGGCACATCTGGGGTGAGTTAGGAATGGTTTTGGGGTAAGTTAGGAATGCTTTTGGGGCGAGTTTTGATTTTGTTTTGCGAATTGTTCCTGTTGGACCAACTAGTTGTGCGTAATAGTTGGTCCAACAGGAAATGGTGATTTTTTTAAACATTTTAATGCATTTTTCAGCAAAAGATGCAGTGATTCAAGAGGAACGTTTAAATGTACACAAACAAGGATTTTACAAAATTCTCTGGGGGATAAGCGCAAACGAAGATTCGCTAGTTAATCGATAAAAATAAATACTGTCCTACTTCGCTTTCACTTTTTCTTTTTCTCCCTTTTTTCACTACGATCAACTTCGTAAGACTGTACAGCTTATTTTATTCATTATGTTGCAGAAATGTAATAACACATTAGGCAACTTTGTAATAAATACACCTTGATTTGAAAATTGCAAATGCAGACGTCTACGCTACAATTATGGTTTTTTATTTGTGTTGACTTGAAAGTGCTACGTGGCTAACAAGACTAAATTAGGGGTTTTAGTAAATTATCGTTGAATAAATTTCATGTAATTTTATTCGAAATCTTTTTATTGTCGTTCCCAAGGGCCGGAGAAAACGTTGTAAGTATGTGTAACTTTCCATGAAAAATATCTTTCACGTAAAATGTCACAAAGTCGACATATTTGACGAAAAACGATCATGAAATTGATATTAAAATCAATATTTTTTGGTATTTGCATCGTATAGGTAATTGACTACTGGATATGTTTTGGAGTCATAAGGAATTTGCAAAATCGGTTAGCTTCACCGAGAAAGTTCAAAGAAAAGAACCAGCAAGACGTTTTGCTGACATTATTCTGGTGAAAAAGTCAATATGTAGTGGGAAAAACTGGCAAAGGGTCACGGGCACACAAAATGTCAAAATTAATAATTATCATGACGAAGATCAACTCTTAAAAATGCAACACAATCAATGTGATAATCTTGTGAAAATAATAGATTTTTCTCGTCTTAGAGTGAAGTGCTCACAGATGGAGGCCTCCTGAATTGGCCCCCATTTACTGTCAAGTCATAACTATTAAGAAAACTGTGGCCTACAATGGAAACAGTTCGCTATAATGACTGGGACACAAACTGGGCGGTTGATACTAAACTACCAATAAAAAGTAATAGATTATTTTCATTATGTGTTTTTTTATTCATTAGCAATTATTTGGCAATATCACAAATTGAAACAACTCAAATCGCGCCATGAAATCTTGGATGGATAATAATATTGCTTTTATTGCAGATTTTCATTTGTTTTAGTTTGGCAATCCTCTCTTTTATTTAAAGTCTAGCAGACTCCATACCAGTTTACCGATTCCCAAGGTGATGTTTGATTCATGTTCTTGAAGGGTCCAATCCAACCGTTTTGATGATTACCCGAAACAAAAATTATGGAAAAATGGCTTTTTTAGTATTGTATATAGTACCATTATCATAATTTCTCCTTGTAAGTATCATACGCATAAGAAAGCAGAATCCATTATGTTGACATTACAAACTCGTTTTATTAATAACTATTATGAATAGGTTGATTGTTGGGTTTTGGAATGAAATGGTTTTCAAAGCGATTTCTTGATATGCTAGGTTACTCTGCATAGCAATCTCGATTTTAATTTCAATTCTGTATAATTTCAAATGCAAAATTAACAGCAAATCCTAATTTGTACCTTTGAAATTTTATACTTTACTAACTATTTGGTTAGCATACAATCCGATTTCATTTAGTTTAGTATTTAGTTAGCGCTAGTCTAGCTGTAAAGAGTACCTAAAAGTAACAATCCAATGGCGATCGAGAGGAATTATCGTCAAGAGTAAGGGGGCTGGTCCTGTATAAAAAAAAAGTATTGTTCAATGACAAAAAAGGCCGTAACTGGTTTTGCTGCTTTTACCAGTGATCATCGATTTTCTGAAAAAGTTTCTGTGAAGACCTAAATAGCGATTATCTAAATAACAGCTTAAATAATATTTTTTACCCAGAAAACTTAACACCTAACCTTAAGCTATAATTTTACTACCGATACAGTAAATTGAAGAGTATGTAGGACAAATTGTACGAAGTTGTGATTAGTTCTAATTCAGTGCTTCAGTACACCTTCTGTTATTATTCTCACGATTCGTATTTGTACCATAAGTAGATTTGACAGCTCGGTGGTGCGTTGGTTGTGTCTTCGGCATGGATTCGATGTCCTAGGATCCATTCGGGGATCGAGACAGTAGATCCAAGTGGATTGACGATTACCGCTCGGGGAAAACAATTTATGTAATAGCATTTTGTGTTTGTTGTCGAGTCTGGGTGTTCTATATGTAAGCATACATTATAAGTATAAATTTACATAACACAACCAGGTCAAACCTAGACTTACTTTGGGAGCAGGTGGTGATGTGTGTATTGTGAAAAAAAAAAGAATATCAATTTGGTAGATGCACTATTAGGGACCATCTCCACGAGCGAGAGAAGCGAGACGAAAGTCGCAGTGCGGAGACACGTTCTAAGACAACGTAAATAACTACAGTTGTTATCATTTCACTGGACATTTCGTAAAAATTGACGATGGAAATAGCATGAAAAACAGATCTTTTCGGCCCTTCCACTTTTACCCTCTTAGATATAATTATATATTTCCTTCTAAGATGTCTCTGATAAACTCATCATGTGTTATAAGATGTCCCACTAGTCTTCCTTTTATAGTTTCTATTTCTTTTATGAAAGATGTGTAAAGAGATATATTTCATATTATCGTGTCGCATCGCTTTTCGCTCACACAGGACAACAGGACCATGAGCTGGCCCTAAGGATGTCCCATGAGCTATAGTTTTTACGATGCAAGGACAATAATAATAAAAACAAATGAGCATATCATGAGACGATACGGGGTCATAATTACCGCGTCGCGTCAACCCTCCGAGTGATATCTTCGGGGCCACAAGGGCCCCCATACATTATGCATGCAAATATATGGGTGGGTCAGCGTCATTTCACGGTTAACTTGGGATACGTTCTTTGCTTGCAGTTGATGCTCCGGAAGGGTTTTAAGTAAATTTACCATCGTATTCAAACTATTAGTTAGGTTTGAGTATTTGGCAGAAATTGCGAAGATATTTATTACGTACTATTCGTTCCAAATAAGACTAGAAATGAAAAAAAAACATAGGCCTGTCAAACTAGTAAATTATTTTATTGCAAACGTCCATAGACTTGCCACGAAAAGCACACGAAAAAGTAGAATTATTTATTCACCCATTGGCAAATACTATTTTTATCTGATAGATATCTAAACAATACCCAAAGTAAGTCCATTGATAAAAGTATCCAATAAAGATAAAAGCATCCCGAAAAATAAAAACTTTTTTCCAACAAAAGCCGACTTCGTAAAATCCTACCGCAATATCCCCCAAACTTAATTTAATTCCATTAACACGCGAAATTTAACCAAAATCCCATTATTCTAATAGAACACACATACATATAAATTATAATGATGCATACACACGAGCAATGATTAATGGGCGTGATTAAAATTCATGGTGGATTCAGATGTGCGCGAGTACGCGGACGCGCCGGGTGGACAGGCCCTATTGATATCAAAAATAAAATTGTACATAAAGTAGGTTTTTGTAAATATTTTCAAAAGTTTCCAAATGTTTATTTGCTGATTTAGTGTTCAATTAGGGTCTTATAAACATGCACTTACAAGTTAATCACCCTATTAGGTAGAAGGTACAAATTAAGGGCGCGCCACTGCATAGACATAGGTTAAATTCGGTCGGGTTAAATTTTTAAGTACTGACTATAAAGATACTCGTATGTATCTTAAAAAAAAAAAAACATAATCGCCTAACATAGCCTAAAGTCTGACGCTTATATCAAAATGTTCTTCTTTTAATTTATTCCTGATAATTCGTTGTTATAAAAAACTAGGTCATACTAATAAAAAAACATTTTGAAAACGTAAAGTAAGTTATCATACAACATAGTAGCGTTATTTACAAGTGCGACTATCATTATTGACAGTTAATTTTTACACCAATTTTATGGCGGCCATTTTGTGAAATAACTCAAAATGGCGGCCGCCTGCCGATCGCAGTAAAGTTAGTTTATTGCACCAACTTAGTGAATGCGCATACAGTCGTTCGCTCGCGGCGTTATATTTTAAATACTCCAAGTCATTTCCTATTTTATATGCATTTTTGATGGTGCATTGGTGCACTTACATTACGCGTTCATTCGTTCCCTTTCCGCGCCGCACGTCCCTCTAAATATTGCTTTCTATGCTGTTAAGTGCGGTATCTCGTGGTGTCATTCAACATTTTAGTACGTTTGTTCTTACCGCTCGCAGCCGCCCCGCGCTTACAAGTAGGCCACGAAATGAGCTATGACACGATTTTAAACCCTATTTGAAACAAAGGTCACAGCGAGTTGCGCGTTGCCGGTTACACGGTTTAAAACCAACTCCAAATTTCGGTATTTATTGAATCCTATACTGAATTTAACTCCGAACTTCAGTATTAATTGAGTCTTATACTGAATTTAACTCCGAACTTCAGTATTTATTTAGTCTGATATTGAATTCAACTCCGAACTTCAGTACTTAGAGTCTTATAATGAATTTAACTCCTTATACTGAATTTTGGAGTGCGTAGATAGACGGTGCGTCCAAGCATCATTGGTACGAAATCTCTTGTCTACACTGTCTTAAACCTTGTTTCCAAACCAATATTTTAAACCGTCTAGCACAGTCTGAAGTGTCTTTCCCTGCTCTGATTCAATAATGTGAACAAAGTCGCGGGCAGTAGTTAGCGTAATAAAAAATAATAGCTTATGTCGCTTAGGACATAAATGTCTGTCGTAACATCTTACCTCAACGATGGCTTCCGTTTTCCCCCCATAAATCTTCGTGGTAATTAAACAAACATTCAAGTTATCCCAATTTTAACGACGCAGTTAAACCAAGTCGGCTAATCGCAAAGTGTGTTGAAATTAAATAAGCCATTTGTGATATATTACCTTTTTATATTTTTACAGGGAAAGATAGATAAGGTAAAGAAACAGAATAACCTTAATTTTCTAATTGACATTTTCAATGTTTGACCCACCAACGAAGGAACTTGCGGGGTTAAAAGCGAAGTTAGTCAATAAAAATTTCTGTACCGATTTTCTGTACTAGCGAAATTATTCCATTGTAATTTCGAAGAATCTCACTTAATTTCTTCTACCTTATGGAAACCTCCACGCAAAATTAGTTCTCTCTAGGATCAGTCAGTAATCATACTTCATACTAATATTATAAATGAGAAAGTGAGTTTGTTTATTTGTTATTCCTTCGCGGTTTGACTAATCAGCCGATCATTACAAAAAATTGTATATATATTGTCAGGGGTACAGAGCCCAACATAGGCTACTTTTTATCCCGTGAAAGTACGTCATTCCAATGGGAAAATATTTTTTCTACTATAGAGGGCGCTGTATCTATGCTATCGGCCAACAGATGGCGCCACAAGTCGCGCTATGGGTTGTTTTGTTGTGAAACGAGATCTATGTCATAAAATTAACGCGAGCGACGCCGCAGGGAAAAGCTAGTAAACAATAAATAGCTTACAGTATTAGGTCCCATTAGTAATGTAACTATAGACTGTGGTGCTCGGCGATCGCTTTATTTGATTTACCATCTCTCTAGGCCGTTCTGACTTATGTTAAAAATTTCTATCTTCCACGTTGCTATAGAGGGAAATCCTTTCAATTCTTTTTTTTATTCCACAAGGTTGGCAAACAAGCATACGGCCCGCCTGATAGTAAGCAACACCGTAGCCTATAGAATAGACGCTTGCAATACGGGTATTACTCACGCGTTGCCAACTAATGCCAACCCTCCCAACCATCCCAAGTGGAGCTCTGGAGACCTTATTCACCGTAGGAACACAACATGGCCGAGACCATTGCTATTTGGCTACGATCTTCTGTAAGGTGGAGGTCCTTCCCCCGACGGGCTGCTCCGATTTGAGTGGATTATCCGCTTTGCCCTACCTCTCTTTAACACTTTTCTTCTACATTTATCTTTATATTTCTAACTAAATTCGATGCGAGTTCCAAGACAACTTCACTTTTAATTTACAAATCCGTCGTTAATCCTGACTTTACAGGACACACAACTGTGGGAATGTGTGGTGGGCTTGTCCAGATCTGTCAAATGGTCAGTAGATGATAAATAAACCAATGAGTCAGTCACTCAGAAGTTTTGTTTTTATTTACTTACTTATGTATTTATAATAATTTTATGAATATTTTATTCAGAGAATAGGTTTTTAAAAACACGTTTTCTTGTTAGAGTACCTACATACAGTAATAAAATGATTTGTATAATTAATTGACTCTATAAACTACTACCATTTCGGAAACAAAAGCAAAATGACCACTGGTAAAAGAAATGGCGAAAGAAAACCAGTTACGGCCTTTTTGTAATTTAAAAATATATCGTACATTTTTGTAACTTAAAATTTAAAACTGGGTAGGTACATACAACATTACGCACTCGGAATGTCAATCAATAGTGCCATTGATATGTCGTAACATAAAATTAAATCGAAAACATAAAATGCAAAATCGGTGTTGAAGATAGGAGCAGACCAGGCCCGCAAGGCAGCGACCGTTCTCGTGTAATTCTCGAGTTGATGTGAGAGTCAGCCTGCCAGCCTCCATAAAATGATTAATTATGCCCGTGTATGCTAGTGTTAGAAATAACCTAACTGGATTAATCTGCATTACATTTGATGACATAAAGGTTATTCCTACGGCTAGGAGGTGTTGGTGAAAACAGGCCATAATTTCTTTCACACTGCCTTTTTTGTCAACCTCTCCCCTTCCTTATTAGCAATGTAATATTCAGGGACTATTCGTAACGCATAAACTAGTATTATTTACTAGTCGTTTTAAATGAAAACAGGACATAAAGTGTGACCTCATTCTATTTAATTGCCGTCTGTTTGTTTAACAAACACGCGTAACAGTGTCACATGTGTGTATTTTTTTTCCCGTTTTGAGCACGTTTTTACGATCGCATAACACTGACTTACGATGTCGTAAATCTAGTCTTAATTATTAATAATGTAACATACGATCCCGCACCATGTGTTACATGCGTTTATCGAAAATATTCCTTATTTATTAGTTTTGTCGGATTCGTTTCATGGTCAAATCGTGAGTTGACAGAATCCAAGAATACGCAGACTTGATGCCTCCTTTTGATGAGTAAAAAATTGAAGTAGAAGTTCGTAGCCGTTGAATAGTATATGTAGGAGCAGACGATGTATCGTCCTGACATTACTTTTCGCGCGCCTTACTAGAACTTTTCGTAGACCCTCGCTTACGAATAAAATTGTACCTGTTTTTGTCAGGCCAACGTCGACCCCTTTCGAGACCCTGGGGTCCACCTGGGCCACTTTGGGAATCAATACTCTAGCTGCTAGGTCTAGCATAACACATTGAGATGTGGTGCATAGTTTTGTACAAAGTGTCGCATAAGTCGACTTCAATGATACAGTAATTCTGTCGTTTATGAAAGGCAATTCAAATGGGTACTATGCTGTAGATAGGTCGCAGTTAGATTTAGGCAAGTTATGAAGCTATTAACAAGCTAGTTCTACAGGTTTACGGCTCTGAGGTACCGTCCGCAAATAAAGCGCTCCTTTATACGCACTACCATTGATCAACAATTGAATAGACATGATTAATTTTGTTTCATCGTTCATTTGATTACAATCTTGACAAAAATACTTGAGATGTTTAAATTTTCATAAGATTTCTTAAGTTCAGTAAGTTTTTAACTTTGATTTTTTTTTCGTTCAGTAAGTTTTTATTTTTTTTCTATCAAGAAAACATAGTGGAAGTATTTTCAAAACGACATAAAATGATTTACCTTTACATTTTTATATCGTTTGAAATATTTTTTAGTATGGGAAAAATATATCCAATCAAAAATAATGAAAAAAAAAAGACATTTACATTCGCATTAAATTAATTAAATGAAATAGCTGGTTCAGCCTTCATTGGCGCTTTCTGTAGTCTGTAATGTTTACTTACACTGTTTACTTTTACTGTTTCTGTAATGTACAGACAGCTGCTGTGCAGAGAAACCTGACCTCCCAAATCAAGTAAGAATTATGTTTTGTTCAGGAAACTCTAAACAAATTTTAACGAAATCTCAGCGATTTTTTTTTTCTGATAACTTAATTGTTACTTCGTTTGGTTTCGGTCGGGTTTCTCTGCATCGGTCTGTACATCAGTCTATGTTATTGTATGATCCGTTGCCCATGTTAGTTAGTTGGTCAATGTCCCGAGGCATGTCCTTTTGGTATTGTCGTGCAAGTTATGTATATTGCGAGGAACGGAGCGCAATTCCGAATTTAGGTTATGCTTTAGTATAGTATACGATTGTAGGAAAGAGGGAATAATACTTAATAGTGCGGTATGCGTAGCATGTATTGTTTGGGCCATAGACCATCAAATTTGTAGATAAATGGAGAGGGACCTATTGGTACGGGATGTATGAAGGGATTAGTAGTATTTTCGAAACAAAATGTCATTTTTTTATACGGCAGACAAACAAGCAAGCGGACATGACGGAGAGTGGTAGCCGCCACCAATACCAAGAGCCCGCGTAGCCCGCTACAAGTGGGAGGGAGAATAAACAATTTTTATTAAAAAAAAACAAACCGACTTCAAAAATGAATTTAAATAATATATAATTTAATGTGCTAGGTACCTACTGTTCTAATTGAAGTCGGTGCCACGCGGACGTGATCACCCGTACTCGACGTACACAGCCTTCCACTCATGCATGTGGCCTAGGTAATATTTGGTTTGGTTGGCACCGACTTCAATTAGAACAGTAGGTACCTAGCACATTAAATTATATATTATTTAAATTCATTTTTGAAGTCGGTTTGTTTTTTTTTAATAAAAATTGTTTATTTAATACTTTTTAGTGCATTTTATACAGCGATTTTTTAGAAGTCTGATAGAAACAGTAGATCCTGGTATGTCTGTATAAGTACTGTCTGTTTGTTTGTCTGTTTGTTTGTACACATCACTTTTTAGCTCACTTTTTAGCAGTCCTTTTCGAATACTATGTCGAGCCTCGCTCGCTTCGCTCGCTCGGCTGTTGATAAATAATCACAAGTCTAACCTAACCTAACCAAAAATTCCCATATGAAAAATTTACAGATTCGATATACCGGCAGATCTCGATCGGCCGGATTGACCGATCTGCATACGAGACGACATATATAATTATAAGCTATTCGTATTAACATTGATACGACTTGTGACTATGTGTAATATTATAACTTGAGAAGGCCTACTCTCCGAATAAGCGATTTCACTTTCGTAATACACTATACTGCAATTCATGGTGTGAAGCAACCTCTTCCTCTTCGGTGCTAACAGCTGGTGCTTGAGTGTCAACTTTATGGTATAGTGAGCCTCCTAATATAGTCACTCAAGAGTCACTTGTTTACACGTGTTCCCATCATGATAATCAACGGTCTAATATAAACCTGCAATATTTAAAGAATTATCCTCTTACTCCTATCCGTTTAGGAGTTGTACCTTCCATTATCACCTCACCAACATGGGATGATGACTCCAGACTTAAATACATGAATAGTTAACGAAAACATAAGTAACGCGTTGTACGTGCCTATAAAATTTAAGGAGTGCCCTCGATTTACCTGGGATCCCATCATCAGATCCTGATTTGGTGACAAGTTATGATGGAAAAAAAATCAAATGGTCTAATCTAATACATACCTACGATACTTAAAGAATCATCCTCTAACTCCTATCCGTTTAGGAGTTGTACCTTCCATCATCACCTCACCAACATGGAATGATGACTTCCAGACGTAAAAACATGAATAGCTTACGAAAACATAAGTAACGCGTTGTACGTGCCTATAAAATCTGAGGGTTGCCCTCGATTTGCCTGGGATCCCATCATCAGATCCTGACTTGGTGACAATGGGACCAACTTGGGAGTATGCACTTTCGAATAAAAAAAGAATTTTGAAAATCGGTCAAGAATTGACGGAGTAATCGGCGGACATACAAAAAAAAAAAAAAAAAAATATACAATGAAACATAGAACCTCCTCCTTTTTTGAAGTCGGTTAAAAACGATAAGAAAGGAGTTATGCTTTCGGATGTCTCACTTACCGAACGAAACTCAATTCTTCTTCTCGCCTATATTTTGTGAAAGCGTGGTACTTCTCGGAATGAGTTAGGCCATGTAAATGCACTACTACTCCAAAATAAAATAATATTTAGCTGATTATCATATGTTTATGATAGACGGATCAACTTAGCCAGCCCACAGCTTTGAGCCTGAAACGTAGATCGTATAGAGACCTGAAAGTCCTGAAACTTAGATGTTCTTTAGACGGCTTAGGGGACGACTCGGACACTTCTAAACTGATCCGTGTCCGAGTTTACTACTTTGAGTAACTAAGACAATTTAGTAATTGATAGTAGTATGTTTGTAAAATGTATTATGATTGCTGTTAGGATTATTTTGCAATGTTTTTAGGATGGCCACAGGCTAAGAAAGGATTTTACAAAATTCCCACGGAAAAGCGGTACACGCAAACGAAGAAAGGGTTTCAATTTTTTTTTATATTAACAGATTATCCGAATTTCTTATGTACAGGGCTGCCAACCACCTGGAACACATCAGGGCTTTCACACGCGTGGTTCCGTATCACGTATCATATCTCACGCGTAAGTAACGGCAATGGCCGTGCGAATGGTCCATTTGAACGCTATTTATTGTGGGCTCGAATCCGGGGGACGCCTGTTCGATTATTAGACGTGTTTAACAAATTACAAATTGGAACATTGCACGCAATATTAGAATATTGTGTATTGTGTATATCTGGAGAGAATGGGTGCAGATCATGGGGCTAAGAAGGCGTATGTGGGTAAATCTATTGGCCGCTGACTAGTAGGCCGCCCGCCCCAGATACCGCTGGAGCGACGCCGTGGAATCCGATCTCTGCGAACTTCAAGCTCGAGGCGAAGCATGGCTCAAGTTCGGAAGAAATGGCGTTCACTTGTGTCGGAGGCCAAGACTCACTTTGGATCGCTGAGCCACCGGAGTAAGTAAGTAAGTGTTGTGTAAAAAAAAGGTCTTCGGAGTCTAGTCTAGTCGAAGAATCTTTGACATGATCATGATCAGTGGCTACTTAATCTCAAGAATTCCGGGTTTTGATCGTACACAAGGCATTTTGTGCGAAATAAGCCAAACAACATCGACATCCGTTAATATTTACAGTACATTGGCAGATCAACTCTTGAATGGTTACAATAAACATTAATTATATTATTTTTCTATATTATTTATTCATCTTACATATGGTATTTTTGTTTGTAACCAATACTCAAAAACTATGGGTCTGATTTGAAAAATTCTTTCTCTAGCCACACAATACGCTAGGCATAGGCTATATTATTTTTTAAAATGGAGATCCTTCCCTATAGAAACACTATTCAGTGTGTGCCTACCTTAACTAGCTTAAGCCTCCGACTTAGTCCGTATGCAATATTGAAACTAAAGCTGACTTGACTTCACTCAGACTAAATGTATAGTACGTTTCCGAGCTTACACCAAAGCTGTGAATTAATTTATCAGCAATCCCTGACGTGGTAGGCTGAACTCAAATTGTATTAATCATATTACTCTGCGTCGAGTAAACATGCTGATCTGTATTAGACTAGACTATTATCATTAGCAGGCCTGATGGTCTAGGTTATGGTCATTTTATTTCGAGGGCCGCGGGTTTGAATCCTGCGCAAGGCAAACATTTGTGTGTACGAATATGTCTGTTTGCCTTCAGATGAAGGCATAAGTATGTATTTATTTATATAATCTAGTACCCATAGTACAAGCTTAATTGCTTAGTTTGGGACTAGATGGCGTTGTGTGTTTCCTCCAAGTTTATTTATTTATTATTTATATACTAACGAAATCCGACTTCATTTGCTTGTATCTCGCTTTCCCGTGGGAATTTTAGAAATTCCTTTCTCATCGGAGACCTAAGTCATAAAAAGGACACTCCCCCAAGTTTCAGGTCTCTAGGTTTGCGTCCAAGATTCTTGTACTCGTGAATGTCCATGGAAAGCGTTTTAACTACTGGTAAGGTCAACAACAAAAACAGTTAAACATGACATGTAGCCTTCTATATACAGTTTCTGTCAGGAGTTTTTATCTTTGTAATAAAATGATACTCAAATATTATTCTAATTTTGTTGCTGATGGTACTTAAAGATTCTAGCCGTATGCTGGACTTAAGCGGATATTATACTATGCTGTCGTCATAACGTCTCGAAAAAGGCATTAATCAAAGTTGCTCTGTGACATTTAAATCGGTTTACAGTTTAAGTTTTTGCATCTTTGAGATATGTATGTATAGTCTGTTGTTTTTAACAAATGAACACAGAATATGTCCCTCGCACATTTCTCATATTGACAGAGTGAGTGGGTCATTGTATGAGCAAAAATGTTCAGTAGGTAGTAGTATGTTTAAACCCTCACGTGTCTACCTTTAATTTTCTTTCGTTATTTCTATTTGCCAGCAGAAATGTCTCGAAAATATAATTGGTTATATACAACAATATCAAAAGAGTGTAATATCACTCGCCTGTAACGAGAGCCGTGTTAAATGAGGCGAATTCAAAAGAAAACTGGAGGTGACTCTGACGGCGTCGATGTCACTTTGGGGAGACATAACAAACTTCACCTGGGCTTGGGTGTGATCGCGGTGTAAGCGGGTTCATGGGCGGAGCGGGTTAACAGTTAAAATCTAGTCTCATACTCACGCACTTACTCGCTCGTTTTTTTATATTTTGTATAAGTACGTGTAACGTGTGTACGTGTAGTAGTAAGTGTACTCTTTTTGTTACGAGAATAGTTTCAACATTTTAAAGTTGAATTTTAAAGCTGTGTTTCTCAAAAAAAAAATTTTCTCTCTCTGGTAATTTTTATTATAGCTAATGATGTAAGCATCATTTATGAAACTTTGTATTTACGTTGTGTATAATATACTATTTTGCTAAATGCATGAACCTAGAAAAAAAGGTGAACACCATCACTGAAACTAAAAAGTGAAGCACCCATAATAAACCACCTCGCGTATACGTACGAACCGGCCGGCTTACTGGTGTGAATGTGTGCGTGCCGGCCAGCCATTTCACACTCACTTCTTCAATCAATCTTCACTGCTTCAATTCTTTCTTGACGACCTCCGTGGCGTAATGGTTACCACGCCAGACCGCCACCCAGGTCCCGGGTTCGATCCCCGGTCGGGTCATGATGAAAAACGAACTTTTTCTGATTGGCCTCGGGTCTTGGATGTTTATCTATGTATGTATTTGTCATAAAATATAATATCGTGGAGTTAGTATCCCATAACACAAGTTTTGAACTTACTTTGGTGCTAGCTCAATCTGTATGAATTGTCCCTATATATTTATTTATTTTATTTCTTAGCAAGATTCCGTCCGTCATTTTTTCTAGGTCCATGGCTAAATGAAAAAGAAAAGTAAATTCTTATAAAAACTTGAACCATATTACGGCCGTGGTTACTTTCTTTCTTTGGTGAACTTAAAAATGGTGATAAACGAGCCAGCAACCGGCTGGTTGGATTGGCTGGCGTACACAGATTTAATCTCGCGGCGCATTGCTAAAATATACGCGTATAATTACAAACTCGCCAGCATTAGGACGCGACCTCAATCGCGAACATTATACGACAAGCCTCTCTAAAGTGTCATGACGATACGCAGGGAAGGTACATTATAGGCTAACTTAAAGATATTAGCTAAAAAAAAATCTCTTTGAACATTCCCTAAGCTCGAGATTCTGCAGATATTTAGTATTGACTTTAGTAAAAATAGTCAATTCTATACAATTCACAAAACGTTATTTTATAGTAAGTTGAGCCAGGCAGGTTGTATGCATCTCTACCTTGTAAAATGCTTTGCCCTGAATAGTCATTCAGTCAGTCGACTGACGGATAAAGCCTAAACCGCTATTCGTAGGGACTTGAAATTGATAATTTTAATTCTTAACACACTTAACAATTGAAAACTTACAAATGTGATAGGATATGATATTGGACTCATTTGCAAGCAAGCAAAGCACAGCACATACGTAACCCTACACTGTGCGTGGCCCGACACGCATTTGACCGTTTTTTTAATAGTTACAGATAGCAAAAATTTAATAAAATTACCAGCATTTTAGCCATTATAAAGCCTAGTTAATTGTTTGAATTGACAATAAACTATGTTAGTCTTACCCCACCTAATAAAAATATAAATAATTTCTTTTAATACGCGTCATTACCAACGACCCACTCTTCCAAAACATAAGACACGGAGTGAGGTAACTGGACGTCAAACCGTAAGATATATTGGTCCCTGCGTTTACACGCGCTGTGTGTTTTGGGATGGGGCAATTCATCAACAGAACAGTTTCCCGTTGAAGGTAACCCTAAAATACGGGGTAGCTTCAACTTATTTTCGTGGGTTTCGGCGAAAAAAATACCGGTAAAATGTTTTCTACGAGGAAAAGTGACAATAAAAAAACAGTGTCAGTCATAATCAAAAAATGAAACGTAACCAGTGTAGAGAACTGAAAACAAGAATTTTGCTAAGTAGACGTTAATAATAGGCTATTTGACACTATTAAAAATATGCTACGAAATGTGGTCATCCTATTACCTAATGGTAATAACATAAAAAAACATATTTATCTCTGTTATTTCCAAAAATATTTATAGATTTTTCAAAATAAACAAAATAAATCCAAATTATTTTTTAAATTTCTTCAGCCACAAGAACGTTCTGTGATTGGCTATGCCTCGCGTGACGTCACACGCAAGTCAACATTGTTCATTGTTACGATATTTTGTGTGATTTTATCATTTTATCTATTACTATTCGAATCAAATATTACTGGCATACTTACATCAAAGTGATCTTCACACATAAAAACATTTGTATGAGATAAAATGCTGTTTGGGTCTCTTCGAGCTAACACAGAAACAAACAGTTTGTGTGGAGTTTTTATAGAAGTATTTGTACATAGTGACACAATTACACTATTTATAAACCATTTTTTCCAGTAAAATAACAGAAAAAATATTCTAAACACGCTGAATGTACACTTTGGTACAAGTTTACTTGCCTGTGACGTCACGGCGTCCGCTATTACAGAAAAAGCGTTTTCAAAATCAGTCAAATAGCCTATTAATTTGTATCATGATTATAAATAATAGTACAAAATTAAAATTTCAGTGCGTTCATGCAACATTTAGAAAACTTCAATCATATTGCGGTTGCCTCTTTCATTGGTGACTGTACCGTAAAAGCTTTGCACAACACTTGAATTTTTGCACTCCCAAGGGTTGACTGATAGAGAATGCATTTAGCATTAAGTCCGCCTGTTGTATCAGTACTATGTATTGTGGTCAATAAAGATAATTATATAAATAAATAAAGAAATCCTTCTATTCTAGAAGGAGTCTAAGTTTTCTGTCTATATACATTGAAAACGACAGTGGTGTAGATTTACGCGAATGATAAATTAAAATAAAAACCGGGCAAGTTACTGTCGGGCCACGCATAATGTAGGGTTCCGTATTTGCTGTGCTTTGCTTGCCTTCAGTTTAGTCCAATATCAAATTCTATCACATTTGTAAGTTTTCATCAAAGAAATTTTATTTTATCAGTTCGTCGGCCATTACTCGGTAACGAGTAGAGCCTACCTAACCGTTATAGTTTTCATTGAAGATTCATATGGACTACTACCATGATTTTTTTCAAATTTCTAAACGTAAGACTTTTGGAGATAGAGGGGGGGGGGGACCACCGTGCAAAACGAAAATTGACATGATAAATGTAAATAATTCCGAAACGGATCATTGTATCGAAATATGATCTTTCCACACCCTCAATGTTTTTAAGAGACCTATCTAACGATACCCCACAATATAGGGTGGGCACAAATAAAAATTTTCATTTTCACTTTACGGGTAGGGGAGGCACCGCAAAAAAAAATATTTTTCAAAATTTTGTCCCAGCACTTTGTTGGCATTGTTAATATGTGTATACATACCAAATTACAGCTTTCTAGCATTAAGCGTCTAGGCGCTAGACCGCGGACAGACAGACAGACGGTCATGGCGAAACTATAAGGGTTCCTTGTAGTTTACTACGGAACCCTAAAAATAATCAGTATTTCCAGTCTGTTTCACACTTCAAAAGTTTTCATGTAGATTCGCACAGTCTGTAGCTACATATCTTTGAACGGTGATTAAGGAAAATATATTTTTTTTGCTCACTCTTTGTCCAACTTTGTTTAATTATCCAAGTTTGAGATAAGGAGCGGGCCACGATGAAAATTTAACGAATCGCCAATGAATAAATTGTTTGAAGTTACCACCTTTATTTTAATAACTTTTACACCAACAAGGAAAAACCGACTGTTCAAACAAAACAAGGCTATATTTAGCTAAATTTAATTTTGCAAAAATATATGTAGGTACTTATAACTACAACTTTATTCTGTTTCATCTTATCTTGCTAGCCGTGTTCACTATATGCAAAAATACACTAAGTTTGCCATGAAATAATATAATAATATTCGAATAGATGTTAGAAAGCTTTAGAAAGCTGCTTATTTCGATAATCCTGTTGCGCAAGGAACTTCACAAAGCCAAAGACATCATTTTTAACAGTAGACTGCAAGACAGCTCTAACGGAGAAATAGCAAGTCACAGTGAGAACCACAATCTCCATTTCAAGGACAATATAAAAGGAAAATCATAAATAATCGAAGCGTAAAATCCTTGAGAGCGTTTTAACTCGCAAAAATTTCGCAATTAAGTCGACTTGACTATCACATCAGTCAAATCTGTGCCTAGGTCATTAGGCAAAGGAAACAGCCATTAGTGGGCCCACAGAATTGATTAATCTACCACGGCCGAGAGCCACCATAAATAAAAATAAAATACGGTTTCTCTATTCCCCGATGCTTTACGTTGTCTATGGACCGGGCGCCATTTATATTTTATTACGAATTGATAGGATTTCGGATTTTTTGCGGTATTCTGCTAGAGATTAGCCCGGATTCACGAGCATTAGCGAAACGCTTTCTGTACGCTGGATGTGTTACTGATATTATGTTTTATTGTACCTATGTCAAATTCTTCTTCAAACTCAAACTCAAATTATAAATTCAAAGGCTATACGTGGCTTATAAGTGGCTTTCACAGGCACTTTTCCTGGCCATGTACTTCTTTAAGAATAAAATTCGTTATTTAAATTTTAAACTACCTCCGTTTCGGAAACAAATCAATAACACTGTCTAAAGAAATGGCAAAAGAATTCGAGTTTTCAGATTCCTTAGATAGATCTGCTCTTTAATAAACGGGTTCCTTATTCACTCGGTTATCAATAATTAATAAAACTTAAACTATTATTGATACAATTATATTTCCAAAATTCATCGATGAATTTTCCATTAAAACTCGTGCGTTATTAAACGCTTCCCCTATTTTATTAATTCGTTATATTTATTAATGGTATCCCCTCAGGCACTATCAATAACGTTTTCCCCCATCGGGGATCGGAAAAAGAGGGATATATTCATATATTGTGTCCATGTCTTGTGTGTATTGGAGGAATATTGCAACGGCTGTGTTTTTATTAATAATGTGAAGCTAATTAGAAATTCTGTACATTCCGTTTTTTTGATATAGTTTGCTCGATAAGTCTAAAAATCTAAGCAGTTCGAACTTCAGTAAAGATCAAAAACGTTTGTTCACAGACACTTTCTCTTGTGTACAAATAATATTGAATTATAAATAAATCTACTCTATAAAACTACCACCATTTCGGAATCCAAAGCAAAATGGCCACTGGTAAAAAAAAATGGCGAAAGAAACCCAGTTAAGGTCTTTTTGTGTGTCTGGTCAGTGCCTGGACTTTCAATTAAATTGACATCAAGCCCAACTTTAAAGCAGATTTTGTAGATCTACTTAGTCAAGTTTCATGATCTTAAATGACCTATCAGTGTAGGTTGTAGGCTGTGCATTTGATCCGTCAGTCTTTCAAACAACTCATATAAAATAATAATAAATAAATATAAAGGGACAATTCACACAGATTGAGCTAGCTCTAAAGTAAGTTCAAGACTTGTGCTATGCGATATTAACGCAACGATACTATATTTTATAAGAAATACAAATATAGATAAACGTCCAAGACCCAGGCCAATCAGAAAAAGTACGTTATTCATCATGACCTGACCGGGATTCGAACCTCCTATGTTTTATGTTAGACTAAGACTAAACAAAAGCTGTTTGACGGTAAATAACTTTCAGCAAAGTGTCTTTCTGCTAAAACCTGACCAGTTTAACATAGTGATCGATCAATCACTGCACTAAAACACAAGCGTGTTGTGCAAACCCATCCTAGATTGCATCTGACAAACAAAAACACCAATTCCTTACTTACCAAAAAGCTCCAACAGCTTTCCAAACAAGAGGGTGAGCTTTGGTAGGGGTTTAAGTTTGATGACTTCGGAAATTGAAAATTGTAAGTTTAGGTCACTTTCAGTTTACATACGAGCAAGTACTGGCTCTTTGATTTAATAACAGACATAATAATAAAAAATATAGATAAGACAACGCTTATTTAGTTGTTGTTAAGTAGGTGGGGGTTAGACGTGAAAATCGACTACTCTTGTTCAATGCGGGTTATTAGATGATCAGTCAACTATTTAACTAAGCCCACGGATGCCCAACGTCTAGATTTCGTCATTTGCTTGGTCTTTGGGTTTTGGCTCTTTCGACAATATTTTATAATACAAAGGGGCTATCATTATTATGAAGAATCTATTTTTAGAAGCCACCCTACAAAGTCCTCCCACCTTCTTAATTCACCCTCAATTAGAACTGAGCTGGTTATTGTAACTAGGCAAGATATTAATTCCAAATAATTGAAATTCAATGGAAGTAACAAGTAGGAGGTGACCAAAAAGGAGCCGTTCAATTTAATAGCAATAAGTCAAAGAGCCGGTCGCTTGACGCAGCATTTCCTCACTACGTGTTGACGCACCTTTATTACGCACGATTTTGATACGATATTACGACATTATTTTAATATTTTATGTTATTTGTCATTTACGTACAAGACTGGTTTCTTCGTGTTCTTAGTTTATGTTTATTTTTTCGATTTTTTTCGATCGTCGACGATTTTACTAAGTAACTCTGATCTCTGACATTATTATACTAACTTCACCCAATGGTAAAGCAATCAGCCTATAGACGTTTGCAATGCGACTAACGCACTAATACTAACACCCTGTCAATTATTAATGAGACTCGTGTTAATTATCAAAATTATATGCCTTACATACTTGCTCACATTTTGAAGTGAGCAATGCGACTAATTTTGATATGTAACAGGCGTCTGGTAAATTCACAACACGAAACTTTTTTCATTTTGGTCGGCTTTAACAATGTGACCTGAAATTGATATTAAGTACCCATTTATTGTCTTCTTTTATTCTAGCAGCAGTCATCCTCTATCTCTAGGATACTTTTCACACTACAAAATTAAATAAGAGCAGAACAGAGAATGATCGTGTCGTACGGTGCGAAGGCGTGCGGTCACTCTGCGCTGAGTCGGCGTTTCTTTAACAAGAGCCTGTTTATTTTTACTGCCGCTCTGTCAAGCGATACTTCCACGGCTATTTACCTAATCTTTCTACACTTAACTCGCCCATGAAAAATTACCGTTTAATGTGAGACTTTATGTATATTTAATTTTAGATTTTATGTTTTCATTTTTTTATGCTTATACCGTTTCTACTCTGTATTATGCGTAAAGAGTTTTTGAATACACTGATTTTTGATCTGTGATATTCCTTGACTTTATGATAATGTTAGTTGTGTAATTAATTATTTAATCTACCAAATGTACCTATGTAATTTTAAGCTTGCAATATGTAGAGTGGCGTGAGAAAAGGGAGGCTATACAATAAAATATGTGCAGTCAACCAATGTAAGAGATGACCAGGGACCTAATAATGTAAACATGTTATGAAACTTTGTGATCCATCGCTGTTGTGTCTCCTGTAAAAGGATCAACTACGACGATTGACAATACAATAAGCAATGAAGCTTATTGACGAGATGAGACACTACAGGCTATCTTTAGACTTACAACTTTAATCAGAAAGGTAACCTGTTATTCATTTTGACGACCTCCGTGGCGTAATGGTTACCACGTCAGACCGCCACCCAGGAGGTCCCGGGTTCGATCCCCGGTCGGGTCATGATGAAAAACGAACTTTTTCTGATTGGCCTCGGGTCTTGGATGTTTATCTATATATGTATTTGTTATAAAATATAATATCGTTGAGTTAGTATCCCATAACACAAGTTTCGAACTTACTTTGGGGCTATCTCAATCTGTGTGAATTGTCCCTATATATTTATATTTATTTATTTATCAGTATAAATTGTTACCTACAGAAATACCTTTGGGTAGAGTAGCCCAGTCACTGAAACAATTATTTCGTTTCATAAATCCGATGTTATCTGAGGGATCTTTTCCATATTTATTTGTTTGGTAAATGGAAAACAGGGTCCGACTACAAAATTTATGCATTCTTAGAGGACACGCTGGGTATTACCAAAGTAATCCCATAGTTTTTGTTTTTAAAGGATTTTCTTAAGACCCTATTTCTTAACTAACGTCTTGTACCATACTAGGTCTATATTCGTAACTAGATAAACCCGCGCAACTTCGTTTGCGTGTTTCCCTATTTCCCGTGAGAATTTCGGGAAAATGCTTAATTATCGGATGCCTACGACATACAAAGAACCCACCCTCCCAGTTTCAGATCTCTACGATCAGCGGTTACGGCTATGTATTGATCCATCAATCAGGGCAAAGCATTTCCTAAGAGAGGTAGGGCATAGAGGATAATTCGCTCAAATCGGAGCAGCCCGTCTGGGGAAGGACCTCCACCTTACAGAAGATCGTAGCCAAATAGCATTGATCTTGGCCATGCTGTGTTCCTACGATGAGTAAGGTCTCCAGAGCTCCACTTGGGGGGGTTGGGAGGGTTGGCAACGCGTTAGTTATACCCCCGGTATTGCAAGCGTCTATAGGCTACGATGATGCTTACCATCAGGCGGGCCGTATGCTTGTTTGCCACCTTAGTAGTATAAAAAAAAACAAATTCCATTTTCATTACCAAAATCTCGTAACCGGTTATAGATATATTCGTAATAAAAATAATTTCAATAAGAGTTCAATCTCATTCAATTCACTTATAAATACGAGAAAGAGTTTGATATTTGTTACAAGTTAATTTTAATATTCCAAAAGTAACAATCCAAAAAGTTTACTTTTCAGCTCCAGAGATTGAGATATCTTGTTCAGTCAGTGAGTGAATGACCTTTTGACTTTTACTCAAAAAATTAATAACAAAATCATACCAAGCGTAAGAAGTAACTTGACTATTATACAAAATTAAAAAAAAAGAAGTATGAAAATCATTGAAAGTTACCAAAAAAACCGTTATCAACGCCAAACTTTACTCCCGACTTGTAGCAGAATCCCCGCCTCAACGTTACCGAATTTCCCATCGAGATATGTTCCGCTTCGGAAATTGATAAAGTTTCCTACGATCTGTGGAATTATTGAAACTTTTCGCGAGCACAACAAAATTCAATAAGTGACTGTCACTGATTGGGAAAGCGGCGCAGGGCGGGCAGCGGGGCGGGCAGCGGGCGGACGGCATATCGCGCGTGCCGCAAGTGTCGAGCGAGATGCGAAGGGCTCCCGGCTAAGCTAAGCCTACTGTGCTGCACGGTTTTAGACCCAGTTTGAAACAAAGGTCACAGCGAGTTCGCGTTGCCGGTTAAACGATTTAAAACAATAAAGTTTTATTAGACATAGAATAGAAGAGAGGTAGGGCACAGCGAATAATCCACTGAAATCGGAGCAGCCCGTCTGGGGAAAGAGCTCCACCTTATAGAAGATCGTAGCCAAATAGCATTGGTCTAGGCCATGTTGGGTTCCTACGGTGTGTCATGTCTCCAGAGCTCCACTTGGGGGGTTGGGAGGGTTAGCAACGCGTGAGTGATACCCCCGATATATATATATATATATATATAGCCGATATATATATATACATATATATAAGCTATATATATATATATATATAGCTTTTGCGATAAGACCGCCCTTTGTACTTTATTATATTGTTGGTTCTCACTGTATACGTTTGTATTTTTTAATAGTGCAATAAAGAGTATAATATATATTTACAACAATATATCCCTTCTTGGGTATCCATCAGATTAAACTTAGATTATATTGGGACGGTGACACTGTGTGGATTGTGTAGAACTTATTGATTAATTAATTAACAAATGAAAGGTCACCGCTACCGCTTATTAACTTGTACCACACATTTGTACTTGACTTGTAAGCATTTACGATGTTTTCTTTCAACTAGAAACTAGTGTTTATGTTCTGTAGTGAACGAGTTTTTTACTTTATCGCCCGGTTTATGGCTATTCTGCGCCTTTTGCCTCAGATAAAGTATCTAATGTTCTCTCTCATACATTTTATTTGCAATCTGTAAGTTAGTTACCGTTAAACTAAAGAGAACAAGTTGTAAAAGGTTTTATGCGTTTATTTTGAAAGGTTATAATTAAATGGAATGATGTAAGTTGGCAACTAAGCAAATAGAACACTTTGTAAGCATTTACTAGCACTACAGTTTCCAGGTAGTAAAGTCGTCTACATACAATTAAACCATGTGTCTTGAACTCTTAGAAATATTTTCTGTAGTGTTGCATCGATGAGGTGAAACAATTAATACCAAATTCATTTTGAAAGTCAATTATTATGGTTGCCACTGTCAATCTAAAGAAGAAAATAGAGATAGCTTGTGTAATTAAAATTCAAATGCGTTTCGAAAACTGGCTGTTTGTCTATTTTTTTTAAGTTTTTTTTTTATGTCATACAGCAGGCAAACGAGTAAGTGTACCACCTGATGAGAAAGTGGTTTACTACCGCCTATAATCATCAGGGATTAATTTTTATCTTCTCGGAAAATTATTTTGTGATGACGCTACAGCGATATGCCTGCCCAGAAGAGCACCCACCAACCTTACAAACTTTACCTGTTTGCAATATAAGTATTGATGTATTAGTTTATGACAATGACACGGTGCAGAAATGCAGACCACAGTGCAGACAATTAAAAAAAAAAACTTTGCGAGTTGCTTACTCAAGTGAATCAGATAGGGGTATTTACATTTATGCAGCGGCGTGTTTATTTTTGAAAAGGGCTGTTCCCTTGGAGGGTTGCATTATGCGAGAGCACGAGCACGACGAAGGTTGATAAACGTAAGGATTATTGTTGTATTTCATGAGCATTGAGATATGACGACATTGCCGGTTGTAACTCTATGAAGCCCTCCTTAGGCATCGGAAAAAGGGTTTTCGTGTTGGTTTTGCAGAAATAATCGTAATAGTATTTTAGTCGGTTCAGGGGGCTACTCGTCTGCGGACCACTGGCCCTCTGTTAAAAAACTATAGTGGTAAACTCGTCCCACATTTGTTTATCGATGGCGAAAAAGGTGTTAACTGGGTTTCTTTCGCCATTTCTTTTACCAGTGACCATTTTGCTTTTGTTTCCGAAATGGTGGTAGTTTATAGAGTTCATTTTATTTTTACAAATCAATATTATTTGTACTTTTCATGGCTCTACAGGGCCTAGTGTTTGAATAAATGTAAAAATCGTATGCAATATGCGGGTAATGGAGAACAGACCGTAGAATACCTTTTTTCTTCTATTAAGGCAAATTAGGGCAAAAATAACACCTGGTGTATCAGGAGTCTTAATTAAATGACCGCTCAATGAATATGGGATGAGCGTTATCAATATTTAAGTAGTATCACGTAGTACTTAGCATTATTGGAACATTTTGAACATCTATTTTTATAACATAAGGCAGTCAAACCAAATACTATAGAAACTCTACCGAGTTAATACGCACAGCTTCGGAAGAATTCGGGCAAGACGCGCGACACTAGCGCTACTATAGAAATAGGGCGGCATGAGGTGAACGATTTCAAAACTTTTGTGCGTTTTGTATGCAAAATGTTAACGCGACACTAGCGCCCCTAGCGGCATGAGGTGAACAGGAGGTTGCCAAGTCATTGTATGAGAAACGTCAAGAGCTGTGCGTATTATATTTCTATAGTATTTGGGCAAACAAGCAAGCACTTGATGGTCAAGTGGTCACCGCCGCATACGATGAAACATCAGAGGTGCTGCCAATGCGTTGTCTGCTACAAGGAAGGTGGGAATGTTGCGAAAAGAGAAGGGCTTTCGGATTTCTCACCTTTTGCATTGCTGCTTCACGCCGACATTGAAATGAAATCGTTTGTTTTAGAGAGTAAGCCTTCACAGGCACATTCTCTCGTCATGGTCGTCATTCTCTGGTCATCATGTTCTATGAGATGGTACTTCTCCTGTCGAGCTAGCGTTTATAACTGCTTTACCACTACAAATTCTATGTAAAAGTATGTACATTTTATTTTTAAAAGAAAAGGGTGTCAACGAATTGTTAGCTCATTTTTGTGAGTATGACACGTATGGCCGGGTAACAAATACTTACAGACAAGTGCGGGATGCCGCAAGCTGGCAGTCGTCCAGCTCAGGTGTTTGTATAGTCGGCAACGTATAATATCTAATGTTTATTTTAATACGTTTTGTGTAGTTGAGACTGTATAGACAACACGGTCGCACAATTTACCCGCACAGAGGGTGCACATTCTGGTCAAGAGAATCAAAAATCAAGTAAATCAATCAAAGAAAACGCTCGGGCTGCAACCGAAGGGTGACTCGTGGCGTCATTTAATGTTAAATGCATCATTTTAGTACATGTGTTTTCGGGTGAAGCAGGGTTGCTCTAAGCTAAGGATTCTAAATAAGTTGTGGGTATGTATAAGTTAATAAGAAATAGTTTTTACATATTATGTGACGAACTAGTATAATTTTGATAATACTCCAATAATGATGTTTAGGAAACTAATCTCGGTATAAACAAAAACTCTATATAGAGTGTAAACTTCCTTTGAATGCAGACTAAAATATGTCTCGTTCATTTTACGATTTTATCAAAAGTGAATTTCTCCATAACACACGCGACGCGAGGTACAGTCAGAAGCAATAAAATGTAAACAGACCGCATCGCGGTAGCTTTTAAACGGCCACGTGACTTGAAAACTCACCCGTTTGTGAATGAGCCGAGTTCGCCCCGTGCACAACCGCTTTTACCATACGTGACACATTTTAAAATTCGAACGCCGGTGTTGCCGCATTTTTAATTTAAATTAACCTTATTTTTTTTTTATAATTTTATTTATGGGCAATTTCACGTGTTCTGATAAGTGTAAGTTAACATAATATCTGTTAAATAGACAGGCATTAAATTTTTCGTTATTTTATTTAACACATGTACTAATATTAAAAAGAAGAGTTTGTTTGTTTGGTCAACCGCGCTAATCTCACGAACTAGGATAGCCCATTTATCGAAGAAGACTAAAGATTATTCAACACCAAATTCAATAAATAAAATTTGTAAACCTTTAAAAATAAACATTTATCTATGTTACTTTGAACGAACTGTACTCCGATAAATATATTTTTAACTGACACTAATAACTAAAGCCTTTCAAATAAACAACAAAATAAAGCAAATATTATTTTGTTCGCCAAAATATTTATTCAGACATGAATAATTTAACATCGTGGAAAAAAACAAAAGGACATTATTTCTACGTTAACTGTTGTTCGGTGACCCAAAAAATCACCACAAAACCAGATCACATCGATGACATGGCAACATTAAAAAGATTTGTGCTAAGAATCGGCACAAGCTAACAAACTTGTTTATAGCAATTTCTAAACGACTACACAGGCAATACTCAACTGTATTTTGTAGTCATAAGGATGTATATTTTCTTTTTGGTACGTAAATAATATCTATGCCTAATAAATTCATATTCAGTAATCGTATGGGAGATGCAGCGAGCGTTCAAAAACACACAACGATTTTTTTATATGTATTTCTCCCTTCGTTCAGTATTCGTATTACGTAAATATATTATTAATTTGTTTATGATAATGTTCTGAAGATTTTTCGTTACGTTTTATACGTGGTGTTGCCAGTATATGGAGGTCTATTTCACCTAAGTATATTGTGTAGTTTCTTTTTACTAGCATAATATAATGTCTGATATGGATATATTAATCATAAAATGTTATTATTTATTTAAAGGATTATTTGGTTTTAGTGTACATCTCAGTGGCATTTAATAAATAATGTTATCATTTATCAGTTTAACTTTGTCAATTTTGTTCCGACAGTTATCCCTGTTACAGATGCCCCCGGTGTTGCAAGCGTCCATGCTAAGGTCATCGAGGTATATGTACTTAAACCTTACTACCTAGTGTGGACGTGGTTTTTAGCATGACAAGTTGAGAGATACGACATGGTCGAAATGGGCGTCCGCACTTATGATACGGATACGCGCTACGATACGTCTGATTCTGAGATTCAAGATGATACAAATGTGGACCCAGCTTAAGTGACATAAAAAAAATCTACATATTTTAATTTTAATTCATCAATCAGAAGTATTTTTTTAAATCTTGTTTATTTGCTAGCGACAGACAAAATATAATGTGTCATTAACTTTAAAGTTTTGAGCATTCACCGTTAGATTTATCTTTTTATATTCTTATAATGTTTATGAGAATGTTTATAATTTACAGCGTGAGGACTTAGCAGTCATTTTAAAGGCGTGTACTCGTAGCATTTACGTCGTTACGTCAATCCAAACATTGTTAAGTATAGTGCTTAAGTGTGCTGGTGTAAGTTATGAGCGGGAGCGGGGAGATTTTTTTAAATAGCCATATATGTCACACTGCTGGGCACAAGCGTCCCCTTCTTCCCTGTCCAGGGCCCTCAATGATCAGTTCCATATTTTTCAAAATATGATTGAAAGAAAAATTTCATTATAATAACATTTTCAAAATAAGAATGGGTAGTTGAATATAAATTTCTTTATTTGTGGAACATAGGTACACATTAATGGTCACTCTGCTGGACTGTCATACCATGACTATAATCGTACCGGGCACATGCAACAATAAATAATAATAATAAATGCATTTATTCAGAGACTAGGCCCTCACAAACACTTTCTCTAATCGATTTATGTGAGGTAATCGCATCGGATAATCCGCTTAAATCGGAGCAGCCCGTCTGGGGAAGGACCTCTACCTTAAAGAAGATCGTAGCCAAATAGCATTGGTCTCGGCCATGTTGTGATCCTACGGTGAGTAAGGTCTCCAGAGCTCCACTTGGGGGGGTTGGGAGGGTTGGCAACGCGTCAGTGATACCCCCGGTATTGCAAGCGTCGGCTACGGTGACGGCTTATCATCAGGCCGCGCCGGCCGTATGCTTGTTTGCCACATTTGTAGTATAAAATAAAATAAAATCGAAGTATGATTTGTATAAATAAATCTACTCTATAAACTAAAACCAAATGATCATATGAACTTACATAAAAGGGGTAAAATGTAAATGCAAGAAAAGCAAAAGTAGGCTAATTCAAAATATACGCTTCCCTCTTATGCATTGAACGTACCTTTTTCTTGAGGACTTACTTAAGTGTGTTTAGCTGTAGTTTTAACTTAGTGCTTTTGATGTAAGCACGTTATAATATGCTAATTCAGCCTGGACTTTAAGCTCAAAAGCTTTGAAATTAACTTACCTCTTTCCAACTCAAACATTTATTTCTGAGAATATACAGGTAAGTAGATCTTAAAACTTAGCATCGTGTGGATAAAATTCAAGAAGGTAGGCAGAGTATTAACCAATATTTAAAGTAGTCAAATTATAGTGATTGTCAAGCCAATACACATGATACTCTCTGTTGAGGTTTTTAATCTACCTTTCCTATTTTTCAAAAAGGGTGTAAACAGGTTCTTACAGGGTTGAAGTCATCCACTGTCAAGTCTTTAAGATAAGGCGGTGACCTTCAGGCGGCTTGAAAACACTGACCTCTGACAGTCAGCGTGGCTGAGTACGCTCTAATCTCCTTCAGTTGAAGGGAGACCCGTATTCCTGCAGTGAGGAATTGTTAGACTCGATGCCTACGGCCACTTTCTACCATCGAAATGGTCGCGTACCCCCGCGCTGGCCCTCACAGCGTAGGGGAGCGTCCCCAAGGTGGCGGATAGGGGAATGGTCGGTAGTACAGCCTAGCTACACTAACCGGCTAAGTCCGATGGACTCGCTGACCAACGACGGGTGTGGTCCTCCAGCATTTCGGGGGTTGTGCGGCGGGTTGACACCTCGCCCACGCTTCACCAGCAACATTGGTTTTACCAATGTTGCTGGTGAAGCGTATCCCGTTAGCGCTTCACTAGCTTGCACAACATTGTCAAAAAAAAAAAAAATGGTCGCGTACTGCGCGGTTTCAGAGGAGTTTCCTCCCGCGAACGCTGAGGCTGTGGAATGAGATCCCCGCCGAGGTCTATCCTTTAGACTGTAATATGTGGTACTTCAAAAGGGGCATTATAAGATTTGTAAAGGGTCGGCAATGCGCGAGCGATACTCCCGGTGTTGCAAGCGTTTATAGGCTACGGTGACCGCTCACCAGCAGACGGGCCGTCAGATTGTTTGCCACCTTAGTGGTATAAAAAGAAAAGGTAGATGATTATGGGTTGATATAATGCTATGATGAATGTGACGCGGACGGTACGATTTATACTAAAATTTTCCCTGAAACTAAATGTTAAATTAGAACCTTATTAAAACTCGTGGGGCATGAGGGTCGGTTTATTTGATACATCTGCTAATGGCCGACGGCGAGTCGCGGGTTCGACTCCCGGCGGGATTCATTAAAGTTTTGTTATTGTATAATTGTTATAGACCCAAGTAATTAAGATGTTTGGACAGGGAAAATTAGAATTCCATTTTGTTAAGTTTTCTCTTATATTTATCTTTATAATATAAATGTTAAAGTAACTCTGTCTGACCGTCTGTTATACACGTTAAAACGGCTGAACCAGAGATGTAAATTGGTATGAGGATATTTGGAGACCCGAGAATAAGCAGGCTGAATAGCTTTGAGCCCTTGACCTGATTTGTGTAGAATTTATTTTTTGTTAAAAAAATCTTTCTTTCTTTCTTTTCTACCAACAAACATTACTTTCACGCCCCCGCGCGCAAATTTACGCGTGTTCTAAACGCGCCCTTATTACATGACATGTATATAATAATGTGTTACTTCCATAAAAGCGTGTGAGGTCATTTCGAGTTTTTAATGACCTTAAAATGTGTATGACGATGTTAAATGGCAATTAATTGTTTTATATGTGTTCGTTGGGAGTGCCCTTTGATGGCAGGTTAACTGCACATCTATTTCTGCCTTTCTGCGTTATACTCATAAAAAAAGGAAAAAACAATTAGTGTTTAAAGATACAAACACCCAGTTTCTTTAACGTATTTTAATTTAAATCCCACTAGTCCATACCACCACAGTCTCAAACTACAAACTAAAACAATGCAAAATAATAGACGAGTTGTGAAACAGACGATTTACTTCTTACAAGAGTTACGTTTGCACCGACTTGATACCACAGCCCGGACACTCGATACAACGCGCGTGAAATAATCACCTATTAAATGAAATGAAATGAAATGAAATGAAATGAAATGAAATGAAATGAAATGAAATGAAATGAAATGAAATGAAATGTTTATTTGCTAAAATTATACATGGTGTTTGTTTGTGTTTGCCAAGTGTAGTACAATATGGTTGGCAGCAGTATAATTTGCCTTAATAAAAATGTAGGCATGCAAAATATTCAAATTTAAATTGGCGTACGTACAGTATCTTACAATGGACTCTTGAAAAATATTTATTACTATGTCTAGCACAATAATAAAAAAAAAAAAATAAAAAAAAATAAGAAAACTAATGTCAGCTAAAAATTCAAAATCAAAACAATAGAAATTAGCATTAGAACACACATTGATTACATTAAGATGTCGGAAGTGTCGGAACAGATTGTAATTAATATTAAAACTTATAACTTAAAAATTCAGTGACGCTGTAAAAAGAATTAGAGAGCAGCCATTCCATCAATTGCTTTTTAAAATTTCGCAATGGTAGTTGAACAATAGTCGGCGGTAGTTTATTAAAAAGTTTAGGCGCCATATAGGAAACATTCTTTTGGAACAAGGTGAGATTACATTTTGGCATAATTACTCGGTATCTTCTAATCGTTCGGACATGATCCTTGGTTTGTGCACAGAAAGTATATAGTTCTGGATGCTGTTTAACAAATAGACAGGTCTCTAGGATATACATACATGGCAGAGTGAGTAAGCCAAGTTTTTTAAATAATGGTTTACAAGATTGCCGTCTACCTACATTACACATGGCTCTTATACATTTTTTTTGTGCTTTAAATACTCTTTTAATTTCACATGAATTGCCCCAGATTATCAAGCCATAGCGCAACACAGAGGCGACATATCCATGATAGGCGTTAAGCGCCGTCTGGAAAGATGCAATTTGGCGAAGTCTAAATAGTGCAAATACAAATCTGTTAATTTTTTTACATGCATTATCTACGTGGTTCTTCCAATTCAGATTTTCATCAAGTGTTATACCCAGAAATGTTGTCGAATGAACTAGGTCTATTTTTTGTCCATTGCTACTTATATTCAGTGTCAAACCAGGGCTAGAGTAGGTTTTAAAATGAATGGCTTTTGTTTTTGCTAAGTTAACTTGCAAATTATTAACCTCAAGCCATTTCAGGACACTGCTTAAAGTGCGATTAATCTCAAGCTCTAATGTATTAGCATCGTTACATTTGAATAAAAGTGTGCAATCATCAGCAAACAATATGCACTTTTGGTCAATATAATCCGGCAAGTCGTTTATATATAGAAGAAACAATAGTGGACCAAGAATACTTCCCTGAGGTACGCCATAACTATTGTTTTTAAGTTCGGAACGGACAGTAATTTTTTGCTGCTCAACAATTTTACTGAGTTCAGTGCATTGTTGTCTTCCATTCAGGTAGCTGTCAAGCCAGTCTAGCGCCTTTCCCCTAATTCCATAACCTTCCATCTTTTTTAATAGTATTTTATGATTAACCAAATCGAAGGCTTTAGACATGTCTAAGAATAGGGCCACTGTTAGGTTATTACTACTATATAGGCCAATGTCGTCTGTACGCGCGCACACGTATACACATTCGTTCACTAAACCTTTGCGCCTGAGGGCTCCTCGAGGGCTCCTCGGGTGCGGTAACTCGGTCCGGTGCGGGGCGGAGAGTGTCCATTCTACCTCGGGTTATTACTTATTCTATGTTGATACCAACTGATTTTCTTATTTAGTTTGACAGTGACAGTTCTAACATAAAGAGTCCTTAACTGTTAAAATGGTTTTGTTCACCGTATGCCGAAAACACGCATACGAAGTTGCATGCAGCCCATTTACGATCGACAACCAGTTCATAGTAGTGCTCTTAGCACGTACGTAGTAGCTAGGCTAAGAAGCTCTACCACTCAAAATCAAACGTACATAACAAACGTCCTACCTAACACATACAAAAAAGTTCCGATCCAATTATCTCCCTGAAAAAATGCTCAAAGAAAAGAAAAACTCTAGGAAAATAAATAAACAAGTTGTTGTAACAAATATAACTCGAATTTATATGTATGAGTATAATAGTGATCCGAATTAGGCGGGCAGGTGGTGCGAACTCCCGGAATTGGCGCCGATACTCCGGGGAGCACCCGTGAATGGGCCTTGATGGAAACACCTTTTTCCCGGGGTCGCCTTCCATCTTTTGTTATTACGTAAATCGGATATGTGATCTGTCTCGATAATAACCTTTATATATCGGATATTGCGAATTTTTATATATTTTTTTATGCTAGAAAATGTATTCACTTGTAGTCTGCGGCTTCTGACGTCCTTGGTTTTCCTCGGCTTAATATTATAAATCGTAAAAAGATGCCAGCGAAAAATTTGGGTTTTTAATTGAATATGTCAAGTAATTCTACACTGGACGTCAAAAATAAGTAGTACAGTTTTAAAATTGCAATATCTCCTACACTACAGAAGCTAGACCTTTGAAATAAAAAAAAGTTAAAAGACAATTTCATTTCATTTAATAAAAACTTCATGCATAATATCATTTTTTAAAGATTGACTGAAAAAAAACTTAATAAACAAAAACACTCTTTTTTAACCTGTTGGCTTGTACTTTTGTTTTTTGTTGTTTTCTTTATTGCTGATAAATCAATTGCAATTCGAAAGGAAATGTGTCGTCAGCGAGTAAACTTTACTAAGCATGCCTCTTTCACCAGAAGAATGTGCAAGAATCATAACTTTTCTCGAAGTAGGCATCAGTATGCGTCGTACTGCAAGAACGGTGGGTGTAACTCTAAGAACGATCCAACAAGTAAAGCGAAGGTACGAAGAGACTGGAAACCATCTAAGGAGACCAAGTAATGGCAGACTCAGGTGCACTAGTACCCGAGAAGACCGCTTAATTGTCTCTACTCTGTTAAGAAATCGTCACCTTAATGCAGTTGAGGTCCAGCAACAGCTTCTTCAGACCCGAAGAGACTACGTTAGTGAGAGTACAGTGAGGAGAAGACTTGCTGAAGCCAACCTGAAGTGGTACAGGCCAGCAAATGGCCCCAAACTTGAGACAGGGCATCGAGTAGCAAGACTTCGCTACGCCCGTCAACACGTACAATGGGGCGAAGAAGAATGGACAAGAGTTTTGTTCACAGATGAGTCTCGGTTTTCTTTATTCACTTCCGATGGAAGGCGGAGAGTATACAGGCGACCTGGTGAGCGATACATTCAAGGTTGCATCTCGGAAAGAGTTCAATACGGCGGGGGCTCTGTACAAGTATGGGCGGGCATCTCTTCAGAGGGTTGCACAGAGCTAGTGGTCATAGAAAATGGCACTCTGACTGGTGAAAGATATGCATTAGAGATCCTTAACGAGAATGCAGGGCCATATTTAGAAAATATGGGTGATGGAGTGATACTAATGCATGATAACGCCCGGCCACACACCGCTCACCTCGTACAAGAGTACGTTCAGGAGGTTGGCATCAGCTTGATGGCTTGGCCATCAAGAAGCACAGATCTTAACTCGATTGAACACGCCTGGGATGAGCTTGGGAGGCTAGTCAGAAGACGCAGACCACCCCCCGCCACCCTCAGGGTTCTAAAACAGGCCATGATAGAAGAATGGGTGAATATTCCCCAACACCGCCTCCGAAACTTTGTGTTCAGCATGCCAAACCGGCTCCAAGCTGTCATCAGAGCCCGAGGCGGCAACACAAGTTACTAAAGTAGGAACAAGGCCCAAAACGTAAAAATTAAGTTCTTGATAGTTCCTTCAAAATGGTTAGTTTTTTAGTTTTTTCTTAATTTTCAGTGTAAAACTTTACTAATGCTAAATAAAATATTATTTTAAGAAAACTTTGTTAAATTTGCTATAAAATGACTTTTATTTCAAAACTCTAACTTCTATAGTTTAAGAGTAATTGGAATTTTAAAACTGTACTACTTATTTTTGACGCCCAGTGTAGTTCGACCGACCGGGGAAATTATATTCACAAAATATTGGCGTGAAGTAGCAATTCGTTTCATTCGGTGAGTGAGTGAAACGGGAAGCCCAACTCTCTTATTATCTTTTTTTTGAATGGATAAAGTAGCCAGATCTGCTGTTTTCTGCTACTACGATTGCGGGAGACGGGCAACTACGCGGAGACATCCAAACCCTTGTGTGGAATTCGAACCCGCGGTCCATGGGATAAAGTTGCGATTGCTAGCCATTTAACCACCATCATTAATTACATCAATGTGATTTAATCATTGAATTAATTGGGACCTTATGTACACGTAACCAAACATCAATATACAGGAATTCCCTTTGATCGTGTCACTTTGATGTACATCATTCATCTGTTACCTTATTCAATGGTAATACAGTTCACTTTAGTTTTTTTCTAAGATATACCACTACACACGGAATTTGAATTTGCTCAAGTATCTTGTGGTTGTTTAATCCCTAAGGTGTGACGTGACAAGAAAATAATATAAGTAAAAGTACTTAACATCTCGTAAATATTACAATTTGTTACAAAGCATCACATGTGTCTGATCCTATGAGTATTTCAATTACTTTGTTGATGTTTTCAATCTATATAATATGGGGCTCTTCAAAAGGGCCACGATTTTACAGGGTCGGCCTGCGAGATACCTACCCCCGGTGTTGCAAGCGTCCGTAGACCACGGTGACGGTTTACCATTATGTAGGTACTTACATAATGGTACTGTGTATATTTCTATTATCTATCTATACAAATATTATAAAGAGGTAAAGTTTGTGTGTTTGTATATTTGTTAAATTGTAAGGGGTAATCTCGGGATCTACTGAACCGATTTTCACCAATAGAAAGCCACATTATTGCTGAGTGTCATAGGTTATATAAAAAACCAAAAAATTAAAACGCTTTTATGTGGTAGTCGGTTTTGCAAAGTAAATCGGAGAAAAAACGGTCGAATGAAAGCGTTTCTTACGAACGCCTGTACCAAGTGGGCACGGGTCAGCTAGTTCAAAATAAATACATAGTTAGAAAATAAATGACATATCGATACAAAGACTCTGTAATAGTAAACAGTCTGTCCGTAGCTGACTCGCCTATCTACCCTTCGCCCCTTCCTTTGTAAGCGTTATGCTAAACCAAGGAGTTGGCAAACTCGCCGGCAACTAGACTAAACAGAATGGTACCTAGGCAAGCTTGAGTATCTTGATGTCTGGCTACAGATAACGTAAATTAAAAAAAAAAGAATTTAAACCACAGATAATTAAAACCCAATGTCGTGTTTATACTTAGACCATAATTATATGTTCTAGTTAGGTAAGATATTTTTTTTGCTCAAAACTTTCATAATTGAAGATTTACGATACTGCAAAAAAAGTTTAAGTTATGCACAAGAGCGTCTTAAGCCAGTCGCCGAATGCGGTCGACGCTTTCGGCTTAAACGAATCTATTCATCAAATACGGCTAAAAACTGCGAATTTCAAAAAGTGTTCAGTCAACAAAACCGGTCTCCAGCCGAATACGACCTGTGGTCCACGTTCAGTCGAAACGCCGTTTACAATGACCGAATTCGGGCTATAACCAATGTGACAGTAATGCGTTGTATGTAAGATAATAATATAAAAAAATGAGTAGGTAAATAAGAAGCTAAGCGACCTGTGAATGGCAACCAATAAAAGAATGGTGAAACCTGAGACGAAGGTGAACCTGGTCATTTGTTTTTGTTGAAGTTATGAACGCAACAACAACGCAGATTATGAAATAAGGAACGCGCCCGTATCCCTACAGTGGTACCACCCTACCGTTCCGCTCTCTCTCTCACCGCGTCCGCCATTGACACGGCAATTTATAATTTGTATAATTTGTAATCTCTCTAAATAAAAGTTGTTTACATACTAAAGTGCTTTATTTATTCACAACAGTTTTCTCAATTTTACACTATCAAATAATGATAATTAATCACTCTATCTATCTCCACTCATCTGTGCTTTGATTCTAACGTCTCAAGCAGTTAATATCAATGAGGTTAAAAACTCAAAGCTCATCGTAGGTGGCGTCACTGTTGACTGTTCCAAGACCCGCCATATTGGTTCATTGTTTAAGTTTGATGTGAGAGTAATTGCTCAAAATCATAGAAATGTAAGCGACCTGGAGTGTAATTACGATTGAAGGAGGAACTGCGGAAACGGAAAGCCAAGACCGCTAGCAAAAAAGCCTTATAAATCGAAAGGTAAATAATTTACAGGCATTATTGTGAATTGTAGGTTTTGCTGTGTTCTTTTTATTTATTTCAATTTCTTTTTGTAGACTGGAGGCGTACGATGGAAATTACCTCATCGAAGTTGAAGACGAACTTGAGGATGATATTCCTGAAATTTCTACCATGGATAAGTTCAGAGATATTAATTCCAGCAATAATCTTCCACCACTCTATAAACTACACATTCAAGAGCTTGCAGACAGGTAACAAACCATACATTCATGATTTCCTTATTGTTCCTTGTTATTTTAATGTTTCAGATAGAATTAGACATTTAATGACATACATGTTGTTTCAGATTTCAAGCAACACTGAACGGGAGATACACTACTGTATGAAAGTAGAAGCTTAATAATCGTGAGAGTTGCCTTTGAGGAAAGTTATATTTATTTCCATGCGCAATGCAAAGCCCAAATGAAGAAGCTTCTTTAAATATCATTCTGTTAAAAATGGATAATAGTAGCATGATAGTGGAGTCACTGCGAATGTGCAACTGGAAAAGGAGTAGAAGCACACTGTAAGCATGTTTTTACAGTTCTCCATGGCATAGAAGATATAGTGCCTACTAAAACTATATCTTTGTACAAAATGTGCACAGAACAATTGATGACATTTAAAAAACCGAATAAAGTATTCTATAATTCCCCGATGCAATCCCGTTTTACCAGGAAAATATAATGGACAATTATGAAGGATATGTCAAAATCCTAGCAGTTTCTCCTGTACTACTAGTAGTAAAATGGCTTATCTCCAAGTAATCAAACCTGCCAATCCATATGCTATTGAAATGGACCATGATTACTTGGAAATATTTTCTTATACTTATGAGTATTACCTTTGTAAAGTTTTTGTTAAACCTATTTTTAAACCACTAATTTTAACAAATATCTGTATAAAAATTATGATTTTTGATTATGACAGTGTAATAAAACAAAATTAATACCTATTTAATAGTTTTATTTTCTTATACCTATGAGTATTACATAATACACTCTAAAATTACAGCATATATGACACAAAACATGTTTTTGAAGTTATTTTGAGTTTGGACCCCGCTAGACCCAGGAGGATCAGTAAAAGAAGTTTCATTAGCATCACATTCATTTTGAGTTTGGATCCGGTTAGGTCCTGGAATTGGATCACCACGAGACGTTTCAATACACCGTTTCATGCAACTTCTTTTTAGCAATCGATCTGAGCGTTCTTGTGCTAGTAGGTTAACAGATTTGATTTAATATAGAGGGCACAGCACTTTTCTTTAATGTTCGGTATAAATTTTCATTTTTCTGTTAATTACTTTTAATATTATAATCTTCAGATCTAAATTGGGCAGCACATAACCTCGACCATTTACTGGATTTCCAATTTTTCCTTCGAAGAGCCTTTTCCCACAGTTTTCTTCGTTTTATTTCTTTGGAAAATAAATAGATTGGAACATTTTTACAATCGATAGCTGCACAATGAGTCATATTTCGGAATTATTTTTAAAACAAATATGATGTTTACAAAAATAGTATGGAAAATGACAGCTAGCTGTCAAATGTTTGGAACAGTCAACAAAGCGACATCTGAAGTGAGCAAAAGGCAGTTTTTAACCTCATTGCGCGAAGTACACGAAAGAGTGAGTCTATATCTTATTTTACGTAATAGTCTATATCTACTCCACCTTTGTTTTCTAACATTATTAAATACATAAACAAAAACAATAATTAGCCCCAAGATAAACATTTAAGTACAAACTTAGCCCACAACAGCCGCCAGAAGCCGTGAACATTTTCTTTATAGCCTATTTAAATCTGTTTTGAGCGTATCCTACCAACTGAAATTTATCTCTACACTCCAACGAGTTGATTTGAAATTATCGTCGTTAAGGAGTTACGCGCTTTCTACATGAACGATTCTCAACTGCGATTTAAGATTTATAATAGCTAACTTTGCTACGTACCCGCAAAAAAGGTTTACGATACCTGCGTGTACCTTATATGTATAGGAATAAGTGTGATTTTTCTTTGTAATATTTTTGGGTCGATGTTTTTTACGCGTGGCTCTCGACTACCCCTAAAGGTAAGGGGGTCGTGAATGGTTTTTTTCCGTCCCCGGTTGCGGGTCTGATTTTCCTTAAGGCTGTCAGTGTTATGCATATTATGGGGCCCGTAAATATTGTATATTCACCTGAAGTAATATTGCGTAGAGATTTTGTTTGTAATATATGGGGAGGCGCTTCCGAATACTATCCCGCGCTTGTTTGCGGGGAAACGAGTGGCAGCAAATATGTTTGTAATGATACAAAAACTTTTTATTGAGTTGCCTTTATATTTGCGTGATTTGACATGGTGACGCAGTTGGAAGTGACCCTGTCTTCGGAACCATAGGGCGTGGATTCGATTCCCGCACCTCCTCGCGATAACTCGCTTACGGCCATTAAAACTTTTTCTTTGATAATAGTATATTTACTGTTCTCCCTTACAATCTAATAGAGTACAGATAATGATTTAATATTATGGTTCTATAACTAGATACAGAGACTGGTGACTGCAGTAATCAGAGCTTGTACAGTATCAAAATATTGGTATTTAAAAAAACCATGCACTGCGTAATGCTGAGTACTTTCATCATGCATAGTTTCATGTTGCTAGTATAGGATCCGGATTTAGTGCGATTTGAATTTGAAATTATTTTTAAGAAAAATTTATGAAATCGTATTTTCTTTCGTTTGTAATACGTTACCCTAAGGTTGCCTTGAAAAGATTGCTTTTAGCAATAAGGCCGCCTTGTTATAATACACTAAAATATGTAAGTAATCAATGTAATGTAATATTTATTTCTGCTGTGTATTGCAAATAAAATCTATTCTATCTTTACAACTAAACCGTATTTTCACAACAACCAGGCATTAGTCTGAATATACAAATATTTTAACGTGATTGCTACAGCGTATCTTAACGTAAAATTAAGTTTTAAATATGGTTTCCACAACTAACAGCATAGCTTGTAGATAGAATCGAAATAAATAATTCTAATTTCAAGTCTAGTCTATCTCTCGGCAAACACTATACACCGTTACGAAAGGTTCCTTTGCCGCGGTCGAGTGCACGAGTGTTAACAAAAACCGAATTTCTGCTATAAGGGTGTCTACTATGTAACACGTTCTGTAAAATTCGGCTTTTATACCACAAATTGTGTAATGTAGCAAAATTTATCAATGCTCATAAGGAGCTCGCCCCTAAAACTATCACGGAAGGTAAGCAATGTAGACTATTACCAGTAATGTAGCATTTGAATGAGTTTCGTTATATCGAGCTTCGGAGACATGTTATAAGCTGTCGTGCCCTGGATGAATGACAGTTGTTTAGGCAAATTGGTGGCTTTCAAGCGGCTGGAAAATACTGCCCTCTGCCAATCCGCATTGAAGCAGTTTGGCAGAGTACGCTCTTATCCCCTTCAATTGAAGGGAGATCCGTATCCCTGCAGTGGAATGATTATGGGTTGATTATGTTGAAAAGATAATAAATTAGACGTTAGTAGGCCCCTTGTTCTGTACATGCATGAACTTGCACCTCATTTTTGAAGTTGAAATTAGTTTAGTTGAGTAAACAGAGCATGAGGATTGGCAGTGCAGTAATATTGAAATGTGGCCGGGGGAGCGAGCATAGTTTCGTTGGGCGCTTTGAAACAAGTTTAGCGAGCTTTTGAGCTTGCTTTTTATTGCTTTTAGTTCAAATGATTTTGGTTTTGGCATGTAATTTTTTTTAATAGTATATATTTTTTTAATATGCCTTTATTCAGACATTTACGGTTTTTACTTAATAATAACTAATAACCCTCCTCCATTCCATGCATCTCTATTTAAGGCTAATCTAGTCCATGTTTTTCCAGCTGTTTCGATTATGTCGTCTTCCTATCTGCGAGTCTGCCTACCGCGCTTTCTTTTGTAGTTAGAGAACCCTCCTACTCTATCTGCGCATTTGTTGTGTTCAGAAACTTGAAAAAAATCACATTAGTATTGCATATTGTGAATTTAAAAGAAACGCATAAGTATAGTCTCTTAATAGATCGTTTCAATCAATGATTTAGTTAAAGAAAAATATTCATCTTTACATAATATCAAATGAAGTCGCTTCGCTGTCTGTCTGTCCTTATGTTTACTCGTGGTAAATAGAAAGAGTCATTCAGGAGGAAGGTTTATATGTATTATTATACATTTAAATCATTCTTTCCGAACACATTCCAAAATTCTCACGGGAAAACGGGATACGCAAGCGAAGTTTCGCTAATTTAATGTGTAAAAAAAACTAAATTTTTGCTCATCTATATCTATACATATAATAAAACAGTAGACCCCGATATGTCTGTACATTGGGACTATTTGGCAAAAACGGAGAGGGAACAGTTAGAGAAAGGTAATAAAAGCGAAAAAAATTTTTTTGGATATTTTTTTGTCTGTCTGTCTGTTTGAACGCGCACATCAAGTTACTGAACGGATTTTAATGCTGTTTTCACAGGAAGCTAGAGCTCGGCTTGGAGCAGAATATAGGCTTTGTTTCATTTAAATCGCATGACAGGAAAAGGAGTTATCTTTATTTGAACATTTCACGCGGACGAAGTTCCCTATATAATATTAAAGTGTGCTGGTGAGGCCGTTTCCAATAGTTATAATTACCGGTAATTATACAAGAAGAACAGATGCCTGTACATCGTAGAACGAGTACGGATCCAACAAAGCGTTATTAATACCAGGGGAGTCCTCATAAATTACGTCATTAAAACGTTAAAGCCCTTGGGAAAATATATGCAGCAGCGTGTGAACAGCGAGAAAGAATATAACTATTAAAACTATAATAACTTTTACTAGGTCATTGATTGGTGAGAATTTTGTTTACCAGTTGGGCTACTTATTTTACATATTTAGGATTTGACCATAGCGCTATTTGGATTGATATCCCGCGTTTAGTACTTAATTACTGTATGTACAGTCGCCTCGAGGATAGCAGGACCATCTTTAGGATGATTTTTGGTTGCTACATCCAACATCCTAGTGGACACATGTGGCTCTAATAATCAAAATCTCTGTTTGGTAACAATGAAAAGGACGGTGCTCACAAAAAATCCGCTTACAAGATGTGCAAGCGATTTTTTTCTAAAATGGTCCTCCTATTTTCGAGGCCACCGTACCTGGATCTGATTATGTTGTAGTTATATGACAAAAAAGGCAGTAGGTAACTGGTTTGCGACTGGTCATTTTGCTTTTCTTTGGACCTACTCTCAGAATAAATATTTTGAATTTGAATTTTTGAATTATAACAAATAAAAATGCTCCTCTTGGACAACGGTTTGTCGCTGTTGAGTATCATACTCGACTAGAGCTTCCACTAACAACCCCCCATCCTATATACGCAATCGCCAAAACATAAGTTAGATAATTCGGCCCATCACAGACCATAATCATTATACATTTCATTCGTAAAACGGTTAAGGCTATTGGCATTTAAATTGTTTAATTTAATAAAATTGACCATTACGTCCTTTATACGCTATCACACACAATTTTGGACCTGGAGAGATCCGAAATAGGCTTTCGAATCTCTAACTCACTGAAGGAAACTCATTTCTGCTGAGTGGTTCTTTCCCTGTCAAGCTAGCCGATTTCGCAAATACTCTACCATTTCAAGGTTACAGGATTATTGAAAAGCAGAATTCACTGCCAACAGAGCCAAGCTGTCTCCCAGTTAAAGTTTAGATACTAATAATTAATTTTTGATCGTACAAAGCCTATTCAGTGGAATCAATAATTGTCGGGGCCGGGCCAGGGCGCGTAGGCATGTACTTATCGCGGTTAATTGAAAATTCAATCGCGATCAATTCAATTGAGCTGATGGGTGACGTCTGATGTTGCTGTATCCAATTGAATACGATTCTGCGACTCTCATTATGTTATAGAATTGGTTATGTCGCGTAATTGTTATGTATGATCATCATACCAGTATATTAATGTTATTGGAGTGGTAGAGCAATTATTATGAAATGGGCAAGCTCGACCGGGGAAGTACCACCCTCTCATAGAATATCGACGTGAAGTAGCAATGCGTTTCGTTCGGTGAGTGAGAGACACGGAAGCCCGACATCTTCCCTATCTCCTCTTTCCCCCTCCTTATTTCCCTTCCCTTCCTCCTTCCTTTTCTCCAACCTCCTCGGTGGACAAGCATTAGTAGCGCCCCTGATGTTACTGACAAAAAAAATACATAAACCATAAATATAACTTTGTTACCCTAAGGTTGCCTTGAAAAAATTTCTTTGAGCAATAAGGCCGCCTTGTTACTAATACCCTAGTCTGTAAGCTATTTTGTGTTCACCGTATTACTACATATTATGTTTGTTGGTATTCCAATGTTTATAGTCTGTGTGTTGCAAATGAAGCATATTCTATCTATCTGTCTATCTATAAAAAAATAAAAAGACTGTAACCTAGTACAGGTAAAAATATGCGACGGTCATTGCCACGGTCTGTGGGCCGCAAGTGTCCGACGCGCGTTAAGTATCCACTCGCCCTGAAACTCAATCCCCGCCCCGCGCCCTTTGAGACTGCATGTACAGTGTGTCTTTCAGTCGCACTGCAGTTTTGACTTACGGATTTATTTATTACCCACATGGCAGACAGACAGACAGTTTTTTTTTGTTTCGTGTCGTGTCCTATCGTTTCTGTTAAATATATTCAGACACGTGGGTTTTACTCTTTTATTTTAAGTTTGATTTTTTATGTTCGAGTTCATAATATGATCGAACATCAATGTATTTGGATTTTATTTAAAAAAATGCAAATATAAAATAAAAGTTTTTTAAATAAGAAACTGATAGATAGGTGTTAAGTACATATACTTAAAATAATAGAAAACACCCAGACTCATGAAAAAAAATACAAATGCCATATTGCATAAATTTTTGACCCAAGCGGGAATTAAACAGCGCCCTCTGTGTCGAATCACTACCAACCAACGCATCACCACCGGGTTGTCAGATACATGTTTTCCTCGTGGACCAACTAGTAGGCACAACTAGTTGTACTAACAGTTGATCCACAAGGAATCTGCGGTCTGATAGACGACATTCAAAGAGCAAGTGTTACATATAAAAAAAACCTCAATAAGGTACTCCATCAAAACGACACCGCGGATCAGGCAGGCGGCAATTCTCGCCGCATCAAATATTAACACCCTGTGTTGTAAGGCGGGGTACAGACTAGTCATGCATATTTAAGAGCGACCCGACATGTCTAAGGTTTTAAGCCTCAACTTAATGAGTGTGTAGCGATGTATAGTTTGCATATCTAAATTGAGATTTATTAGAGGCTAATCAACGAAAGAGGTGAGCAGGGCCAAAGGAAGGTAAGACAGAGAGAGACAAGAGATAAGGAGAAGAGAAAATAGTTAGAAAAGGCCGTAACTGGTTTTCTTACGCCATTTTTTTTTTACCAGTGATTTTGCTTTTTTCCGTTTTATTTTTTTATTTTATACCACAAAGGTGGCAATCAAGCATACGGTCGGCCTGATGGTAAGCAGTCACCGTAGCCTATAGCCGCTTGCAATACCGGGGGTATCACTCGCGCGTTGCCGACCCTCCCAATCCCCCTAAGTGGAGCTCTGGAGACCTTACTCACCGTAGGAACACAACATGGCCGAGATCAATGCTATTTGGCTACGATCTTCAGTAAGGTGGAGGTCCTTCCCCAGACAGGCTGCTCCGATTTGAGCAGATTATCCGCTGTGCCCTACCTCTCTTAGAAATGGTAGTTGTTTATAGAGTAGATTAATAACATAAATAATTTAATACTGTAACGTGACGAGAGAAATGTCTGTGAGGACCTACTCGCTGAATAAAGTTTGAATTTTTTGAATTTTGAATTTTGTTAGGTTTGAAACTTTCACTCAAACGAAATGAATTTCTGCTTTACGTCGATATTCTGTGAGAATTTATTTCCCCAGTCCAACTAGTCCCATTTCCTAAAATGCTTTATCACTCCAAATACATACGTTTAAATCAAAATTTCGTCATATTCATTTCATCTAGTAATACAGACGGCCTGTCTACGACCTCAGGGTATCAGGTTACATTTGCACAACAAGTTAGTATTACATGCCTACATGCAGCGTCGCTATAGAATAGATAATTTGTAGAGAGGCCATTCCTTAAAACTTTTGATATATCTATTTCATGATGTCTCTGTGAGTAAAGTTTAAATTCGATTACGCTAGTTCATGCGAGAGTATAGACATTGTCTTTGTCTTACTTCTCCTTTACTTTTCCTTTGACTTCTAATTTCATATGTAACTTCACTTCACTTCGGTGTACTTCGCGAGAGTGAACCCGCATTATTGTAATTGTTTCTATTAAAGCCAAAGTCAAAGCATTTATTTAAAAAAAAATAGGATACAATAAGTTGTTAAAGTTTGTTCAGTATTTTGGTAACACTTGTTAATTCCTGAAGGCTGTAGAAACATTGCCTGATCACCCATGACCGTAGCAACTTGATCATTGGCGAAATTAAAATGCCTACGAACAAGAAGTACTATGAAGTAGCCCTCTGTCGTTCAGATATTCGGTGGCGCCGTGCCGTCTGCCGTCCGCGGCGTAATCCGACACTCGGCTTATACGCCTGCCTGCATTGCAACGGATTCCCTAGTTCAACTTATCGATAGATACCTTTCTTATAGAAGACTTCTAGTAGTCTAGCCCCATATTAGTCATTCTCTATAATTCACTTTCTTCTTGTTATATCCATTTAAGTCTGACATTGTCAAGATGAGGTATATTTGTGCCATAGTCTATTTTTTTTATTTTATCGATGTCGTCGATATTCTGTGAAACTGTGATATTGGTCCAGACAACCCATTAACAAGCCAGCAGTTCATAGTAGTAGCTAGATTCTACCATTCGAAAAAATATGTTTTAACACATACATAAACTTATTTTTTAAACGTTTGATTATATTTACAAACTCTGAGAATATATGCTGTCGCCTTCACAGGTACTTTCTTTAGTAACACAGCCTGTATCATTAAATATTAAACCAGTATCAAATAAACCACTCAATATGTAACATATTGTCAAATCGAATGTTGGTAGTATTCGAGACAACTGTATGTCACTTGGTTGACTCCCACTTTGCAGGGCTTGTTTTGTTGTTTAGTTAATGGTGATTGTCAGCGAATTGGCTTATTTGTGTTGGTTCAGTGCATCAAGAACCGGAAGCCTAACTCTCACTTCTCTACTCTTTTCCAGTCTCTTTTCTCCATATTCTTATTTTAACGGGAAATAGATTTGGTAGCGCCTAGAGCCTTTTGTGCTTATCATATTCATAGCCATTTTCCACGCAGTAAGTAGCGCGCTTATTTGTTTCTTCTTCTTCGTACCTTCACTCTTGATAGAGTGGTCTTGGTCGTCACTTAGTTGTAATGACCCTCTTAACAGTTCGTCGCCACTCGTCTCTAGCTCCCTTCCTGGTGCACACATGCAGAGCGCAGTCTACTACTGCCTTAATCTGGTCCGTCCATCATAACGGTGATCTGCTGCGGTCAAGTTGCCCTCCACTTTTCCCTGAACCACCAGGCGCTCGATAGACGTTCTATTGCGGCGAGTGACCAAAGAACCATGGCTTGTTTGTTTGCCTGACTATAAAAAACTCCAATATGGCATATTCCAAAGCACAATTTTAACAAATATTTCCTGTACATTTCCGAGATAAAGCCCGAACCTCAGCAGCTCGGAATATGTTACACCCGCTCCTTTAATATTTGTATGAGAATGCCTATTTAGCATAATCCCCGCGGAACTTCCCGGAGTTTATTGTCTAATTTATTTATACTTTTCGTATTTACTACTTTATACCTTACTTTTTACTATGTTTTTTTACGATTACGTATTTTCATGCGACGACTTATCTGAATATTTACAGTTGTCGCCTTTCCTGATTCCTTGTCACAATATGCCAGGGGGTATTGTAAGTCATTCGTATGAACAATTTTTATGTTTACTTTTATGGGATTTACTTTTGTAGAACAACTAGCTGATGCCCGTGGTTTTACTCTGTTTTTTGTGTGACCGATATCCAGGATAGAAATTACCAGTGTAACTCTAGCGATTTTCCAAAATTCCTACGGCAAAACGGGATTTGAGAAAACGAAATGGCGCGGGTTGCGCTAGTTAGAGATTGGCCTTTTCCTAGATTTTTGAAACAACTAACTTTTCACGATATCCCTAAAGCAGCACAGCTACAAAGCTGGACATTAGTCCAATGTTCAAATCAACTAGTTGTCAGTAGCAATTATGACGATGATGACGTAGCTATCTCCAGACATTTCTTCACAATATTTCAACAAAACTTACACGTTCCGTATCCAATTTTTCAATGCAAACAACAAACATTCTCAAATCATATTTACTAGCAAAACCAAAACAAGCTCGGTATTAAATAAACAGTATATATTCATTACTCCCCCGCTCGCAATAAGCGACAAATAATCGCGGATCGCGTCGTTTCCTGAACACGCTTACGCCATTAGCATGCGATGACGTCACGCCCAAAATACCCGTACGGTGCAACCTAAGCGCCAATAGCCAATCAATTCGAGAGGTCTCTATTTCTAGACATTTATATTAGGCTGCGTAATCTATATTCGTCCTCGTTACGTTTTGTAGTAAAGCATAAAGTAGCAATAGGTGCTTATCAAAACTTTCATATCATCTACCTTATATTTTTCTCCATCGACGTTGAAGTAAAGACAAAGCTGTCCAGTATTCAGATTTTGAAGCATTGCGATAGTGCAAATTGACACCACCACTCTTCAGTCAGTTGCGAGCGAACGACGCGATAGTGCAAATTGACACCACCACTCTTCAGTCAGTTGCGAGCGAACGACGCGATAGTGCAAATTGACACCACCACTCTTCAGTCAGTTGCGAGCGAACGACAGAAGCAGTGGTGTCCAATTGACAAAAAACGATCTGTTAAATAAAAATTGTCAATTGGACATCACTGCTTCTGTCGCTCGCTCGTAACTGACGGGTGGTGGTATCAATTTGCACTATATCGCAATGGCGCAACATCTCAGTACCGGACAGCTTGTTTTTACTTTAATGTCTATACTTTTCTACCTATTTCCTGCCTTAGGAAGGGAATAGCCAACGCCTTTCGTGTTACTGATATTCATGTGGTTACTGATATTCGCGCGCGCCTGCTCGCTTGCTTGCCTGTTATTGACATTTAAAATTAAATTAAAAGTAGCACATGAAGTTTTCGTTAAGAGAAAAGATTACAAAACTACGTATGATTAAAATAAATATGTAAAAGGGTTGCAAGTCTGGATAGAAGTGAGTGAGTGGAATTAAGTAAAATGAGTGGAAGGAGCCCTCTATTAATTAATGCTTATTATTAGATCAAAGTATTTTCTTTTCTGTGGGCCCTCGCGTCTTTTACAATGTTAGACATATTTTTTAATCTACCAGCATTTAGTTGGTATATATCCCGTAAAAAAGCATACATATAACATAAAATGATTTAACACCAATAAAAAGAATTTCCGAATAAAATATCTCCCAAAAGTATCCCTGTCTTCATTACGATCAAATCAAACGAAATTAACGTTAAAAATGTACCGGCAATATTCATCAGAAACAATCAGGTATTCAATATCGGGCCAAAATTAAAATATATTTTCCCAAACACGTAAATAATACGGGAACAGCGATGAAATTCATAATTTTAATATTAAGTATCGTTGGCTGACGCTTTATACAATTTAATAAAATATGAATTTAGCTCGTAGTACCAACCTCATTTTTCCAATTCAAAATTAATAATATTTTTATTCATTTATGCATATTACTATTCAAATTACAAGTCGCTGGAAGCCACTGGATGCAGGTTGCTGCCAACCAGTCATACTGGAAGTGTTTGGGAGAGGCCTATGTCTAGCAGCGGTTTCTTGTGTGGCCAGACTAGCTACTATTAGTTGTCTATTACTAGACGCGGTGATCGGCGTTTTTTACTCTATCTTGATTTTTACAAGAGATCACAAGAGACAAAAAACGCCGATCGCCGCGACTAAGTGGCTATGCAGCCGGGCCCGAAAAGAACTTTTAAACTAGTCTTCCGTCACTAGCGTGAATTTTCTATATCAACTCATGGTATTGATAAAATACGAAAATTGTTAGAGCGTGTCTTCCTATAAGGTGATTGTAACACTTATCTAGCTATATTTCTGTACCTATATATTATAATAGACTAAGAATGGGTGTATACCATAGATTTAGTAGAAACTAGCGTACCTATAGAACGCTTTGTTTGATTGAGGCGAGACTAAAAACAAAATACACTAGTGTGCGTGGAATGTACATGTGTGCAAGCAAGATAAATAATTTTGTAGATTTTCCTTTTAGTTTGAGTTACATCCAGGCACTGCACAGGTAACCATATTTAATCACGTCGAATTAACACCAATACTACACTTAAAAACCATAAATTTTGTAAAAATAAATGGGATTTGTTTTTAACATGACTGACGTTAGCGCGATATAAGCCCATAGGCTATGGGCCATAGCGTGTAAAATGGTCTCGTCTATCTATCTAGCTCTAACAAACGCGTATGCTATGATCTATCTCTTTTGCATTGCCAATCTTCTTACGCTAGTAAGTTATAATAAATCTATGGTGTATACAGTTGTTGGATGTCTTAATAAATAAAAAAATTGACAAGAATATACGATTGTACAATAATTGTCATTTGACCTAATTAATAGTCGAGAAGACATGATTATTGGTTCGAAAAAACGTCTTTGAAAGACGGTCTAAGTTAGGGAGGCATAATCGAATCGAACGGAATCGAAACGGGAATCGAATCGGGATGTCGTAATGGAATAATAGCCGATTTTTCTCGATTCTGTTATAAGGCTGTGAAGTGATGCTGTCGGTTGTCGAAAACATCTTGAAGACTAAAAGATTTTCTATTTGATAAACATAGATTACCATAAACAGCCTGGGGGTTTACTCTTGATAATAATTCAGTTTGATCGACATTGGATTGCGTTTAGGTACTCTTGACGAATTGGCACTACATACTAACTCTAAAAAAAGTTTTTTTTTGTAAAGAATAATTAATTTTGATATACCTAGGTTACTTACATGAGTACAAAATTGTGTCATGTTTTTTTGTGTGTAACTTTCAACCCCTCCGTCGCTCAATATCATCTAGTTCCTGAAACGTGTTTTAATTTTAATTCCACATTTTAAGTCTTGAAACTATCTCTTTTCTTTTTGTTTAGTTTGACAGTGATAGTTTAATGTATCATTTAATTTAAAAAAATCGTTTTAGAAACTGGCTTTTACAAAAGTCTCACAAGAGTACTAGCATTGAGATAGTATTCTTACGTTTGTATATTTTTAGAATCACGATATAAGCAGTGTTCATAGCAGTTGGCACGTCTTTTTCAGACTCGGAAACTGGAGATTGCATACAACTAGCCACAAATCATACGGCGGAATTCCTAAGTTACCGCTTCCCCGCACAAATATATTAATAAAGAGACAGTCTGCCTGTCTGTCCGACGCTCCGGTGAGTCATTCTCAAAGTTTTCTGTGAAATGAAAAAAAAAAGATTTTATTTAAAAAGGTAGTCGACACTGTTTTTCTAATACCATAGATATTGATGCGCTGAACAAGCATTTCTCAGGTTCTGTTGCTTTTGATAACAACCTTAAAAATGATACTTTAAATCACCTTTCGTCATTGCCAACTCCTGACTTTCCTGAATTTTCTTTTAGTCAATTTTCCGATTGTGATGTTAAGAAGAGCATACTTTCTATAGCGTCGAATGCTACAGGAAGTGACAACATCAGTCGTACTATGATCTTGCCTATCCTTGATATCCTTCTTCCTATTATCACTTCCATCCTAAACTATTCCATTTCCTCTTCCACGTTTCCCACGGTATGGAAGGATGCGCATGTTACTCCTCTCCCCAAAAAAGGTGCACCTTCCTCCTTTTCCGATTACCGTCCTATCTCAATACTTCCCTTTCTTTCCAAAGTCCTTGAACGTTTAGTTCAAAATCAGCTCAATAATTTTCTGTCTAAAAATAATATCCTTAACCCGTTCCAGTCCGGATTCCGGCAAGGTCACAGTCACAGTACGACCACGGCACTCGTCAAAATTACCGATGACATTCGTTTCGCCATGGATAACTCACAGGTCTCTATTTTGGTGCTTTTAGATTTTAGTAACGCCTTTAATACTGTGGATTTCGACATAATGCTATCTCTGCTGAGCTCTCTTAACATATCTCCGACGGTTATTGACTGGTTTCGTACATACCTGTTTGGGCGCCGACAGCGTATACGTGTTGAAGATAAGTTTTCTTCGTGGCATAATACGTCTGCTGGTGTACCTCAGGGTGGCGTGCTTTCCCCTTTATTATTTGCTCTTTTTATTAACTCCATAACTTTTCAGCTTCAGTCTTCCTACCACCTTTATGCTGACGACCTACAGATTTATCGCCATTCTCATGTTGACAACTTATTTTCAAATATAGGAGTAATTAATAATGATTTGGCTATAATATCCGAATGGAGTAGGTTGCATGGTCTAGTTGTCAATCCCAGAAAAACCCCGCGGGATGAGGGGGACGAGCGGGGTCCGGTCCCTGCGTTTCGCCGGGTGCGGGTTGCAGGCGGACGGGTGTGTCCACTCCCTGCGCTCGGCTCGCGGGTTGACGCGGACGCCCTAGTGGGCGCCGGCCTTACCAGCCGGCGTGCGGCGCATACCGTAACCCGTGGGTCCTCCACCCACGGGCCGGGGGCCTTGGCTTAACCGCCCGGGCCGCGAGGAAGACAACTTCTATAAAAATCACGAGCGGAGCTGACGGCCGCGCCACGCTGAATAAGTGTGGTGTGGCCGTTGGCTGGCGGTCGGCACAGTGGGTGCGATCGCCGAGTGGACGGGGACCATAGCCCAGCCGAGACGGCGGGCCGGGGAAGGCCCGTCGTCTTGAGGGAGCGATGGTCCTCGGTGTCGGCAGTGCACCTGGATGCGGTGTACTGCTGACGGAGCGTATCGGGGGCGAGCGGGTCCGGCTGGTACCTTGGCCGGACGGCCCTGGAGGGGTCGCGGTTGTATCCCAGTTTCCCGTGGCCCCGCCACACAGGGCAAGAGGCATCCCGTCAGTTTTTTAGTGGTAAGTTCCACAGTCCCCACCGCGTGCTCCCCGGGCGGTGGGGCTGCCACAAAGCATTTTTCTGACGTAAAAAAAAAAAAAAGGCCATTATTATCGGCAGTCATCGGTTTATTTCTAAAATTAATTCCATTAATCTTTCTCCTATCGTATTTGATGGAGTTAACATCGAGCTGAGTGATAAAGTTAAAAATCTCGGAATTTATTTAGATAAAACTTTGTCATGGGTGCCACAAATAGCGGAAGTCAGTAGGAAGCTGTTTGTAGCTTCTGGTTCTCTTCGGCGGCTTCGTAATTTTTTACCAACTGACACCAAAATTGCGCTGGCTCAATCCTTACTTCTTCCTATTTTAGATTACGCTGACTCTTCCTTTCTTGATCTCAATCAAGATCTTCTGAACAAACTCGAGCGCCTCCAAAATCTTGCTATTCGTTTCATTTTTGGCCTTCGTAAATACGACCACGTTTCTGAATTCCGCTCTCAACTTCGGTGGCTTCCGATTCGCTCTCGCCGCAACCTACATATTGTCTCTCTTTTATACTCCATCCTTTTTAATCCCAACACTCCCACTTACCTTAGAGAACGCTTCACGTTCCACGAAGGACTTTCCCTACGTAGTACCCTAACACTCCGGCTTAAAACTCCTATGCACTCCACTCGTTTTTACTCAGACTCTTTTACAGTCCATGCTGTCCAGCTATGGAACTCTCTACCTCTAGCTGTGCGGCAAGCTCAGAGTATATTTAGTTTTAAAAAAATGGTCAAGAACTATTATCTTTTGCAAGTGACTAACTGACAGCTCATTGTAGTCCGCTTATGCACCTTTTATTAGTTAATTATTTATGTATAAATTTTATATGTATTATTATATGTATATATTTTATATGTATATATTTTATATGTATGTATTTTATATGTATATATTTAATAAGTTTTTAGTTTATCTTCTGTATTGCTGGATTACGGCCACAGGGTCGCATGTGCAGTAGTGAGTATACCTACTGCAGATGCGCCCTTGTGGTTGTAAGTAGCTTTTGAATGTGTAATTGTAGGTTTAAATATTTATTAGGTAATTTAGCTATTGGATAATAATTTTTGTTTTATATCGGCGCCACATACCCCGTCTCTTTTTCTTTTTTTGTCCACTTCTGATAGGTTGTCTGGAAGAGATTACTTTGTGATAAGACCGCCTTTTGTACTTCATTACTTTGTCTATGTTACTGTATGTTTGTATTTTAATGGTGCAATAAAGAGTATTGTATTGTATTGTAGTCGATGGATGCAGACCGCTGCTATCCAGTCATACAAAGAGGCATAAGTGGACTTCTTGTAGCTCAGGTGATGGTGAAATGTTGTCATAGTTCACTTTCTTTAGTAATGTGTAGTCGACAAAAATAGATTAACATTTTAATACTATTTCAGACAGCTATTTCTACCACGAAGAATTGGAACCATGGTGTCAATCGCGGAAGAACTCACTGCTAATTTACGGCTTTTGTCAATTGTTTGAGCCTTTGGATGGACATACTAAAGTTTATTGCCAATCATTACAGTGCCACACCCGATGACGGGGGCGCTACCTAGCGTTAAAGCTATTGAAGCTATTGAGGATTAAAGCTATTGAAGGTAATTGTCAAGGTATTCAGGCGTATTCATTAGGTATGCAGTAGTAGTTTTGGCCACCGGTACAGATAATTTTGTGGCATTGTACTTTTTTTTCTTAAAGGTGCTGATAGATTTGAGCATTCACTTGTAACAGAACATCGAGCATTCGCCGTTTTTATATTTGTCGAACTGAATAACGAGCTGAGCCACGAGTGAATAGAATGCTCGCTAAAATGTTCTTGTAATTTTTCTGTGATGTAACATTCGCAAGAATGCTCATTACTCGTACAAGTGAATGCTCAAGTCTATCAGCACTATAATAATAACATTTTTTAGAATTGTTTTTTTTGTAGACTTGGGAAATACTGTGTTTTGTAAAGTTAGTGTTTGAGCACCACTGGCTGAGTCTAGACTGTAGACGTCTGAATTAGTATTGCGGCACTACTCACGGTGTACACTAATGAAAGACGTGTATTTGGAGGATCGCACTACGTTTGTTCACAGATGTCTTTGATTATTTATTTATTTAAAACAACAACTATATTTAATTAGTCAAAATAATTCGTATAATGTCTGTTTTTCTTACGAGAATAGGGGTGCCGAAACAAAACCAAAACAGTTTCAATCTCATCTCAAATTCACTATCTCGCTCAATTCCCATTTTGCATGAGTGAGACACCGTTTGAGGTTGACATGAGATTGTAATTGTTTCTGTTACGAGAATGGACCCGCTGATCATTATATCAAAAAATGATATTCACCCACGCCCAATGAAGACCTATCACGCCCGAAGAAGGAGGGCGCAAAAAGCGAAGAGGCACAAATATTTTTTCAAGTTTATGTTCTACAAAATTCAAAATTCAAGGCTTTTATTGAAAGAATAGGCTTTCACGTTCTCTTGTCAGAGTATACAGTAATAAATGATTTGTATTATTAATTTACTCTATAAACTAATAGGTACCATTTCGGAAACAAAAGCAAAATGACCACTGGTAAAAGATAAGGCGAAGTGGCTACCACTTCGTTAGCATTGTTAATAAAGTGTAGACATGCAAAATGACAGCTTTCTGGTACGCTAGACAGACGGATATCGTGAAACTATAAGGGTACCATATTAGTTCCCTAAATTATCTCATCGGATGATACGACATACAAAGAACCCACCCTCCAAGCTTCAGATCTCTACGATCAGCGGTTAAGGCTATGCATTGATCCATCAATCAGGGCAAAGCATTTCCTAAGAGAGGTAGGGCACAGCGGATAATCCGCTCAAATCGGAGCAGCCCATCTGGGGAAGGACCTCCACCTTACAGAAGATCGTAGCCAAATAGCATCGGTCTCGGCCATGTTGTGTTCCTACGGTGAGTAAGGTCTCCAGAGCTCCACTTGGGGGGGTTGGGAGGGTTGGCAACGCGTTAGTTATACCCCCGGTATTGCAAGCGTCTATAGGCTACGGTGATGCTTACCATCAGGCGGGCCGTATGCTTGTTTGCCACCTTATTGGTATACAAAAAAATATAACAATAATAGTTATAGACAGTACAGATGGCGTATCATTGTGTAGATTATCTTCAATCCGTATAATGTCGAGACATAAAATATTTTAAGATTGCTTTGAGCAATAAGGCCGCCTTGTTGCATATACACTAGTTTGTAACTTTTACTGTTTACTGTATCACTTGTTTGTGTGTTGCAAATAAAGCTTATTTTATCTCCTTCTATCTATCTATTTTATTCAAAATACAAATATGAAGAAATTAAAATTCATATTCTGATGTTGCATTTCAAAGGGCATTACTACTATAAATATTTATAAGCGAAGTAATGGTACAAAGCTAGTCGCGAGAGGAAGCCGGTGGCTGTCTTTTTTACGCTGCGTCGCTTTACAGTTTCCTTTGGAGCAAGGAATGCTTGATATATACTGATAACGCAGCTTGGGGAAAATACAGGGTAAATATTCATCATATCGACCAGGGGCCCGATTCAACTAACACAAATGCACCAATGGACTCTCAATGGTGTCTCAATCGTGTCTCAAAAGAATGCCGATAGTGTATCAGTGGAATTGTTTTTGACATTTGTTATGGACTTAAAAACATAATGTTTAACTTATTGTTTAAGTCCATAACACATGTCAAAAACTATTCCACTGATACACTATCGGCATTCTTTTGAGACACGATTGACACAACATTGAGAGTCCATTGGTGCATTTGTGTTAGTAGAATCGGGCCCCTGATGATAATGTGAATTGTGTAAAATTTCAATCAAACTGATATTGTTTGATTGAAATTTTACACAATTCACATTATCACACAACCATATATCATCCTAGAGATACTGGGGCCCGATTCTACTAACACAAATGCACCAATGGTTAGGAGAATCGGGCCCCTGGTCTTCCTTCAATCGAAGGGGGATTGAGCGTACTGTGCCACGCTGTTCTAATGCATAGGCAGAGGCTTAATATTTTCAAGCTGTCTGAAGGCTACCGACTTGGCTTAACCACTGTCATCCATCGTCAACAGCCGGGACCGACGACGACGGCTTAACATCCTTCTGTTTTTCCTTTGCGCCTTACTTTGCTTAACTTCGGTAAACTTCGCGAGTATCCGCATTACCCTAATTCGTTCAGTGTGCGAGTTATATAAATCTCATTCAGGCGAGTCAAACTATACTTTTTTTTAACGATGATTTCTTTGGTACGTGCGCTGAATAAGTGCGCGTCCCCGAGCGCTGTCAGCGACTTGATGTAGGTAAATTGTGTTCGTATCGACACTGTATCGAGTGAGACGTGAGCCGGGTTCAATGGGCAACTACGCACGGGGACGCACTATTGTATAGCGAATAAATAATGCCTACTTGCACTTACTAAGGTTTTGTGAGGTATTCCAAGAAGTGAGACAGAGCTAGCGGGTGTAGGATAAACTTCCTAGTTATACCTATTCAGTTCTTTTTAGTTCGTTATAGAAGGGAGGGAAAGAGAAGGAGTGAAGGCTAGAAACCAGCTCCTGCTCCAATCTCAACTTCAGATTCTCAAGATGTATCATCATCATCTCAGCCACATGAAGTAGAAGCTTCCAGTAAGACCGGCTGGTACCGGTTTGGACTCAGCGGCTCCGTGCGACTTACTAGGACGGTCGCCCGCAAGGTGGTCAGACGACCTAGTCGTAGGAAACCGTGAATGTCGGTAAGACAAAATTGTCGTTATTAATTTTTCGCGTTTTATATGACAAAGAATTCAAAATCTTAAGCAATGAAAAGTTTTAAAACCAAAATCAAAATCATCTCCTTATTTCTATACATTTTCAAAAAAATATAAAAAATCTTAACGGAACAATGACTTTAAATGTGTGGTGTTTTCTTTGATTTTTTCTAAATACAACGAGCTTGATCATGCTCAAATGCTCAATACAGCGTACAAAACACAATACAAACAAAGTCACGGGCGCACAATACTAAGCAATAAGAATAAAACATGGAAACTTATATAAATAAAAAATAAATAAAAAAACCCTTCCCGACAATATAACCTCATTTTACTATGATATCCACATCTCCATGCAAATCTGTCTTCCGAGGCAGTAATATTACGGCGTACCTGTGGTACATATTTCTCAATTCCACATACATTACTGGCTTTAAACGAAATCGTACGCGAATATACAATATATCACGAGAAATGAATACAAAAGTTAGAGATAGGATCGTGGTACAGCAATAAATATTGTAGGATGAATCTGCAACGATTTTTGCCACTGGTTTTATTTACGAAAGTAAATTACCCATATTGAAGGGTGGTATGGTAAGGAGTTGGTGCTGCGCTCTACAGGAATTTATCGACAATTCTACCGGTACTCGATAATTTTATTACATCCACGTCAATATTCTAGAAATTAATCAATTTATTTTATTTTTTTAATTCAAGAATAGTGTACTTACATTTTTTTATTACGCCGTATTAATATCTGTTGCATTGTCTGCCTTTTAGGAAAGAATAGACTTCTCTCTTGAAGGTACATACGGACTAGTCGTATTAGGAACAAGGTGGCTATTATCTAAATTTTATTTAAAATATTATTATTATTATTAAAAAAAGATTAATTAAAATAGATAAGTCAGTCCGATAGCGAAGGAAGGATGGACCTTTGGCAGCAGAGGGCGCTGGCTCAGTCCCTGCTCTGGGCAAACATTGATGTGATTTAATTTTGTATTTGTCTCGACAAATACAAGTCTGGGTGATTTTTATATACTAAATATGTATAAATAAATAAACACACCAACAACAACGCATCACTATATTTTCATACATTATTCCTTCTACTTTTGTCGTTGAAATTATTTATCTATTACGACGTGACGACCTCCGTGGCGTAATGGTTACCACGCCGGACCGCCACCCAGGAGGTCCCGGGTTCGAATCCTGGTCGGGTCATGATGAAAAACGTACTTTTTCTGATTGGTCTCGGGTCTTGGATGTTTATTATCTATGTATTTGTTATAACATATAGTATCGTTGAGTTAGTATCCCATAACACAAGTTTCGAACTTACTTTGGGGCTAGCTCAATCTGTGTGATTTGTCAAAAAAAAAAACTTATAAAATGAATTTCCCGGGTTTTCTCGGATCGTGTCCCTACACTATCGCTGGCCGCGCGATGGGCGCACGGCATAAATATGTGATACAGGTGCCCTATAGCGTATTCATGTTATGTGATTATGAGAGTTATTGTATGGAATAATATCATATAAGTATTTTTATCGTATAAGGAGCTTAGTATTGAATAAACGTATGAAACGAACCGCGAAAGTGTTTGTATGCCACAAGTATAAAATGGCAAACGAAAATAGAGAAAAACACGCAATTAGTTCTGACTTTTATTATGGACTAGACTAGACATCTTTTAACTAAAACAAACAACAATACGTAAGTATATTATATATTGTATAGTTATTTAATATAAATCTCTAATCTAATTTTAAATTAAATAACTCGTTCAGAAATAACAATAATGAATTAAGAAAAAAATAATTAAATCACGTTTGTTGTATGGGCGCCCATTAAATATTTTATTTATTTTTTATAGGTTGTTAAACAGAAATACATAATCTGTGTAAATTTCGACTATTTGACTTACGGCTCATGAGACATGGCCTGGTGACAGACAGACGAGACGGCTGGACAGCGGAGACGGAGGCTTAGTAATACCCCTTGGGTACGGAACCCTAAAATAATAACGTCTGATGCTAATAAATATTGGTATCCGTTTGCTTAATTTGGGATAACATGTAACCACCATTGTGTAAACTTATTTTTATTATTATTATGTGTGACAGCACAACGTTACTGCCTGCCGTCTTTGCCACTAAAATAAATAAAATTACGAGTGTGTTTTAATAAACCTTACAAAAAAAAATCACAGATTTCGTGCTTCACACGACTATCGTGCACATTGGAAATGAATCTACGGAATTCGAAAAAATATTGTCGCTGAGCCACGAGGAGCTCGATGGCGTCGGTGGAGCTCGATGGCGTTGCTGTGTGGTGTGTCGCACTCTAATATGAACACGCAAGTTAAGGAACATCGACCCTAGCCAGCGTTTGGATAGGTTTTGTTATCTTGAGCTTCTCCGTGCTTCGGAGGGCACGACCCGTGGGCACGACCCTTTCTTTATAAGGCAGCGGGAATATATTTCCCACAATATTTTTTTGGATTTTTTTTGAAAACGAATCTAGTGATCGAATTTATTCCTATGGCAACAAATTGTGGATTTCATATTATTTTTTTTTATCTAGGAGTTAAGAACGGACGTCATAATATTTTTTTTATCTGTGACAGTTACAAGTTTAAAAACAACTGAATTTCGACACCTGCTGTTAAATCTTTATGCATCTTCAAATTTTGCGACTTTCGAAAGATAAGTTGTTATTAAACTTAATGTCTAATGTATATTGCATTTGGAACAAGTTTAATATTTCATTACGAGGCTTTTCTTACACGCTTTTTTTGTGGTGTAAAAATATTCCCTTTGCCCGTGGGGTGAATTCAAATTCAAAACTTTTATTTAGAGAATAAGCTTTCACAAACACGTTCTCTTGTCAGAGTATACAGTAGTAATAAATGATTTTTATAAATCTCGCACGAGACGAGCCAAGCGGAGCGCTAGGGCACTACCAACCTTTTCTCGAAACGTTTCGTCGTTTTTTTGAACCTCATAACTTTGTTTTGGATGATGCTAAATAGTTAACAATTTCAAGATATAATGACACCAGTATACAATCATTAAACATAAAGTTTGAATGTCGTAGCTATTATACTTTAGATTTTATTAATGTCTTAAAACCCCCGATTTCGTCACTTGAAAGTGTAGAGTTTGTGAAGTTAGGCCTTGTAGAGGTAGGGCGTGTAGAGTTAGAAGCTTGGCTCTACATGAGATCTGATAACTTTTTGACTATGCGAGTCATTATGGTCTCTTCTTGGCAACATTTTACATGAAAATGTTTTTGGTGGGATTAATCTACTCTATATACTACTACTATTTCGGAAACAAAAGCAAAATGACGACTTGTAAAAGAAATGGCGAAAGAAAACCTGTTACGGCCTTTTTTGGCATTTTTAAAATATCGTGTTTTTTTTTACCATAAAATTTAAAACTAGGTACATGCAACATTACGTCAATAAATAGTGCCATTAATTTGTCTTAACATAAAATTAAATCTAAAATATAAAATGCTAAATCGGTGTTTAAGATAGGAGCAGACCAGGCCCGCAAGGCAGCAACCGTTCTCGTGTATTTTCGAGTTGACGTGAGAGTCAGCCTGCCAGCCCCCATTACTGGGCTCACCATCAACAATATTATGGACAATATTGAAGGAAACAACAGTAACCCGACCCACAACGCCACCGCCAGTTTGGACAATTTGCGAGTATGACGTACACATTAACATCCTTGTCACCAATTATTTAATCTAAATTATATTAAAATGTAAATAATATAAAAAACAGCCCCATTTGGATGACACTACGACGCGTGTACATTTTACAATATTGAACACAATTTTTTATTTATGTAATTTATTGAAAGTATTAGCATTTCACCTTCGCAAGGGGGCCAGGGAGACCTTTCATTTAGATACTCGTTGATAGTATAGTACGCTTTACTGGTTAAGAATTTTGGACATTTTATTTTTTATCGATTATTGGGCAATTTTTTTTTATTTATTCTGGAATTTTATTATACATAATGCAAACTTTGAATCATAAATAACTTGCCCGCTTTCCTAAGCCTGAATTTAGGAACAGCTAATTTATTTCTGTGACGCGTATTGAAATTATGAATATCCACACCTGGTTATAGTCATGAATGTTTTTATGAACAAACATGATGCTGTCAAGAATGCACTGTGATGCCACCGTGAGAATATTAGTGCTATTGAAAAACTCGCGAAGAGACTCTCGACCACGTTAATCCTATTTCCTTTTTTGTTTATTACAGACTATCTGGCAAATCCCGCGGCTTCGCCCGAGTGGAATTGGGCTTATGACTATAATAGTATAGACGGATTTAGCAGTCTCCTATTACTACTGCTATAGTTTTTCCCCGAGACGTCAGTGTTCTTTATTGCTCATTGTCTATTTGCTCGCCGCTGTGTTTTATTTAATTTTATCGTACCTAATCAAAATACCTAATGTAAAATCAGTATGAAAAATTAAAATTGAAATCGTCAGCTCAGTTATACTAAAAAACTTTCATAGTGCGATTCAGAATCTAACAGTGCCATCTAGTGAATTTGAGAGGAACAAAATTTTAAATGGTTAACTCAAGTAAAAAAAGACTTTCTAGTATTAGAATTTAAAAATGGTCGTTATGAGATATCGGGCGATTCCGACTCTGCAGTGAGTGACAATTTAAAAATTTTTAGGCTGTTGAAAATTTAAATGAGGGTAACTTCTATTCCTGACATCTGGTTCGATTCGGTTTGGTCCGGTTCGGTTCGGTTCGGTTCGGTTCGGTCCGGTTCGGTCCGGTCCGGTTTAGTATGTTGTCGGTAGTTATGGTGTACCAAGTCTCAAGTTTGTAAGTGCGAGAAATATTTTTTTTCTTACATAGACAGGGTAGAGACCTTTAAATGACCATAACTTATTTTCCTGACATCCGATTTAAATGCGACAAAACCTATATTCTGCTCCAAGCCGAGCTCTATCTTCCTTAAGTTAAAACAGCATTAAAATCCATTCAGTAATTTAGAAGATGTGCGCATTCAAACAGACAGATAAAAAAATTTTTTTTTTAGGTTTTGTTACCTTTCTCTAACTGTTCCCTCTCCATTTTTGCCAAATATGTTCAGACATATCGGGGTCTATTGTTTTATTATATGTATATAGATTTACAAATAGTCAACGAATTGGAAGACATATTTTGTCTTCCCGATGTATCTGATGATGATTTTGATACTGTATTGAACGATCCTAAAAAACATGGCACCGACACCTGATACACCTAGCAGCATAATACCTCGCGAAAGTCGAACCTAGCAGTTCATCTGTTGATTTTTCATCTAGCCCTCCGTCCTCCGTCGTCCCATCCCAACGCGATCGTTCTAGGCAGGCAGCAAGATTTGAAATTTTACCCAATATATCTGGTACTCAGCAGACCTCAGAACCTCAAGCCACACGGGCAGAGGGAATAATTTTACCACCGTGTTTACATTACATAAAACATTTAAAAAAACAATCTTAAAACATAGTTTTTTTTATCTACCCTAGATGCTTATGTCCTATAAAGGGTTAAGCCATCGATCCCGGCTGTTATCGATGGATGACAGTCGTTAGGCCAAGTCGGTGGCCTTAGGGCGGTTTGAAAACACCGGCCTCTGCCAATCCATCATTGGAGCAGCGTGGCAGAGTACGCTCTAATCGCCTTCGACTGAAGGGAGACCCGTATCCCAGCAATGGGATGATTATGAGTTGATATGATGATGATGATGAGCGACGATAAAGTCGGGATAAGGAAAAGGTTACAAAATAAAACTATAACGTTTTTGACTTTGTTCAAAAAGGTTAAGCTACAGGGCCAACCCTTAACCCGATAATCTTTGTTTTAGGCTCAAATTATAGCTGACTAAATTGTCCAGACGAGTTTTTCTCAAATTTTTGATATCATTCTTCGTTTCCAAAATATCGAGCGCCAAAATCAAAAATTCGGAAAGAAATGATATTTATTTTCACATTTTCGGCCATAACTTTTTTCGTTTTTGACTTTCTCAAATAATTCTTTTTGCACCTTACGGCTCTCGTGAATACGCGTCTTTTGAGCCTTTTATGAATATCATATCTTGACAACTCTCTGAGATATAAGGGGCACAGAGTAATACAGAGGGTTGACTCCCGACTAAATTAAAAATTTATACCTATTCTCATAGGGTTGACACCTTTGGCACGGTATTAAATTCAATATAAAAATAAAAACAACGTTTATAATAAAATGTTTTATTTAATAATCAAATTTACAATGTACTTATCTATACTACTATTATAAACAGGAAAGATTTTGATTGTTTGTTTGTGTTTGGAGTGTGTTTGTGTTAAAATTTTAAATTTTGTTAAGTACCCGTGCGAAGACGGAACGCGCCAGTGCTTAATAAAATATGTTTCATAATGCTATCAATTAAACGGTCAGCATTATGAAATGTCAATAAATAAATATTCTTGGACGAATCACACAACGCCAGCTAGTCCCAAACTAAATTTCTGAAACTAAATATACTTAAATACTTTTTTGTAAATAAATTATACATAGAAATCACCCAGATCAAGGCAAACAGACATGTTCATGCACACAAATGTTTGCCTTGCGCAGGATTTGAACCCGCGACCCTTGGGATAAAGTGACCATTGCTAGCCACTCGACTACCGAGCCTGTCTATAAATGAGTGACCCGAAAATATTTTCTTTTATTGTTTCGTCTTAATTCCTTATTATTTCTGGTTTATAATACAAACATTTGTATTATACATTATTAACATTGTTTAAACATTTGGTTCTATGTAATTTAGGTAAGTATACAATACTACTTATTAAAAATAGGTAGTAGCTGTGATAGTAAGGTAGTAGGTACTTACAACAATATTCAAAAATAATAAATTTTCGTAAATCGTAGGTACTTACTTCACATCATTTTTAGGGTACGAAAAAAGAAATGTCCTTGTCCTTTTTTGAATTGGCCATACAAACACTACACGAACTTGGCATTGTACACGTCACAGAACGTGCAGCGCGGCGCGCGAGCGGCCGGCGGCGTCCCTGGCGTTAATACGGAAACTGAGCCGGTTTAAACCAGTTCTTACCGCGGTCGGAGCGTACGAGACCTCGTCGGTGAGAGCTCACGCACACATCGCCGTTCTTTGTATGCGTATACCTATTCTGGACGGTTGTTTGAAGCCAACCTTCTGTAGTATTCTGTGTAAGGGGATCGCACTTTTTCGTGAAATCGAAGCCTATACTGAAGCGAACGAAAAGACATTTCCAATGTCAAAACCAGTCAGAGAATCAGCCAGTACTGGCCGTAAGGTTCCGTATTTGCTACGCTTTGCTTGCTTGCAGATAATGTAGTTGAGTGCAATCCCATATTCTAAGACATTTTTTACGTTTTGCATTAAAAAAAATTTTTTCCTTATACTTAATAGGTACTACTACCGTGGTATTTTCCAAAATTCTAAACACAACAGTTTCGGAGACAAAGCGACCAACGTGTTAAATTGGCACGATAATTTATAATTCGCTAACAGATTATTTTATCGAAATATCTTCCCACACCCACAAATGTTTAGCTATCTATCTAACGAAACCCCACACGGAGCACAGAGCGCTAAAGATTCTAAACCTTTATATACTTTCAGAGAATAGGTTTATGAGTACATAGAAATGATTTATGTAATTAATCTACTCTATAAACTACTACCATCCTCATGCCCACCCTTCACATGTAGGGGGGGCGCTATTAGGGTTTCTTGTTAGTTAACTACGGAACCCCAAAAATCATTAACCAAATAGCAGGAGCATCAAAGAGCCAATTTAATTTGTATCGTTATATGAGCAATCCTCGCAAAATAATATATCCAATCGTGATACCAAAACAACATAAAGCTAACAACCGTTTTCGTAATAGATATTATGTATTTGTATGTATATCACAAAAAATATCCGTTACAGAAACATGAATGTGTCTTAACGAGGCACTGTAAAAGGGGAGTCACATGATAGTGCCCTTTTATTGCTCACGACACGACACACGATTATTCTACATCGATGATGATGGCCCCGATGTTATTAGACAGGGTTAGTACTTAGTACGAGTCGTTTGGTCACATACGAACGTGTTAACGTGTACAAAGCCGTGTACAAAGCCGACCAAATTGAAAAAGAATATGAAATTATTGTGAATTTTTCGCGCGTGCATGTCCAAATTAGTCGTAATTCTCATTACAAAATGTGTGCAAGCAAGCCGCATAATTTTTATTATGTAACGCGCGTCTTATAAATTCGCAACATGAGAGTTATTTTGTACTGTTTACATGACCCGTCTAATTTGGATATGTAAAACAAACCTGAAAAATTAATAGAAGCAGGAGGGGTATGAGACTTACGGCTCTCTCACTCATCGTACGAAATACAGCGGCATATTACCGCTATTTTACATGAATATTTTGTGAGTGGACGGTACTGCCTCAGTCGAGCCAGCCCATTGCCACTATGAGTCATGGAAGTGGCTACGCTCTACCCATTTAGGTCGGCTTGTTCACACACGTTCGAATTGACATGTTGACCAAAAAACTCGTACAAAGTACTCAGTTTCTAAGGCATAATATCACATCGGGACATCATCACCAAGTCTACAAGGTGGACAGACAACCCGAAGGTTTAGTCACAGGAAGTCGCTGGATGCAGGCCGCTGCCTGTGAATGTGACCAAAAAACTCATACCAAGCACTCTGATTAGTCGTGGGCTATAAATGCCCCCCAGCGGGGGTATATTTGTGTGTACCAATTACAGGGTGCGCACCGATAATGTAGGACTAACGAACGATAACAACTCCGTTTGCCAGACTCGGGATAAATAACTTTATGTTTATAGCTTCGGTTCTACGGTTTTCTACATTCTCATATTTTTATTTGCGATCCGATGTAGTACCATTTGCACTTTATTCCATTTCTTAGGTTACTGAGATTTTTATTAAGTTTGGAATATTAAACTTCAAAGTTTTGCGAAGCTGTGCCAAGCTATTGTGAGGCCAATGAAATTAAGTTCAAGTCTTTTCCTGATGGTAAGAAAAGAAATCTTACTAATCTAATAAAGAGGTTTGTAAGGTTGTAGGGGATTTATTAGGTATTGTGACGAACCGTTTATTTTATACATCTTTAAGTCTTATTTTTGAAGACAGATGATGTTTTAAAGAAATAATTTCTTCAATTATTCCATTACGCACTGTGGTCCGAGTATTGACCGAAAGTACGCTCAAAGATTGAAAATAATCCGGGAAATAGCGGTGAGTAAAAATGGGGTAACTCTACGGTCCTCACATTACATGATACATATTTCATTATATTTCTGTCATTATTACATATTTTATCAATCCTGTACGATAATGTGACCATTCATTTGTGCATTAAAGACTTCCTTAACTTAGTTTTCGTGTGTTTTTTGTTCATAGAATGACTTAAATATTTACTACAGACTGCCCGGTGGCAGTATTCGGACTTTAATTTCAAATAAATAAAAAATGAAAAACTTAGTTAAAAAATAAACATTTTGATAAAATTTATATTAAAATAAAATGTAAACATAATAAAAAAATATCTACGAAACATACATCTTTGATTTTAATAAATGTCTGAGAGAAAATTTCACCTCTCGCCTCAGGTGACATTTTTCTTTCAAACATTTTTCGAAATAAGAATGGTTAGTTGAACCGAAACTACTATAAAAATAATCAAAAAATACATCTTTGGTGCCGATTTTGATTTCTAAAAGTTATTTTATCTGTAATGGTGGCCATATCGTCGTAGTACCTATGAACCTATTAATAACAAATTCAGACTTACTTCGGACTTCGGAGCAGCCCGTCTGGGGAAGGATAGCATTGGTCTCGGCCATGTTGTGTTCCTACGGTGAGTAAGGTCTCCTGAGCCCCATTTGGGGGGTTTGGGAGGGTTGGCAACGCGTGAGTTATACCCCCGGTATTGCAAGCGTCTATAGGCTATGGTGATGATTGCCACCTTTGTGGTATTAAAAAAAATATACTTGTGCTTAAAACAATTTCTCAAAAACCATCGAGTATATATCATGCCAAAAATGTAAGTACACTCAGCAATATAAATTGCAAAAATAATGTCTGATATCTCAGTCACCATCATTGAAATATAATGTCTTCATAATTTAATTCATTTAAAACGTTTTAAATGCAAATTTGATACTCACTAACCAATAAAGGAACAGTCCTTAAGAGAAAAAAAACTCAAGAGGAGAAAAAAACAAGATTTACGCATTTAAAAAACAATCGCTTCCTAATCTAGAGAGTCCGACAATTTCCGCTCAATTTCAACATTTACCCAACACCGTGGGGCACAGTTTAAAACTTATTCTTTCAACCCCGACCAGTGTAAATTTGTCCCACTGTGCAATCAAGCACCCCCTGCCGGTCCTATGTATAATATGTTTGTGGGAGACGGGGTGGATCTTGTAAGTTTGGTCGGGTTAAAGAAGCAGGTCACGTACAAACGTTCTCTGGCCCCACGTGCTGGAGAAATTGGTGAACCGAACGGAGAAGAATCAAGGTGTGTTGACGATAAACTAGAATTTGCACTACAAATACTATTATTTTTGTTTATTGTATATTTTGATATGAATTATACCTATATAAAATAGGATATAAGTCAGAATCATATCGGTGCATTAGCTCGCCTATGTACCAAATGGTCTACAATTTATTTTGCAATATTTTTGGTATGAGGAGTTTTATCGAAATCCTTACTTCCTTACTATCCTTATCCCTAATATTAAAAATGAGAAAATGAGTTTGTTTGTTTGTTATTTCTTCACGGCTTGACTAAGCAGCCGATCATTATGAAAATTTGCATACATATTGTTAGGTGTACAGAGCCCAACATAGGCTACTTTTTATCCCGTGAAAGTATGTCGTTCCAATGGGAAAATATTTTTTCTAGTATAGAGGGCGCTGTATCGGCCAACAGATGGCGCCACAAGTCGCGCTATGGGTTGTTTTGTTGTCAAACGAGATCTATGTCATAAAATTAACGCGAGCGATGCCGCGGGGAAAAGCTAGTATATTATAATATGATTTTATTTAATGGATAGTGTTACGATCTAGAGTAACTTTTTATAAGTAGTTTTTTTTTTAATATATTTTTGATATGTGTCATTTTGGTCTTTATTCGATCGATTTTCTTGTATTCTTTATTTTGCATTTATTTTCTATTTCATTTTAAGCTACCTTATTACTCACTCTCCCTTTCTCTCTCTGTATTTCCATTATTTACAGATAAGCTAATGGAAACTTATCAGGAACTCTATACTAAGGTCCTGATAAGGAACTCTATACTAAGTTCCTGATAAAGAATTCTATACTAAGTTTCTGATAAGTTTCTTATGTCAGAGTCTAGGATCAACGTTCCTTAACTTGCGTTTTCGTTTAGAGTGGGACACACAGCGACGCTATCCAGCTCCTCTATTCCCTTATCTACTTATTTTATAGTAATTTATCCATTGAATAAATTTATCTAACATCTAGTTCTCTCAACCTGTCCAGTAAACAGTGTAAGACTAGACAGGTCGCTACTCAAATATTCTATTCATAGACTTAAGCCTTTGAAAGTATTCTCAAAGCACTTTTTAGATTTCGCTAAAGCAAATTTGATAAAGAATTTTATAGAAATTCTTGTTAAAAGATTTTATTTTAAGTATTATTTTGTGTTACTGTCTGCATGGTTCAGTATACAAATAAAAGGTCTGTAGTTTCTTATCATAATATCAAAATAAAATATTTTTAATTAAATTCATAGTTTTTTTTATTAGCACAGCATGCAACAATCATAAATTAATTTCTTAAAAAAAAAAAAAAAAATTCAGGCTGCCGTTGGTGGGATTCGAACCTGCCTTGTTTATAAAGTAAACCTTAAAAAAGTATTGATTGAATCATAGATTTTATAAAAAAAAGGAATTGAAACGATGATTAACCTGCAGCAGACAGTTAATAAAGATCAAACGTCTTTATGATTGACAACAGGTTCAGTTCCTGTTAATTGAAAATTCTAAGTTACATCAAAAACATGAACTTATTAAAATTGAAAGGCAATCATTTGAAGCAATTTTCACGAGTTTTGCCGACTTTATTACCATGTCATATTAACATGTCAAATATGAAGATATTCAACTTTCATGTTATATGTCAGTGACGTTAATTTGACAAGGTATACAGTACATAATATAATGAGATTGAATGTACCGATTAATGTATAAAAAAGAGAACCTTTCGTAAAAGTTTACACAAAAAATATTAAAAGTATAATAATATCAAAGAAGAGCTTGATAGCTTCAATGTGTGCCGCACACCAAAACAAGTCATAGTCAAATATTTTGATTGAAATAGACCTAGTAGGTACTCTTTCGAATCGTCACAATTTTTTCCTACCACCAGTTCAGACAACAGATTTGTTCTAAAAAGTAACGGACAAGAAACTTAGCACTTGCTTTTTTTTAAAATGGTACTAATAAAAGTTACAATTACAATAATAAAAAAAAAATGAAAAAAAACATTTATTCTCAGACCAACAGTCCAATGTATGACAGAAACCATTAGATAAAACCTCCGTGGCGTAATGGTTACCACGCCAGACCGCCACCCAGGAGGTCCTGGGTTCGATCCCCGGTCGGATGAAAAACGAACTTTTTCTGATTGGCCTCGGGTTTTGGATGTTTATCTATATATGTATTTGTTATTAAATATAATATCGTTGAGTTAGTATCCCATAACACAAGTTTCGAACTTACTTTGGGGCTAGCTCAATCTGTATGAATTGTCCCTATATATTTATTATTTATTTATTATTTATAAAAGAAAAAAAATGTTTTTTTAAAATCCTCAATACTATCACACACAATCCATTACATGAATGTTGTTGTTTGTTTTGGAAAGTATTGAAACCTTTATAGATTCTGGTAATATATTGAATAACGTAATAGACAAAACATGTTTGAGCTATTCTTTGTAAGTGTGCGAGCAATCTGTCAAGTCAAGATCATGGTTTATAGTCGAAAAATAGTTTATGAATAGGTGTCCTGATTCACTATAAAAACATTTAGTTTACAAAGTAAACTGAATAAGTGAACTAATACTGATAAAACGGCCATTAGCTGTGTCTATCCGCCGGAGTTGGAGTCTCGAAATATGCGAGGCTCAACAACGCATATTTCATACAATGCCCCGGTTCGTATAGTTCAACTGATTTTTTGCCAAAAAATACACCGATTTTTCAAGCTTGGCAACATTCGCTAACTTATGGTTCCAGCTAAATATTTTTCGGTATCTTTTCAAACGTAACCCGGGTTCCTTTTATGAAAATGTAATTTTTAAATTTTTGTTAATGTGTGCGTCGACTCTTTGACTTTTTAAATTTTAATTGATTGAAGACTTAAGCTTGACCTGTTACCCCTGTTACTTGCTCTGTTACCCTGTTGCCCTTTTACTGTTACGCCCTGTTACAGCGAGCCTTTATTACCCCTTTTTTGCCAAAAAATACAATAATGTTATTCTGTTTCCTTATAGCGGACAACGCATTGGTAGTGCCTCTGAACTTATTTACTTATGCAATGAGCTGATGCCTCTTTGTACCACACTGCAGCACACATCCTATTAGGTACTTGTCAACTCTATTTTATTTCTGTCATTCTGTGTGCCTTGGAGATTTATCTATCATCTATCAGTTTCACGAATTTAAGCCCCACAAATACGATCGATCTATTTACGGATCCCCGAAATCTATCACACAGTGAAATAAAAAATCAAATAATAAAAATGTAGAAAAAATAGCCAGAATAATTTCTAGCGAACGTTATAAAAAGACTTTGAAAAATTTTCAGCGCTTTTTCAGTGCTGCGAAATTGATACCCATGCGCTGCCAAAGCCGAATTAAAATGTTCTTATTTGAAAGCTAACACGATATCAACGATTTTGCTAGCATGAAATACAAGCGTAATGTAGTCTGTGTTTAGGAGTTGGATGGCGTCGCTGTGTGTCGCATAGAATTAGATATTAAAGAAGCTAATAACAGTAATTATCTTTATTTATAACATGCAAAATAAATAAAATTTCTTTAAAACTTTGACTAAAAACTAAACTAAAAGTTCTAATTAAAAAAACAACCCGATGTGGCAAAAAACTTTAAACGCATGCAGCCTTTTCTTACCTCGCTGAATGGCGATAGAAATTCTTTGAGTGAAGTTACCATCTTTGGACGTTTGGCGATGTCCTTACAAAAGGAAAATGCATCGGGGCCTGATGGGCCTACAGTAAATATAGTATTTTTAATATACAATTTTTAGTTTGGCAAAAGTTTAGTTTTCCTTTAATTCAATCTAAATTTAATAATAGCCCTGTTGACAATGTAGCAGCCTCCATTGTCTTCAGTCTTGCCAGCTCTTTCACCTCTATAAGACACAACGCATGCCTTTTCACTTGATCCATGTAAGCTCTTCTTGGCCTTCCCCTTCTTCTTATACTTTCTATCTTTTCTATTAAGCAGTTTCTGATAAAGTCATCGTGTCTTATAAGATGTCACCAGTTTCCCCCTTCTAGTTTATATTTCTTTCATCAAATTCATTATGATTTAATTATAGGAGTTTTTAATCAGAGATAGATCATTTTAATTGGTAAACGACTCGATGTAATTTTGCATGATGTGAAGCACGATGTAACTTTGCACGATGTAACTTTGTTTGGTGCAGGATTTCTCGGCATTTTTTTTATAGCATATAAATTCTTATATAACATAAACATATTCCAAGAAAAGTTGGTAAAAAACAAGCTTTTAGTAAAGCGATAAAGCTCCCGGGGTGCTTCGGAGAAAAGTTCTTTGAATAAAGACATCCACTTTGCTCTACTCTGAGTTAAATAATGTCATGAAATTAAAAATACATTTCTTTCAATTTGTATTTAAAAATAATAATGAGTTTGGAATGAGAGGGAAAGTTGGTATTCATAGCAAATTAAACTTCATTGACTAGTCCACATCGCGTAATAGTAAGCTGCGTGAAAACCAGTTACAACCTTCTCTTTCAAAGAAAAACTTAGTAAAAATGAAGTGTCGAAAGAAAATTAGATACAGCTTTCTTTCACCAAGATGATATAAAAGAATTTTCATTTGTAGAGAATATTTATAACGTGCCAGCTCGACCGAGAGACCACCCACAACATCCCTACAACAGAATATCGGCGTGAAGTAGCAACGTGTTGTCTGAGTATTATGTTCAGACTCTGTACACCCCCTGAAGGGATTACAGGTCACTATGTATATTATCTGTGGCGTCACGTAAGGCGGGACGCACACGAGCGTGCGAGCCGTTAGCCAGCGCTCGCTAGATTAATTGAATTACATCAACGCTCGGTTTAATGCGATTAAAATCTGCAACACGGCCCGTAGCGGACCGGATTGCGAACTCGGCTACCGGGCTTGTGTTGTACATAGACATAAATGTATATAGATGCCGTCTAAGAAAAGTATAAAATGGAAAGAGCTTGTAGTGGATATAAAAATGAGAGATTTACTAAATAATTAAATTGATTGATTCCTCGACTTTTATTAATAGTTGAGAATTATTTATTGACGTTAGACGCAAACGTATTGCCGGTTACCGACACCGAACACTTTTTGATTGTCATGAGTATGAAGCAACTGGACACGAAAAATGTTTACTACCCGTTCCGCACCTCAAGGCAGATCCGACATGCTAAGCAACAACAGGTAATACGTATGCGCAGGATGCAATGATTTCATACTGGGTCTATAGAAATCGAATATTTATCTGTAGCTTGAATGTGACACAAGACGCAAAAAGTGTTCACGTTTGCGCCCCCAGTAGTATGGAGTTGTGCAAGTCAAAACTGAAAACTAAACACTATTTTAAACGTTTCTACAACGTCACAATAAATAGAAAGTATAAAAAAGTGATATCCGTAGTTTCCATACGGATGCAGATCTAACTACCATAAAAATAATCAAGAACTAGAATTGGTTTCGGGCACCATTTTGGTAATAAATGAAATCGTTTATTCAGAGTAAATGTACGTGAACGTACGTCCCGTACGTACGTTCACGTTCAAGGTCGTATCTTGACGTCTATACTTGCGGTATCTATTTATTATTATACCAGGGGTTAAATGCTTTATTTTTACTGTTTGATTGGGTTATTTGGACTCAGTTAGGTCTTCGTGAGGGAAATTGGATTGCAGCTGTTTGTCCCGCTTCATCTGCACTCGTAATATTCACTAACTGAAATTCAATTGGAGATTTTGTCTTGGTTTTTAGGGTTCCATAAGGGTGCCAACGACCCTTTGCTGTCCGTCTGTCTGTCATCACGTTCGTCAATGATCATTTCAAAATGCCGGTAGATTAAAAATCCGTGCAACTTCGTATGCTTTATTTGTTCGTATTTATTAATGCAAAGTAGCGCCATCTATATCAGACTTTTGATGAAATCCTAGGGGAATCGCATATTTTTCTGGATAAAAAGTAACCCTATGTGTAATCCAAGGTATCAGCTACCTACATACCAAATATCATAAATATATGTCCAGCCGTTTGAACGTGAAGAAAGAAACAAACGTACACATAACTTTCACCCTTATAATATTAGTAGGATTGTAAAAGACGTGTGTAAGTGCCTGCCCGCGAGGGACTACAGAATAAAGTGTTTTTGATTTGACAGGCGTTGTATTTTGAACCGTGAAAGCTACACAGTCGAAATGTTCACACATGATCTATTTCTGTTGCCGTATAACAATAATTTACTACTCAAAAGGTTACGTACTCGATAAGGGTTAAAATTAATATATTAAGGGGGTTCCAATACAAAAAAGTGTTTGTGTATATTTATCAGCAATCTAGTACCCACAGTGCAATGTTTAGTTTGGAACAAAATGGCTTTGTGTGATTCGCCCAAAAATACTTATTATTAATTAAACTAATAAAAGTTTTATAGAATAAAAATAAAATATTACATAAATTTGGTGGGCGTTGACTATTTATCAAATTCATTACATCCATCCATAGCCAGCAAAAATATTAATATTAAATATAGTGGCGATCAGATCGATGCGTGTCGTCGTCCATAGCTCACTATATTATTAAAGAGCACGAATAAAAATATCGTGCCCCACGTAAAATAACTAACGCTGAACGCTAGCAGGGTCTTAAGGTTGTATTCCAACGTGGAGATGTAATATCACATGCTATACGCAATGATAGCTTTGATGGAGGAGCTTGATGGCGTCTCGCTATGTGTCGCAAAACCATAGATTTATTATATACTAATCGTATACTCGTGCGTATAATTATTTACTAGTAAAATACTCGCAACTTCGTTTGCGTATATCTCGCTTTCCCGTGGGAATTTTGAAAAATAATTTCTTAGTACACCCCTAGACGTCGTAAAGAACCTACAATTTTGACACGAAGCTAACAATGCACTGGACCTCAGCAATGCACAGATTAAACGAAAACTTTCTAACTTGAGATATCTTCTTCTTTGTCTTGACAGAGGGGTCGTGGTTGTCGATTGACGGTTGGCAGTACGCTTCACTATCCGTCGCCATTCTTCTCGAGCTCTTGCCTTTCTGGTACATTCATAGAATGTACCATTAAGGGCAGTCTTAATTTGGTCGGTCCAAAGCATAGGTGAACTTCTGCGTGGTCTTGTGCCTTCTACCTTTCCCTATACCACAAGGCGTTCCACAGAGATATCTCCTCGCCTCGACTTGAGATATACTTTGCCATAATATATTATTTATGTTTACACGTCCTAATAATAATTTGAGTTTCTTCCGCGCCGGTGCGGGCCCGTAATGATAATTGGCGGGGTGTGGTCAGGAAAACACAGTTTATGTTCGTACATACTTTACATTTTCGGTGGTAGATGACGTTTTTGCACAGAGACATTTCCCTTTGTAACCTCTCCCCAAACATTTGAATGGCGATAACCAGTTGAAACCAGCTTTTCTTAGGTTATGTTATTTTAAAGGCAATGAACGAGCTTTGTTTCTTTCCTTCATCATCAAGCAAAAGTTAAATTAGAAATAATCATAATATATGTATCTAAAAAGTATAAAAAAAACTCTTTACCTTAAGATTAAGGAAGCCTTGTTGCTATTGAACTAGTCTATAAGTGTTGGTGCTTCCCACCGATGATATTATGGTGGTATTCATTTAGGTCATTTTGTTGTAAATTAAATACGAGTTTTTTTTTACAACACAGTGACAATACGGGAAAAAATTTATATCATAGTTCAAAAAACATATAGTATTTTCTTATAAAACCTGTCACTTCAACGGTAGGTAATTGTATGAGTGAGACAGAGTTTGAGATTGACATGAGATCGTAACTGTTTTTGTTACGAGAATAGAGGGGAGATGGGGGGGGGGGGAAGCAGGGCTATGATTTCTCAGACGTGTCAGTTTGTGCTCTATTTGAATAATTTAATTAAAATAATTAGAAAGTACAATTTTCACTTTTTCATGCGTCATTAATTGATAGTTACCTACCAGCTTACTTCTCCTGTAAAATTCCAACACATCACATTAACATTTTAAGTACTAAGTCGTTTTCACTACAATGGAAGCTTTGAAGCGCATAGAGGACATTGCAGAGGAATTTAATGCCAAAATGGCACGTTTCGATGCGGAGCTGGCTGCTGCACGAGTCTCCCCAGGTACGAACAAGCACACTTTGGACTCGCTCAGTACCGAGTTCAAAGTTTTTAAATCGGACACTGTTGCTACATTCAGCAGCCTGCATGCTATGGTGTCCCACCTAGTCGAGGATGTAGACAGGCTGGAGATGAGAACTCGTCGCAAAATTTTACTTCTGCACGGGGTGCCTGAACAGAAAGACGAGGATGCTGTAGCTGCTGCCGTTGCGGTGTTTGCTGGCTGTGTACGGGACTCACATATCGCTGCGGGAGACATCAGAAGGTGTCACCGTATGGGCCGTGCAGGTGGTGACAAGCCTAGACCTCTATTGGTCAAGTTCAATGATGTGGCAAGCAGGGACAGAGTGTGGTTCGAAAAGAAGCGCCTAAAGAGCAGTGGAAGAACCATGTCCGAATTTTTAACATCACGGCGCCACAAGCTGTTCATGGCTGCGCGTGCCAGACTGGGTGTGTCCCGCTGTTGGACACGGGAAGGCGATATATATTGCGTGGATGCTGCGGGCAAGAGGCAGCGTATCGCCTCCGTTGCCCAACTGGATGCCCTCGCTGGTCCTGGTACTGCAAGCGGCCCCAATACCGCTGCGGAAAGGCCGACAATGAAGACTGCTGCGCAGCCTGCGGGCCGTAGTCGCCGCGTCGTCCCGGCGGCGACAGCCGCTAAGAAGTAGTGGAAATAGTGCTTATTCTTGGCGTCGTCGATTCACTAAATTGTTTTTTGTGATTGTGGTTGATCGGCATGTTCCCAATGGAAATTATGTTACTTTTTCTCTCGGTCTTATAGTGCACACCCGCGTTTAGTTAGTATTTTTTTTTCTTTCCTTTTGCCTTGGAGGTAGGTATCACAGTTTATTTTACTAAAATCTTACCTAATTCGTAGTTACTTTCATTAAAACATTTAGCAATAGAGTGGCGTTTGGTGACTTTGACATCAGTCAGCGTCACTAAATGTCATTCATTTCTTCTTCTTCTTTTGGCAACCTACTTCTCTTTTATTTATTTTGGTTTGGTTTTGGTTTGTATTTGTAATCATTATTATTATTATTATTATTATTATTATTTTTTAAACGGGTTGTGCTGTTTGTGTTGTATTGTATTTTTCATTATTTTTTTTTTCTTTTAAACGGGAACATTGCCTTTTAAATTTTTTTTTTGTTTTGTTTTTTTTTATTGATTACTTTTCATTGCTGCTGGCAGGTAACTATTTAGAGCTGGGGTTAATCGGTATTTATTATCAATATTTATTTTTTATTTATTTATTTATTTAAGTATTATTATTCTATTATTATTATGTCGTGTAGCGAGTCTAGTAATGACTATCTGTCCATTTCTGATGATAGTTTCCATAGTCTTAATGAAACTTCCCTTACTGATTCCCTTGTCACTACCTTTGCGAGTGTTCCTAAAAATTTTAATATTGTACATATAAATGCTCAGAGCATTCCGGCGCACTATGTAGATCTGCTTTCTACTTTTGGTAACAATAATAACGTGCATGCTATTCTAGTGTCCGAGTCCTTCCTTCATCCGTCCTTGCCATCCACTACATACTCTCTCCCAGGTTTCCAACTCATTCGCAACGATCGTACTACTTCCTCCCACGGTGGTGTGGCTATCTATCTTCGAAGTCACGTTCCTTTCACTGTTATCAGTAAATCTCCACAGCCTCCCCCACCAAATACGGCTGAACACCTCTTTTTAGAAGTATCTCTTTCCGGTACTAAAGTCCTTCTCGGTGTATATTATAGTCCGAATTTGTCAATAAATTATTTTCCTGCTTATGAGTCCCTTCTGGAAGCTCTTTGTCCGTTGTACGAGCATTCCATTATAATGGGCGATTTCAACACGTGTCTTTTAAGGGTTGACTCTCGCGCTCGTCGCCTTCAAACTCTGGTTAGTTCATCCAATTTGAACTTACTTCCTCTAAATGCTACGCATTATTTTCCTAATTGTACCCCCTCTCTTTTAGACCTTATCATGGTTAGTTCTCTCGATCATGTTGCGAAGCATGGACAATTAAGTGCGGATGCCTTTTCCTATCATGACCTAGTTTTCCTTTCCTATAAAATCCGTCCTCCTAAATTGAAACCCAAGATCGTCATGCAGCGCAGCTTTGGTGGAATGGATATCGAGCAACTACGTCGTGATGCCAATAAAATTAATTGGTCGAATATCGATGATGCTGTTACCGTAGACGAGAAGGTTCGGTTATTTAACTGCTCGTTAATAGATCTTTATGATGCTCATGCACCTATACGGCCGGTAAAGCTCAAACATCTTCCTGCACCTTGGTTAACTGATGACATCAAGTCTCTTCGGGAGAAAAAAAATCGTGCAAAAGCTCGCCATAAAGCGGATCCAGCGAGTATCACTAAGAGAGACAAATATCATAAGGTCAGGAATCTCTGCAATAAGGTGTGTAGGGATGCGCAGCGACGCCACATTCATCAGTCTGTTGAGAATGAAGACCAATCAAAAGTTTGGAAATTCCTTAGAACATTGGGAATTGGCAAATCACGTAATTCCTGTACTTCAGATGTCGATCTTGACTCACTAAATAGTCATTTCTCTTCTTGCACGTTTCTTGATAAAAAAGTCAAATCGGATACATTAACTGAACTCTCTTCTATGCCTCTTCCCAATTACTCTCCGTTTGTTTTCAAATCGTTTACTGACTGTGATGTTAAGAGAAGCATTTTATCCATCACGTCTAATGCCGTCGGGGGTGATTGTATTAGTCGTAAGATGATCATTCCTCTGATTGATATCCTTGTTCCTATCCTAGCAAAAATCCTTAATTTTTCTATCTTTACAGGCTCCTTTCCTGAGTGCTGGAAACAAGCACACATCATCCCACTTCCCAAAAAAAGTAATCCCTCTGTTTTCAGTGACTACCGTCCCATATCTATACTCCCTTTTCTCTCTAAAGTCTTGGAACGGCTAGTACATTGGCAACTGAACAGCTTTCTTAATTCCAATCACATCCATAACCCTTTTCAGTCTGGTTTTCGTCCCGGTCATAGTACGACTACTACTTTAGTTAAGATTACGGACGACATTAGACGTGGTATGGAAAATCAACAACTCACTTTATTGACACTACTTGATTTCAGTAATGCTTTTAATTCCGTCGATATTGACATCATGATAGGAGTACTGTCTTCTCTTAACATATCTCCGGCGGTATGCGATTGGTTTCATAATTACCTGTACGGGCGTCGGCAATGTGTCAAAATTGATCACCTAAATTCTACCTGGTGCGACACAACAGCTGGCGTGCCGCAGGGTGGTGTGCTGTCTCCTTTATTGTTTGCTATTTTCATTTCCTCTATCTCTAGTTCTCTTTCTTGTTCCTATCACCTTTATGCAGACGATTTACAAATTTATTGTCAAACATCATTGAGCAATTTAGCCTTAGCTGTTTCCGAAACTCATGATAATTTAAGCCGCATTTCATGCTGGAGTAAGCGCTTTGGACTTAAAGTTAACCCTGCCAAATCTCAAAGCATTATTATAGGTAGCCAGGCGTTTATATCTAGGCTCGACAGAATTGCAGTTCCGCCGGTTTTGCTTGATGGCATCTGCATTCCTTTAAAAAATACAGTTAAAAACTTAGGGATGATAATGGATTCCACGTTATCTTGGAAGGCTCAGGTGGCCGAGGTAAGCAGGAAGATGTTTGCCGCTTCTTCATCACTTCGACGACTCAGAAATTTTCTACCCACTGCCACCAAGGCTGCTCTTGCACAATCCCTCCTTCTCCCTTTACTTGACTATGCTGATATAGCGTATCCGGACCTTAATGTTGAGTTGCTTAATAAATTAGAACGTATGCAAAATTTCTGCATCAGGTTCATTTACGGTCTGCGAAAATTCGATCATGTGTCTGAATACCGAGCGAAACTAAAATGGCTTCCCATTCGCCAGCGTAGGGACATGCACATCCTTTCCTTCCTCTACACTATTCTTTTCAATCCTTGGACCCCCTCCTATCTTAAAGAATACTTCACATACACTTCTTCATCCCATAGCCTATCACTATCACTCCGATCCACTGACAATCTCACTCTTTTAATTCCTGTCCATTCTTCCAAATTTCTCGACCAATCCTTCTCTATCCAGGCCATGAGACTATGGAACAACTTACCTGTGACAATCAGAACTGCGAAATCACTAGCTATATTTAAGCGAGAAGTAAAAAACTATTTCCTTTCACACTGATTCCTTGTTTTTAACGACATTTTATTTTATTTTAAGTATTGTACTATACAAGTATACACCATAATAATGTAAACTAAGTACCTATTGTTTTAGTTTTTAAATTTATATATATATGTATAAATATAAGTATATATGTAATATTGTACCTTATACTTATTATGTATTATATAAATACCTTATGGTATTTAGACTATTTATTTATTAGATATGTATATTGATATGTCCTGCTGTTTACTGTGTTTTGCTAGCCCTGCCCACTCCATTACAGAATTTCGTTACCCTAAGGTTGCCTTGAAAAGATTGCTTTGAGCAATAAGGCCGCCTTGTTGCATATACACATGTTTTGTTTGTTACTTTTACTGTTTATTGTATCACTGTGTGTTTTGCAAATAAAGCTTATTCTATCTATCTATCTATCTATCTATCTATCTATCTATCTATCTATCTATCTATCTATCTATCTATCTATCTATGATTTCTCTGTTTCTAAATTGCTCTGTACCATTTCACGCGCCAAAGAGACCTGCTATATAATTATCAGTAATTCGGTAATGCTGAATATCTGTCAATCAGTGTGTCACTGCCGCGGCGAGGCTGGTATGTTTACACGCTATGGGCGGCACCCACCATTATTTTGTTGTTAGCTTATATTTTTATATACCTTTTTCAGGTGAGATTCGTAAATATAGAATGTTCTATAGGTGTCATGTTAGTTTAGACAGCAAATAAATAAATTGTAAGTATGTACTTTTAAATCTATTTCTGTCTTCCTCCTTTTTTGGAATGGTAGAAAGAATATTTAACCATACTTCCATTTTTATTTAATATTATAAATGTGAAAGTGTATGTGTTTGTTTTTTTGCCCTGCTTTCATGTTGAAAGTAACAAACAGATTGATTGATATGTTTTTTTTTTGGGGTAGGTAAAATTTATGTAGAGTCACATAGACTACTTTTTATCCCTGAAAAACGTCTTATTCCAACGGGAAAATATAATCAATGGCAGATCCTATGGACCACATGGGAAAAGCCGCGGGTAACAGCTAGTACGTCTATAAATTTTCTAGAATAGGTGATCGTCAGCACGGTCTTTTTCCTATTATACCAAAACTGTTTATAGTTTTGGTAGCATGGCTATGACTAAAAATGACACTTATGAGAGGTTTAATGAGCCCACAAATAGAAGTCGTTAGAACTAAAATAGTTAATTTACCGTCGTTTTGGGTGTACAGGTGTGGCATGTCTCGTGTAGGGTACCCATGATTTCCTTGATATTATAAATTGTAGACCGTAACAGGATGGGTGCTTGATGGTTCGCACCGCGTGTGGTTCGCACCGCGGTGTGAAACGCCCCTGTACTTTTTTTGAAGGATTCGTTAAATTCCTTCTAACTGTCAAAGGTCTATTATGCCAAGTCTTACGTTGACGTACGTTTTTTACAAGTCTTCTTCTCGGTTTTTGTTTTGCTGGTGCAATAAAGAGTATTATTATATTCGTAGGATTAATAATGGGACCAGAACTTTTTTTTTTTTGTTAGGAATTACTAGAAGGAATTTTATGAAAATATGGTATTTTTTACATTAAAAATTTTGTGTATTTATATTCTCTACTCTGAAAACGTTTTATCTACCTTATTCTATAAAGAAAACTAAACAAAATCATTTATTTGTAATTTCTTTTTGCATTTTTTTAGCTGAGACCTTTAACTTTTAAATCTAAAAACATTGGCTCATTGGGAGAAACTCCACCAAACTTGGCTGTTCGGAATCTAACTGTGGGATACGGCAGAAAAGAGCAATATTGTGTGTCTGCAACGAGTACAGATTAACAACCTCAGAGCAATTGTGAATGTACCATAGTTCGTAAAAAATAGGGAAACACATGAATATGCGAACATTTCTACCATCCAGGGGGAGGTGGAGAAGTACAGAGGTCGATATGTGGTGAAACAATAGCATCGTCGCAACCCATTGGCTGCCGTGCTTGTGGACAACTCTAATATGGTCAAAAGACTGAAGAGAGACCACATCTGCTGAAGAGGAATTAGGGGCACTGGGTCCTTCTCCTCCACCCGCCATAACTTTACTCACCTATCCAATTAAGGTCAAACGACCGACGGCGGAAAAAAAGACAAAAAAAAAATTTTTTTGCGGTTCATGCATTACATAAATCAGAGAATTTTGACGATCTCTAATTTCAGAGGCCAAAATCCACTTCGGGTCACTGAGCCAGCGAAGTAAGACAAATTACCTAACATGAAAATCTAAAAAATATTAAACGATATCCCACATTTCCATAAATAGATAGTATTCCTACAACAGAATAAAAAATATAGCAATCTGTCGATACACATCGCATACACGGGTAAGACCGACAAAAATACTTTTTACACGATAATATACTGGTTAATGTCTTTATAATTGTTGTAATAGAGTCTTAACCGACTTTAAATTGGATTTGTTAATTATAGCTCGTGTTAATATAGCTTACGGTGTGTGGATACCTTGTTGTTATTAAATGTACTTTTTTAAGTTTGATGGTTTAATAAAGCGGAACTAAGTACTGTGTGTGTTTTTACAAACTACAAATTAAAACTAAATAATATTAACGTGTCTCTCAAGTAGTCTCAAGTTATTAGATCTACCTTCATTTTGGTCATTTTTTAACCAACTTCTTATTTAATGTAGCTCTTAAATTTGATCCACGAGGAGGTCCTCTCTAGTACAGTTACCCAATGTAAGAGGTGAGCTGTGTAGAGAACTAAGAACAAACATTATTATGCTAATAATGGAAGCATCGTTATGGAACTTTGTAATTAATACAGTTATAGAGTACATTAATTACACAAATAATTATTACTGTATGACGAGAGAACTTAATAAACACCTGTTTAACCTGAACATGAGCCAGTCCACGATGTGCAGATTCTGCCGAGAAGAAGAAGAAAGTGCCATGCACATACTCTGCTTCTGCGGACTCATGTATTAAAGAAGTATTTACATAGGAAAGCATATTCTGCTTCCAGAGGAGATACAACAGCTCTCTGCCCAGAACATCTGGAGGTTTCTAGAAGCAACCGCTCTGGACAGGGAAATTTAAATAAATAAATATTAAATAAATATTCTTGGACAAATCACACAACGCCATCTAGTCAAAAACTAAGCAACTAAGCTTGTACTATGGGTACTATATTGCTGATAAATATACATAAATACTTTTTTTTTGTAAAAAATACTTATTATACATAGAAAACACCCAGACCAATGCAAACAGACATGTTCATGCACACAAATGTTTGCCTTGCGCAGGATTCGAACCCGCGGCCCTTGGGTTAAAGTGACCATTGCTAGCCACTCGACCACCGGGCCTGTCAAATAAAGGGGAGAAAAGATCAGTAATGGTCGAAGCAGTATCTTAAAGCCCACATCAACAAAAATAATAATGACAAGAAAAAGTGTCTGTGATGACACAGGTACACTCTTAATTGTTTTGAATTTGAATATTATTGATAAATAAAACTTCGAGAAAAAAAATATTTACGGCTCTGTTCACATCTTTTTGGTTGACTATACATTGCGATGACTAGTTCTTGAAGAGACTCGGTAATCCTTAATTAATATTGGTTTATCTGGGACACAATTAGCTTAGTTTTCGGTACAATGCGTCTTAGTTTCCATAATTAGGGGAACCGATTGATTTACGATCACTATGGACCACCGTTGGATAGTAAATCAGGCGATAGGCCCATAGTGTCGAGTGATTTATGGTGTGTCGTCATGGTGTTGCTTGGTAACGAGAGGGGCCTAATGAATGCTGTGCAAAATCATTCGATTAAAACGAATATTTAGTTCTTACATCCTCTCCGTTGTATGTTAACATTCAAAACATATCAAATCATATTTTATTAAATTTATTTTAAAAATATATTTTTAAGTATATTTTATATACCTATATTTTTTAATATAAATAAAAATAAAATTATGATTTTTTAATATTTTATAACACTATGATTTTTTGACACTTTTGATTATGACACTTTACCTGTAAGGGGATGGGACCTTAAAAATATATTTTTCGATATTTTGTCCTACCATTTTTAGGATAATAGCACATTTTAATATAATATCTATTCCATTTCACGAAGAACGTTCGGCTGAATGTTGTAACGTCCACATGCTCGTTGTTTTAATGTGTGTAACCTCGCAAACGCTCGTTAAATCATGCACACTAAAACAATGTGAATGTGCAGTTGTGCACGCCTCACAACATTCGCAGCCGAACGCTTTCTTGCATTCAGCGTCTCGGATCTAGACCGCGGGCATTTTTTTTATTATTTTTATTATTAGTTACGTTCAGGTTTGGGTGTACTAACACCCTCTTCTGATACACCGGACAGTTGTGGAAGCGTAGCGCTCTCACTGCCAAAATAGACCGCGGGCAAATGGCGAAACTATATTCCTAGGAAGCAACAAATTACAGCAAGGAATTACTTAGCTTCATATAGCGAACTTCAAAACATTCTTATGTAAACCTTTTCAGGCTTAAACTCACTTTTCAGTTAACTGAAAAGTTAACTGAAGCTCTTAATTGATAAAGTAAACTGTGTATAACTAACTGAAGTTTTTACAAAGGAAATGCTAAAGGAATAGTTAAGGAGCATCGATAGTTTAATTTAACGTTTTAGTTAACAAACGGCCAGTTTCTTAAGCGCAGTTTTAAAGTTTAACACATTTATTTATTTAGTTCACTAACATAGAGTACACCGTTAGAACATAAAAAACACAACACAAATATTCGTCATCAAGTGCCACTACAATTATAGGTGAAGACATCACGCAAAGTAAACAATGAGAGTAACAGATCCTAAAAAAATATATAAAAATATTGGAATAAGAACACAATATCATAAAAACAAAAAGAAAAAATACACATACATATAAAACACAATAAATTGTAGCTGTCACTGTCAACCTTTTTTTATGACAGAGGACGACGAACGTGCGGGAATTTTCCCATAGTACCCCATACCAGTGGTTCTATAGGACTGTTGGGATATTCACCATGCTTTATTACTATTACATGCTTTAGTACTATATAGTACTGATGGGATACTAAACACCACAGATATCAGAATACAAGAGATATGGTTTGTGTGCGGGGCGCATGTCGCCATTTTCTACACAATTTTCTGCACAAATGTGCAGGAACTTGATTGTTCTAAGTCGCTTGTCGCCCTATTTCGTGTTAGGTGCCCGTCACTATAATAAACTTCTTACTCCGTGTTCGTAATCGAACTGCAAATTACGGGCTTACGATTTGTGTGAGAGTGACTGTCGAGATTATTCTATGAATGTGTTAAAATGTAATTGTGTGTGTAAGTGGCGACATCGGTTCTGGTACAAAAACCATCTAATGACATTTCTCCTTCTTTCTGTGTTCTGTGCTAAACACTAATATGAGGCCTCAACAGTTTTATAGAACTACAGGGGCCCGATTCTACTAAACAAATGCATCAATGGACTCTCAATGGTGTCTCAATCGTGTCTCAATATAATGCCGATAGTGTATCAGTGGAATAGTTTTTGACATTTGTTATGGACTTAAACAATAACATAATGTTGAAGTTATTGTTTAAGTCCATAACAAATGGTACTCAGTAGTACCCCATACCTGTAGGTCGCATGATCGCTAGCTCGTTCGGGTATATCCACTAGGATGCACCCGAACTAGCCGACCGTGCCAACGGTTCACCTGATGGTCAGTAATCACCGCTCCCCATGGACATCCACGCAAGACATCCGCAACTATTGTCATCCATCAATGTATAAATTGTCCTAAAGTTAATCCTAATCCATCCCAAAAACAATGCAAAATAATCCTAAAGTCAATCCTTTTTTTTTTTTTTTTGTTTATAGTCAGGAAAATGCATTACTGCATGTCCCGCCACTTGGGGAAGCGGCGGGGGTCTGTCGGGCTCTTCCCTCCCAAGGACACTTGAGGGATATACCGACTAAAAACCTGACTGACTACCACCTTCTCCGCCATATAGCAGCGGGGCTGCGGGAACTGACGATACTTCCGCAACCCCGCCGGCGGGCGTCCGTAGACCCAATCTCAGTGTTAATCCTAAAGTCAATCCTAATCCATCCCAAAAACATTCCAAAATAATCTAAATCCAACCTACAAATATTGCAAAATCATAGGCGAGTTGATAAATAGGCGATTTACAACTTAGGCGATTTACAACTTAGATTTGATAAATAGACCAGTTGATACATAGGCGAGTTACAAATGCACCGATATGATACTAACTCATATTATTAAAAGGAAAGATTCGTATTCATGTTTGTTACGAATAAAATTAAAAACTACTGGGCCGATTTCAAAAATTCTTTCACCGTTAGGAAGGTACGTTATCCGGGTAACATAGGCTAGAGAGAGGTAGCTAGAGCTTTTAGAGGTAGGGCGCAGCGGATAATCCGCTCAAATCGGAGCAGCCCGTCTGGGGAAGGACCTCCACCTTACAGAAGATCGTAGCCAAATAGCATTGGTCTCGGCCATGTGTGAGTAAGGCATCCAGAGCTCCACTTGGGGGGTTGGGAGGGTTGGCAACGCGTGAGTGATACTCCCGGTATTGCAAGCGTCTATAGGCTACGGTGATGCTTTACCATCAGGCGGGCCTTGTGCTAGTTTGTCAACTTTGTAGTATAAAAAAAATATAAATAAATTTTAGTAAAACTGGAGCGAAGCTGGGAAGGGGCGCTAGTTATCAATAAAATTAGTGATTCCCTTAGTGGACTTCTACATGCAAGTCCAGTAACTATTGCACGCATTCTTCTCAATTACAAGTCCCATAAGAATGAACTCAGGACCAATATCTGAATATTTACGAAGCACCCTTTTAGTATAATTGTATTATGTAAGTTAAATTATATACAGCTAGTTTCGGAAACTCATTTTAATTTTTCATTCCACATTAAGTCTCACACTATCTCTTGTTTTCTTCTTTAGTTTGACAGCTATGATTTATCTATATATATAAAATTCAAAGTCCTGACTGACTTAACTATATGTCGGATAGCCTAGCGGTTATTCGATGTGCAATTCAACATCACAAGGGCGTAACGAGGGTAGTCGTGATATGAGAGAAACAACAGTTTTAGTTCTACTTAAAGAATGTTTATTAAATTTACTAGCACTTCGGAATGACCACTGATGGAAAAGAAATGCCGCAAGAAAAACCTCAGTCTAGGTCTCTTTTTCAAATCTTTGTTACAACACACATTTTATTAGGTACAGTTTATTAATATGAATCAATACTAAATAGACACTAGGTAAAACGCGACAGTTCCGTGACTACGAGTACCACTCTCGGTGGCGCTCGATAACCAACTATATCCAATCGCACCCGCCAACCGCCACGGCTCCGTCCGAGCGCGCCAAAGCAACGTTTTCTCAACACGCCGCTAGATGGCGCACTCTCGTTCTGCTTAGCGTCCATGTCCGTACTCATGACCGTATGCGACACTGCGACACGGCCATTCTGCAAGACACGCGTCCTCGCGTGTGATTCTGAAACAATCAACACTCACACAGCATCACAACGTTCGGTCACTCCTGACCACACATAGGACTTTCTCTCTAACTCAAATCCAAAGTTTCAATATCAAGTCCAATTTACTTCTATTCTAAGTAAACACACTTAGCTTAGCAAATCAAGTACCTAACCATAAAGAGCTTAGTACCAATAATGTTGTATCACTTGACCAGCGATCATTCTAAAATTTTACGCTTAACCAGCGATTTCGCTTGACCAGCGATTTCACTTTACCAGTGATAGGATGCATAGTTAGATGCGCATCGCGCACTCTTCGGTTAGACCGGAGCTACGACTACATGCCAACATATGCAGCTTGAAGTCATGAAACCAGTTTTGACAAAATTAAAAAAAAAACAAAACTAAATCACTTACAGTAAAATAATCATTACTCACGTCAATAAAATTGGTACTTAGACTTCATGTATTTTGCTAATACAATCTACTCAGTTCTCTTGGCCTTAACAACAGAGGGATCGTTTGTAGTAATGAGAAAACTTTACTCAAAGAAACTTAAATAACATACTACAATGCATTACATTGCATCACTTCTCATACCAACAGTGTTGGTCCAACACACAAACTCAATCCTATCCATAGGCATCGAGTCACACAATAAGTTCAGTCCATCGAACATACAATGTCAAGTCCATCGGATACATCGGACACAAAACGTCCGGTCATTACATTACATTTCAATACAGTAACTCGTAATTAAATCAACTAAACTTTTCTCATTACTCAAAACTTATTTGTCACTATTTCACCAATAGAAACCTTATTAAGATTTGCCTTCGTTTCATCAAAACTCTTAAATAAAAATGACTCAATTTTAAATAATGGAGCTAACTCTCGCTCGGCTTAACCTGACTAAAAGGTTAGTAGGTACACAGAAAAATAAGGAAGAAAGTATGCCTCATAGTAAGTTAACATAGGTAATCAAAATTTTAAAATCAAAGTCACACGATCAACACACATTACTAACAGGCCACAAACAAGGATTCCCACATGGAATCGGTATACTCAATATACCTGGTCATCTGTGGTCATCACAATGACATGGTCATCTGTGGTCATCACAATTCTGTGGTCATCACAACGACATGGTCATCTGTGGTCATCACAATGACATGGTCATCTGTGCTCATCACAATGACATGGTCTCCCATGAGACATAAAGACAAGGATTCCCACATGGAATCGGTATACTCAATATACATGGTCATCTGTGGTCATCACAATGACATGGTCATCTGTGGTCATCACAATTCTGTGGTCATCACAACGACATGGTCATCTGTGGTCATCACAATGACATGGTCATCTGTGCTCATCACAATGACATGGTCTCCCATGAGACATAGACTGCCACACCCTCAGCCGCGCATCGCGCCCTGTACGAAAATTCGCAGTTACGACTACGACTGAAGCGTGCGGTTTAATCAAATGAGTAGCCATGACAGTAAGTGTTCACACACAGTTAGAAGGGCCTTCACCGGCACTGTCCTCATCAGACTCAACATTATAAATTGGTACGTTAACTTAAAATGGCACATTACTTTCTGAGCACAATTTGAACTAAACTCTAAATTATACTCCACAATCGAAACCATTGAGCAACTATCTCTCAAAATTTAATTTTAAGTGTCTCTCACTTTACATGAAAACAAAACTTTTCAAAATTCAAAACTTAAAATTCATCGTCATTGCTCAGTAGTCTCCACTTTAAAATTATCAAACAATACTCTCCTCAAGAAATCCCGGGCACTTCGACTGCGCCGGTGGTCCCGTCTGCCTCGCCAACTCACCACCATCACGAGCAAACCTGGTCCACTTCAGAGTCTGCACACCGCTGACCCGCTGATCCCCGTCTCGCTTCATTGTCCGGAAATCGAAAATAAAACATTGTTTGAGTTCATTGAAGTTACTAAGTGAAAATAATTTAAAAAAAAAACGTTTATCTCGAAAACGGTGCGTCCTAGCGATAAAAGGATGAAAATTTTGAACCCCTTTTAAGAACCCCACTCTCCACGTGATACATTTGATTTTGACCTCCAAAGTCAAAAATCTCAAAGTCAAAGTTAAAGTCAAAAACTTTATTCTGTGTGTGCATTAACCATTAAATGACCTTGACCTTTAAATCATTGTGTGCATTAACCTCTAAATCATTAGGTAGTTTCAATTAATAGTGCTAAATAACCAATGAGCTTAACTTCATACACAGTTTCAGCCTCAACTTACAGTCTCAGCTCAACTTAACACTTTAAGCTTAAACTTAGCATCATACGTAATCAACACTGACCTTTTTTTTTTTTTTTTTTTATAATATCGGAGGGTACACTTTACCAGTCCGCCACGGGCACACACACCCGTGTTTACTCGTGTCGTGGCACGTCTCTGCCTCAATTGCACTGCGACTCGGGGCACGCCGCCACCACGCCGCCGCCGCTGCTGCACCGCCACCGCCTGGTGCGCGTCGCGTCTCAGCATCAGCTACCCGTCACACATCGTCGAGTATCGCACGGTCATACACCTGAAATTACACCATATTAGAATCTCCATACATTTTGAGGTTAAGTACCCACCATACGATACTCTTTGTCGGTAGAATCCGCTACTCGTAGTCCGCAAACTCCACCACTCGTGGTCGACGATAGTAGACTGTCCGTCGTACATCGAACACGCACTTTCTTAATTTGTCACGTTAATTTGTCACGCCTTACATTAGTGAGACCAGACTGATCTGTTAAACTCTCAATACCACGACTTGCATCTCACTTCTGATGTCGGATAGCCTAGCGGTTATTCGATGTGCAATTCAACATCACAAGGGCGTAACGAGGGTAGTCGTGATATGAGAGAAACAACAGTTTTAGTTCTACTTAAAGAATGTTTATTAAATTTACTAGCACTTCGGAATGACCACTGATGGAAAAGAAATGCCGCAAGAAAAACCTCAGTCTAGGTCTCTTTTTCAAATCTTTGTTACAACACACATTTTATTAGGTACAGTTTATTAATATGAATCAATACTAAATAGACACTAGGTAAAACGCGACAGTTCCGTGACTACGAGTACCACTCTCGGTGGCGCTCGATAACCAACTATATCCAATCGCACCCGCCAACCGCCACGGCTCCGTCCGAGCGCGCCAAAGCAACGTTTTCTCAACACGCCGCTAGATGGCGCACTCTCGTTCTGCTTAGCGTCCATGTCCGTACTCATGACCGTATGCGACACTGCGACATATATATCAACGCACAGCCCAAACCGGTGGGTCTAGAGATTCCAAATTTGGACTGTAGGTTCCTTGCAACGTCTAGGGGTGTACTAAGAAAGGTTTTTTCAAAATTCCTACGGGAAACCGAGATATGTGCAAACGAAGTTGCGAGGGTATATCAACGCACAGCCCAAACCGCTGGGTCTAGAGATTCCAAATTTGGCATGTAGGTTCCTTACAACGTCTAGGGATGTACTAAGAAAGGATTTTTCAAAATTCCTACGGGAAAGCAAGATATACGCATACGAAGTTGCGAGGGGACGCACAGCCCAAACCGCTGGGTCTAGAGATGCCAAATTTGACATGTAGGGTCCTTATAAGGTCCAGACCGACCGAACCGGACCGGACCGGAACGGACCGGACCGGACCGGACCGGAACGGATCAGACCTGATCGGTCTGGAAGGAACCGCACCGTACCGGGCCGTGCCGGACCGGATCGAACCGGACCGGACCGGATTTTTTTCATGGATAAAATTCAAAGTCCTGACTGACTAACTGACTGACTTAACTATATATCAACGCACAGCCCAAACTAATGGGTCTACAGGTTCCAAATTTGGACTGTAGGTTCCTTACGATGTCTAGGGGTGTACTAAAAAAGGATTTTTCTAAATTCCTACGGGAAACCGAGATATATGCAAACGAAGTTGCGAGGGTATATCAACGCACAGCCCAAACCGCTGGGTCTAGAGATTCCAAATTTGGCGTGTAGGTTCCTCACGACGTCTAGGTATGTACTAAGAAAGGATTTTTCAAAATTCCCACGGGAAAGCGCATACGAAGTTGCGAGGGGACGCACAGCCCAAACCGCTGGATCTAGAGTTTCCAAATTTGGCATGTAGGTTCCTTACGACGTCTAGGGGTGTACTAAGACAGGATTTTTCTAAATTTCTACGGGAAACCGCGATATACGCAAACGAAGTTGCGAGGGTATATCAACGCACAGCCCAAACCAGTGGGTCTAGAGATTCCAAATTTGGAAACGACGGCGACGTCTAGGGGTGTACTAAGAAAGGATTTTTTAAAATTCCCACGGGATACCGAGATATACGCATACGAAGTTGCAAGGGTATATCAAATGTGGCATGTAGGTTCCTTACGACGTCTCGGGATGTATTAAGAAAGGATTTTTCAAAATTCCCACGGGAAAGCAAGATATACGCAAACGAAGTTGAGAGGGGACGCACAGCCTAAACCGCTGACCGGACCGGACCGGAACGGATCAGACCTGATCGGTCTGGAAGGAACCGCACCGTACCGGGCCGTGCCGGACCGGATCGAACCGGACCGGACCGGATTTTTTTTCATAGATAAAATTCAAAGTCCTGACTGACTAACTGACTGACTTAACTATATATCAACGCACAGCCCAAACTAATGGGTCTACAGGTTCCAAATTTGGACTGTAGGTTCCTTACGATGTCTAGGGGTGTACTAAAAAAGGATTTTTCTAAATTCCTACGGGAAACCGAGATATATGCAAACGAAGTTGCGAGGGTATATCAACGCACAGCCCAAACCGCTGGGTCTAGAGATTCCAAATTTGGCGTGTAGGTTCCTCACGACGTCTAGGGATGTACTAAAAAAGGATTTTTCAAAATTCCCACGGGAAAGCGAGATATACGCATACGAATTTGCGAGAGGACGCACAGCCCAAACCGCTGGGTCTAGAGATGCCAAATTTGACATGTATGGTCCTTATAAGGTCCAGACCGACCGGACCGGACCGGACCGGAACGGACCGGACCGGACCGGAATGGATCAGACCTGATCGGTCTGGAAGGAACCGCAACGTACCGGGCCGTGCCGGACCGGATCGAACCGGACCGGACCGGATTTTTTTTCATAGATAAATTTCAAAGTCCTGACTGACTAACTGACTGACTTAACTATATATCAACGCACAGCCCAAACGAATGGGTCTAGAGATTCCAAATTTGGCGTGTAGGTTCCTCACGACGTCTAGGGATGTACTAAGAAAGGATTTTTCAAAATTCCCACGGGAAAGCGCATACGAAGTTGCGAGGGGACGCACAGCCCAAACCGCTGGATCTAGAGATTCCAAATTTGGCATGTAGGTTCCTTACGACGTCTAGGGGTGTACTAAGAAAGGATTTTTCTAAATTCCTACGGGAAACCGCGATATACGCAAACGAAGTTGCGAGGGTATATCAACGCACAGCCCAAACCAGTGAGTCTAGAGATTCCAAATTTGGAAACGACGGCGACGTCTAGGGGTGTACTAAGAAAGGATTTTTTAAAATTCCCACGGGATACCGAGATATACGCATACGAAGTTGCAAGGGTATATCAAATGTGGCATGTAGGTTCCTTACGACGTCTCGGGATGTATTAAGAAAGGATTTTTCAAAATTCCCACGGGAAAGCAAGATATACGCAAACGAAGTTGAGAGGGGACGCACAGCCTAAACCGCTGGGTCTAGAGATGCCAAATTTGTCATGTAGGGTCCTTATAAGGACCGGACCGACCGGACCGGACCGGATCGACCCGACCTGATTGGACCGGATGGAACCGTACCGTACCGGGCCGTGCCGGACCGGAATTTGTTTCTGAAGAAAGATATGCTAATTGTTACTAGGCCATGCGGGCGAAGCCGCGGGCGGAAGCTAGTTAATAATAAAACTCTGTGCACCAAAATAAAATAAAAACATCTATGTATTTCAGATAACTAAAAGTAAAAAGGAGGCCATATTTATTTATATTATTTAATGTGTTATAACTTATCCTTACTAATATTATAAATGAGAAGGTGAGTTTGTTTGTTTGTTTGTTTGTTTGTTATTTCTTCACGGCTTGACTAAGAAGCCGATCATTATGAAAATTTGCATACATATTGTTAGGGGTACAGAGCCCAAAATAGGCTTTTTATCCCGTGAAAGTATGTCGTTTCAATGGGAAAATGTTTTTTCTACTATAGAGGGCGCTGTATCGGCCAACAGATGGCGCCACAAGTCGCGTCATGGGTTGTTTTGTTGTCAAACGAGATCTATGTCATAAAATTAACGCGAGCGAAAGCTAGTATTAAATAACTTTAAAGACGCTTTTCAGACTTTGAGACTTATTAATTATCCTACAGTCTGCATACCCCCTCGCTGATGCAGACGGTACGAAAGTTACACAGAGTATCTTCGCCCATTGAAAACAATTTCATTCAGTCTGATAGCGTAGATAAGGCCCTGGTGGAGTTCCCACAATGAAGATGCCATCATTCTAGCCGCGAATAGTTACCAAGTTGCCCACTCAATTGTACTGAGAGCCACGCTTTCTGTTGCTTGTTGTGTACACTACATGCATTGGAATATGGCGCAGAGTAATCTTGGTTAATTATGAAAAGCTAGTCTCAAGATTTTATGAGTACCGGGTTCGAATCCCGGTCGGGTCATGATGAAAAACGAACTTTTTTTGATTGGCCTCAGGTCTTGGATGTTTATCTAAATATGTATTTGTTATAATATATAGTATCATCGAATTAGTATCCCATTAATCCCATAACACAAGTTTCGAACTTACTTTGGGGCTAGCTCAATCTGTGTGACTTGTCCCTATATATAAAAGAAAAAAAACAAAGATTGAAACGTGAAATATTGATGACAAATTTAAAAAACTTGGTGACAGACTCTTATTTCCTAGACTACGCGTTAAATTATAAAATCTAGACAGTTATTGTAGAGAAACCTGACCCCCCCAAAACGAAATAAGAAATAACTTTTCTCATGTAATTCTCAATGTATTTAAACGAAAATTGATAAAAAATTACATTTTGATTAGGTACCTCTAGTATTCGATGAAATTTCTTTGAAATCTGACTAGTATTATTTCATTTTATTTATTAGTCACATCAACGAGTGATCGAGTTACATAAAAACCTAATTCTTACTTCGTTTAGGGCGTCAGGTTCCACGGTAGCTATCTGTAAATTAGTGTTAGTATTAACTCGTAAAGTTTTGACTCATAAAGTATATGTCATGTTTCTCAATAGCCAAATCCAAAAATATTTTTTCTCTATTTTTCTTTGAGGCTTTTAGCCATGCTTGACTATGTCAGCCTCATAGGGAAGTTCGTTGGACAAACTACTCCATGTCTCCCATTGCAAGTGTTGCAAAGATGTACAACTTCTTTGCATCACCCGAAAGAGGGTTACTTATTATTTCGTTAATGTTCCCACCACCCAGACCCAGCCTCATTTGTGGAAACAATCTGTTCCATTTACGAAAAATAAATTCTATTACCAAATGTGACCCGTTTCTATGTCGCGCAGTGCACGGCCACTTGAAACTCCAGTGTAATATGTGAAGTTGATAACAATCGTAATAGTTGCGATTTGGATGACTTGATGTGGTTATTAGTACGCCTAGTATAGTATGTACTATTTACTTTGACGATATAACATCTCTAGTAGTATTTAATGCCAGCTGTGCTTGGGTAACGTTCGAGTTTTGGCTTAGCGGATAGCGGTTTACGATACGTTGACCAGCGGGGCGTGCGATTAAAACAAATGCAGTAAAATATTGAACGACGACACACCACCATCGACGGCAGCGTGTGCGTTTTTCAAAAGGGGAGCGGAGAGGAAGGCAGGAGGTGAAAAAGACACGCGACTCAATGAGTTATTATGAGTCGTACAAGATATGACCAATAATATTTTGTCCCAATTTGTTAAGCATTTTGTTCTATTTTTTTTTTAAATCACTTAGTTGGAAAACAAGCATAAGGCCTGCTCGATGTTAAGATGGTAATTTAGTACAATAGCATCGCATACGTTGTAATGTTTATTTGAGACAAACAGCATCTCTAGCTTTTTGACTTATAATGTGTAAATGCTTCTAGGCACACATGTTTTAGAATACAATATAGAACATTACATAACTCACGCATTCGTTGTCATCTGTTTTGTGTGTTAAATAAATGAAATTAAATAGTCCAACAGGACGAGAAACGAGGTTAAAACGACGATATTTTAAATATATTTTTAAAAGCTTACATAAATTGTAACAAAAGATTAAACGAAACTGCTAACACAGCATTCTAATAAGAATATCTCAAAGGAAATCTCAATAACAAATAAGAATAGGGTACCGCATGTAAATACTCGGTGCCTGAACAATAGGACGCCGCAACAGCAATTTCGACGGAACCACTAGCAGTACAACTTCGTGCAAAGGTTAGTTCGATTACCAAACGGGAGCAGCGTACTGGCACATTGTACGCGTAAAGCAGTAAGTGACTATCGCAAATATTCCAATGCAGATAGTTTTTCTTCTGTCTCCAAGTGTTTCTTTTAAGGAGATTTTGACCCGGCCTAGTAGATAGTCTATGTAGATAGTCGTCAGTCAACAGTGTTTGCCTGATCGATTTTTCAATGCTTCTTACTCCGTCTGATATCTTTCTGATTTTTTTAATTTTTTTAAAAGAGATAGCTATTTAAAATTTATTCAAATAAGAAACAAATCTATGTATGTATACACTAAAACTAAACTAAACATATTAATATAAACAAATTATATTGAACCTAAAACTAAAAACCTTAAAAAATAAAATAACTAAAATATATTATTAAAAGGAGTCCCTTTAGGCAAGGTTCCGAAGATACTGGCAGCGTTCCCCCTTTGAATAGCTAGACTAATTCTTTGTCCGAGGTAGCTGCCAGCTCTTCGGTCTCCTGTGATGTCTTTCTGATTAAATTCGTCGTGAGTTCCAAGACAGCTGTAGTTTCTCCATAGGGACGTCAATAAGCTTCTTTGCTTATTGTCAATCTGAGGTCGCCGTTGTTGATTTTGGATTTACAGGAGACACATCAATGATGGTGTGCTGGTTTCACCAGCGGTCTGCGTTGACTAGACGTATACCTCGACGCCACGTCATGTGCAATCATTGTTGTTTTAATAATTAAGTCATATTTTGAACTTTTCGACGTATCTTTGTTTTGTTCATGATTGAATATTACATTCATTCGACTTGGATCCATTATTTGATCCCATTACGCCGCAGAGACACCGCGCACGAACACCCGACTAAATTATTACTTACTTACGTGTATTTGTGTACAATTTTGCTATGCACTGATCCTTCAAATATTCGAGTAAATTATTTTACAATGTCGCTACTGTTCCCTTCAATATATTTGTGTGTGTTCATCGCATTTGATACAAAAGTGCGCCAAGTTACAGGTATCTGCAGGGCGCAACTCGCGAACTCGAAACTACAGTAATAAGCACTACTGCCTGCGTTGCACTTATCACCTACTTGTAAATTCACATTGGCGATTATAACTGCAACATGAGAACATCGGCGTGGACGTAAAATAATTCTATTGTGTTAAAACACGTATAGATTTTTTGATATGATGTTGATAATCTGTTTTACGAACTAGCCATCAGGCTGCCAGTAATTACTTTTTGATACATTTTTTATTATTTTGATGTGTGTCAATTTATTTAACTTTATTGACCACAACACAAAAGTACTGATACAATAGGCGGACTTAATGCTAATTTGTATGCTCTACGAGTCAACCATTGGGAAGTGAGCGCAGAAATTCTCGAATACGGTTTTATCTGCCTCCGTAACTTTTATTTTATTACATTCCCTATTTGACATTGAGCTTTTGTTTTCCACTTCTTTCCTTACCTTCATATTACTGAATTAAAAAAATACTTATGAGTACAGAAGTCCCTGTACCTCTTAAGGTACTACTGAGACTAAAGACCACAGTCTTTAAGGTGCTGATAGACTTGAGCATTCACTTGTAACAGAACATCGAGCATTCGCCGTTTTTATATTTTCCGAACTGAACAACGAGCCGAGCCACGAGCCGAGCCGAGCATAGAGCCAAATATTGCTACGAACATCATGAGCATTCTAGCGAACAGAAGATGGTGGCAAACTAATCTGAATCTAGAATGCTCGCCAGGACGCTCGATAGAATGCTCGCTAAAATGTTCTCGTAATTTTTCTGTTATGTAACATTCGCAAGAATGCTCATTACAAGTGAATGCTTAAGTCTATCAGCACCTTTAGGTACCTATAATACAATTGGGTCGGGTTTTCTAAAAAAAATCAATTTGATAAATATTTTAATGTAGCGTTATAAAACGCCAGTGTTAAGAGTTCGACGTCTTCGAAACAGAATATTTAAGCAAGGGGCTACCTATATATAAAATTACAACTTTATTTACTAACAGTTGTCGCCACTCGTATTGCTAGGTTCACAGGGTAAAGCAGAACTTATATAATCAACTCAGCAAAAATAAAATTGTATTAGGAAAAGGTATTTGTGAATTTTTATTTTAGTTTCATCCTTTTTCATGTCAAAGTCAAGTTTTTATTCATGTTAATCTATTACAAGTTTTTGTCAAACGACTTCTTTTCTAGTATTAGGGAAACGATAGATTTATACTAAAAAGAACTGACAAGGATTAAATAGAAGATAATCGGTGAATTGTTAAAACTCATATTTAAAGTTCTTCTTCAACCATTGTCAACCCACTGGTAGGTCTCCTCCATTTTGCGCCATTGAATACAGTGTTGGGCTCTTCTTTGCCAGTTCTTGTTGCTTTTGTGATGTCGTCGGACCACCTAGCTGGCTGTCGACCAACACTTCGATGTTGTGTTCTTGGAAGTCGTTCCCATTCGGTAAGTTTATGGCTCCATCGGTTGTCAGTTCTGCGGGCCACGTGTCCTGCCCATCGCCATTGTCATTTTTAGGGTTCCGTACCCCACAAGGAAAATCGAAACCCTAAGAGCCACAGCACACGGCGTATTTTATACATGCAGAGGACGCGCGTTTCGTGCTACATTGAGCTCTTTGTATGTTAGACGTCACGATGGAATGATTGCAACACCGCCTTGGATAAAGATACGCAATACGCCGTGTGCTGTGGCTCTAAAATCACTTTGTTTTTAATGATCCATTATAACATGTCTGTCAATGTCAAACTAGAGAAGGAAAAGATCGCTTGAGACTTAATTTGAAATTAAAATGTGTCCAGAATCTGGCTGTTAGACATTAAATTTAATATATCATTAACTTCACTCTTTCTGTAATACTCAAAATAAAATAAAGGCCACATCTAAGGGCCACATATTTTAAGTAGGCGAAACATTTAATTTTTGGTGCACTACACACTTTGAATCAATTTTAGAAAACATTATTAGAAACATTGCAGGCATTTTACATCAACTTACCACAAATCTGCCGTCTGAACTGGTGGTAGGAAAAAATAGTGACGATTCGAAAGAGCTTATATTATGCCTATTTGTATAAAAATATTTTGAATTTGAACTTGTAACATTGTAATGTTATTGTGAACATTGAAATAAAAGTTATTGTGTTTTAAGTAATCTTTACAAAGCATAAAATGAAGTCGCTTACCTGTCTGTCTGGATGTCTGTTTGTCCCTATGTATGTTTCAATCTTTGAAACTACGCATAGGATTTTGATGCGTTTTTTTAAAAAGATAAAGTGATTCAAGCAAGAGCGAGGTTTATATTATATTATGTATAATACATTCCGTATTATATAACTAAAACTTCGTAAACATACGAAAATAAGTAGAATTGATGTTGTCTTAAAATAGGACAGTGCCGTAAATGATCGATAATTGTATATATTTACCGAAAGAGTAATCTATGGCGATCATTACACATTGTCATCGATGTGTGTTTTCGTGGAGAGGGCGCTGCCTAACTATAATGGCCAATTTCAAATAATGACCGCTATATGGAGGTGTACACACGCAGGCAATACTATTTCACTAGCCAATTTATTATATTGATTTTTAGGACCTTTTTTTTGACAGCCCCCGAAAGGCTTTGGTAGTGACTCCAGAGTACGCGGGATCGATTCCCGCTCGGGGAAAACATGTTATGGCGTTTGTGTTTGTTTTGAATTTGGATGTTTTCTATGATAAAATTTACATGTATTATTATTTACAATAAACATCCAAGCAGGCTAAGCCTAAACTGTCAAAATTTTAAATATTTATTCATAGAGTGGGTCCTCCCACACACTCTCTCGTCAATTTTACAGTATTATTTATGTTCATTTATGTATTAATTAATCTACTCCAGAAACTACTACTCTATCTCCATTTCTTTTACCACTGGTAAAAGAAATGGAGAAAGAAAACCAGTTACGGCCTTTTTTTGTCATATAACAATACATTTCATATTTTTAAATAAAATATAGATCCGGTACGTACAGAAATTAAGTACTAAACGCGGGATGTCAATCCAAATAGTGCTATGGTCAAATCCTAAATATGTCAAATATGTAGGTGTTGACAAAACGAGCCGACCAGTCCTCCAAGATGACATGACAACCACAACTGAGAGTCGGCATCAGCACATTATTATTGACTAACCGTTTTTAGTCAATAATAATATAAAATATATAGAGACAATGTATCGAGACAATTCATACAGATTAAGCTAGCCCGAAGCAAGTTCGAAAATTGTGTTATGGGATACTAACTCAACGATATTATATTTTATTAACTTATTTCCAACACTTGATACAAAACATAAAATTTCTTCTCATTAATAATTATTATTGGGGCACCCATTTTTGGGTGAAGGTGAAGTAATTATATTTTATAACAAATACATAATATAGATAAACATCCAAGACCCGAGGCCAATCAGAAAAAGTTCGTTTTTCATCATGACCCGACCGGGGATCGAACCCGGGACCTCCTGGGTGGCGGTCTGGCGTGGTAACCATTACGCCACGGAGGTCGTAGTACGTAATAATAATGTGCCGATGCCGAGGCTTGAACGCGCACTCAAACTTACTTATTTTTTCACCCAACCCGAACTCTGTCGAAACGTCGGAAAAACAAGTAAGTTTGAGTGCGCGTTCAAGCCCTGTCAATAATAAGGCATCGGCACAGTTTGTTGGTAAGAATTTTTGTTAGTTCCTGAACTACAACTATTACCTGTGGGTGTACTCTTATATCTTAGACAGTGCTAGACGCTAAATTAGCATAATGTTTTAATATTATTTGACTATAAATGAGTTTAATTATATTTCTTAATTACATTTCACAAGAATTAAAGTCAATTTTATTCCTTAATTAATTAAGAAAAAAACATCTAGTAAGTGTTATTCAAAAGTATAATTTATTAAAAATATTTCAGAATGAAAATCTTTTCATTACAAAACACGTGCGGAAAGTGAGCTATATTATAACAAGTCAATTTGTTACCCTAAGGTGGCCTTGAAAAGATTGCTTTGAGCAATAAGGCCGCCTTGTTGCATATACACTAGTTTGTTATATCACTTGTTTGTGTGTTGCAAATAAAGTTTATTCTATATTCTCTATCAAGTGTACCAATATTATTGTCGTGCACTGTATTATTATAATGGGCGCGTAGATCAGTGATCACAGTGACATAATAATCTGACGATAATAGACGTGAATAGACCGTGTTCCGAGCCATTAGCCCGCGTAATGTGGGATTATTGTGCCGTCCACGCAGCGTTATGTCAATGTTATATTGATAGTGAAAATTTATTAGTTTTTTATTTTTATATTAGTCGATGGCCTGATATGATGTAATTCTTTTTTATCTATACTAATCTATACTAATATTAGAAAGAAGTAAAGTTTGTGTGTTTGTATATTTGTTAAATTGTAAGGGGTAATCTCGGGATCTACTGGACCGATTTTAAAAATTCTTTCACCAATAGAAAGCCACATTATTGCTGAGTGTCATAGGTTATATAAAAAACCGGAAAATAAAAAGGCTTTTACGTGGTAGTCGGTTTTGCAAAGTGAATCGGAGAAAAAAAGGTGTACTAAAAAAGGATTATTAACATTATGCCCAACGAAGTTGGCACGGGTCAGCTAGTGGAAAATAAAATTCAAAGTTAAAGTTTTTATTACTTACAGGCTTATTTTTGAGCTACAAGCATTTTCAAACCGTTGTTACTTTGGAAAACGGCTTTGTAATAAGAATAACAGACTAGAAACACCACTTGCTCTTATAAAATGGTACTAACACAGGTTACAATCACAATACACAAAGTAAGCTAGGCTTAATCTGCTTGTATTATCCAGGCAGGTAAAGGAGGCAACCAAGCAAACGGTCGGACTGATGGTAAGCCGTCACCATAGTCTATAGAATAGACGCTTGCAATACCGGGGGTATCACTCACGCGTTGCCAACCCTCCCAACCCCCCCAAGTGGAGCTGGAGACCCTACTCACCTTAGGAACACAGCATGGCCGAGACCAATGCTATTTGGCTACGATCTTCTGTAAGGTGGAGGTCATTTCCTAGACGGGCTGCTCCGATTTGGGCGGATTATCCGCTGTGCCCTACCTCTCTTGTAAATCTATACTAATATTTTAATACATAGAAATCACCCAGATTCCAGAACAAACACAAAAGCCATCACATAATGTTTGTCCGATCGGGAATCGAACTTGCTCCATCATCCCTCTGCTGCCGAAGATACACTGCCAACGCACCACTGGGATGTCAAACTGCAGCAGAATTTACAAATAAATAAAAATTCCTATCTTATATTGTAACACCGTCTATTGCGTGATCGAGCAAAAGCATTTGGCAACATCGCAAGTTCATAATAGTAATTAAATATAATTTCTAGTTAAGCCGTCGTAACGTTACATAATTATACTAGAACCTTGAACCGTCACAGTTAATTTATACCCAGGCGAGCTATCCGTTAATTCTGTTGAAAAGCGACAATTTTCCAAAAGCCAGGTAAAAGTTATACCGCGATGTTGAAATAAGAATAAAATTGTTATAGGCATACGCACTGCGCATTGGAAACGCTGCGGTATTTAAATATTGAGTATTAAGAGTTTTGTACTACATTAATATTAATTTAATTAAGTAGGTATATAAGTTGTAAATGACCAGAGAATGTGCCTGTGTAGGCTTAGTCTCTAAGTAAATGATTTGAGTTTAAGTTTGAACGCCTGGAGGGGCTGGTCTGCCCACTCTTGCCAATACTACAATAATTTTGTGTTTTTAATATTGTGTTTGGCATTCCTCGTTATTTACACGTATATTATTATTGTAAAGTCTGGGGGGAAAAAATGAAAAATAATAAACTTTCAAATGTTAGTTAAGTATAACGTCAAATCAAGAAGACTTTTCATACAAGCCCTTTGGAATCCTTCCTTTTTTCCTACCACCAGTTCAGAGGGCAGAATCCTAATAACAGGTAGGAAACTTAGCACTGGCTCTTTTAAAATAGTACTAATACAGGTTTACAATCACGTTACTAGGTACTATATATATATAAAAATGAAACCCGTTTTCCGTTGTCACGACATAACATGAAAACGGCTTGACCGATTTGGCTGATTTTTTTTTAGAATATTCCTTGAAGTACGAGGATGGTTCTTACGGAGAGAAAAATTCAAAAATTCCCACGGGAAAGCGGGATACACGCAAACGAAGTTGCGCGGGTTTCGCTAGTAGGAAATAAAATAACAATTGCAAATAAATAAAATTTAAAAAAAGAACGATTTTACCTCAACGAGTTTTCAATCATTGTAGTTCCCATACATATTTTATCTCATAAGTCACAAAAGAAGTCGTTAAGTCAAAGATTAATATGGTTCATTATGCAAAATTGACCTATAAATTGATGATATCGTCTGATGGCTTAGTAAGCGTGCCTTCTGAAGCGGGAACAATACACAATGAGATGATTATAGACTAGTCAACTTCACGATGATGTACGCACGAACGCAATATCACCAACACGGCTAAAGAAAGAAAAATATTTCGTAGAAAGATCATTATAATAAACACAAGTAACAATAACAAAAATAAACAATAGGACTAAAATTCTACCAAAAAATGTCACCGCTCCGCTATTGCTGACTGACGCAGGTATTCTGCGGAAGTCTTATGCTTGCATGCATGATGCTCATACATAGAAATAACTAAAATGGTCTAAGTAAAAAAGGCTGTTGTTACTATGAATTTCAAACACTCCGTCGCCATGGCTGTTCTACACTGTATAGCATCTTAGAGTTGTCTGAGCGACACCGCATGCGATTACCTACACATAAAAATCCATTGCATTTGTTGTTCGGCGTGCTGGATTTGCAACTAGGACCGTATAACCAATCCTTGGCCAGAAGTGGTGGTACGCCAGTGTTACGAACTTCTTTGCAGCGGGTAACGGTATCTTGGGGATCACAGTGTGAGCACTAATACTATAGACGTTTATTCATCGGATTCCCTTGGCGTTTCACCCGCGTTTATCCAACCAAGTGGGTGTACAACCAGTCTATCATAAACTGTCGGGATCGCGAGCCCGCTCATCAGTCATCGTCGCGTGTCGCGCGTAGAACCGCCCGTTTGACGATTAAACTAATTAAAAATAGTATGCATCGCTCATACGCGTGTCATAGTTTTGAATATTGCGTTGAATATACGTAGTATGAAAAACGCTTTCCATCCATGAATCTGTCGTTCAGTCGACTTAAAAATCGATTTAAAAACTTGAAGTCGATTTTAAAACAAATAAATTCTAGATAATTCGGATAAAAAGGCCTTGAGAAGATTGCTTTTAGTAATAAGGTCGCCTTATTACATATACACTAGTCTGTAAGATTGTGTTTAATGTATTTTTTCCTGACTGTAATGCAAATAAGGCATTATATGTATATCTATCTAAAAACGAAACACAAACACTAATTAAGTAATTACAATATTTAACACAATGGATATTTTTAAAAATAACATAATCGCTATGCAGCCATTCAAAAAGGTCATAAGCTCATCTCATAATTATAGTAGAAAAAATATTTTCCCATTGGAATGACATACTTTCACGGGATAAAAAGTACCCCTCTAAAGCTCTGTACCCCTGACAATATGTATACAAATTTTCATAATGATCGGCTGCTTAGTCAAGCCGTGAAGGAATAACAAACAAACTCACTTTCTCATTTATAATATTAGTATGATGATTACTATGTTTCAATACAGGATATAAGAAATGCACCGTTCGGCTGCGTTTTCACCAGAGACGTGCGAGGATGCCTAGCAAAGGATGTGTTTGTTAACAACCCTTTATTTAACTCCAATGGAAAGGGTTTAGCGGAGTGAGGTTTGTGTAACCAAGCAACAGATTGCTGTGAGGGATACGTTGCGAGGGTGTGTTTTCTTATGTCATCGATCCATCTAGCAGGTGATCTGTCAGTTTTACAGTGCCCCGTGCATCTCTGGCTACTGTTCATCCCGCTACCAGCTTCGTCCACTTTGATAACTTAATTTTCGTACCAGTTATAATATTTGGAGATACAGCGTCGTCGCGCGTCAATGTACTATTGTGATTCTATCGACAGAAACCTGTGTTTTTACTGTATTTTTCTATAATTTAATAGAACTGTCGATTCTCCTTTGATAATTAATAAATAAACTTTTTTGTTTTTGCAAAGTTACTTCAAGCCGAATTGCGCTTCAGGCGATTTTACCTTCCTACGATGTATTTGGATCGGAAAATGTAAAGCTTACAATGTTTGTATAGGTCTGAACTCATAATATTCTGAATTAATTTTCAATGTTTTGCGTAATGACAGTGACCAGGCCGCCGGCGCGAATAAGGGTATAACTTTTGTTTTGATAACAAACCCGAATTTAACCTGGGATCGAGTCCGGAAACCATAGCCAGTGAATAATAGTCGGACTTCTGTCGTTAGCCGATTATACAACGTTTAAGATTATAAAGTGACTGTTTCTTGTGTAATGACCTTAAGTTTTGGGAGATTTGTAATAGATTAATTTTAGCTCTGGTCAATGGATCCAAGTAGACGGAGGGGTGCTGAATCCAGTTTTGATGTTCACGTACGGGTTACTAAAATATATTTTGCTGTGTCTCTGTTACTAAGGAAGAGCGATCAACGAGAAGACTTCAATAATTCCTACTGCGTCTAATATCTTTCGTGTGAGTTCCAAGACAATTGTAGTTTTCCCCCGGGACGTCAATAAGCTTTATTGCTTATTGTCAATCTGATATCGCCGTTGATGGTACAGGAGACGCAACGGTGGTCCTACTCTCTGAATAAATGATCTCATCATAAAGAGGTAAAATTTGTGAGGTTGTAGGAAGTAATCTCAAATGTGGAACCGATTTCAAAAATTATTTTAAAAATACAAAGCCACTTTATTTGTATTAATTAGTGTCATGAGGAAAAATAACCCAAAAATAAATAGAGTTATTTAAATTATTTTATTTTGTAAATTGCACCCAATTTTGCAGGTTCGGTTAAAAACAATCACACATTTCAGAGCAGACGTATGAAATAAAAGCCCAGTTTCCCCCCCGGCATCCACTCGTTCATTACAGGGCAACGACAATTTCCGGCCGCCATTTTGGATCGGTGCCCGGACCGGATATGACGATTTGATAATTTAAAAACAGTCACGACTCTACTGAAGTGACGTATGGCACTGTATGTGACAGAGGTACGCTTTTGCATGAGCATTTCTGCCGATTTTTCTTCAAAGAGATTTCAAAGGGAGCTGTTGTGGCTTTGTGGATAACGAAACTGCTTATAAGTGGAAATCACTACTTCTAATCCTGGACATGTAGCACTGTGGGCTTACTTCAATTCTTACTATGATGCTTCCCTTCACTGGCAGACCAGTGGCAGATCAGAATATTTATCTAAATATGCGAAATCAGAAAACACGAATATAGTATTGAATAAAAGAGGTAAGCACAAATGAGGAATGTCAAAATAGCGCTCGAGAGGTAAAACAATACAAATTCTAAATGTTAAAAAGGTAGGTGTCGACGAAACGAGCAGACCAGTCCCCCAAGACAACCGTTCAAGAGATGACGCGAGAGTCAGTCCGTTTGTGCTGTTTTTGAATTCTATAAACAATCGTATAATTTATGGGACCAGATAAATTAGATCGTCAGAGTTAGTTAATTTTAGTGATGGAGAGGTTCCCAAACACCTTTTGAACGACGGATGCTACTGACAGCTGATTATTTGGGAATCACGGAAAGGGGTGGGTTCCATTCCGGCGGCTCGCCATGAACAACTGAACTGTCGAACTGTCAAAAATTCAATGGACTTTTCATACATAAAGGTTTGTAGACATCTACAACTGAATTTAGGGTACTTTACTAAATATTATTATTTAACTCAAAATGCTTTGTTACGTGTGTCGTTCGAAAATGAACTACCTACTGTGTTTTTAATATTTTCTTTCGCAAAAAATATTTTTAAAATTTTGTGCTAAAACTGTGTTAGCATAGTTATTAATTTGTTTACCAAATTACAGCTTTCTAGTTTTACGCGTCTATGAGCTAGACCGCAGACAGACGGACATGGCGAAACTATATTCTTTGTTTACTATAGAACACTAAAAACTAGAAGTAGGGTTGCTAAATACGGTCTAAAGTACTTAGCGAAGCAATCAACTCTGTAAACAAACGAAATGTTTTCATGAACAGTACATCACATTCCGGCGCACCACACTGTATAATTGTTTGGTTACGTTGCGCAAAATTCCTGTGGAGACTACAGCCAATCACCAGTTCCGACCATCCGACGATCCGAATTAACTAAATAACCATGAAATGTGCCCAGTGTACTCAACAGAAACAATTCCACCATTATGAAAACTCTCTGTACATTTCCGCAGTCGGTTTGCCGGTGGAAATATACGGGGGAATATTGTAAACATTACTGCAAACTTAAACTGAAATCATAGAAAGTCCATGAAAGGCCTACGTTTCATTTAACATTTACAACTTGTACATTTAATGAAATTAAAATTAACTAATTTATAAACTACACCATTTCGGTAACAAGCAAAATGACCACCGGTAAAAGAAATAGATTTTGTATGTTTAGCGAGGACAGGGAAAAGGTTTGCAAAGTAAAATCAACTTCCATTAGTGGAGAGGCACAGAAGAAGAATTAAGGCGTACTCTGTTCTAAATTAGCAGAAGCCAGTGTAAACGCCACCGGTTTATCTTAACGACTGACATCCATCGACAGCAGCCGGCTTAAAGTGCCCTCCAAAGCAATAAGAAGTTCGAGATCACAAAACCCATCCAAACAAACAGAGTCGACTTCGCTTGAATTGCATATTGGTTTATACGACACATCAACGTCATCGAGCGCCCAAAAACGAATAAATTTATATAACCGCAGCAGCAAAGCCTCCAATATCATGCCTTATGTTTTCATTTTTCTGTTAGCAGATCCAACAAACCTAATTAATAACGGTCCCGAGTGCCTTAGGCCCAGAATATCACAAAGGAGTTGGTGCGTTAAAAAGCATTGCATTTTGTTTCCTTGCTCGTCTAACTTGAAATTAAATTCCAACTTATAATTATTAAAACATAAAGTTTATTTTCAATCAATGTTAAGTGATCGGACTTTATCTAAACTTGGATGATTTTAACAATACAATCCGTTCTTATATCAATGCATTTATAATATACTTTTGTATTTCGATATTATGTCGTTCGGGAAAATAATTTTTCACTTCCGATGATGTTAATTATTAGTACATTGGGTTATTTTTTACATTTAAAAGGAATAGATAGGTTATTTAACCCAAATTCTCCAGTATACCTCAAAGAAAAATTTCGATATCTCTGCGACTCACATGACAGACAACTTCGCTCTAATGATTCTCTCAAACTTTTCACTCCTCTTTTTCATTCTGGATTTAAGTCTAATTCCTTCACTCTTCATGCTTCACGACTCTGGAATGCGCTGCCTGGCCCTATCAGGGATTCCCACAATTCTTTCATCTTTAAAAAAAGAGTACGTGCTCATATTTTCAGTGCTCTTAATTTAAGTACTTAATATTTGTCTTTTAATTTACAATACATTGCTTATAAAAGTAATACAAGAATCATCAATTATTTGTATGTAAGTTGTATCTATTATGTATTATATTTATTACTTATGTATTTTATTATTGTATTTATTATCTATTCATTTTATTTTATTTTTTGCATTTATTGTTTTAATAATATCTTATTCGTTTAATTTAAGCCGTAATCGTGAATTTCTGCACTCCCAATGGTTGACTGGTAGAGAATGCAGTATCAGTACTTTGTGTATTGTGGTCAATAAAGTTATATAAATAAATAAATAAATAAATAAATAAAATAAACTAAAGCCTACGCCATGGAGCTCCTCATTGATTTAAAGACTATTAAAATAAAATATGATAATAAGTAAAAATAAAATAGAGGTGATCAGTGGTCGCCTGTGAGGCTGTGACTCTGTGACTAGTGCAACTGGTCGAAACTTCAGGCAATAAGAGGGTATGATCGCGTTAATTCCCGTTTTATTATTAATTTATAATAATGCAACGCGAAAGTTTTTAAGTCATTAAAAAAACTTCATGGCGATGTCGCTCTGACCACACAGACATTTCACATTTATCGTAATAGTAAAACATGTTACATTTGATTATTACTATTGAATGATATTGTGTGACTGAAAAATTTTCATTGTCCCTTCTCCCTTTATTTCTAAACTACGAAAAACACACTAATTATAGTTCAAACAATAAGCCACTACCGGGGCAATGTTGCGTCACTATTTACTAATTCCTATCTGAAGTCAAACATTTGGAATTGTTTTACAAAATATCTATTGCACACTCAATATTTCTTAATGATACAACTTTAGAATTCAGTTTTGCTTGTGTTAAATGATTAGAAATTGTCTATTTGATGAATAGGGGTGACGCACAGACAGTTTTAAGTTGGAAGACAAGACATTTCTATAAATTAATAGTGCGGAATGACAGAATGAGGTGTTCCTAGCTTTTATTTTAATTTGACTAAAGACATGCGTACATAATTATAGTTGGGTGTTTGTAATGGTTTGCATGGGGAACATACTGTAAAATATTATAGTAAGAGTAGTACAGTGTACTGACTTTCCTGATGGCAAGCAAGTTGAACCCTAATTGCAGAGACAAATAATGTACGCGGACGCTTGCAATACCGGGGAAGCGTCTCTAAGCTACGGTGATGCTTACCAATTTTACCATCAGTCAGGCCGTATGCTCGTTTGCCAACTTTGTGGTATATAATGGTATGGTCGGGCAAATAAAAAAAAATCTGGTATTGCAAAAAAAAAAAACCTACTCCAGTATTGAAAATAAAAAAAAATCACTGAAAATATAATAAATAAAGCGACAAGTTTAACAAATCTGTTAAACTTTGGGATGCACAATAAATTTTTAAGGCGTGTACGCACGACCGAACACGAATATGGTGAACATCGAACACGAACACTTTGTTCGCACGTGCGTACCACTAACGAACATCAAACAATTTGTTCGTCAAAAGTGTTCGTGTCGATCCAATTTGTTGTTCTGTGTGGACGATGTTCTCAGCACCACCGAACAAGAACATTGTTATCACGAACATCGAACCAAAAGAGTAAGGCTTGGTAGCCTCTTTTGTTCGACACCATGTTCTTGTTTGGTCGTGAGTGGTTGCGCGCGAACACAAGTAGAACTATGTTTATAGGTGTTCATGTTCGCTTTGCTAATTTACGTCCACACGTGCGAACCACATGTTCGGTGTTCGTGTTCGATGTTTACCATGTTCGTGTTCGGTCGTGCGTACACGCCTGACATTATTTAATGTTTTTTTGACAATAATATTTATTTTTTATTTGATTATTGTCAATCTGAAGTCGCTATTGTTCGTTCTGGCTTTACAGGAGACAGCGGCGAAATACGTTATACTGTTGTGGTCTTGTTTTTAGCGACTAAACTACCGTTTAGTTCATTATTATAAAGTCAAATATTTTTCAAGAGAAGTAGGGCACAGCGGATAATCCGCTCAAATCGGAGCAGCCCGTCTAGAGAAGGACCTTACAGAAGATCGTAGCCAAATAGCATTGGTCTCGGCCATGTTGATTTCCTACGGTGAGTAAGGTCTCCAGAGCTCCACTTGGGGCGGTTAGGAGGGTTGGCAACGCATGAGTAATACCCCCGATATTGCAAGCGTCTATAGGTTACGGTGACGGCTTACCATATCAGGCCGACCGTATGCATGTTTGCCACCTTTGTGGTATAAAAAAATATATACTCTAACAGGTCTATTACAAGTTCTTTCGAAAAACTAAAATTTTTTCCTACCACCAGTTGAGAAAGTTTCGCACTAAGAAGAACGGGCAATAAATTTAGCACACTTTAAAATGTTACTTTTTAGATCAATAAAGATAAACTATTATGTGAATAAATGATGCATATATAAATATGTGATGCTCGTTCCAATTGCAGTGACTCAAACCTTAATAACTCTTTTCAAATACAAAGAACACTTGACCTGATTCCTGACGTGACTCAATTTAGTGCTGGCTTATTGAAAAGGTTTACATCATTTATTATCTATTAAGGTACTTATGTTTTCGACAGACTCGGTGATCGAGTGGTTAACGATGACCACTTTGTCCCACGGGCCGCAGGTTAGAACCCTGCACAAGGCAAATGTATACGTGAAATACATGCAACCTTTGTTTAGTTTGGTACTAGAGAATGTTGTGTGATTCGTCCAAGAATATTTAACTTAGCACACATCTCTTGCATCACATCACTCACACCAATCTGTCGCCTGCTCATAAAAATCTCATTCCACTAAGTCCTTTCCATGAGAGCCAAATGAATTCCATGGTAGTCTATTCCCTCGCCGCAAAGAAAATGGGAAGTTCTTGGAACTTCTCCGTTCAGAAATTGTTTCTCTCACAGAAAAAACCCTATGTTGCTTCACGACAATATTTTGAAAGAGGATGGTCGATTTCATAAATAAATAGGTAGGTACTCTATTATTTCATTGACGATAACATGAATTTTAGAAAGATTGCGTCACTATTGCTTTTAAAATTTTAAATATACTACACCTAATCAAACTGTCTATTTGCCATAAAATTTCACTAGCACATTGCACTGTCAGATGACTCATCCGAATCCTTTACAAACCGCTTGACCTGATTTCAAATGACTCACTCTATTTCAATGTTCACAAACTAAACACCAAAACACAGTCGTAAATCTTCGATTATTTATACAACCCTGCACTCATGGCCTCCATTGCTGGTACACATTACACTTAGTAGGTAATAAGTGTCGTATTGTCTTCATTTAATATCATACAACATACTCTTATCTGAACAGAGTGAAAAACAAAGCGTTTTTAGGTGAGGTTACATCATTTGAATAATATTTGTGTTTTCCATTACAACAAGAAATAGATGGGTAATTCAGCGACTGACACCACGAAGGAAGATTACTCAAAGAATGTCGCTACGGTATTGATGGGTTTATGTAATATTTTTTTAATAAATTTGTAATTTAAAAAAGCATATTAGCACTTTTTTACATAACTGTTTAGTTGTAATAAAATGTATTTGGTTCCAATCGAGCAAGTCAAAAAACGCCTGCCGTGATTGACACCATGGTGTCAATCGACTACGTCCCAATTATATGTTACTCGATTGACACCTTGACACCATGGTGTCAATCAGTCAATTCAAAAAGAGTCCTTCCTTGATTGACACCATGGTTCCAATCCTTCGTGGTGTCAGTCGCTGAATTACCCAAATAGATACCTACTTAAATTAAAAATAGTGCGTTGGCAGTGATCCTAGAGAGAGGTAGATGCTAGAGGGAGAGGGCGCAGGTTTGATTTCCGCTCGACGCAAACATTTATGTGTTTATTCTCGATTCTGGGGGTTTTCTATGTATCTTTACATCGGCGTTTTAATGATTCTATCTTGTTAGCTTCTAAAAGTTAATGAATGGCCTGTTGCTGTGACTAGAAACAACCGCTTTAAAAAATTGTTGAAAAAGTTAATTCACACTATATTTTCTATAGATTTAAAATATAAAAAAAGTATTTTTTAAACACTTCAACAGTATAAAAATTGTCAAACACAGTAAATAAAATGACAGAAAAGTTTTCTTTCATCCAACGAATAAATTTTACATTTCTTTGTATAAAACGACAGCATAATTTGTGTTTAAAATGTTCTTAGAATCTAAATCCTGATTTATTTTGTGTTATTGTGTGTTTTGGTCTCTTTGATGTATTTTAGTTCGATGTAATTTGTTGATATGGGAGTATTTGAGATGTTGAAAATGATGTTATTACCTTTACTCTGTCTACCTTTCCAGCGTTTTTGGATTTGGAATTCCGCGTATAGACTTAATTTTGATATGTACCTGGTATTGTCGGCCGTATTCAGAATTAAACTAGTAATCCAAACCAAAACCATTTTACGTGAATAAATGAATATGAATATGAATCTAAAATAGTAATCTAACATTAGCCCATGGTGCCAGACAATCGAGCTTCACTTGATTTGCCGTCTACATAGGCTATGATGCCTTCTCATTCAAATTGCTTTCTCTCCACCCCCTCCTGAAGCCCGATGCGCTGGTCAGACCAGTTCCGCTCTGTCCTAAACACCTCAGTCTGCGACGCCATCCACGCTGCCGAAGATAGAGCAAGCTGCCGCAAGATAGTCCACGAGAGAATGATTCGGAGAGGCCACGACCCTCAGCATTGAGGACTAAAATACGCAAGGAGGATAGGCTATGATGCCTTCTGTTTCAAATTGCTTACTCTCACGTAGTTGCTAAAGAGGGAAGACCTTTCAGTAGGTACTTCCTACTTTATCAAATCTCTTTCTGATAAAATTCTTTGTGAGTTCCAAGACAAGAAGTAGTTGTAGTTTCTCCCCTAGGACGTCAATAAGTTACATTGCTTATTGTCAATCCGAGGTCGCCGTTGTTGATCCTTTCCATACAGGAGACACAATATTGGGTATGTATGGTGAGCTTGTCCCGTAGAACATAAAAAAAAAAATATATTACAATTAAAATTTTTTTGCAGTTTATTATGTATTCGTAGGAATATATTTACTATGCCTATGCATAAAAATATAACCGGAATACTTAATTATCATAAAGTAATGGCGCACGCGCACCCATCGCACGTTTGACCTGCACTCCGTTCATTACCATGATTGATCGACTGCGCCCCCGGCTATAAAGCCATGAGACACTGAAGCGTTAAAAGTGACGCTTTGACTTTTTATAAATAGATATTTATAAAGAGCTGTTAATTATTTTGTAAATCATTAATAACTAGTAAAGGAAATAAGTGTACAGGGTAGAAAATTAAAAATAAAACTTCAACTGTATAAGCATCGTTAAGAAATGTAATTCATCATTTCATAACTACCCATAATCATCCCACTGCAGGGCTAACTGATCTCCCGTCAATCGAAGGGGTTTAGAGCGTACTCTGCCAGACTGCTCCAATGTGGATTGGTCTCCGCCAATCCAGTGTTTTCGAGCCACCTGAAGTCCACCGACTTGTCATTGACCGACGATTTAACGTGCCCTCCGAAGCACGGAGCTTGAGATAACAAAATCCATTCAAATCTGACTAGCTGGCTAGGGTCAACGTTGCTTAATTTGCGTGTTCGTTTTAGAGTGTGACACGTAGCGACACCAGAACTTTACAAATTTATATTATTTAAAATATTTGTTAACAAAAACACATCTTAAGCATTCTCTCTTTGGATTGTGCCTGAGGGTTTACAGGCGTGACCCGGCATTATCATCTCTATATAAGTACCAGTAAGAGGTAATTGCGCAAGCGCAGTTCAGTAGTATCGGCTGACTATTGGCTCGCAGCTGGCGCAAGTAATTAGAACCTCCTTACCATGGTACTTATAAGAAACGTTATTCAAAACTAATTCATCGTACATTGCGGTATTTGTATTGCATGTTTTATAATATAATTTAAATTAAAAGAATTGTAAAATCTGCTGAATTTGTCCATATATTCCTCCATTCTTCTTTCTTGTGGTTCCGTTTCCAAATAAATCAGGAATCAGGATTAGTGGGGTTCACATTGTACGGCGAGCGCTAATCTTCTATTCTATTCTATTCGAGCGGTAAGAACAAAATGTAATAAAATGTTGAATGATACTACGAGTTACGAAGTAGCTATTAAGAAATTGGTGACCAGACACCGCACTTGACGGCAGAGCGAGCGATTTTAGGAGAAAACAAATGTATGCGCGGCCCAGTGTGATGCCACGATGCAATATAGCGCGCTTGCAAATATCGTCGTCGCTTGCTAAAGCCAAAAATCGTAGCCTGGCCGTAAAGGATTCAAAAACGCGATTGCTTTCAGATTGTTAGACTTTACAACTTTCATACGATTAGTAGACGATAACCAGCAATGGTTACCAACTTAAATTTTAGACTCGTTCACGGTGTTTGGCACACACGTGTTCCCAACTAATGCCGAGACAATAACGCCTTGTATTACGTTATTGGGTGTTTCGTAATTCATAATGTCTTCGGTTTAATGATGCGATTTTACGACTATTGTAATTGGATTGAGAGACTGATTGGTCATATATTGTTTTTATAGTTTCAACACTAAAAATAACACGTTTTCATTGAAAATTTGTTGCCGGTAGTCCATGACAGTGATTGTGTTCTCGTCTGCCAACATCTTTCGTAAAAAATATGGAAATGATCTTTTAGTTAAGATGAAAAGTCACAAAACGAGCGATGGAGGGAGCTATGCTTGGAATTTCTATAAGGGACAAGATCTGAAACGAAGAAATCCGACGGAGAACTAAAGTTGTCGATATAGCTCTCAAAGTCAGCAAGCTGAAGTGGCAATGGGCTTGCCATATTTGCCGTGCTAGTGATGGCATGTGGAGGAGAAAAGGAGTGGAGGCCGCGCATGGGGAAGCAAAGTGTAGGCTTCCAGACAGACAGTTGGACAGATGACCTCAAAAAAACGCTTGGAAGCAGATGGATGGGAAAGACGGAGGATCACATTTGGTGAAAAGAATTGTGAAATGTCTTTATCCAGCAGTGAGTAGATACTGACTGAGGATGATAACCACAAATTTTACCGAATGACTTCTAAATTGTAACTCGTCAAACATCTCACCCTATATACGCCTGCCTACCTAAAAGGAAAAAGCGACGCATTTGTGTACTTATAAAAGAAATCGCAACTTATTGACGGGCCAATTAGACCCGCGGAAATGCTCAAAAGAGAAATACTTACATGTCATCTGTCATAATTAATTATGGACCTTAATGTTATGTGGCGTAAGGGCGATGTTGCTGGTTTACTAAGAAAAATCATTCGTCATAGTTTCGGCAGGGTTTTCACTCAGAAATAATTACGCTATAAAGATCTGTGATAAGTAATATTTACAGGGAAAGGCTATTATCTGGTTGGGGGAGGGTTGTCAATGCCTCCATGTTTGGTGTAAGATGGCGTTCATATAATTGATTTTATTTATAAATATGTTTTCCTCAAAGAAATTGTATTTCGATAGATATGAGACTTTAATAATAGTCTAGTTTTCCCTCTGAGTCGTGGTCTAATAGTTGTCGCATATATCACCTTACTTGTAAATAAATCGAGCAGGTGCTTGATAAGGCGAGGTAAGTCTACCATTTCCACCGTTGTTTCTCCTGTAAATTCAGGAAAGTCGGACTTTTTGGTAAATCTATAGTTTACAATATTATCTATATTTATAAAATGCTTTGTCCTGACTGACTGACTGACTGACTGACTGACTGACTGACTGAGAATCAACGCACAGCCTAAACCGCTCATCGTAAAAATCTGAAACTTGGAGGGTGGATTGTTTGTATGACGTAGGCGTCCGATAAGAAAGGATTTTTCGAAATTCTAACTCTAAGGGGGTAAAAAAGGGGTGCAAAGTTACTATGGGACAACTTGATTCCTTGGTCCAATCTACTTCAAATTTTGCATAAAAATTGTTTAAGAGAATTGATGGAAGACGTGATTCTTATTTTATTGAAATTCTTGAAAAATATGTATTTTGTGGGTAATTTTCTTCGATTTGATATCAATACTCATACTCCTTAGTGCTTTTGATTTCAATTACATTTCATTTTGACACATTCGTGAAGTGAAGATGTCATCTGTCATGTAATATTTTTATAAATTGTGAATATTCAAACAAAATGATTTCATAATGTCGTCGTAGGTCATCGTACTATTTATTCTGTTTGTGATCTCGGAAAAACAGCTAAAATTCTAACTATGTTTATAGCGGACTGAATCATATTCATCGATAATAAACAGTAAGTAATTAAATATTAAATTTTATAATATTTGACAGGGGTCAAGTTAAATTGGTCAATGGTTAAATGGCATATTGATATTGTCTCTTTCTTACTTATAGGAAATATCATTACGTCGACTCGCTCTATTATTTCGTAGTGTTGTTGTAGGGATGGTTGTAGGCTGAGGTTGTAGGTATTGAAACACCAAGTTGAAGTGGTTGGAAAACAAGCTCAGGAATATGGATCATTTGATATTAGGTGATTATCGTCGATTATGGAGCACATAGATTCTAGGGTCCCTGACCTGCCCCCTTACTCTTGAAGATAATTCCGCACGATCGCCATTGGATTGTTAATTTTAGGTACTCTTTACAGCTAAACTAGCGCTAACTAAATACTAAACTAAATGAAATCAGATTGTATGATAACCAAATAGTTAGTAAAGTATAAAATTTCAATGGTACGAATTAGGATTTGCTATTAATTTAGCATTTGAAATTATAGAGAATTGAAATTAAAATCGCGATTGCTATGCAGAGTAACCTAGCTGTTGCCGACCTATAATAGGAAAAGACAGGATATATAGCGAGAAATAGTATAAGGAAGGAGATAGATATTTTTTTTATACCACAAAGGTGGCAAACAAGAATTTCGGATATTTCACTCTCCGAACGAAACGCATTGCTGCTTCACGTCAATATTCTGTAAAAGGGTGGTACTTCACCGGTCGGGATAGCCTATTTCATAAACGCCCACTCCAAAGATTGTAATGAGAAGTATTTAAATAGAAAAATAATCATGTATACATATGAAATTGTTCTTGACCGTAGAGACCTGAAATTTGGGTGTGTGATGTAGACAACCGATAAGAAAGGATTTTTTGAAATTCCCACGGGAAAGCGGGATAAACGCAAACGAAGTTGCGCGGGTTTCTCTAGTTACATCTAAAATATTAATCATAAAAAATCATATTTATTTTAAATTACTGATTGATTTGCCTTGACCCAAGTTTACCAAAAAGTCAGATTTTCCGGTCTGATTTGTCGGTAGATGATAGTGCTTCAGGTGACCTGAAGACACTAACACCAGGTTATCTGCACTTACCAGTAGCCGGAAGCATATTAAAAGAAAAAGGAAAATCCCAGGTACTCCAATTATCTATAAAATTAATAAATATATTATCACAGACCACATATTATCACTAACCAGTGTGGTTGTTAGTGAGCCGAATAATCTACTTATCAATTTTAATATCAATCTGATAATTTAAATTTACGTGATAGATGGCATTGTTTTTTTTAATGATACCGGGTTGTACCTGAAGAACATGCGGACAACACGTCGACTTCAATGAAGGGGAGGGAAGAAGGTGACTTGCAACTATAGAAAATTCAGAGGACGGAGTTGTAAGCACTGCTAGTAGTATTAAACGAAGTCACTGTTCACATCAGTTTATGTGTAACAGAGAATTCCTCTAAAAGCTACAGGAATATGATGTATAAATTTTTTTCACATGTTTATATTTGAATTGAGATAATACCTCATTGTTCACTTTGGTGACGAAAGTTACGTAACCAGTTACAGAAGAATGTTTGGTAAACTAGTGAAAGAAGAATTAATTTTCCACTTTCGTAGATCAAAATTATTGCCATATTTGTAACCAGAGGATGGTTTTAGATGATTTAGGCATGGTTTTGGGATGGTTATGGAAAGATTTTCAGATGAATTTGGAATGGTTGTCAGATGAATTTATCATGTTTTATAACTCCTATTAGAATGGAAACATAAGAATTGGCAATAGTATTTAATAAATAAATGAAATACAGTGTACACACCTTTACAAGAATCGGCCATAACAATCAATGGCCAGACTTGTAACTGCGGTGACAAATGGTCCTCAGAGAGCCGAAAGTTGGAGGTGTTTGTGCCTTGATGGGTAATAGAGTAGTTTTTGTTTACTTATAACAAATTAAGCATTAACATTATGGTGTTAGACCTTATTTTCATTACACAGATGATAATGAATGTCTAAATAATGTAGGACAAAAGAAGGTCAATTTTTCAGTGTTAAAAATTTTGGTATTTGTGAAATCATGGTAAGTTTTATTTATTTATTTGGTTAAGTTTACAATAATTTCTTATTATAAAATAAACAGTACATATTCAGCTATTAGTTAAGTTTTAAATTGTTTATGTGCCATATCCATATTTCATTTAAAAACTTTTAATAGTCTTTTCTTCATTTTAAAATATTGCAACATCCTAACCGACTTAATAGTAACTCGTTGTCACGCTAATAATATTAATATGATTCGTGAAATTAACATAAACTTTGATGAGATTCGTAGGCAAACAAATGTTTAATTTAGAAGAACTTACATTTCCAAATAAGCATATCAGTAGCCGACTACCGGCAATACTTGTTACAGAAAACCCGTATTCGCAAATTCCGTAATCCCCTAACTAAACATTTTTGGGCCCGACACGAATGGACGGGCCCTAATTATATTTGCAGTAGATTTATTTCCAACTCCGTTTGTCAATGTTCACGGTTAAATTAATTAAGGAACGGTCACGGGTTCGAACCCCGTGCCTCATGTTTGAATGGCCGTTTGGGATGAGAGCAATTAGGATAAAATATTGCCGCCATTGGACAAAATTCGTTTGGACTTCGATTCCTGTTATCGTGAATCGTTTGTTGTAATAGGTATTATTTTGGGCCAAATTGGTTCGATGTTTGGCGCTGATATGTTGCAAGGAATTATGTTAGCGATATCATAAAAATATGATGTTAATACGGTTGAAATAGGATGCTGATTCAATGGTCATTTCAAATTATTGATAGATAAAAAAGGTATAAAGAAAACAACGTTGCTTACTGTCTGCGAGGGCCCAGAGCAAGCTGGTGATTTTGATTTTTAACTTATTAAAAAAGTTAATTGCATACTACAGCGCATCATAAACGGCTAAGATACGATATAGTTCCATCTTACGATAATGATTTCTGATTACCATATCGCAATTTGATGTTAAGATACCGAGCGATGTAAAGATATTATCTGAAAGTGCGATATGTATCGCATAAACTCAAGTCTTCGAAAGAATGTATCAAGCATGTATTTTATGTTTGCGACACTATGTACACGAATTAGATGAAACTTATTTCATCCAAATGTTCAGCCAAACACGTTAGCGAAGTCGTGGGTACAGTATGTGGTTATTGAAAGGAATAAATTAAAACAAAACATAATTTTACCTCACTTTTCTTTGTATATCATTCATATTACAATTAGGCAATTGTCCTCATTCTGATTCCCTTAGGGCTTAATGATTTCAAAACGTATTTATGATGATTAATTATTCTTCTCGATAATTTTTTCCCAAAATTCCTTCAACTGTTCCAAGCCTGGCTCATTGCTTCTTTTGTAGAATTCTGTATTTTTCATTTTCTCCAACCAGCTAAACAGTTTCGGAAACTTTTCAGTTACTGGCAAGAATATTTCAAACGATGATACAGTAGCTACTACTGAAATATCAGCCAAGGTCAACTTATTGTCCGCTAAAAACTCTTGCTTTTCCAAATATTTTTCTAAAACAGTATAAGCTTCTTCAACGTCAGCCAAACTTTCAGGAGTTGCACTGGTTTTCTTTTCTAATCCAATACTTTGCATAATCGGTTTGAATCTCATGAAGAGTACCGACGCATCGTAGTACAAACGTTGATCAACTGTTGCTCTTATTTTGTAATCTTTGGGATACAAATCTTGATGGGTTTTAGCACCATATTTTGACACCAAATAAGTTATGATGGAGTGACTATCTGACAGAATAAAATCACCATCTTCTAGTACTGGTACGGTGTGCATAGGGTTTTTATCTAAATATTCAGGAGTACGGTTCTCTCCTGTCCATGTATTTATGTCCACCATCTTTGGTTTGAGCCCAAGGACGTCCATAGTCATGTAAACTGCACGCACTGGTCCACTTAAATCAACTTTGTAAAGTATGAGAGGCATTCTGCTGCTGCTTTGGCCTACTATTTATTAAAAACTATTTTGAAAAATTATACATTTATAAAAATAGTCCTTATCAATATGTAGTACGTACTACATCGATAGCACTATCTTTGATAACAACATCGCTTTTCCATTAACATATTATACATTTTATTACATAATCAAATTAAGAGGTTTTATTCATAAGGTTGGCCATAAATCCACCGAAAGCGGTAAGTCCTGGTAAATTGGCTTTCTTGTAAAAATCAGTATCCTTCATTCTGTTAAGCCAGTCTGTTAAGCGTGGAAAGCGTTCAGCACTAACAGGCACAAAGCACTCCAAAGATGACACAGACGCCACTATCGAAATGTCTGCCAGGGTTAATCTACTGTGGGCCAAAAATGAACTCTTCTCCAGATATTTTTCCAGAATGCTATATGACTCTTCGACTCCTTCTACATCTTTTGCCGATGGTTCCTTTGCGCCATCGTAAGCAAGAGATTTAACAATTGATCGTATGAAAGGAAACAGTAGAGTAGCATCAAAATACATACGTTGATCAATTGTAGCTCTCAATGCAAAGTCACTTGAGTACAAATCTTGTCTTTTATCAGCGCCGTACTTCGAGACCAGGTAAGTAATGATGGCGTGGCTGTCAGATAATATAAAGTCTCCATCTTCTAGAACAGGTATGGTATGCATTGGATTTTTGGCCACGAATTCAGGTTTTTTCTGGTCTCCCAATATAGTATTCACTTCAACGGATTCCGCCTCAAGTCCCAGGACTTCCATGGTCATTAAAACTGACCTTACTGGAGGGCTTCCATCGATTTTATGCAACACTAACTTCGGCATTTTGGTCTGCAATTGATCACTGTTTGCTCAGTACTGAACCGTAAATGTGTATGGAAGATAAATATAAATGATGAGTATTAAATAATCTTTATGTTGATAAGTTATCATACGTAGGCCCCTGACAATAATGTGTTGACACAGTTGGAGGGACTGTGAATTACCTACCAGTATTTTAGGTAAACTTTGCCACGTACTATGGAGGTCTAGTCTAGACAAGTTTGTGGTAAAACCACCATTATTCGTTATTAAAAGAAAATAAAAGCACGTTATAGTCGTCCATATAAACAAAATGCAAAAAAAAGTTCCACGTTTCGCTAGCAATAAAAAATTAGATTATTTTCAGTTTTAAGTGATTCATAATAAAGTATAATTTATCAATATAATACGATACGTGTTTATTTATCAATATATTATATAGTTACTGTTAGATTAAACAACATTAAACACACAAATACTTTTAGACAAATTATATTAAACAGGAATTAACAAGATCGAAATGATAACTTTTGAATGCGGGAAAAAGTAAGTGTCAAAGTGAAAAAAATAGTGCGGCGACACAGCGCGTCGATTGTCATTGAGTAGTGCTGCGCCGCTCGCGTATGCAATCGATTTTCTTCTACTTCTTGTTATCAGTTCGGCCATCCTGCATTTTCCTTCGCCCTCGAAGGAGAATCAAGTCACGTTGCTGGAATATGGCCCCTGAGACAGTTGACCTAAAAGCCCCTGAGGCAGTTTGGAAAGAAAGAGCCCCTGAGGCAGTTCTGTTAAAGCCCCTGAGGCAATTGTGATAAAGCCCCTGAGGCAGTAGTGTTAAAGCCCCTGAGGCAGTAGTGATAAAGCCTCTGAGGCAGTTGTGGTAAAGCCCCTAAGGCAATTTTGGTAAAGCCCCTGAGGCAGTTGTGGTAAAGCCCCTGAGGCAGTTGTGGTAAAGCCCCTAAGGCAATTGTGGTAAAGCCCCTGAGGCAGTTGTGGTAAAGCCCCTGAGGCAGTTGTGGTAAAGCCCCTGAGGCAGTTGTGGTAAAGCCCCTAAGGCAATTGAACTAAAGCCACCACCACACACAAATTTTAAGCCCCATAGGCAAAACAGCATAATAATTTCAATTCGTAAGCCCCTGAGGCAGATTCTTAAAACTTGTATGCAAGAAAAATGTAAAGCTCCGTAGGCAATTTTTTTTTTTTTGGCCCCGTAGGCGATCATTGCGGCACCCTGTATTTTATGCCAGTTCCACTAAACCCTCATCGGATGAGCTATCTTGTCGAGCATGCCACAACTTAATTTTATCTCGGGCAATAATGTTCTTGTAAGCCCTTTTGCCCCTCGCGGCTGAGGTAACTTCGTACCGGTCATTCGGTAAAACTGCCGAGATCTTATAAGGCCCTGCGTACTTTGGCACAAGCTTCCCACTGGTCAGACCAGGTCGCAATATTTTCCTCTCAACCATAACCAATTTACCCACTCTAATTGGGTTCGCCCCTCGCCGGCCTTTATCAAACCGTGCTTTCATGTCAGACGAAGTCTGTTCGATTTTCTGTGCTGCGTCCTTGCGCAGACCTATTAAGTCAGGAGTATGCTGAGCTCCTTGTAACTCTCCAGCTAAACGGGGTCTTAAGCCACAGAGTAATTCTAGAGGTGACTTACCAGTTCCTTGGCTCACCGTTGAGTTGATGCCTAGCTGAACTTTTGGCAAGTACACGTCCCAGCCTTTTTGCTCTTCCCCCATGTGGGAGGTTAGTGAACTTAAAATGGTACGGTTTAGCCTCTCCACCTGGCCATTTGCTCGCGGTGACGCCACAGCATTTAGTACATGTTTGATCCCGTGACTAACACAGTACTCTTTAAATTCGCGACCAGTGAATGCCGCTCCTCTATCACTAATTATTCTCAATGGAGAACCAAAAACTTGAGTCATTTTATTCAGCGCTAAAATAGCCCCTCTAGCATTTGCACTAACAACAGCTTCTAACCATACAAATTTAGTGAACCCATCAATGATAGCAAAGATATAAGCTTTCCCATTGCTTTTACAAATCGGTCCCAAATGGTCCACGTGTAAGGTGTGGAGAGGAGTTGGTTCCCTTGGTATTGGATGTAGTAAACCAGGCTGTTTACCTGTGGGTTTCTTTGCAAATTGACACCCAATGCAACTAGCCACATACTTTTCAACGCTCCTTCTCATTTTAGGTTACCAATACTTCGCTTGAATTGCTTCCAAACATTTCGTAATTCCCAAATGACCATTATTGTCATGATAGATCTTGAGAATATGCCACCTAGCACTTTTCGGTAAAACTGGTCTACTCCCACCTTCAACTACACGGCAGAGCAGTCCGTTTACAATCTTAAAATCTTTAGCAAGCCCCTTTGATTTATTTTTACCAGCATCAAGTTCTAACTGCAAATTAGTCTTCAGCGTTTGAATATTTTCGTCACCATCTTGAAGGGCGTCTATAAAATCCTTCTCTTCAATATGGCATACCGGTAATGGATTACGGCTAAGCGCATCGACGTGAGACATTGAAGTTCCAGGTCTATGCTCCACGTCAAAGTCATACTCCTGAAGATCAAGCCACCATCGGGCGATGCGAGGTGACAAATCTCTTTTCGACCAAGCTAATCTTAACGCTGCACAATCCGTTACCACACAAAACTTAATTCCCGACACATAAACTTTGAATTTCTGAATACTGAAAACAACGGCGAGTGCCTCAAGTTCAAAGCTATGATATTTTATTTCAGTAGCTGTAGTCTGTCTGCTCGCGTAAGCAACAGCTTTCCATTCACCGTTTTCCTGACGTTGAAGAAACACACCACCTAGTCCGACTTTCGAGGCGTCTGTATGAATTTGAGTTTCGCGATCGGGATTATAAATAGCAAGAACGGGGTCAGAAGTAAGCAACACTTTCAAGGTGTCCATTGCTTTCACCTGCTCAGGATTCCAGCACCAAACTGTGTCCTTTTTAGTAAGAGCAGTAAGTGGCCTAGCAATTGTAGCAAACCCCTTTATAAATTTGCGAAAATAACTCGCAAGTCCTAGGAACTGTCTCACTTCATGAACATTTGTCGGTGGTTTAAACTCGGCAACTGCAGTTAGCTTTTGAGAGGATGGTCGAATTTCTCCTTTGGTAATTTCATGGCCCAAATACTCTACAGTATTAGTCAGAAAAGCACACTTGTTTCGTTTTAACTTGACACCTGCATTTTTAATCAGTTCGAGAACTCTACGAAGATTATTATGGCAATCATCAACATCTTCACCCCATACGATCACATCATCTATGTAAACTGCTGCACACTCATAAATCACAGGTGCTAATATTTCACTCATCGCCCTCTGAAAAACTGCGGGTGCGTTACACAATCCGAAACTCATCATCCGGTATTGATAGTGTCCGTCGGGTGTAACGAAGGCGGTTAAGGGTCGCGAAGTTGGAGATATCCTTATTTGATGGTATCCGTTTGCCAAATCTAAACAGCAGAACGTCGTTTTGTTTACTAACCTATCCAAAAGATCTTGTATAACTGGTAACGGATACCTTTCCTTCTCCGTAATTTTATTTAATGCTCTGTAGTCCACACATAATCGATGTCCTCCATCTTTCTTTCTCACCAACAGGATAGGGCTAGCGTAGGATGATATAGACTGTTCAACTATACCAGCTTGTAGTAATTCATCTATTATCTTTCGCACTATCTCTCTTTCATGAAATGATATTCTATATGGTTTATAATTGATCACCCTTTCTGCAGTCAACCTTATTGTCATCTCAATATTACAATTTCCTAACTCCATCCCCTTTCCCGAGAAACAACAATCATATTCCTCTAGAAGAGCATTTAGTGAGTCTCTCTGATCCGTTGTCAAGTGTTCACCTACTTTTGGTATTGCAGTAATATTATCTTGTAACTCGGCTCGAGCAACACAGTCAGAACTCTTCAGTTGTACCTGTCCTAGAGTTCTATTAATAAGTTTAATCACAGTCGTCCCTTCTTGACTTTCTACCTCTTCACCTAAAACATCTTTCTCACATTTGGGTTGCCTTTGCTCACTCTGTTTCACTTTTACAATACCACTTATCACGGGATCTGTTCTTACTATAATTTTATTAACACCTGGATTCAACTTAATATCTTCATGTGGATATAATCGCACTTTCTCAAGATTCTCACACAATTCAGCAAGATCCAATGCCATATCTCTGTTAAAGACGTTGAGTTGACTAGAAGTTTTGACCACAAGTATATCCGGTGATTCAGTATAAGGTTGACCTACTAATACATCATAATCTTGAATCTCATCAGGGACAACATAGAACTTTGTCTGTACCTGAACACCATCAACAGTTAACAATCCAGTAACAATTCCTAGAGGAAGAGTCAAAGCATCACCATATCCTTTAATGACAGTGCTGTCACTTGCCATACATTCCAGGTTAAACTTCTCACAAATACTTTTCTTTATGGTATTGCATGAACTGCCAAAATCTATAAATGCTTCAGCGGAAAATCCGTTGACAAAAACAGTTTTGTAATATTTCTTATCTGAAACTTCACAACAAACTGTCTGAACTTTTCTAACTGTTTTATCACGTGAGGCCTTATGCTTCCTACATTCATCTAAATTATGACCCTTAATACTACAAAATGAGCAAAACTTGTCTTGGTTCTTTCTCTTATAACAGTTCTCAGCAATATGTCCATTACGATCACAAAATGTGCATTTCCTAACATCTTGCATTTTCTGCGGATTCTTTTTTTGATTACACATTTTTGACTTATGACCCACTTTGCCACAAGTATAACATTTTACAACTTTACTAGTATTACTATGAGAAGAAGAAGTATTTGGTTGTCTCTCTTCTGTACTTGATGTTTTCATACTTGCTAAATACTTTAACAATGCACTTGTATCCTGACATCCAGCGGACAAAGCACCTACTTCCAAGAGCTTATCACCAAGTGTTCCGATGATGGCTTGAGTAATAACATCATCACTTAAATCACATGACATTCCTATACCTAATTTATCATAATAAAATTTGATTGGATCCTCATCCTTACACCGTACCCTATTAACTAATTCTCTAATTTGGCACAATTTGTTTTTAGTGTATGGAAACGCTTTGATCAATTTTTGTTTCCACTCTACCCAGCTGATATCAAATGATACTTGCCTCTCGTACCAACCTACAGCATATCCGCCTAATTTAGAAGTACAATTGCATATTAGAGTGCGTTCGTCCCAGCCATGCAATTTAGCAACGCTTTCCAAATTTCTTATCCAGTGCTCTATGGACACCGAAGAAGTCTGGGGATCAAAAACTGGAATAAAATCATTCCTCCCAACATACCGAACCACTGGTGGCACTGATGAGGATGATTTAGACACTTCTCTACTGTGATAATCAGATTTTTTTCTTAACTCTCTTATCAGACTTTCTAACGCTTCAATCCTATTTTCTTTCTTTTTAAGATTCTTCTTATATTTTCTGTGTTTTCTATTTTTATTGTCCTCACTGGTACTAGATGAGGATGAACTATGAGACCTGTGTCTCTTCTTGGGACCCATGTTTTAATTTGTATAAATTATAATTTTCAAAAATATAACTAAAAAAATGACAGTTTAATGTAGGTATCTCAAAAGTCTCAAAACCTTAACTTATCTTAATCTAATTCTAAAGTTTAGTAAGTGGTATCACTATTAAAATAACACAATAAAAGTTTAAAACCTTCAATTCTATTTATAGATTTCACACAGTCTATTTATAGATTTCACACAGCAACACAACAAAAATATTAAATGAATCAGTCTATATTTACATGCAGTCTTATTTGTGGCCTTTCAACTTTAAATCAGTAATTGTATACAAGTTTATTGATCCATTTCTTCGGAAATAGTAGTTAATAGTCATAAATTATGGAACAAGCTCACCAAACAAAGTTCACCGGCAAAACATTTAAGTTGTTGAATACCTACTCTAGAAAAACTGAAATTCACTGTTAGGGCGTAAATTACTTATATCACTTCTGAAATCTGTTAGATTAAACAACATTAAACACACAAATACTTTTAGACAAATTATATTAAACAGGAATTAACAAGATCGAAATGATAACTTTTGAATGCGGGAAAAAGTAAGTGTCAAAGTGAAAAAAATAGTGCGGCGACACAGCGCGTCGATTGTCATTGAGTAGTGCTGCGCCGCTCGCGTATGCAATCGATTTTCTTCTACTTCTTGTTATCATTACGTACCTACATGAAGTTATATAATAAATATTTTGTTGTATAAATTTGACAACATTTGACAACACCATTATCATCATCATCATCATCACAGCCAAAATAAGTTCGCTGATGGACATAGGCCTATCCTTTACTAGCAGTAAAGGGGAGATATTGGATAAAAATAGCTCAAAATCTATATAGATAAAAGGAGAAGCTGACTGACTGACTGACATATCAACGCAGGGCCTAAACTATAAGGGTTAGAAACTTGAAATTTTGCACAGGGGTCCCTTTTATAACGTAGGGGAGCACTAAGAAAGGATTTTTCAAAATTCCCACCGGAAAGCGAGATATACGCAAACGAAGTTGCGAGGGATTTACTAGTAGAATATAAGATGCCAAAAGAGTCAAGGAGAAAATCGATAGAAATCGATAGACACAAAAAAAAACAATATCATATTAAAATTCAAATTCAAATTCAAAACTTTTATTCAGAGAATAGGTTTTCACAAACACGTTCTCTTGTCAGAGTATACAGTAATAAATGATTTGTATAAATTAATCTACTCTATAAACTACTACCATTTCGGAAACAAAAGCAAAATGACCACTGGTAAAAAGAAATGGCGAACGAAAACCAGTTACGGCCTTTTTTGTCATTAAACTCGTACTTTTCTTTTTTCTTTTCTTTTTCAACATAGAATTTAAAACTAGGTACATACATACAACATTACGTACGCGGAATGTCAATAAATAGTGCCATTAATTTGTCTCAAATATATAAAACCATAAAAAATTATAATAATATATGATTATCAAAAAGTATTAAAATTTATTACTAGCCTGATGGCTAATTCGTAACAATGATCAGCATCAGAAATAACTGTGATTTTAAATTACGTTTGTATGAAAACGTTTGCGAAAATTCACAGCCCCGGTTTTTTTTCTTATTTTTCAAGTTTTAATTGAAACTAAGTAAATTTTTATTATTATTAATTAATTAAATACGAGCAGCATTTATACTGATTTATGACAGTGTTGAAAAGTCCACTAGTCACTTCACTAATTTTCACAAGTGTAGTGAACTTATTGATTATTCTACCTCCCCGGAAATTAAAGGATTGACGCTATGTAAATAAAGTCGAATTCGATTCTCCGCTTCAAAAAACATTTTGGCGGCAAAAAACGCAATCCAGTCAGCGGGCACGTAATCTGTGTATGATATATTTCAAGATAAAATCGTGGTTGTTATCTGAATAAAGTCGTTTCCATTCAAATGTTCGCTGAAAACTGTGCGGGAGGCCATTTATGCTGGACCTTTGTTGTGGTCCGATTTATAAGCGGCAGCGGGTTAATTACAGGCAAGTCGAAAAGATTTTTTTTTTCAAGTCACGGCGCTGTGTGTGATTTAACAGGTACATTACCCCTACTATTTAATATTTTAACTAACAACATAAATATTAGGACTAAAAGAAACTTAACCAACTTAAAAGATTAAACTTACAATGCTAATGTTGTATAGAAATCATGGTGCGGAATCCTTCGTGCACGACTTGCGCAGACGTGCGCAGGGCTGCAAAAGTAATTCAAGATTTCTAAATATTGCGTGAAGGGATATTTATTTTTCAATAGTATTCATGGTGAACTATGTAATTGTTAAGTTTCTTAATGCGTACATTATTAGTTTAAAATTCTTTCTACCCGGCTCACATCTTTTGTTGGTTAAATCTACTAAGGTAGAATATATTTTTATTGCCATAGTGTTACCTGATGTAACTAAATGTAATTTCGAGAAATTTTCACGATCACTTCTCGCTTGACTGCAAAATACACTCTACGAAATTCGGTCCGAAATCTTATAACTTACACCACAATTCTGCCTCACACCATTAAGGGTATACATACATTCAAATGTGGATTTCGATATAGCAGTTAAGGCCCGTTTACGAATATAGCTGCATGGTAACGAGAAACAAAAATAAAAGACGCGCTCTTTATGGACATCACGCGAGGCAGGGGAAATTTGCACGATAGAGGTATAGGAGTTCTAGATTATTAGGCTCTTATTTAAAAGATATAGTACTAAATTCTTCCAGTAGCTGTTACAAATGTGCCGTATGAACTGGTGGTAGAATAAAAAACGATTCGAACTATACTAATTAAAAAAAAATGAAATAAATAATAATACGCTGCTTCAATGAGTTCTCACGAAAATTTACCCCACTAGTTGGCGCCACTTTGGCAAGAGGTCCCCTAGAGAGGTCCCATCCCATAATAATCCGCGCTGTCAAAAGCGTCAGTCAAAAAAATCTGACACGAACTATAGGCGCTATGACAATTCTTCACTTTTGACAGATTTCTGGACCTGACGTCTCAGTGCTGCCGCCTAGTGGGTGTCATTTCAGAAAACAGCGTTTCAAAGTCGCCTGAAGGTCACCGACTTGGATTTACGATATAACGAAACCATCCACAGAACACAGAAAGAAGGAGAAATGTCATTAGATGGTTTTTGTACCGGAACCGATGTCGCCACTTACACACACAATTACATTTTAACACATTAATAGAATAATCTCGACAGTCACTCTCACACAAATCGTAATCCCGTAATTTGCAGTTCGATTACGAACACGGAGCAAAAAGTTCATTATAGTGACGGGAACCTAACGAAATAGGGCGACATGCGACTTAGAAGAATCAAGTTCCTGCACATTTGTGCAGAAAATTGTGTAGAAAATGGCGACATGCGCCCCGCACACAAACCATATCTCTTGTATTCTGATATCTGTGAAACCATCCAAACACTCAATAGGTCGAAGTTGCTTAACTAGCATGTTTGTTTAGACTGTGACCAGCGACGCCATTTCGCGGTATTAGGCCTATCCTTACTAATATATAAATGAGAGAGTGAGTTTGTTTGTTTGTTATTCCTTCACGGCTTACTAATCAGCCGATCATTATGAAAATTTGTATATATTGTCAGGGCCCAACATAGGCTACTTTTTATCCCGTAAAAGTATGTAGGGCAAAGGGAGGTAGGGCACAGCGGATAATCCGCTCAAATCGGAGCAGCCCGTCTGGGGAAGGACCTCCACCTTACAGAAGATCATAGCCAATTAGCATTTATTGGTCTCGGCCATGTTGTGTTCCTACAAGTGAGTAAGGTCTCCAGAGCTCCACTTGGGGGGGGGGGGGTGTGGGAGGGTTGGCAACGCGCGAGTGATAGCCCCGGTATTGCACGCGTCTATAGGCTACGGTGATGCTTACCAACAGGTGGACCGTATGCTTGTTTGCCACCTTTGTGGTTGTCATAAAATTAACGCGAGCGAAACCGCGGGGATAAGCTAGTTTTAATATAAAAACAAGAAACCGAATTTTGAATAAAAAAGGATGAGCACTGAAACACCCGAAGTTCAAAATGTTTAAACCGCTCCAAACACTGTTTCTGGTCGTCGCTGTTCAACTTCAGTATTCAATCAGTTTGACACAAAGACGCCATTGGGCTCCTCACGAGGTCCATGAACTCTGTCTACCACTTCAGGAGATTATAGGCGTGACGCTATTTACATATCATTGACAATATAGCGAAGAGGAGGGATTTAAAATGATAAAATGCTACCTTTATCGCGAGAAGGCTTTTAAGGTAAGATAATAAATAGAAAGAAAGGGGGTTGCAATTTAAAACATTTCGGTTCCGTACAATAAATAAATATATAGGGACAAAGTAAGTTCGAAACTTGTGTTATGGGATAGTAATTCTCTCTTTCTCTCTTTAAATTTAAGAGCCGCGCCCTTGTCGATGAAACAGTCTCCATTTATCTCTTTCTGTGCCAGCTCCTTTATCTCTCTAAGAGACACGACGTCTGCTTTTTCCTTCACTTGATCCATGTAAGCTCTTCTCGGCCTTCCGTAATTATACACTACTACTAACTCACCGATACTATACTTTATAAAAAATACATATATAGATAAACATTCAAAACCCAATCCAATTAGAAAAGATATCTTCATCATGACCTGACCGGGATTGGAAGATTACAAATCTTTTGTCCTGAATGACTGACTGATTAACTGATCAGCACACAATCTAAACAGCTGATCGTAGAGTTCTGAAACTTGAAATGTGTTCTTTTTAGGCAGGCATCCGATAAGGAAGGGTTTTCCGAAATTCCCACGGGAAAGCGCATTTGCAAATGACTTTGCTGTTTCGCTAGTGTATGTGTGAAATTCTTATATCCCAGACGTTACGTATTCGTTGTTTCCTTTAATTTCCTTTCCTTGGTTCCTTCAATTTGATGTAACTTTCATTTGCTTATCTTAAATGGAGGCCTATGTTATCTTTGCCTCTGAACAACATCAACACACAGCCTTTTTGTACAGTTGCGATGCACATGTAAACAATTACAATTCAATTTATTATTGTTTTTGTTGTGTGTATCTGTCTATCTATCTTATAAAAATCTCATTGGTGTGTTATCGATAGAGCATACGGATCCCTAAAACGAGGAGTCGGGAATATAACAACATTTCATTGCAACGAAATTATAGCGAGCGAGCTCTAAGAATCAACGGATTGATGTCACGGCATGTGACGAAGCTTTTAACAATGGCTTATGCATTTTTGAGAGCTTTTTAATAATTTATTAGTGTTTTGAAATGGTAGAGTATGAAAAGCTAGCTCAACAAATGAGTTAGTATCATATCGGTGCATTTGTAGCTCGCCTTTACCACCCTCTTATAGAATATCGGCTTAAAGCAGCTATGCGTTTCGTTAGATGAATGAGAGATCGAGGGATTTTCGCTTCTTTTACTCACCGAACAAAACGCATTGCCGCTTCACACCGCTAAAGTCGAAATCAAAGTCATTTTTTTATTTTATTAGACACGTCTTTTACATCGTTAGACATCATGTATATCTATTTACTATTAAATCTACCAGCATTTAGGAATGAACATTGCTAAGAAGAATTCTTTAAGAGGATGGTACAGCCAGCCAAAGAGGTTAGTAGAGTCGTAAATATTATTCAAGTTTACTAAATGAAAAGTAAATTGGTAGCAGAACTGTGGCAGTGTAAGAATTCGATTGTATCGCACGAAATAGCGGGCTCTCTATTTCCAAAGAGGGATTTGTTTCGCGAAACAAGCCCTCAGATCCTCTCATACCGTCATTATTAGATTTACATTAAGAGCTGTACAGTGCATGACAGGGACGGATGTACATACACGTATTTTTTTACTTCTTCATAATATTTTTAGCATATTAATCACAGTTCCCATGAACACTTCCCGTAACTTAGTATGCGTGAATGTGGTTTCTTTCCTATACATAAATATAGCAATCGGTTAGGGGTAGAACTTTTAATGTAATGTGTTTTACCAAAGAGCAGCTGTTTTGTATGATTGTATGACAGACACACAAATAACTTGTATATTAATAATAATAATTGTTAAATATTAATTTGATAAATTCTTCACAATTCAAACAGCGCCACCTGGTCCCAAAGTAAACTTAACCTGCTTGTGTTAAGTGTATCCAGACAACGGATAAATTATTGTAATTTTTTTTGTAAATTGTTTGTTTGTTATTCCTTCACGGCTTAACTAATCACCCGATCATTATGAAAATTTGTAAATATATTGTCAGGGGTACAGAGCCCAACATAGGCTACTTTTTATCCCGTAAAAGTATGTCATTCCAATGGAAAAATATTATTTCTACTATAGAGGGCGCTGTATCGGCCAACAAATGGCGCCGCAAGTCGTGCTATGGGTTGTTTTGTTGTCAAACGAGATCTATGTCATAAAATTAACGCGAGCGTAGCCGCGGGGAAAAGCTAGTATATACTAATAATACATAGAAAACACACAGATTTGAGACCAACACAATGCTATCATATAAAGCCTCGAGCAGGAATCGAACCTGCGCCTTATTTTTCGCCAAAAGTCAACGCGGCACCGCGCTGTCAATTATTATAGTAGAGTACCAATTTCCTCTGTCCGAAAGTGTATTCCAGAAGGTACGATACAAAGCTGGGGGTCGTTACACTCCGGACCATTATATATCGTGTCTCCATTAAATTCCAAATTTTTCCGTATCAACCATTATTGTGTAGGTTTGAGGGGGAAATCGCGGTGCGAATATCGGGAACAATTACTCTGTGTAAGGCTTCAAAGGAGTTTCGGTTTTCGTGAAATTTGTACGCTTTGATTTGTAACCTACGTGTTGTATATGTACGAGTATCGTAGATGATGTTTGAGTTACCGTTTGTTTTACTTGATAGAATTTGTCCCCTTAATATAGCGCCCCGCCCCAGCTTTGCACGAGTTTTGGTAAAATTCTATTTCATATTCATATTCATTTATTTATTGCTTCATGTGGTAAACACAATTTGATCTTACATCTAAAAGTAGCTCCTTGACATGAGCCCTGCAAGGGCATTGCAACATTAATAATTAACTTATATACTATTAACAAAGTTAACTTAATATCACTACCTATATTTTATTTGTTTTTTTTTATAACATAAAATAACCTATGTCGAGGAGCTCGATGGCGTCGCTGTGTGTCGCACAGTAATATGAACACGCAAGTTAAGCGACGGCGGCCCTAGCCACCGTTTGGATGGGTTTCGTTATCTCGAGCTTCTCCGTGTTTCGGATGGCACGCTAAGCCGTCAGTCCCGGCTGTTGTCGATGGATGACAGTCGTTAAGCCAAGTCGGTGGCCTTAGGGCGGTTTGAATACACCGGCCTCTGCCAATCCGCATTAGAGTACGCTCTAATCACCTTCGATTGAAGGGAGACCTGTATCCCAACAGTGGGATGATTATGGGTTGATATGATGAAAATAACGAATGAAAAAACCTATGTCACTCGGGGAAAAAAGTAGCTACCCAACGGTGAAAGTATTTTCGAAATCGGTCCAGTAGTTATGATTTTATTCCTTACAAACAAAAATTCATATCCTATTTATAAATATTGAAAGTATAGAAAGGCTAAGTTTGCAAAGAAAAGCAATAAGGCCGCTTTTTGGCTTTACCGAGTCACGATCCTCAACAATCAGGGACCAATAATGATAAAAAACAAATAATAAAAAGCATAGGAACTAATCAACAACCTATGAATCAAATCAATTGTATTTAACGGAACTGAATTATACATACCTTTGGATCAAAGACTGTAAGATACTAATTCGAAAAAATGATAAGTCCAAAATATTTCGAATTAGCGACGAGTCTGACCTTCTGAAACTGCAATGACTATACTGTTATTTAGTGGAAATTTTTGATCACGGATTTCCTATTATTAATATAATAATAAGTTATTTGTTTTTGGTAAATTTATTATTTACATTACTTTTACATTATAAGTCATTATTTACAGTCGACAATTTACTCTTTAATGTCATGCACAGATACTATATATTGTTGCCTTTCCTATACTTATATGCCGGTGGTCTTTGTTATAATATTAATGTACCGTTCATCAATGATTAAATTAAGTGGTTTAAAAATCTATTATCAGAACGTGAGGGGATTGCGTACTAAATCTCATGAATTTTTATCAAATGTTTTAATTTGTAATTATGATATTATATGTTTAACAGAAACGTGGTTGACTCCAAATTTCAACGATGCTGAATTCTTTTACCATAATTATAATGTGTATAGACGGGACCGCGGGAGCGGTGCCGTGCGTGGTGGCGGGGTGCTGATAGCCGTGCGAGACGGCCTTTGCGCGCGCCGCCGAGACGGGCTGTGCTCCGCGCGCGCCTCCGAGGAACTCTGGCTCAGCATCGAGCTGGCCCCGGCGGCTGGCGCGGGTGGCGCGCGCGGCGCTCAGCCCGCTCTGCCCCGAACGTTATACATTGCTTGCTCATACTTTCCGCATGGCTCTCAGCACTCCGTTGCGCTTCAAACATTCTTTAACTCAGTGTCAGATTTAATTGAACAAAATAGCGAATCCTCTTTTTTATTATTGGGTGATTTTAATGTGTCACATGCCACATGGGTTCGTGATAACAACTCCTTATTATCTATTCAAGTTAATAATGATCCCTTAGCTATACTTTTATCGGACTTTATGAGTTTAACTGATCTGCGTCAGTATAACTGGTGCACGAATTTAAATGGTCGTATTTTGGATTTAATATTGAGCAACAGTCTATGTGAAGTTATGCCTTGTGACTCACCTCTCACAGTTGAAGATCCGCATCATAAAGCACTAGTAATATCTTTCAGTTTTGAATGTGGTACTGAGCTTAAAAGTAATAATTGTTACAAGTATATGTTTCATTCCGCTGATTACGAAAGTATCGGTAAAAAATTATGTGATTCTAATTGGGAGATTCTTAATGATATGGATACTGAGCAGGCTGTAACATACTTCTACTCCATCCTGCATAAACTAATAGATGTTTACGTCCCTAAGCGCAAAACTTTTAATGATTCTAAACATCCGCCATGGTTTTCGCGAGCTCTTGTTAAACTTATGCGTGAAAAATCAAAAGTACATGCGAAATGGAAAACTTACCAAAACCCTCTTCACTACCAGGAATTTCGACTATTACGTTCACGGGTAAAAAAGTTAGAAACTGAGTGTTATAATAATTATGTTAGTAGGGCAGAAGATAAAATAACTGACTCCCCGAAATTCTTTTGGAGTTTTATTAAATCAAAATTTGTTTCTAATAATATACCCGCTTATGTGAGGTATAACGATGTAACCGCTTCGGACGGTGAAACTATATCCAACTTGTTTAACGACTATTTCCACTCTGTGTTTATCTCTTCCAGTCCTATTCTTGATGATGCTAACCTTGATGAAGTTCCATATTCATCAGTGGTGAATATCTCATCAATTAATATTACTGAGAGTATAGTTGCAAAACACCTCAAGTGTATTAATGTTGACAAGGGTGCAGGAGTGGATGGGGTGCATCCATTGTTGATTCGTAAACTAGCTCTTGAGTTAACAGTTCCGATTACTATTTTATATAAAAAATCTTTAGTTAATGGTTCTTTTCCAAGGATATGGAAGCAAGCTCTGATAACTCCAATACCCAAGGGAGGAAATAAACATGACGTAAAACAATATAGACCAATCTCGAAATTGTGTATTTTTGGTAAAATATTAGAGAAAATAGTCACTAATGAATTAAATTTACTTGTTTCTAGGCATATCTCGCCTAATCAGCACGGCTTTCTTCGTGGCCGTGGCGTGGACACAAATCTAGTGACATACACCGATTTTCTTCTTAACGCTCTTGATAATGGTTATCAGGTGGACGCCGTGTATACCGACTTTTCAAAAGCGTTCGATAAAATCAATCACTTCACGTTATTGCGGAAATTACAAAGGCTAGGTATCCACGGCGATCTCCTGAGATGGATGAACTCTTATATCAGCAATCGGAGCCAAGCAGTTGCATTGAAGGGATACACCTCTAGATTTCTGGAGATACATTCAGGAATACCTCAGGGCTCACACTTAGGTCCTTTTTTGTTTACCCTTTACATTAATGATATTTATTCGGTGTTTGTTAATTCTTGTCACCTTCTTTATGCCGATGACACAAAAATCTTTAAAATAGTGTCCTCTATATCCGATTGCGAAGATTTACAATGTGACCTATCGAAATTTGAAAATTATTGTAAAGAAAATCAACTTTTTCTAAATTCTGAAAAATGTTACACCATAACCTTCTCCCGTATTCATAATCCCATCTCATACAATTACACTTTATCGGGTAACTACATTAACCGTGTCAATTCTATCAGAGACCTTGGTATAACACTTGATCATAAGCTGCATTTTAATGTCCATATCGACAATACTGTATCTCGTGCATATAAGCAACTTGGATTAATTCTGCGTTTATCTAAACCCTTCAAACGGTCCCTCACATATAAAATTTTATATTACGCCTATGTCCGTAGCATTCTTGAGTTTGGTAGTGTTATATGGAATCCTCAATATGCAGTCCACATCGCGCGCTTAGAGAAAATCCAAAATAAATTTTTGAAATCTTTAGATTATCGTACAGGTCATTATTTCGAAACTTACCAAATTGCAGCCTTGAGACATGGCTTGGATTCCTTGGAGAAGAGGCGCTCCTATATTGATGCTACATTTTTATATAAAATTATCAATAATGTCATTGATTCATCACGTCTTTTGGAGTCTACTACCTTCAGAGTACCGCGCGTCTCCTCACGTTCGAAAGATACTTTTCATGTTTCATTGTGCAACACTAATTATGCCAAAAACACTTATATAAGACGTTCTTGTGCCTTTTATAACAGGTATTTATTTAATGTCGATATTTTTTCAAATTCTTTACCTCGATTTAAGTTTGAGATAAGTAAAATATTGTTACCTAATAGATTTAGAAAATCCTAAAGCCAGATATTCCTACATTGTAACTACTTTTCCCTATTATTAGGTTTTTGGTATCATTTTTTAATGATGGTATTTTGTTGTGATCTAATGTAACTTAATAATTCATGGAACTTTAGGTCTATTAGTGCTTAATCTTACATGTTTATATTTGTAAAAGACTGTTTGTTTCCTTAATAAATAAAATAAAAATAAAATAAATTATTGTTTGTTATTTTTGTGTGTAAAAAAAAACCACTCGCGTAAGCAAATTAAATAGAAACAATGGTGGAATTTGAAATCTGAAATTTCTGTCTTAATTTCTCTATCAAGTTTCCCATTCCTAACTGAAATCAGATTAGAAGTCAGAAATTGCGGTCGCGGCGCGGGGCACGAGCCCCCACCCATTATCCGAGGGTAGTTAAACTAATTACAATACAGGTGGGTGCATCGAAACACACAGTAAAGAGCACACGCGGCCCCAACTTACTCTGTAGTTACTTGGGAACGCTTAGTTACGTGTGGTTTACAACATAAGCTGTAGCGGAAAAATAACATTAGTTGTTTATTATTACAATGGACGCTGCTACGCCGAAAAGAGCGCGGCTCTTAAATTTAAAGAAAGAATTATTAAAATTACAAATATTCTTGGACCGGAGCCCATCGTGCCAATCCCGTTCAATCAGCTACGCAGATGGTTACAAAACATCACACACACACACAAGCTGAGAGATGGTGGACTACGGCACCACTCTGCAGGCAATCCAAGGAGGCGATACCATCCCTGGATAACAAGCTGTCCAAGCGCCTTTTGCGCCTGGACAGGAGAAGCCTGCGCCTGGTAACAGGAACCATAACAGGACACTGCTCATTGAACAAACACTTTTACACAATAGGTATCACGGACAGCCCTCTATGCAGAGCATGCATGGAGACTGAAGAAACTGTGGCGCACGTGCTCCTTGAGTGCACAGGCGTCACTCAAATCCGGAAAGAGACACTTGGGTCACCAATGTCTCTTGCGGACACACTGAGCAGTTTGGGAGGACTAATTCGCTTCTGGAGGGAGGTGGGCTGGATGGAATGACAGCCCCACGGCTCACGTACAATGGTCCAGTACAGGACTAAGTGCGGAAACCACACCCACTAGAGGGTTATGATGATGATGATGATGATGATGAATATTCTTGGACGATTCACATAACTCCATGTTGCTCCAAACGAAGCCAAGCCTGTACTATGGTATATTACTGATAATGATACTAATCCTTCACATTCATATAAATTGCCGTTTCGACCTTGTACCGTAATGGCAACCCCCTGTGATCTGTCGCATAGTTATGTCAATGTAAACTTTATTGTATAAGTTGCCAGTTATTAACACTTATGAACAGATATTTTTGGAAACAGATAAAAAGGGTTTCCGATAATACTAATTACTCTTTTACTTTAAAAACAGTGTTCAAGCACTTAATTCGGATATCAGTAAAGTCTCTGATCAGAACTCTGTTAAAAGTATTTATTTACGATCCTCGGTCGGGTCATGATGAAAAACGAACTTTTTCTGATTGGCCTCGGGTCTTGGATGTTTATCTATATAATGTATTTGTTATAAAATATAGTATCGTTGAAGTTGAGTTAGTATCCCTTAACACAAGTTTCGGACTTACTTTGGGGCTAGCTCAATCTGTGTGATGTGTCCCTATATATATATATATAATAAGCGTACAATAAAGCGTTTTAGAGTGTATGCACTATTTACCCACTGCCCTTGATAATAATCCGCTATGAGCTTATACCTTGTGACACCAATTAAGCCAACATATTACTTAAGCTAATATGAAAATTGTTCAACTAATAACGCAGACGAGGCACGTTTTGGAATCGTTCGTAAAATTGTAATTAAACTTCAAATGACATGCCGAATGTTAGGTTCCGTAGGTACTAATAGGCCGTCATCCAAGCCTCACATTTCTTACTAATTGCTTTTTTCTTGGGATAATATTATTTTATTAATAATATTATTTGCTAAACTAAATGGAAGCCCAAAACATAGTTATATTAATATTGAATAGAACTATTGTAACTATGCTTCAATCGGGAATTTCTGCACTCCTAATGGTTGACTGGTAGAAAATGCAATTAGCATTAAGTCCGCCTATTGTATCAGTACTTTAGTGTATTGTGGTCAATAAAGTTATATAAATAAATACTTTCATCTATGGCTTTTGTTTTAAAAATAGTGGTAGCTTATATAGCAGATTTAAAAAAAAATATAGGAGTTGGGACTTCGGGATTTCACTCACCAAACGAAATGCTGTGTTTTACGCCGATATTCTCTGATGGTACTTCCCAAGTCGAGCAAGCCAATTTCATAAATACTCTACCACTTCAAAGTAAATATCTAACTGTAAAGACGAATGATAAGTCCATAGATACAGTAAAAGTTACAGACAGTGTACATACAACAAGGCGGCCTTAGTGCGCTTGTAGACGTCCGTTTTTTTTGTAGACGTTCCGGTTTTTTCCGGACGCCGGACCTGCGTCCGTCGCGCCGAAGGGAAGCGGTAGTGCATCCGGAGTAAATTAAGTAAGCAGCCGATCATTATGAAAATTTGCATACATATTGTTAAGGGTACAGAGCCCAACATAGGCTACTTTTTATCCCGTGAAAGTATGTCGTTCCAATGGGAAATTAATTTATCTACTATAGAGGGCGCTGTATCGGCCAACAGATGGCGCCACAAGTCGCGCTATGGGTTGTTTTGTTGTCAAACGAGATCTATGTCATAAAATTAACGCGAGCGAAGCCGCGGGGAAAAGCTAGTATTTTATAAGTGCAACAAGCGCTCTTATTGTTGAAAAAAATTGTACTAACAATTAGGTTTGCACGACGAACTATAAGGGGTTACAATCGAAGATGTTTTAAGGGCTCACCCCTTTTGATGTGCTAATTGTATAATAGTGTTGATTAAGTTAGCCTGTTGTACTTGCCAACTTACCTATTTCGTAACGCAAACTTGCGATGTGTTTTTCTTAGAATTAGAGTTCTGACCGGTGAGGGTAGTGTGAAACGCCCAATTATCAACATCCTAGCTAGTGCTAATTATTCAGCAGTACCTAATATTTTAAAAAAGGTTAAGGTAATTTTTTTTAATGTAAAGTATGAATATTTAATTCCTACTTTAGAATATTACAATCTAGCTATTGGCTAATTAGTAATTTAACTTTAACCTAAACTTATAAAACGTATAGTCTAAGAATATTGTCCATCGACTTATCTTAGTGTCTGTTAATTGAAAACACTTTGTTCAGTATTGTTTTCACTACACTACACTAACTCAAAGGGTTTAGTTCTTTTGAGCCTTCTCAATAGGTCTGTGTTATCAAGAAGCTGGGTTGCCTCAGGATTCACATGATGTCGAAGTCTTTGTTCGTGAGCCTCCGCACACTTTTGAATCACTTTATCTACGAACTCCATAAGATAAATAATATTTAAATATATAGGGACAAATTGTTACATAGATTGAGCTAACCCCAAAGTTAGTTCGAGACTTGTGATGGATACTAACTCAATGATACTATATTTTATAACAAATACATTTGTAGATAAACATCGCAAAAAAGACTTGAGGCCAATCAGAAAAAGTTCGTTTTTCATCTTGACCCGACCGGGATTCGTACCCGGGACCTCCTGGGTGGCGGCGGCGCGGTCCGGCGTGGTAACCATTACGCCACGGAGCTCGTCTAAGGTAAAAAGATCTTTTAATTACAAAATGCTTATTCATAAAAAAGATAAAGTTAATACAACATATTCACTTGAAAATAATAATATTAAAATATCAAACATTATCTTATTTTTTATTCATTTAAATAATATATTTTTTTACATTAAGTTTTAATATTTTTTTTAAATTTCAGAAAATAACTTAAAATAAAAAATAAGTTATTGATTACTACTTTATTATTTTCGAGTAGTGTTTGTGAAAATGGGTTGCGAAACTCAGTTGCCATGGCGGCCGAAAGGTATTAATAGTACGTTCGTTACCTTTTTTTAGGAAAAAAATATGAAATCTATTTTCTATATTTTTTAACAAGCAGTGTAGCGTACACAGGTGAAATACAGTACACTCGCCGCCACCGCCTCGGGGAGCTTGCTAACGACCAGTCCCTGCACTCAAGTGTACATGTTAAATAATCTGTCTAGTTCTACGCTTTGTGTCTGATAATAACGATTTCATGAAATATTTTAGAGGTCTCGTCATAGGTGCGCAACGCATTGGTAGCCCCCCTGGTGTTGCTGATTTCCATAGACGGCTGTGTTATTATAAGAAAATACAAATTATCATGGACCTAGAAAAAAAGGCGAACGGAATCTTGCTAAGAAAGAGTTGAAACATCCTAATGGTGGCGGCGTAACTATGTGTGAGTGTGAAATGGCTGACCGGCACGCACACATTCACACCATAGTAAGCCGGCCGTCACACCATAGTAAGCCGGCCGCGCCGGTTCGTACGTAGGTATACGCGAGGTGGCCTACTATGGGGGCTTCACTTTTTAGTTTCAGTGATGGTGTCCGCCTTTTTTTCTAGGTCCATGCATATTATTAACTACTTATTTAAATCCATATAACGATATTATAGATTTAGAAACAGTTTATTACAATCTTAGAGCAACGCGGGCGCTTCCGTCGGACGGAAGCGCCCGCGTTGCTCTAAGATTACAATACAATATTCTTTATTGCACCAAAGTACACAATAACAATTTTACATCCAATTCTATTAAATACCTACATAGTGTCAGGAAAAGTACAACAGGCGGTATTAGTTCCTGAATCATTTAATAGATGGCACTAGTAGTCTCAGATTGTAATGTACAAAATCAATAACGATATTGAGTTTCCATATTGATATAATCAATATATAATTCCATAATACATTTCTAACATATTATTATACTAGTAAATTATTTTATTATCTTAAAAGAGAGACGAGTATAGACATAAACCAACAAACTTATTAATAAAAGCTTTGTTTACAGTTGCAGTTCTTGTAATCACCAAAAGATGGCGTAATCAGTCAACAATTTTAGATACCTTTAAAAATATCATTTCCCTTCGATTGTTTTCTAATTTATTTGACAGTGAAAGCTATAATAAAAAAAACATTAACTTTAAAACTGCGTTTCAGAAACTGGCTGTCAGACAGTTAAAAGATTTCTTCATTTGGCGTGTAAAAACAATACTTGAAAACAAAAGCCATTATTGATTTTCATACTAAAATGAACAATTGAAAAAAATCCCCACTCAATTAATAAGTAGGGAAAAATCACTGAGGGGGATTGTGTAAAAAATTAAGTATTACGCTTAGAAAAGGTAGAAATATTGAGCAGTAGGTGAGTGTAAAACATTAGTACTATATCAACGCCGTATACCGTAAATATAATAATACTATATCATCCTACTGCAGGAATACGGGTCTCCTTTCAATCGAGCGGTTATCAGAAGCCAGTGTTGTCAAGCCTGGTAGGCCACCGACTTAACGACTATCATCCATCATCAGTGGACTTTTTGTGGCTGAGATGATGACGACCCAAACCGACCAATAGTCACAATTGAGTTACTGTTTATTAACGTTGACTAAGGTTTGAGGAAAATAAAATTCATTGAAAAAGAGAGAGGTTTAGTCGGGGAAAAAACGCCTACTCTAACACAAGTGGCAATCCTGATAAAATAATTTCCGAAGGAATATTAGGTGATGCGGCCACAAAACTGGCGGGGAGATATTATTTCTATTTTAATCACATTTTCTTTCGCCATTTCTGTTACCGGTGGTCATTTTGCTTTGTTAATACCTATCTCTGTGATATAGGCTGCGTTCCCAGTAGGCAAACAGTTGTAAATTAATAATATACCGGGAATTAACGCGATCATACCTTGATATTGCCTGACGTTTCGACCAGGTTGCACCGGCCGTGGTCACAGGCGAACTGGTAACTGCACACATCATGTCTCCATCATCATCACCGATAGTCCACGCACTTTTGCACACAACACTCACAGTGTCCATATTACGATCTCTAACCCACTGCGACAACGTAAAGGGAGGTTTTGTCTTTGCCACTATTGGATTCCACGCAGATGACAGCTTAAAACCATCCTCTCGATTGAAATTGTTTGGATGTTTTTTAATTTCAATTGCTTCCCGAACAAGTCGCGAGTAATAATGGCGGTCGGTGGAGAGTACCTGCGTCTGGTGAAATTCCAACCAGTGGTTTGTGCCAGCTTCAAGCAGATGTTCTGCTATGGCAAACAGTTGGCCGCCGACTGAGTGAGCCGCAAATTTGTGGCCAACTGGAATTCGAGTCAGCGGCCCACTCAAATCGATTTGCCAGCTTCGCAAGCAAACTGTTCCGAGCTGCCGCTGCCGACTGAATTTCCAGTTTACTTTTTGTTGTGCGAAGTGAGTGGTTGTGTTTGTCCGCTTGAACAGTTTGCGGCAAACTGTACTCACTACGCCGGCGAACTAAAACTATTTCGCCGCCGACTGGAACCGGTTTTTCAGTGAGTCAGCCGCCCACTGAGATAGTCGGCGCGCGTAATGCAAATTACGCAGATTGAGCGCAAAACTAGCAAACTGTGAACACCCCATTTTAAATATATGGAAGTGTATACTAAACCGATATGCCGCTAACTCAGTCGGCGGCAAACAGTTTGCCTACTAGGAACGCAGCCGTAGTGTGTATTTTTGACAGGCCGGTGGTGCGACTTGGTAGTGATTTCGACATCAGACGGCGGGCGCGAGTTCGATCCCTTGGAAAAATTTACGTGATCTGTTTGTTCTCGAGTCTATGTATTAGAAGAATATATAAAGCATAATATATCCGTTACTTTTGGGACCAAATCAGTGGCGCTGTTTTAAATTGTGCAGTATTTATTTATTACTAACCTTACCGCACCTACCACCATGTCTACGAAGCTAGCATTAATAAATGATCACGGACAAACCTCTAAAACTTATCTCGTCGTGTATAGCGGCCTTATAGCTCAGAACAAACGCATCGCAGCTGCAACAAAATTAATTTGAAAGACAAATTTGAACAATGTTTCGTTACAAACGAGGTTCAAACACGTGCCTCTTAAAATTATACATTAATAACACTGAAACAATGAACGGTAACTTCGCTATTATATCCTGATGTTTAGGGCAAAACTAAAACCAGACTTCTGTACTATTTTATCCTGCCCCTATCTCAACAATCCTTTGCACTACCCCGTAATGGCTACCGTTTTAGAGATATACGCAATTTTGAAAAATGCCAGATTCCAAAAACTGCAAATTTCTCGAAAACAATAGCTCGCACTGGGTTCGTGCAAAGGATCAAAAGTGATCGTAAGTGTCCAATCGGTAACCAGTGCTTCTTTGTTGTGTTGTGTTGTGTCGTGTCGTACCAGAAGCACATCTGTTACATCAGAGGAGAAGCTTCTCATGTTTTTCAAAACTTCACGCGGAGTTCTTCACAAGGGGTCACGGGCACAGCTACCAATGAAAGAGGTAACCAAGGTCGTAAATATGATTCAAGTTTTCTTAACGTTAAAACGTCTAAACGTTGCGTTAGAGGAATTACTAGAACTAGAAGAGAGGTAGGGCACAGCGGATAATCCGCTCAAATCGGAGCAGCCCGTCTGGGGAAGGACCTCCACCTTACTGAAGATCGTAGCCAAATAGCATTGGTCTCATCCATGTTGTGTTCCTACGGTGAGTAAGGTCTCCAGAGCTCCACTTGGGGGGGTTGGGAGGGTTGGCAACGCGTGAGTGATACCCCCGGTATTGCTTACGTCTATAGGCTACGGTGACGGCTTACCATCAGGCCGACCGTATGCTTGTTCGCCACCTGTGTAGTATAAAAAAAATATAATAATAATATTCATACTAATATTATTCGCACAAAAATCTTTGTTAGTATTGAATAGAAATAGTTTTATTCATCGTGTACTTTCATCATGTTCTTAGTTCTCTTCTCTACCTTTCTTATCTCTTTCACTTGTTGACTGTACTAGATATGTTTTAGATAATAACAAGCAATCGGGTTAACCTCCTTTGCTAGCTTAAGACTTAAGAAACAACCACTTAATTATTTAAAAAAAGCAAACAAGGTACACGAAAATCCTTTCAGAAAAGCGCAAATTACATCAAAATTGAATACAAGTGAAATGCCATTTGGGAGAGTAACATTGGATTGCCCCGAAACCTCCTTGGACGTATAAATAATATATTATGGGGTTAGTTGGGTGGGCAGGAGCTCGTGACAGATTGGCCGAGGCCCCCGTTTGGCAGATAGTGGCTTTGAAAAATAATAACGCGTTTGTTTAACTAGGGTTGAGACACATTTGCAGCATCACATAGTTATGGCGGAGTAGATGGAAGAAAGGTTTTCAGGTTCGGTGTGACACTCATTGATTTAAAATAGAACCGTAATTATCTCAGCTATAAGAAGTTCACGTTTCTCGAACGCTGTCAATATGACCGGTTGCCGGTTGGTCCAGTCCATCCAGCAAAATGGTTTAAAATCAACAATGGTTTAAAACGACCTCCGTGGCGTAATGGTTACCACGCCAAACCGCCGCCACCCAGGAGGTCCCGGGTCATGATGAAAAACGATCTTTTTCTGATTGGCCTCGGGTGTTGCATGTTTATCTATATTTGTATTTGTTATAAATATAATATCGTTGAGTTAGTATCCCATAACACAAGTTTCGAACTTACTTTGGGGCTAGCTCAATCTGTATGAATTGTCCCTATATATTTATTTATTTTTATTTATTTTATCAAGGACTTTATTAACAGTTAAAAATATCGTAGTACGATGAATTCAAGTGGAAAAAAGTCGCCTAGGATCCATTGAGGGATCTAATAATGGAATCCAAGTAGAATGAGGGGGTAGCGAACATGTATTTTCCTAAGAAAAAAAGACTAATCCACAAACAGGTATTAAAAAATACAGAGAAAACGCAATCACAATCATAAGAGAGGTAGGGCACAGCGGATAATCCGCTCAAATCGGAGAAGCCCGTCTGGGGAAGGACCTCTACCTTACAGAAGATCGTAGCCAAATAGCATTGGTCTCGGCCATGTTGTGTTCCTACGGTGAGTAAGGTCTCCAGAGCTCCACTTGGGGGGGTTGGGAGGGTTGGCAACGCGTTAGTGATACCCCCGGTATTGCTTACGTCTATAGGCTACGGTGACGGCTTACCATCAGGCCGACCGTATGCTTGTTTGCCACCTGTGTGGTATAAAAAATAAAAAAATAAAAAATCACACAGCAATGTTCCGTTTTGATTTTGAGTGACAGAAAACGATAAAGGAAAATAACGTTCGAACAAATGAGGTTCAACCATTAGCGATTATTTCAAAACGCTATGAAATTGTGGATATTGGCAAAGGATAAGTAAAAAAAGGAAAAAAAAACTAAATAAAAGGCCCATAAACTTATACAGAAAAGTTTTGCAAAAACCACGGTTTCCACTAAATTAAAATAACATTCATAGATATTTTAATAATCTAATAGTCTATTATTTTTTTAGTAGTTCATATTTTACTAGCTATGGTCGCAGCTTCGCTCGCGATAATGACGTTTTTCTGAATTAAGCTTTTTATTATTTTCACGTATTTTTTTTTTTCGGATAACTGACAGCTGACTAAGTCAATAATATAATAACAGGAATCTAATTGCTTTCTCTTCACACCATTACTTTAAAAGGCCATGTTATGTCAAAAATAATTATCTCATTGTATTATTGTTGTTTGTAACGAATTAACTCAACCACATTACCCCCGTGTAACATAGGCTTTTTTTAAAACTAATTATTTAGTAAACCCCGTGCAAAGCTGGGACGGGGCGCTAGTTGTAAAATATGAAGCCAAATAATACGAATATACCTACATTATCATCATAAAAAGCTTTATCAATTTTAACAATGTATTCGTATATTTTAATTATTTCACAGTATTGGAAAACAAAACTATATAGATAGGTACGTAATTAATCAACGTACTGAAAGGTATTATAAAATGCGGTACACATTTTATATATTAAATTGTATTGTTACAAATGCGTCCATCAGAAATATCGAACAATAGTCAACCAATGAATGCCGCTTTTACTATGAAATACTCAATGAAAAAAGCCATTTTTCGTATTAAAATCATGGATATAAATGCAATCCTTTTGTGTATTTTGTTTAAATTATAGTCTTGTTAAATAATACCCAGGGTTATAATAATTAAAATGATAATTACTAAAATTTTATAAAATACTAGCTGCCCGGCCCGGCTTCGCCCGGGTACTGTTTCGTTTTTTTTTTTCAATCTTTCTGAGAGATTTTCTTAATATATTTTACCGTAAGAACCTTGTACAGAGTATTAGAAAACTACAAAAAAAAATCAGCCAAATCGGTCGAGCCGTTTTCATGTTATGTCGTGACAACGGAAAACGGGTTTCATTTTTATATATATAGACTAGCTGACCCGTGCCCACTTCGTTGGGCATAATAATGTTAATAATCCTTTTTTAGTACAGGCGTTCGTAAGAAACGCTTTCATTCGACCGTTTTTTCTCCGATTCACTTTGCAAAACCGACTACCACATAAAAGCCTTTTTATTTTTCGGTTTTTTATATAACCTATGACACTCAGCAATAATGTGGCTTTCTATTGGTGAAAGAATTTTTAAAATCGGTTTAGTAGATCCCGAGATTACCCCTTACAATTTAACAAATATACAAACACACAAACTTTACTTCTTTATAATATTAGTATAGATAACTTTATTAATTCTTGAAATGCACATGAGCTATTTGACAAGCGAGCGACACTAAGTTATTTATTTTCTTTCGTTTTGGCAATTGGACTTCAGGCGAAGATTTCATTGTGCCATCTTCAAGTTATGCTAGTTTACGTCATTCAAAGCCGCGTACTTATGCTGTCTCCACTCAGTATACAGTCTCTGAGCCAAGACGAACCGAAGAATGAGGATAGCAAAATTTCTTCAGTGAAATCGGATGTTGAAGTCAACACGATTATGCACTTTTAATAATTCCAGGGGCCGTACCACGACCTTTTATAACTATCCTTAAACGATTGTGTAAACGAGACGTCGCCTTACATCATGTATTGCGCTGTCTCCCTTACTCAGCCGTTCTTGTTTTGTTTTAGCGGTCATGGTACGGCCCCCTGGTCATAACTTCTAATTACTATGCACTTTAAACAATGTTTGCTTCACATTACACTATCAAAATAAAAAGCCTACGGCCGGAGGTCCAAAAAAAAAACCAAAAACTTTAAATAAATTTAATTAAAATAATACTTTTACAAAATAATTACTTCAGACATTAATAATTAATTACACTAATCGGCTGCATGGGCAGCGCTTTCCGTGAAGTTGGAGTACATAACGATCATACTATGTTTGTTTATTTGTTTGTTTGTTATTCCTTCACGGCTTGACTAATCAGCCGATCATTATGAAAATTTGTATATACATATATTGTCAGGGGTACAGAACAGTTTATCCCGTGAAAGTATGTCATTCTATTGGGAAAATATTTTTTCTACTATAGAGGGCGCTGTATCGGCCAACAGATGGCACCACAAGTCGCGCTATGGGTTGTTTTGTTGTCAAACGAGATCTATGTCATAAAATTAACCGCGAGCGAAGCCGCGGGGAAAAGCTAGTCAATAGTCAATAATAAGAATCAAACTTTGAAATACACATAAATTAAATTTGTAATCACGAACCCAAGCCACGCTATCGTAGTTGGCGCCAAAAGTTATGTCCAATGACATTGGCCACTGGTGTGACCAGTAACAATCATACAATACAATACTCAACAGGCGCCTTGGTAATGACGCTATCTTTGGAACCCGAGGACGCGTGTTCGATCCCCGACAATTGTCATGTGATGCCTTGGGGCAAACATTTAAGTAATAGCATTTATGTTTTTTTTAATATGTCATACAGTAGACAAACAAGCAAGCGGGCCACTTGATGGAAACGGTCACCGCCGCCTATGGACATCAGTAACACCAGGGGCGCTACCAATGCGTTGTCAAGGAAGTTGGAGGAAAGGAAGGAGGAAGGGAAGGGAAAGAAAGAGGGGGGAAAGAGGGGATAGGGAAGGAGTTGGGCTTTCGGATCTCTCATTCACCGAACGAAAAAAATTAGCTAAATGACAAAAAAGGCCGTAACCGGGTTTCTTTCGCCATTTCTTTTGCCGGTGGCCATTTTGCTTGTGTCCGAAATGGTGGTAGTATATAACGTAGTTTATTTTCTTTATACATATATACAAATTGTAAATGACAAGAAAAAGTGCCTGTGAAGGTCTAATTTCTGAAATAAACGATTTCATTTCATTTCAAACGCATTTCTGCTTCACGTCGATATTCTGTGAGAGGAGGACTTCCCCGGTCGAGCTAGCCCATTTAGTAATAATTGCTCTACCACTCCAAAAAACTTCTTTGTGAGTCTGGGTTTTTTTATGTATTATAAGAATTTTGCAATAATGTTTCCGTTATCTGTTACCCACAAGCAGATTAAGCCTAACTCACTTTAGGACCAAGTGGCGACTGTGTGAATTGTGTATTTTTTTTTAAATATCTTTTTGACATCTTTTTATTATTTATTTAGACAGAACATCGCTGAATTTGTGGCCACAAGAGTTTTTTTTGTAATATTAAAAAAAGCTCTCATTGAGATTTTCCGCTAATTGCCCATGAGGTCGGATGCGTAATATAAGAAATTGAGTTTTCAGAAAATTAATTTATCATATAATAAAAATTATTGAAGAAACATTATTTAATGTGCTGAAATAAATTGATTTGAATTAAATACTTCTTATCAGAATTTATATAATAGCTCCTCAAGCATATTACTACAGACATCTTTAGAAGTGGAGCCTAGCCACTTCTAACTGGTACTGGCTCGCAACGGAAGTGAGCTGGCTCGCGGCAGTACCACCTCTCACGGAATATAGACGTGATATAGCGGTGGCAAGCCTCTGTGTTTAATAAACTGTAATTTTAATTTAATAAGTGTTTTGACACAGTTTTTTTTTGTATACCATCCATTTGTATCCAATTGCAGGGCAAAGGCCTCCCTTCAACTTTTCGAATTTTCTCTTCACATATTATATAACAAATTTTGATAAATATAATCGCTAATACATTGGTTGAGGTATTGCACATTTAATTGGGCCTACAATACAATACAAAAACTAAAATTAAGTACAGTTTTTTTTGTAAATACATTCAGTATTTAACAGACTCTGTTTGCCAACCTCTCCCATAAAAAAGACAGATTAAATAAATAAAAGTAAAACGTAAATTTCAGCTACAGAATTTAATATTCCCGTAGATATTTTTTTGTTTGTTTGTGCAAAATACTATTTTAATATTTCAGTTATCAGGGCCCTGCGTTGGTCGTTTCTATAAAATAAAAATAAAGTATTTTTCGTTTCAAAACACGGTCTGTGCATATGTATCGGGTATTTTTTATATTTTGTTTTAAGTAAACCAATATGTAGGCTTTTAGAAAAAAAGTACTTCTATACTAATATTATAAAGAAGTAAAGTTTGTATATTTGTTAAATTGTAAGGGGTAATCTCGGGATCTACTAAACCGATTTTAAAAATTCTTTCACCAATAGAAAGCCACATTATTGCTGAGTGGCATAGGTTATATAAAAAACCAAAAAATAAAAAGGCTTTTATGTGGTAGTCGGTTTTGCAAAGTAAAAGTAAAGTTAACAATATTTATGAACAGACTATGAAGTAACTGCTGCCCACGGTGTTACCCGACCCGCGTTTAAGTTTGTACACAGTAGCGACATCTACGTTTAGCGCCATTGACTATCAGACTTTTGACTAAATCTTACGGGAATCGCATACTTTTCGGGATAAAAAGTATCTGTGTTAATCCAAGGTATCAGCTGCCAAATATCATAATAATTAGTCCAGCCAGAGCGTGAAGAAGTAACGAACTTGCATACAAACTTTCTTTAGAATATTATTGGGATAACTGTTTTGGAACTCATATTATTGGAATGGAATCATCCCACTGCAGGGATACGGGTCCTTGGAAGGTAGGTCTCGGTGGTAAGGGAATAGAGCGTACTCTGCCACGCTGCTCCAATGCGTTTTGGCTGAGGTGAGTGTTTTCAAGCCGCCTGAAGGCACCATTGGCTTAACGTTAGTAGCTTGGATGACAGCATCTAACAAAATCAGCCAGGACCGCCGGCCGAACGTGCCTTCCGAAGCGCGGAAGCATAAAAAAATTAAAAATAAAATATAGGAACTTTTTACATAATGTGAAACGTTCCTATATTTTTGAAGCAATCGTGAATTTCCGCATTTCCCAATGGTGGACTGGTAGATAATGCAATTAGCATTAATTCCGCGTATTTGTCAACATTACTTTGTATAATCGTCAATAAAGTTAAATAAATAAAAGAAAACAAAAATATTTATTCAGTAGTAATATTTTTTTAAAAAGAAATAAGTGTTATGAAAAATTGGCCTGATGGTAAGCCGTCACCATAGCCTATAGACGCTTGCAGGGTGTATCACTCACGCGTTGCCAACCCTTCCAACCCCCCCAAGTGGAGCTCTGGAGACCTTACTCACCGTAGGAACACAGCATGGCCGAGAATTTTATAAGAAGACGTACGTCTTCTTGGATGGGATAAAACAACAAACAAAATGTTGTTTGAGTCACTGACATGAAAAGAAGAAGAATGTAATATATTCCAAAATTCCCACGGGAAAGCGGCATACACGCAAACAAAATTGCGCGGGTTTCGCTAGTAATAAAATAAAATATAATAAGTTATATGTAATGGCCTTGCGAATATTTGCATGATTAAAACATTTGAAGATTGCTTTTTATATCGTTTAAAAATTAAATGAACTTATACTTATACTTTTTTAAATATATCTGTAAAAGCAAAGTAAAGTTATTTTGTGTATTGTAATTTTCCACAATTAGTTGTCAAACGCACTTGCGTATTATGAAGGGGGCATAAGATGATTTGTAGGAAAAAAATTAATTGCACATTCTAAATTAATTATGGTTAGTGAACGTTAACACACAGAGGACCAAAGAAAAGAAAAACTAAAATAATGTATAGTTTAGAACTAATAAAAATAACTCAAAGAGAACTCAAACCACTGAGCATACCTGACTCACTGCTAAAGGCAAGTTATAAAAAATTATAATTTCTAACATTACACCACAATTATCATTAGTAACTAGTATCAGCTGTTCCTTGCAATCAATCAGCCTGCCAATCAATCCGATGTGTAGATAATATGCACCTGCCTTCATAGATACCATAGAAATATTGCAAATACTTTTTTTTCTACTTCAAGCGTTATATACTTTTTTACTTTATAGTCTTTATACATAATTATGTGTTTTTAAAGAGAGTGAGGGCGCCGCGGATAATCCGCTCAAATCCGAGCAGCCCGTCTGGGGAAGGACCTCCACCTTACAGAAGATCGTAGCCAAATACGAGTAGCATTGGTCTCGGCCATGTTGTGTTCGTACGGTGAGTAAGGTCTCCAGAGCTCCACTTTCTACAGGGTCGGCAACGCGCGAGTGATACCCCCGGTATTGCAAGCGTCTATAGGCTACGGTGACTGCTTGCCATCTGGCGGGCCATATGCTTGTTTGCCACCTTAGTGATATAAAAAAGAGTCAAAACCGAAGTGGAGGCCGTCCATTGGGATACAGATACAATGACAAAAAAAGACAGCTGTGAGTTTGCACACGCATTCCCGTTCCTAATAATTTAATAGAACACAAAACCGGTAGACCATTCACGAAACTTCAAAATCAGCTGTTTGTCATCTGCCACGTGGCCTTACCGTTACTATTAACGTTCATTCACAAAAATGCATACCTTTTTGTTAAATTTTAGATAATAATACTGGCCAGTATCTCATGTTAAAATAGACCGATTTTAAATTCGAAAAGTATGCGTGAATACGTCACAATTTGACGTGAAATGGTGTAGTCCCTGAAATCGGATATAAATCTTTTAACTTAATACCCAAACAGCATGTTTTAGAAATACATTTTAATTTTAATTCCATATTAAGAGCTGCATGTACCTACGCTACGCAAAAACAGTAATTTCGAACCTCTTAATATTATCAACCAGTTATGTTACTTATATGTTAGTTACTAATAAAAAAATTGACAAACCTAATTAGAAAAATTAATAACCAATTACAAAGATCGTTCAGTAAATACTTAATTAAAAATATTTTTGGATTTAGCGATTTTACAATAAGAAATTAAAATTGAAAAATATCCAGAAATTCAAATGATTTTATCACCGATGTTTCTTATTTTTTTTAAATAATAATAGCTTTTTAATCTAGAATAAAGTCTTCTTTCGAGCATTCTCTTTGAAATGTTATATCATTAGTGTAATTATTTTTCTATAAATATTTAAAATCTATTAAAAAAACGCTGCGCGCACATACGTAAACGCTCCATATAAAAACGTATATAATAAAGTAATCTCTTTTATTCTTCTTTGGTTTGACAGTGACAGCTATAATTAAATAAATAAATATATAGGGACAATTCATACAGATTGAGCTAGCCCCAAAGTAAGTTCGAAACTTTCATGGGATACTAACTCAACGATATTATATTTTTATAACAAATACATATATAGATAAACATCCAAGACCCGAGGCCGATCAGAAAAAGTTTGTTTTTCATCATGACCCGACCGGGGATCAAACCCGGGACCTCCCGGGTGGCGGTCTGGCGTAGTAACCATTACGCCACGGAGGTCGTGGAATTGAATGTGTCATTAACTTTAAAATGTATTTCAGAAACTAGCTGTAGGTCTTCTGAATGTGGCTCGTAGGTACTACTTATTGGTTTTTCTACAATTTGAATGTGGTTTAATAAAATGCATATTACCTATTATCTACATAACTATCTTACAACGACCAACTTTTAAAAGAATAAAAAATAACATTCTTGGTAATTTTATATTTTAATATGTCTATAATATCAATATTCAGTTTAAACTATACTCTTATATACTGTTTATAGTATTGTTGCGGCAGACGGCTGACGGCCAGTTGATGTGAGTTTTAAAATTGCACTCGAACTTGAAGTACGTCGTGTTCGTTTGTACGTACGCCGTACGCACTCTGCGGTGATGAGGAGAGTTGGCCTTACAATATTATTTTCTGAAACATTTGAGGTAGGTACTTTTTGCTTGGCAACACTATAAAAAAGAGAGAGAGCGAATATGCTTTATTTCCAATACACATACAAAAAAAGTTCGTACAAATAGATAACTAGCAGGAATCAAGATTACAATTTACACAGCAAATGTTACTTGTTAATACCGAAATTCCAGTACCCCGTCCATGGTCCATGTTCCACCATCATTCTTAGATTTAAGCTGCTTTATTACATGTGCAATTAAAATAAATACTTAAATAAACTCCCAGCCATTTCGTTAGACTGCTGATTAGGGCTGTGCTTGGCTCTAGGCACGCAGCCTAATGCAGATAGCATTAGGCTGCGATGTAAGTTATGTAACGCTGGTTTTTTTTAATATGTCCATTAAGTAGTTTTTGAGACTATTTGTTACAAAAATACAAATCTTTTATCTCTCTATCATGAAAACCTAGATCTAAAACAATTTTTGAAAAGTCGGAAAAAGTCATCCTTTATCCCCGTTCCACCCACGCACACACGCACAATTTGCACTTGTCCCACGCACCTGGGACAGGTGTGGGGACTGGTCCCCGTCAGCTGTTCCTGTATCTATGCGTCTTTCACCCAATTATAATATTACCTATCTTGATATTGTGTACTTGGTTGTTTGTTTATAAATGTTTATTACAAGTTAAGTATTTATAAGCTTTTGTATTTTTCTAATAGTATACTATTACAAGAAGTACGAATAATTACACCTTTTTAGGTAATAAAATAGTTTTACGGCGCATAGAAAACTCAATAATAAAGTTAAGTTTATTGTGGTATCCATTTTTTTTTATCGTTAGAAAAATGCTTTGCAGCAGCCCCACCGCTCGGGCAATATGCGGTGGGGAATGTGGGACTACCACTAAAAACTGACGGGATACCACTCGCCCCCTAAGTGACGGGGCCATGAGAACTCTGATACATCCGCGACCCCGCCAGGAACTCCCCACCCCTAGTCTGGTACCCATAACTCAAAGCAAGTTAACCTTACTTTGAGACCGGGTGGTGGGTTCTAATGCTACTGTGTGAGTTATATGTATAGACACAATTTTAGTTTTATTTTATAATATAATTTTCAATAAGAATATTATACGTTTAACACAAGAATTCTAACGTGTACCAGGCTGTGTGATTCTGTACAATTTAATTTAAAGTATAACTTTGGAATATGAGTAGATATATTGAAACCTTATGTTTATATATAGCCTAAATTGTGCGCAAATGTAAATATTTACCGTAATATAAAATTGCCACTCAGAGAGGGGTGGAAATAATAACCTACTTCAAATCAAACATTTCAAAGGCATTCAGAAATGGCATATTTCAAACGTCACTTTATTTTACGCACAAAATCCCGCAGCTAAAGCTGCACGTCCATTGAATGATTTGTAGTATTAAAATAACAAAAAAAAAACAGTTATTATGCGTTATGTTATAACGTAGTTTATTTTATTGTATAAAGTTTCATTTCATTTCATTTCATTTCATTTCAAGCGGTCCTTCGGATATATCTCATGCTTAATTGACTTGGCAATGTAGCATTGTATGTAATGATGAATTTACTTTTACTTAATACTTTTTACAAGTATTAAGTAAAAGTTACTTACATTGGATGTATTTTTTATTCTAAAGCAATTTTTTTTAAAATAGAAAAAAACTCATTTAAAAAAATCCTGTATTCGGAAAACTAAACAGTCTACAATTAAGACGTTCTTTTAATAAATCCATGAGATTAAATGTTATAATTATATTCTTCTGTGTTTTTTTTAATCAATTCGTACTAACACGTGCTAACACAATTCAAAGAAGCAATTAAATTAAATGAAACAAATACCTACCTAGTAATTAGGTATTTTAAAGAGTTTGTACCTTTGTACCTAGACTATTTTAAAACAAAAGAACGTTTTGACTAGATTTACATCTCGCGATTGTGTTCTTTTTTCATTCTTTCTTCAGTGCGTAATATTTATCGGTGGATATCAACCCTTACACTTTCTCCTGAACATGTGTTTAACAGTCAATTTAACATAGAGTTTTTTTTTGTTTTTCACGAAACGTCAGATTAATTTGTACATTGTATTTTTACATATTTTTTATAGCACTCTTTGTTTTATCATCTTTTTGCAACCTTTTTGAAATATAAAAGAAATTACGTTTTTTTTTACAAATCACACAGATTGAGCTAGCCCCGAAGTTACTTCGAAACTTGTGTTATTGGGTACTAACTGAACGATACTATTTTTATAACAACCACATATTATGTTGATATTTGAAAGGGTCTTCAATGTAGAGATATTATCTAAAATATTACCCACATAATTATATTTTTTTTACATTTAATTAAAACGCTTTATATAGCATTTTTGCGATAAATTCCAACTATTTTCAATATTCCGACGGCGGTGTCCGAATATTCAGAAAATTTGCATACAATACCCTGGCACCTTTGTGGAGAAATATTGTTATTGATAATTGAAACAACGCGTAACTTCATTATATGGATACATAGTTTGTTAAGCTCATTAAATTATGCCAAATAGCTCAGTTCGTAATGATATGGCGGACGCGTGTTCGATTATAAACTAATGAATACTTTGTACATATTTATTTTATGGGATTACTGATACTATATGTATTGTTTCCATTTCCATTCCTATGAGAAATTTCTAATAATCTCTTCTTAGATAAGATAAGATAAGGTAATACGTTTATTGCATAAAACATGGTAAGAAGAAATTGTTACAATTTTTATAAAGAACACAATGTTTTGCTATATTTAGTGCATGCAATTTTAGTGACAAAATTAAACGGATGAGAAAAAAATAAAACAATAAAAGTACCTATTTACAATAATATAAAATAAACAATTACAATAATTTAAACTTAGTGATAAGTAATTAACAAAAAATCTCAGGATCGGTATGATCACTCTCAAGTATCTTATTCGTCAAATAAACTGACAGTTTTATGGAAGGTCTAGAATGGGTTTCTTGTTTCTTGGCAAATATTAAATACAGGACTTTTGAGGGACCCTTGAAACAGATGCAAATAAATCTAGTAGTCTGAACAGTCACATAATTGGGTCATGATGATACTGTGTGAATAGTGTCATCATCATCATCATATCAATTTATAACCATCCCAATGCAGGGATACGGATCCTCCTGCAATCGAAGGTGATTAGAGCGTACACTGCCACGCTGCTCCAATGCGGATTGGAATGTGAATAGTGTACATGTGAATAAGGTAATTGGTTGCTGGTTTACCAAAAACTGTCGGCGCACGAACAGCGACCAATTCGAATAATGATTGCAGTTAAGTGAAAGAAAACCACCAGTTAAAAAGACACTGAAAACGAATACTTCAAATTAAACAAACAGCCGCGAACTTTAATTTAAACTTCGAGCATTACAAAGTTAAACCGTTAAATTCTGAATTAATGGGTATTATCATTGGAATTATTCCACACATGTGCTCTTTAATTGTGGAGTGAAAGCGCCAAGTTCTGGACATAAAATGTTCACGACACACACACATTATTTATCGGACGTGCTAAGAATATTGAATGTCAAATTGAACTTTTGCAAAAGGGATGCATCGGTAATTTAAACAATTCTATAAACGCTTTCTATTGAAAGCTTCGGGACTTTGAAAGGATTGGCGGAAATTAAGCTGCTAAAAGATAACGTTGAAAAGCTCCAAAGAATTTTAATTCAGTGTTTTTTTTTTAATGAAGCTATAAATTTTTATTTTTAAATAAGGTTTTTATAAAATAAAATTTAATATATTATACAAAATAAATGCTAACCAAATATTACAAAGGCGAAAGATTGTAAGTAAACACTGTTTTTCTTAACTTGGCAAATGTAGTAAACAATCTTAGAACGAAAATAGGCAATTAAAAATTATCATAATACACACCCAAATAATAATAATATAGTTAGAAATAGCATTTAACACAACATTCTTTTTATTCTAGCGATTAATCGATTTTAAATAAATATATTGGGACAATTCATACAGATTGACCTAGCCCCAAAGTAAGTTCGAAACTTGTGTTATGGGATACTAACTCAACGATATTATATTTTATAACAAATATCCAAGACCCGAGGCCAATCAGAAAAAGTTCGTTTTTCATCATGACCCGACCGGGGATCGAACCCGGGACCTCCTGGGTGGCGGTCTGGCGTGGTAACCATTACGCCACGGAGGTCGTCGATTTTACACATGCATAATTGAATAAAAGACACGCTAAGATTGTTTTACTACATTTGCGAAGTAAAGACAAACAGGGTACTACCATTTTAAAAGAGCAAGTGCTAAATTTCTTGCCACTTCTTCTTAGTATAAATCTGCTGCTGGTGGTAGGAAAAATATTTGACCATTCAAAAGTGCTTGTATTATGATTTTATTTAAATAAAATATTTGGATTTGGCTTTAATACATATTTCAGTGATGGTTTAATTTAAATGAGTTTGTAACAAAGTCAGTTGCAAACATGCATGTTTGCCTCCTGTAGATAGAAAAAAAAAGACAGTCCTTAATACTAATTGGACTGTACTATGTCCTTTCAATTATAAAAGCGAATTGTAATCATTTTCATAAAAACTAAATGCTTGTTATATGACATTACATTATCGAAGAATAATATACGTTGTGTAGTAAGTTACTTCGATACAGCTCTTCGATTTAAATATACCTCCCTCTCTCTTCCTGTCAAGAACAACGCGAGCGGGTTCAAAAAACCACGCCACTATGGTTACAGAAACACCGTTGCGCACAAAGCTGACAGCTCCTACTTGTGCTGCACTCTAAAAGAGACACGCAAGTAAGCAATGTTGAGGAGCTCGATGGCGTCGTTGTGTGTCGCACTCTAATATGAACACGCAAGTTAAGCGACGTCAACCCTAGCTAGCGTTTAGATGGGTTTCGTTATGTCCAGCTTCTCCGTGTTTCGGAGGGCACGTTAAGCCGTCGGTCCCGGCTGTTGTCGATAGATGACAGTCGTTAATAGGGCGCGGGGCGGTTTGAAAACACCGGCCTCTGCCAATCGGCATTGGAGCAGCGTGGCAGAGTACGCTCTAATCACCTTCGATTGAAGGGATACCCGTATCCCAGGAGTGGGATGATTATGGGTTGATATGATGAAGCAATGTCGACCCTAGTCAGTGTTTGGATTGATTTCGTTATATCGAGCTTCTCCATGTTTCGAAAGGCACGTTAAGCCGTTTGTTGATGATTGACAGTCGTTAAGCCAAGTAATATGATTTGCCTTGAGTTTGAGTGCTTAAGTAAAGTATACACATTACACACTCATTTACAAAATACAATTTTTGAACAGTCTTACGACAAATCCATTTCAATGGTGTATGTAGACTATGCTACATGTTTTTATCTCGTACCCTTGGGACCTTGGAACTTGTTCAATCACCTATCTATTTTTGTTTAAAGTTACCATACTGTTTAATATTTTTATATATTGCCAGTAATTGAGATACATTTTGAGTCATTACGCTACTGCGTAATTGGGACGAAATAATAAGCTTAGGGTACGTCCACCTGTACGGAGTTATGATGTTTTTTGTCGAGTAACTACTAATAGTTATCCGAATAACAAAGTTCATAACAGACTAGACAGCTCGGTGGTGCCTTGGTAGCAATGCTACCTTCCCAGAGCGTGCGGGGTTGATTCCCGCACGTGGCAAACAAGTGATGCCACAAGCATGATAAGCCTAGCTTATAATTTATTTACTAGAATATATATTTTGCATATGGTCGGCCTGATGGTAAGCCGTCACCGTGGCCTATACACGCTTGCAATACCGGGTGTATCACTCACACCTTGACAACCCTCCCAACCCCCCAAGTGGAGCTCTGGAGACCTTACTCACCGTAGGAACACAACATGGCCGAGACCAATGCTATTTGGCTACAGTCTTCTGTAAGGTGGAGGTCCTTCCCCAGACGGGCTGCTCCGATTTGAGCGGATTTTCCGCTGTGCCCTACCTCTCTTAAAATATTTATATTTATTTATATTATGATTTATTTCATAGATTTCAAGTTTTTGTTCATGATGTAAAATTCAAGGTTGCTTGTTAAAATTTTACATTTAAGGATAGGTTTGAAATTTAGGGATAGTTTGATATGTTGTAATCTGTACATACACTATTGATAGATACTCGGCTATATTGTAACTGCAAAAAAAACATGTAAAATATTTCAAAACTTAACGAGACAAACAACTCAGGCGATTTACATGGTTTCGACAAAAAAATAATTTCTGGTAAGAATTTCATTGAATTATTAATTTATCTATAACTAAATTAAAAAAAAACACTTTACAGACACATTTTCATAACAAACAACATTAGGAATCAACAACTCATTTTGGATCAGTTTTTGCCACAAAATAAAATATCACTTTTTGCTAAATCTTAAGGGCAAATAAAAAAGGTACAACAAAACTAGGTTTTTCGAAATGAAATTTTTCTAAGGTCAGCATTTGGATGTCAATGACCTACAGGTCACGCGTGATGCATTCACATCGGCTCATCTAACCTTAAATCATTATAGTTTTAAAGTTGAAAATTGAATAAAAAATATCGCCACATAGTGTGCACACGCAACGTTGTCGACGCGTGTCAAATGATCTACATAAATATATTAACAGCAAAATTATGTATGCAGTTGTTAAAAAAAACTTACAAACTAAATTATACCTTATGTTATATCGAAATAAAGGTTATGCAAATTATTTTTGATCGTAAAGAACTGTAAAAAAAATCTTTTTTTCAACAAAGCGAGATGCGTCGATTTGATTGTTTTTATTCAACACTGGAAATGTTTAATTGCTTATAATTCTACGGAATAGTTCAATTGTTGTTATGTTGCAGTTAGAGTGATTTAATCGGGCATTTTACAGGATTTACTTTTTCTACTATCGTGTGTAGGCTCCTGTCACAATTGGCTAGAGAGTGAGGATTTAGGTCCTTAAATGAGACTAAGTTGCAATAAATGTGTCTTATGCATTCTACTACACTTTATGACACACTATTTATAATGGAGAGGGTGGTACAGTACACACTTCACTACTTTTTTTGTGGTTTATAACGCGCGTTTATATTCATAATAGTCAGATCTGCTAAAATACTAGTTTTTTTTACAATATAATAAAAATACAGTATTTAGTTAACTTGAAATTTTATTAGACTTCTACATAATATTTGATATCACCGTGTGTTCCTCACAAATCATGATATTCTTTCAGTATGAGCTACAACCGACGCATTTGCAGAGCTGAGAGGTAGGGCACAGCGGATAATCCGCTCAAATCGGAGCAACCCGACTGGGGAAGGACCTCCACCTTATAGAAGATCGTAGCCAAATAGCATTAGGCTCGGACATGCTGTGTTCCTACTGTGAGTACGGTCTCCAGAGCTCCACTTGGGGGGGTTAGGAGGGTTGGCAACGCGTGAGTGATATTGTAAGCGTCTATAGGCTACGGTGATGCTTACCATCAGGCGGGCCGTATGCTTGTTTGCCAACTTTGTGGTAAGTAAAAAAAAAATATCTTGGTTATATTCATAATAATATGTAGGTAGTATCTTCAACACAAAAGTCAAGAACTATGAGACTTATCAAACTAGGACGTTAGTAGTCAAGATTTCAAAGTCTTGAAGACTTTGAAATTCACAAAGAACAGAAATACTGACTGGTAGCGATTCGAAACTTACGTCAAGTGGTAGACATTTTATAATTTTACTAAAATTAACTGGTGACCTGCGACAAGTTTTTTTTCAATGTTGCTAAGCGGCTGGCGTTTTGTTCAACACCCGTTATATATTTTTTTGTTGTTACTCAGTACCTTATACCGGTTACTGGGTCGTAACGCGTAAAAATATATTATTAGTCTATGTAATTAAGTAATTTGCTTGAAGCGCCTATTATGGACGACAGTTTCCAAGTGGACTTTTAGATAAATAGAGTTTGCTGTGCAAGTTCAGACGTTTTGTCAATTCAATGTCGCTTGAATGAGTACTTACTAACTGTCGTAAAATAAAGTTTTCGACTTATCAAAAATTGTTTTAACATATACATAAATCCGGCTCGAAGGACCATACCAAATTCAAAATTCAAAACTTTTATTCAGAGAATAAGTTTTCACAAACACATTCTCTTGTCAGAGTATACAGTTGAAATAAATGATTTGTTTAAATTAATCTACTCTATAAACTACTACCATTTCGGAAACAAAAGCAAAATGACCACTGGTAAAAGAAATGGCGAAAGAAAACCAGTTACGGCCTTTTTTGTCATTTAAAAATATATTGTACGTTTTTTTTTAACATAAAATTTTAAGCTAGGTACATTCAACATTACACACTCGGAATGTCAATAAATAGTGCCATTAATTTGTCTTAACATAAAATTAAATCTAAAATATAAAATCGGTGTTAAAGATAGGAGCAGATCAGGCCCACAAGGCAACAACCGTTCTTTGTCACAGCTTGATGGTGCGTTGGCAGTTGGCAGTGACCATACTTTCGGCACCAAAAGACGTGAGTTCGATATACGCGCACATTAACGTGATGGCATGTGTGTTTGTTCTCGAGTCTGGGTGTTTATCAACCGACTTCAAAAAAGGAGGAGGTTCTCAATTCGACCCGTATGTTTTTTTTTTTTTTTTTCTATGTTTGTTACGCGATAACTCCGCCAATTATGAACCGATTTGAACAAATATTTTTTCGGCTTATAGGTAATACCTCAAGGGTGGTGCCATTTAAATTTAATAATAAAAAAAACATTTGAAGTCGTTTTTTTTTTTTTTAAAGTTATTATTTTATATGTATTATTTCACAATAATATATCCATTGTCTGGTACCCATAACACAAGCAGGTTCACCCTAGCTCACTTTGGGAACAAATGGCGCAGTGTAAATTGTGTAGAATTTATTATTATCACCTGCATAAATCCGGCTCGAAGGACCATTTTTACTTTCAAACTATTTTGAAAATGATAACCTCTTTTCTCTAATACAGCTGACCATAAAACAGTTTTACGGACCCCTAAACTGTATCAACAAAGCACAGAGTGTCGTTGCATCATACAATTGGCCCCGGTCCATACATCACACACGTGGCTTACAAAAAGCTCTGTATTACCCTTTCAATTCAAATATTCTATTCATTCTAGACACAGAGAGATTGATGCGTCACATTAAAATATGTACGGTTATAACTTATATCCAACAAAATTAAGCACAAGCTTCAATTAAGCTTTAACTAGACAAGCTTAAAGTTGAGTTTAGTTTTTCCAAAGCGCATAAAACAACTTTGTGATTCTCTACGCGTGAGCTACGACAGTGTGATATTTTGCGTTTTATGTGAACTTTATTCTGTGGGTGGTAGAGGTAATTTTTAATTATTTTACGTTTGTGATAATTATTGCATCTTATAGAGGTGACGAGGTTGGAAAATATTCGGCTTACGAACATAGATGTCGAGTGATAGTGCGTGACTATATTTCAAGGGTTGTCCAAAATAATTATAATCGTTTATTCGGATGGAAAATTATACATTTTCAAAATGTGTGGTAGTCTATTACGACAAAACCTAGTAATGATGTTATTAAGACAAGTAATTGGAATAAAGAGTACCAATTTTCAATTATACATACGATAAAAGTTATCAGGAATAAAATGCTTTATTTTGCAGTGAGCTAATATGGCTTGATGGAATAATAATGGTGATGGAAGAAAATGACGATGATAAAATAAAATATACTTGGGTCGTCTACATTTTTTTATACCACAAAGTTGGCAAACAAGCATACAGCCCGCCTGATGGTAAGCATCACCGTAGCCTTATAGCCTATAGACCAATGCTATTTGGCAACGATCTGTAAGGTGGAGGTCCTTCCCAAGACGGGCTGCTCCGATTTAAGCGGTGTTTCCGCTGTGCCCTACCTCTCCTAAACATACATACATACTACATTGAGTACTAACCATTGAAACGACAATAAAGTTTGATTTTATTAAGTAAATAGTTATTTAAGGGTTGTTTTTGCCCAACTGCGCCAGAAGAAGGGTTATTTAAAATCTATTAAACTAGCTTTTCCCCGCGGCTTCGCTCGTGTTAATTTTATGACATAGGTCACAAAATAACCCAAAACTTGTGGCGCCATCTGTTGGCCGGTACAGCGCCCTCTATAGTAGAAAACATATTTACCCATTGGAATGACATACTTTCACGGGATAAAAGTAGCCTATGTTGGGCTCTGTACCCCTGACAATATGTATACAAATTTTCGTAATGATCGGCTGCTTAGTCAAGCCGTGAAGGAATAACAAACAAACAAATAAACTCACTTTCTCATTTATAATATTAATGTCTTAATGAAACACTTAAATAATAGACTTAAGGTGATTAATGTTTAATACGGTGTCTGTATTATAACTTTGAAATTATGATGATGTAATAGAAATTAACTAAAAAAAATATGGTTACAGTTATAGATATTTTGAATTCGGTAGCAACCCTATTCTCCTACTGTTTATTTTCCATCTGAGAGTTGAACGAAACGGCCGGTGACGCATCCCTGACTCACTGCTTCACATTATAAGTTATTTGTTATAATTATACAACTGATCTAACTATCCTTAGTTCATTTCCAAGAGTTACGCAACTTTGTATTCATTTTACATTGCTTTATTTGTGAAATAGTAGCCCAATGGCACCGCTCCGAAGAGTGCGGTGCGAAAGAACCTATTCAAAAAGAGACTGGGGCGTTTCGCACCGCTGTTCGAACAGCATGTGGTGTGAAACGCCCCAAAACTCAGTGATGGTGAGTAGTGAGGACCTTGTAGAGTAGATTAATAACACATTATTGTATGTACACTTTGTCTAAAGAAAGTGTCTGAAATAGTCTGAATCCTTAAATGACATACATTATTAACTGCTTTCGATTGTCTCTAATAAACATGTATCGAACTGATGAATGATGAACAGCTACAAAAGAATAAAACAGGGGAATCTAGATGCGATAAATGAAGGCGTGGTTCCCCTAATTTTTAATTACTACTCTCCTACTCTTTGAATAATCGATTTGATTCTTGATTCATTTTACAGAACTTGTTTATAAAATCAAATTCAAAACTTTTTAAATACAAATAAGCTTAATTTTACTACAAGCCCCATCAAAATGTCTCTTTTTCCTACCACCAGTTCAGACGGCAGAATTGTAGTCAGAACTGGCAAGAAACTTAATAATTTTAAAACAGCAAGTGCTAAGTTTCCTTTTTGTTTGTGAGATTGTAGGACCTAATCTCCGGACTCACAGGCATTGTCAAGTAACCATTTTAAAAGAGCAATTGCTAGTTGACAGTGAGTTTACCATCAGAGATTCAACCCTCATTCAAACGAAGTTTACCTCTTTATAATATAACTAGCTGACCCGTGCCCACTTCGTTGGGCATAATTTTATTAATCCTTTTTTAGTACAGGCGTTCGTAAGAAACGCTTTCATTCGACCGTTTTTTCTCCGATTCACTTTGCAAAACCGACTACCACGTAAAAGCCTTTTTATTTTTCAGTTTTTTATATAACCTATGACACTCAGCAATAATGTGGCTTTCTATTGGTAAAATAATTTTTAAAATCGGTTCAGTAGATCCCGAGATTACCCCTTACAATTTAACAAATATACAAACACACAAACTTAACTTCTTTATAATATTAGTATAGACTAGTGAAACCCGTCAACTTCGTTTGCGTGTATTTATTATCCATCTATATCAGACTTTTGATGAAATCCTACGGGAATCGCTTACTTTTCGGGATAAAAAGTACCCTATGTGTTAATTCAAGGTATCACCTACCTACATACCAAGTATCATAAATATTGGCCCAGCCATTTGAGCGTGAAGAAGTCACAAACATACACATAACTTTCGCCTTTATAATATTAGTAGGATTTCTTTAAAAAAAATAAGTTATGGTTTATCGGGATACTTATCGAACATGTTATAAAAAAATACACAGAAAATATTATAAAATCACACGTCTTATCTTCAAAAAGCAAGAAAAAAATCTTTGAAAGTAATGTTCCGTCGCAAATCGCCTAACACGCCAATAGGTGATTGATAGTGGTGATCAGTCAGGCCCAAACATAAGACCCATTGTCCCTATGTTGCGACGAAAAAATTGTTTTAGAAATTATATTTTATATTAGACATTTTTCTTTAAATAAAAGAAAAAGAATGAAAATATCACCCTGTCACTGAGAGTACAGTCAGCCAATGAAAGAGATGAGCAAGGGTCTTAAATATGATTTAAGTTTTCTAAATATTAAATAAATAAATATTATATAGGGACAAATCACACAGATTGTGCTAGCCCCAAAGTAAGTTCGAAACTTGTGTTTTGGGATACTAACTCAACGATACTATATTTTATAACAAATACATATTTAGATAAACATCCAAGACCCGAGGCCAATCAGAAAAAGTTCGTTTTTCATCATGACACGACCGGGATGCGAATGCGGGACCTCCTGGGTGGCGGTCCGGCGTGGTAACCTAAACGCCACGGAGGTCGTCGTATGGCAAATATTGAGTGAAGGAATTTACTTGAATCATTATTTTATCAATAGTATTGTATATACTATGTAATCACAAACTTTCGTAATGTTAAATAAATAAAATAAATTAATTTTACACAATACAGCAACAATTGGTCCCAAAGTAAGTTTGACAGGCCCGGTGGTCGAGTGGCTAGCAATGGTCACTTTATCTCAAGGGCCGCGGGTTCGAATCCTGGCAAACATTTGTGTGCATGAATATGTCTGTTTGCCTTGGTCTGGATGTTTTCTATGTATATAATAAGTATTTTTTATTATTTTTTATTATTATTACTTTTTTTTTTTTGCTGTTTATAATGTAGTAAATCAAATTTAAATTAAAACATCATAGTGTGTAACATAGTGTAAGTTTTAGTGATGTGTATTGCCTCGCCACGGAACTGTTTTAATATGTAGTACCTACTTAAGTGAAAATTATTTCTCTCATGTAAGTGACTGCTTTTTGTGTCTTTTGAGTAAAATAATCTTTGAACCTATTTATTCACAAAAAAAGTACAAGCTTAGTTGCTTAGTTTGGGACTAGATGGCGTTGTGTGAATTCGTCCAAGAATATTTACGAGTAAGCTAGACTGTGTTATGGGTACCAGACAACGGTTATAATATTGTAAAAATATACTTAAAAAAACATAGAAAACATCCAGACTCGAGAACACACAAATGCCATCAACCCTGAGCGGAAATCGAACCCCTCTGAGTGCTTAGTACGAGTTTTTTTGGTCACATTCGAACGTGTTAACGTTTACAAACCGACCAAAATGTAAAACAGTTTCATATTGTGAATTTATCAGACGCGTGTTACATATCCAAATTAGCAGGGTTACTCACTTCGAAACGTGAGCAAGTAAGCCGCATAATTTTGAAATGTGGCACGCGTATTATAAATTCGCAACATGAGAGTTCTTCTCTATTTGGTCGGTTTGTTTACGTAAACATGATCGAATGTGAACAAAAAACTCGTACTAAGCACTCAGATGTCGAAGGTAGAATGATACTCTCACTACCAACGTATCAGCACAAGGCTTTCTCAACTGACACTACCAACAACGTCATTGACCTTCTAAGCATAAACAGTGTATACAGATTATTAATATAAGAGAAATAGTTTTGTAATAAAACGTTTGCCCGCTACGAGACCGGATAAAGGCAGTATGAACCGGATATTGCTTGCAGCAATCACTGATATCCGGTATCCAACGATACCCGTTCGTCTGTTTGCTCGTTCGTGTATCCAGTAAATTATGTATAACTTAGTTCAATCTTTAACTTAGTCAATGATTTAGAGTTTATTTTATGTATTTATCTGCAGATAAGCATAGGAAATACGGAACCCTACACTGTGTTTCAACACATACAGTCAGGTGCACGAGCTTTACACTTGCCGTAGAATTTTGGCTCTTATGACATAGAACTTAAGAATGGTACAAAGTCTAATATGTGAAGGTCGACCTGCTCTTGACTGTACCTGTTTTTTTCGACTGTGATCCATCGATAACAGCCGGGACCGACTGCTTAACATGCGGAGAAGCTCGAGATTATAAAACACATCCAAACACTGACTAGGCTCGACGTTGCTTGACTTGCGTGTTCACAGTGACGTCAGCGATCTCTTCAATACAAATGTTATAAAATAAGATATTGCACTCATCTTAGCATAAGAAACACTGAATCTTACTTGCGGCCCGCCCGAAATACACTGATTTTTTTCCTTTAAAAATGTAGGGAAAACCATCCTAAAATGGTACCCAAAAACAATTGGCAACCATTATTAATCGATCACCGCAATATACGTATATATGGTGTTCAAATTACTCTAAATTTTTGGGGTTGCAAAGTCATAATTCATTTTTAATTACACTATACATCATGTACACAATAGTGCTCGCGGTAGGCTCAAACAATACCTCAGAAACAATTAGAAGATTTTGAATTATTATTTATCGCCACCTATTTATTGTTAGTCTTTTGGCACCGTAAAATGAAGCACGAATATTTTTATCGGTTTTACAGCCAGTTTCTGAAACGAAATTTTAATTTCACATTAAGTCAAATCAAATTTTTTTCTATAACAATTTTTTAAAATTTTAAACTTGCTGTTAAAGTGTTTGTTTATAAACGAGATTTAATTAAGACTGGATTTTTCATCGACCTATTACTAAACATTTAAGCATCCTTTTGAAGTATAGAACGAAAATATAAACAAAAATATTTTTAATCTATACTTCACTAAAATTATCGCATACATTATTTTGTTGTGATGCCGACACATTCCGATTACAGGGCTCACTTGACTATCGTCACTAAAGACTAGAAACTTGAATTGTACAGTGGTATGAGGGCAAGTGTACGTATGTACGTGGTATGAGGGCGAGTCATCAAAATGTACATTTTTATTATAAACACATTGAGAATTACATGAGACTTGATTCTTACTTCGTTTGGAGGTTTCTCTTCAGCCGGCTGTACCGCAGGGCGCTAGCAATGAGTTGCCAGTCAGCGAGCTGCAAGTTATGTATGTACAAAGAAAAAAATTGACAGGAACGGAGTTGGAAAAATTGACAGGAACTTCGCTACTGCACACCGATGTTCGGTGGTACCTCCTTTATCGAGCCAAAACATTTCATAGTTCACCGTTCCCGCATGCGGCAAAGTTACGGAAACAAAAACAAAACAGTACAATATGATTTTCAAGCCAAACAAACCACACATTATCAATTATGCATTATTTGTTCAAAACAAATGACAAACTGTCATCATTAACCCGCACAGGTCAAACCAAACATATAATTTTAATGAAACCATACAATTTTCTTAGGGAATGACAATTTGACCAACAGTAATATGTTAGTGAACTAATATTAACCGCATTACCGTGGGCACAGTTAAAATAAGAAAACTGGGCAAGTGTCGTACCACGCACAGTGTAGGGTTCCGTATTTGCTATAGAGTACACTATTTAAACACAAATAATTTATTACTGTATGGAAAGTGTCTGTGAATAAAGATTTTGAATGTTTGTTACACTCTGCTTGCTTCCAGATGAGTACAATGTCATATTTCACTAAATTTATAAGTGCTATTTAAAGAAATTTTGTTTTATAAGTTCGTCGGCTATTACTCGGTAACTAGTAGAGCCTACTGAACCGTTATAAGTTTCTTTGTAGGTTCACCATGTAGACTTACCACTACGATTTTTTTAACATATTGCCAAACACAAGAGATAGAGGAGGGGCATCGTGTTAAACGAAAATTGTCACGTCAAATGTAAATAATTCGCAAACGTTTAATGATTTGTTTCTACCTTGTGTTACCCTAGTTGGTACCAAGCTACAGCTTTCTAGTATAAGGCCTCATTTAGACGACGCCAGTTTCTTGCACATTCAAGAGAAATAATTGCATGCAAACTTGTGGGAACAATAATTTGTCCTTCGAAAATTGTAAGCAACTGACGTTTACATGATGCATGTCAATTATTGCTTTGACATTATTGTATGCCACGGGCAATAACCTGGCATGGTCTAAATGGGCCTTAAGGCGCGGTCCCACTGCTGCGCACGCTGTGCACGAACACGTGGGCCACGTGGCACATTACAGCTGCGTGGATGACTACGTGGGTCTACGTTTCCACAGGGTGCGCAGCGATGTGCACGCTTTGTGGAACAAGTAGCAGTGAATGCGCAGTGAATGCGGTACACAACCGCATTCACTGCGTGCATGGCGTTGACAGCGTTGAGCTATGTTGAGCAAGCCATGCGTGTATCAATGACGTCACTTGATGGTTAACGTGCCCGTGGGTTGCAGTGGAAACAATCACTTACATCCTCTTGCAAAGCAAAGCTTAACAGCGTAGCCTCTTCGTGCGCAGCAGTGAGACAGCGCCTTTAAAACTAGGCGCTAGACCTTGGACGGATAAACGTAAAGAAGGATGGTTCCTTGTAGTTTACTACAGAACCTTAATAACCTAATCTGGTTAACCCTAACAAACAGCTAAGGGCTTTGACCTTATACGGAGACGGGATCGGGTAGCCCGCCCTATTTTTGACACGTACGGTTTACACGTATCATTTTTATGATATTTTTTTCCCTTGCGAAATTGTAGCATCAATTCCTACAGAGGTATTTCAGAGGTATTCCATATTTTATGTTATAATAAGAAGCCAAGAAAATTTAACTAGATAGGATGAATGTATGTTGTATTTTTTAATAAGAATGTATTTGGAATTTTCCCTCGCATTTTAGTTCTCTATTTCCGATATATTTAAGTACATACATAAATAATTTTTCATTATCTTTTTTACATAAATCGTCATCATCTCTTTTTTACATTTTCCTTTCTCTTCCACAAGAGAAAAATGTAAAAAAAAGATGATATGATTGATTTTAGGATAATTGAATTTATTAAAGAGTTATTAATAAATCATAAATATAGAATATTTGACTTCCACTTTGCGATTTTTTTTTCATTTCATTGGCGGAGTGGTTACTCTAACAATGACTATTATCCAAGGTGCGGAATTCGAACCTACATGAGGTTGGAATACAGATAAACATTCGTGTGGATTAACATATCTATCTCTCGGATATTTTCTATGAAAAATAATTATTGTTTACAAAATAAAACAAGTTACATTTGTTATGTCATAAAGTAAACAAACAAGCAAGCGAGCCACCTGATGGAAAGGGGTCACCGCCGCCTATGGACATCAGTAACACCAGGGGCGCTACCAATGCGTTGTCCACCAAGGAAGTTGGAGGAAAGGAAGGAGGAAGGCAAGGGAAATAAGGAGGGGAAAAGAGGGGATAGGGAAGGAGTTGGGCTTCCGGATCTCTCACTCACCGATCGAAACGCATTGCTGCTTCATGTGGATATTCTGTGAGAGGGTGGTACTTCCCCGGTCGAGCTGGCCCATTTCATAATAATTGCTCTACCACTCCATAAAGTTATATGTCTAGTACCCATACCACATTTGATTAGTTTATGACTAAATAACGTTGTGTAATTCGTCCAATAATTTATATATATATTTTTATGTTAAATTATTATAGTGTCCACTATTAGTACTTTTACCCTACAACCATATTCGACCTATTTTTCTGTACGCCACATGACATGTTGGTCTCATATTACCAAGTGTGAATATAAAAGATGTATGTAATAATAACCATATTGTGCGCTTGTCTGTTTGTTCTCGAGTAGTAAACAATGGCTGTTAAAAGGGTTCAAGTAAACAGACTATCCTTCCTAATATTACAAACGTATGTAAGTATGTATGTTTGTGACTCTTTCACGCAAAAACAGTATTACAGATTTGTTTGTGGCACCAGCGAGTATGTATCCAATAGAGACGTGATGTTTGTCATTTTCTTCGAAAATAATTGTCCTCAAATCTCAGTTGTCAATTACTGCACGCGCAACCAAAATAGAGGTTGAAATTTTAAAATACAATACGATTATATCTACAAAATACATATTTGGACAAAGCCAATAGACCGAAATGGTAGTAGTTTATAGAGTATATTAATTTATACAAATCATTTGTTACTGTATACTCTGACAAGAGAACGTGTTTGTGAAAACCTATTCTCTGAATAAAAGTTTTATTTTTATTTTTTTATTTTATGAATCTTTGACTAAAGTGGCTTTAATTAATCTCCTATTCTAAAAAAGTAGTTACCCTACAACAGGACCCTCACCTTTAAACATAAATGACCACTCCAATTTGATGATGTGTCACTCTCATGGACATAGGAAAAATTAGATACCTGTACATAATACCGTGGGGCATGTACTAGCAAAAATAATGAATTCAACGCATCAACAGACAAGTAACAAGTAGAATTAAAGCAGGTGTTTTTTTTTAAATTTAATACAGGTGAAAGTTTATAATCGGCAGCTGAATCTGACATTTTATTAATCGGACATACATACATAGTCGCATTATCATCAATTATCCATATACTTTCCTATTTTATAGTATTTTAATTTGATGCCGGCACATGCGGTTCGTATTAAAAAAGAGTAGCTTCTGTAGTTGGGCGTATAATCATCATCATATCAACCCATAATCATCCCACTGCTGGTCTCAGGTCTCCCTTCAATCGAAGGTGATTAGAGCGTACTCTGCCACGCTGCTCCAATGCGGATTGGCAGAGGTTGGTGTTTTCAAACCGCCCTAAGGCTACCGACTTGGCTTAACGACTGTCATCTATCGACAACAGCCGGGACCGACGGCTTAACGTGCCCTCCGAAGCACGAAAGAACGTACAATACTTAATTTCTTTAATATAATAAAAAATACAAGTCTTTATTGCAACAATTAAATAACATATTCTCGAGCATTGCTGGCCTAGCGATGTATTCCCAGACAGTGGAGTAGTCCCATAATGGGACTACCGGTATTTTTTTCCCAGAGGTTCCACTGGTTCAATCTTTAATTATTTGTATAATTTTTTTTTCGTCATCAGAAATTACAGATATTTTGTGTTAATTTTATATTTTCTGTCATTGTAATTTGTATCTTAGTAATACCATTTTAAAAGAGCAAGTGCTAAGTTTCTTGCCAGTTTCTTCTTAGCACAAATCTGCCGTCTGAACTGGTGGTAGGAAAAAATTGTGTCGATTCGAAAGAGCTTATATTAGGCCTATTTGAATAAAAATATTTTGAATTTCCATTTTCAAAAAAAAAAAAAAACAAAGCAATAGTTTTTTTTTGAAACAGTTTTTATGAGAAAAAGACATCGTGTAGGTATGTATCTATTTATGTAAAAAGACAATTAATGGTAAGTATACAGATTCCACGTGAATGCGTCATTTCTGGTAAAATAAGTCCTACTTCAAAAATTTTTTTTATTATGTATTTAGAATAATGATATAATACTAGCGAAACCCGCACAACTTCGTTTGCGTACCGATAAAATTTTTTTATACCCTAAAGGTGGCATACAAGCATACGGCCCGCCTGATGGTAAGCACCGCAGCATAGAGACGCTTGCAATACCGGGTGTATCACTCACGCGTTGCCAACCAAATTATTGGTATTAAATATTAGTATAATTAAATTATGTACAATTGAATGAGATTCATATTTACCAAAATGATTAAATATTATTCAAACAAATTAAGTCATATACAGACAATCAGGGGAAATAATTCGTGTAGTTTTTACACAGTTATACCTACGTGATCTGTATGCCTGTTTTCCAACCTTTTCCATAAAAATAAAAAAAATGTAATATCGGAATTTCAGTACGAAAAAATAGATTGAGACGAAAGATGTAATGAGGTTGCCCATAAGTGAATTAGAAACAATGTCAATATTGCCATTTCCACCAATTTCACTTGACAAATAACAATATTTAATTACTTACTATTATTATCGATTAAATAAAGGAAATGGTGAATAATTCAGTCTGTTTTGTAGTTCAAATTTTAGCTGTTTTTCCGAGAAAAAAAGAAGAAAGAAGAAAAGAGTCCGAGAGAATAGTACGCTATTATGAAATCATTTGTTTAAATATTCTAATTTTTTTGTATATTTGACATGACAGATGTCAAAATAAAATTTAAATCAAAAGCACCAAGGAGTGTTGATATCAACTTTGAAGAAAATTACCCACACAATACCTTACTTTCGAGAATTTTAATAAAATACGACGTCTTTTCATCAATCTTCAAGAATTTAATGCAAATAATAAATCACGTTGTCCCATACGAACTTTGTCCCTCTTTTTACTCTCGAGAGGTAGAATTTCGGAAAATCCTTTCTTATCGGATGCCTACATCATAGAAAAAAACACACCTTCCAAGTTTCCATTTTTACGATCAGCGATTTGGGCCGTGCGTTGATTCTTAGTCAGTCGTTCAGGACAAAAAAAAATTATATGTGTAGGTTTAAAAACGTAATTAGTATGATACACATAATTTGTTTAGAAGTTAAAACTATAAAAAAATTTGCGTGCTCTTTGACACTAACCGATTATTCAAAGTATGTCGCTACGGTATTGATGGGTTTATTACACTTAACATTTTTTATTTTATTTTTTGGAGTTAACACTATTAGAAATTAATTCTTTTTAAATTGCGATATAGGTAATTTAAAAAAGGATGTTAACACTTTTACATAACTGTTTAGTTTCAATAAAATGCACTTGGTTCCAATCGAGCAAGTTAAAAAACGTGTGAAGAAAATGGTGTTAGGTACTTCAGTGGTTCCCTTTCAAGTTTCCTCCCTTTCATTCATTCATTCATTCATTTATTTATTGCTTCATGTGGTAAATACAATTTGGTCTTACATCTAAAAGTAGCTCCTTGACATGAGCCCTGCAAGGGCATTGCAACATTAATAATTAACTTATATACTATTAACAAAGTTAACTTAATTACTATCACTACCTATATGCTGCGAGTATTATATTATCTGTGTTATTTATTACTAACTAAGTATATGCTATTACAAATTATATATAGGTTTCTTTCCACATTATATTATTTCACATTGCACTTTCCCTTTATAATTTATTTTACATAAGTAGGTTAGGTATATTTAAGTTTGTGCTAGTGGCTAAAATATTCATCCAAAGTATAAAAACATTTTTGGATTAAAAATTCTTTTAATCTTTTATTAAATAATCTATATGTGGGCTGATTTCTAACATCTGCGGGTAACTTGTTGTATATTTTTACAGCCATGTAATAGGGACTGCAGTTTAACATTTTAATTCTAGAGGGTGGTAGATACAATCTGTCCCTGTGCCTAGTATTCACATTATGCGTGTCTTTAACTTTTTTGAATTTGTCGATATTTTTATAGACAAACGATGTTATATCATGTATGTATAAAGATTTTAGTGTCAATATATTTAATGTTTTGAAATGGGGCCTACACGTTTGTTCAATGTCTATTTGGGCTATTATTCTTACGCATCTTTTTTGAAGAATAAATACTTGGTCAGCGTCCACACTATTGCCCCATAGCATTATGCCATATTTGAGCCATGAGTGCGCGTAAGCGTAATAGGCTGAAAGTGCCGTGTCTCTGTTTGTACTACATTTGATGTGGTAGAGGGCGTAAGTAAATTTGGACAGTTTTGTTTTTATGTGATCTATGTGAGTTTTCCAGTTAATATTTGTGTCGATATTAAGGCCTAGTAGATTGAATGTGTTTACTGTATCTATTTTTATGTTTTGATATTTTATATTTATTTGTACGGGTTCTTTATTATAAGGTAGAAATTGCATAATTTTGGTTTTTTTATAATTAATTTCCAAGTTATGTTCTTGTAGCCAACACGAGACGCTTTCTAATGAGTTTTTTAGCAATGTATTTGGGTTTGTGTCTTTAGTACATTTTATAAGAATTGAAATGTCGTCCGCAAATAGTATAGGTAATGTTATATCATTTTTAATTACTTTTGGGAGGTCATTTATGTACACAAGGAAAAGTATACAACCCAATACACTACCTTGGGGAATGGAACATGTTAAATTACGCCTTTGTGATCTTACTGTTTCCATTGTTTTTTTAACATTATTGTAGTGATCTATCTGCACCAATTGCGACCTATTACTAATATACGATTTGAACCAGTTATAGGCCTGACCGCGCACTCCTGATCCATGTAATTTTGAAAGCAGTATGTCATGCGAGACTTTCTCATATGCTTTTGTCATGTCTAACAAGAGACCTAGAGCGTAATGTTTATCGTTTAGTTGTTGGAGAGCCGCTTGTATGTAGTTGTAAACTGCTAATGTTGTAGATTTTGTTTTTCTAAAACCGTTCTGACAGTCATCTAATATATTAAATTTTTCTAGGAAGTATGTTAATCTATCGCACATAGCTCGTTCGAATATTTTTGAAGCTGTTGGTAGCAGAGCTATGGGTCTATATTCGTTTGGGTTTTTGCAATTACCTTTTTTTTTAAATATAGGCTTGATCAATGAGATCTTCAGGGCGTCCGGGAATCTTCCTTCATGGAAGCTTTGATTGATAAGATTTGTTAGTGGTACCACAAGTTCTTCTGCACATTGCTTTATAAGTGCAGGAGGTATGTCGTCTATTCCACAGCTGTATTTATTTTTTAAAAGTCGGATGATTTTTTGGGTTTCTTTTTGAGTAACCGGTTTTAAATATAATGAATTTGTAGGGGAGGCTTCAACTGGCCGCCCTGTCTTTAGAATAATATTACTAGGGTTACAGCTCTCTCCAACAGTTGCGAAATAGTCGTTAAATATATTTGATATTTTTTCCGGGCAATTTATTATTTTATTATCAATATTAAGTTCTATATTATGATCTTTAAAAGGTTTGTGTTTAGTTTTCCCGGTTTTTTCATTTATTATAGACCACATTGTTTTTGTTTTATTGTCCGAGGTTTTCATTTGTTTAATAAATGCTAGTCTTTTTGATGATTTTACACAGTGTTTTAAGATGTTGCTATAAGATTTATAATATTTTTTAATGACTTCATTTTGCGTTTCGTTTAATATACTTTTTAGCGCTCAATCCGCCCTTGATGCGGTAATCGGAATGCCTCGCGTTTACTCTGCCAACTCCGTTTCTCTTTCCAATCCCCTCTCCGCAACGATAATGCAGCGCGGGAAAGATTCTGATTGGCTGCATTAGCGTTGATTCTCGCGATCGAGAGATGGCGCTAGATAATGCGGCGCGGGAAAGATTCTGATTGGCTGCATTAGCTTTGATTGGCGCGATCAAGAGATGGCGCCACCAACCCGTAATATAAATTAAATAATGTTGTACATATCGACAATAATGGGACAATACAACCGGAATAATGGTAAATACAATGATATTTAATAAAATAAGTCTAAACATCCTGTCTTCTTGAAATAAAATCATGACAAACGCCTGCCGTGATTGATACCATGGTGTCAATCGACCACGTCCAAATTATAATGTTACTCGATTGACACCATGGTGTCAATCAGTCAATTCAAAAAGAGTCCTTCCGCGATTGACACCATGGTTCCAATCCCTCGTGGTGTCAGTCGCTGAATTACCCGCTTTAAATTTTGCGAATTATCAACAATATTTACATAATATAAGTGTATTTAAGCCACATGCACTTTCTGCCACACCCTGAAGACACGGCATTAATGTAGTCATTCCAGTAACATTCATATTTTACGCGTATTGCGTGCATTCTGTCGTCGTTACACCCTACATTAAAAAGTTTGTTTTTAGAATACCGTGAGCATACACGAAAATTTTTTATACAAACATTTTTCAATATTTAATAGCTTCCAAATATTAGTACTTAGTGGTCATTTATGATAAACCGAAACCTTTTAATAAACATTATTCAAAGTCTAAAAGAAAACTTACCTGATCTAAGTCTAATTAATATATTATTCTTTTAATATCATACCGCCCCCGCGCTGGCCCTCACAGCGTAGGGGAGCGTCCCCAAGGTGGCGGATAGGAGAATGGTCGGTAGTACAGCCTAGCTACACTAACCGGCTAAGTCCGATGGACTCGCTGACCAACGACGGGTGTGGTCCTCCAGCATTTCGGGGGTTGTGCGGCGGGTTGACACCTCGCCCACGTAAAACCAATGTTGCTGGTGAAGCGTATCCCGTTAGCGCTTCACTAGCTTGCACAACATCGTCAAGAAAAAAAAAAAATCACACCGCAGGTCAACAAGTAATTGGATGGGTCCACGTACACCCGCCGGCGGGGTTGCGGCAGTATCACCAGTGCCCGCGACCCCGCCACTGTGAAGGCGGAGAAGGTGGCAGACAGTCTGGTTTTTAGTCGGTATCCCTCATTGGCTAGAGAGGCGAGCCCGACAGAACCCCGTCGCTTCCCCAAGTGGCGGGACATGCAGTAATGCATTTTCCTGACGTTAAACAAACAAAAAATAAGGCAACCAAGTAATGGAAAGTGTCGCCTAACATCTGTTATACCAGAGGTCACAATCAATGTTTTTTAAACTCTTACTATCAACTTACATTTTAATAACTTAGCCATTTTTATTTAAAAATATCTATAATGTATATAAAATTCAAAGTCCTGACTGTTTTAACTATGTATAATAATAATATATCAACGCACAGCCCAAACAGCTGGGTCTAGAGATTCCACATTTGGAATGTAGGTTACGACGTCTAGGGGTGTACTAAGAAAGGATGTTTCAAAATTCCCACGGGAAAGCGAGATATACGCAAACGAAGAAGAAACGAGTATTTTATTAGTATAAAATATAAGCAAATACTATAGACGAGTAATACGCACAGCTCTTGACGTTTCTCATACAATGACTTGGCAACCTCCGTTCACCTCATGCCGCTAGGGGCGCTATAACATTTTGCATACAAAAGTTTTGAAATCGTTCACCTCATGCCATGCCGCCCTCATGCCGTAGGGGCGCTAGTGTCGCGTCTTGCCCGAATTCTTCCGAAGCTGTGCGTATTACTCGTCTATAGTATTTGATATAAGTAATATGTACTGAACCAAATTGTAAAACATTACAAAAAAATGTACTTACGTGTTGTTTTATTTGAAACTATAAATTTAGTTTATCTTGATATGGACAGAAGTAATAACTGCCAAGTTTTAGTGTTAATCAAACAAATAGTTAAAACTATAATTTTTTTAAATGTTATCACACGCTAAATATTATAATTTTATTCTTTATATACAACAATATATTATGTAATATTTATTATAGTAAGAAAAGTAAGGATATGATACGCTTCTTGATTTCTATAGACCCATCTTCATAACTACGATATGAAATGATTTTTTTTAAAGAGTATAATCATCAAATCAACTCATAATCTTACTGCAGGGTTACGAGTCTCCCTTCAATCGAAGGGGATTAGAGCGTACTCTGCCACGCTCCTGCTATGCGGATTGTACAACTGTAATTCATCGACAACAGCCGACTCTCTGTTTTGTCTGTCTGCTCATACGTTAAGTTCTCCTAAAGCAGACCAGGATCTGGAGATTTAATGATATACTCTAAATAAAAGACTTAATTTCATGGACAAACCTGGTTTTGGTTTAGGAGAACTTAACGTATGAACAGTTAGACATACAATGACACTATTTGATTCTATTTATAGATTAATTAGGCTAACGTTAACCATAATAAATAAAACATGTGGCACATAATTAATTACAAACAGCTTAAAATACAAAGTTAACATAAATAACAGTTATTAATGTGGCCAAGACTAATTTGCATTTTGAGTATTTCGCCTACGATTTGTCAAAGAAATAAAAGCTAAAATAGGTAAGCAAATTTGGTTTTAGTCATTGTTTCGTGTTTTGATTGAGTCGTTAGTATTTTTAATAGGAACATAATTTTTAAGGTATAACCAAAATAAACGACGACCTCCGTGGCGTAATGGTTACCACGCCAGACCGCCACCCAGGAGGTCCCGGGTTCGATCCCCGGTCGGGTCATGATGAAAAACGAACTTTTTCTGATTGGCCTCGGATCTTGGATTTATCTATATATGTATTTGTTATAAAATATAATATCGTTGAGTTAGCATCCCATAACACAAGTTTCGAACTTACTTTGGGGCTAGCTCAATCTGTATGAATTGTCCCTATATATTTATTTATTTATTAACATAAAAAGACTAACGAAACCCGTGCAACTTCATTTGCACATATCCCGCTTTCCCGTGGGAAATCCGGAAAATCCTTGCTGGATCTTTACATAGTTCAAAGTGAATTCGCTTTTGCTGTCTGTCTGTGCGACTGTGTGACCTCATAAATGCTTAAATCTTTAAAACTACGTAATTTTGATGCAGTTTTTTTTAAATAGTGATTCAGGGCGTTGATATCCATGTCACAGTTTAATACTCCAACAAATATCATCGTGTTCAATATTATTGTAAGCCTTGTTATGTATTTCGAATAAACTATTTTGAATTTGAATTCAAGGGGAAGATTTTTAAGTATGATTCATCCCAAAATTCCCACGGGAAAGCGGGATCCACGCAAACGAAGTTGCGCGGGCTTCGCTAGTGTCATATCACTCCCTCCAAGTTTCTGGAAGGCTACTACGAAACGTAAATCCGATACTTCGGCCGAAGTATCGTAAGACTAAATATAAGGCATTTCATGGTTATAATTGAACTAACTACTAAAAAAAACATAAAATACAAGGTATTTCAAGGATAGAACTCAAGGAATTACTGAAATAACCATTAAATTCCTTGTATTTCATGGTTAAAATTCATCCGATACATCGGCCGAAGTATCGAATTTACGTTTAACACTTTTTTATTATTAATTTTTCTTATTATTTTTTAAATTGCAGTTTTATTTTTATTTTTTATCAATGTTTCAATGTTCACTTTTTTTAAAATCATAATTGTAACTCTTATCATTACTATTTTAAAAGAGCAAGTGCTAAGTTTCTTGCCAGTTCTTCTTAGCACAAATCTGCCGTCTGAATTGGTGGTAAGAAAAAAATGTGACGATTCGAAAGAGCTTGAATAAAAATGATTTGATTTGATTGACACAGTCTTCAGCAATAGATTGATTCAAGAGGAAGGTTAATATGTAGGACTTTTCAAAATTCCCACGGGAAAGCGTGATACATGATACATGTAATCGAAGCTGCGCAGGTTTCGGTACGCAGTCAGTAGGATTCTCAATGTTCAAATAAGGTTTTTACATGTTTAAAGGGACGTTAATTAATGAAGAGCTATTGATCATGATGTAAATGATATCAGTTACCCACAGCTCTGATTCGATGCAATTATTGAATATAGTTTACATATATTTCCCAAATAATGTCTGCGCATTATTAAACCAATTAGCAACTTGATGTTATAATCCGATACTGCTTTGTGTAATTAACGTCCGTATTAATTTACCTTTGTTAAGGCTGTGTATTGAGTGCTTGCACGTGCTTGCATGAAACCACAATAATCTGTAGTGATACTAGCGAAACACGTGCAAGTGCAACTTTGTGGGCGTTTATTTCCGAAAATCCTTCCTTATGGGATGCCTACGTCATTCAAAGAACACCACCTTAGATTGAGGCCTCAATGATCAGAGAACCAAATTGTTTATTCAGCGGGTAAGCCTTCACAGTCAGACATTACTCAAAGTGTAAATACAATGATAATGTTCAATTAATCTAGTGTACAAGCTACTGCTATTTCTGAAACAAAAGCAAAATGGCCATTGGTAAAAGAAAATGGCGAAAGAAAACCAGTTACGGCCTATTTTGTCATTCAAAAAGAACGTCGTAAATTTTTCAAAATATATTTTTTTACATAATAACTAACTACTAACATAGTTTTTAAGAATTCTCTGTTACTAACATGAAATAGACGTAATGTCAGATTTTTTTATTATTTATTAATTTAAAATATTATTATTAATTTAAAATAAAATATAACTACTTATTAGGTACAAGTAGGTAGGGCTGCCAAACTTATTATTTTAATGCCGTTTTCACCTCACCTCACTTTTCACCAACAATTTCCTAAAATTTTAAAATCTCCTAACACCTTTCTGTATGTCCTCTTGTCTTGTCTGTTAGGAAGTCTGTGAAATGTCTTTACTATTAAGAATTGTTGGTGTGTTTTCACCAACAATTCTTAATAGTAAAGGCATTAAATAATAATAAAATAAAATCTTTATTTATATAACTTATTGTATAAACTTAAACTTAGGTATTAAATATAAAAAAAATACTAAATATTATTACATTACATATTACATTTTAAGCATAAACAAATTTTTATTTAAAATTCTGAGCGAACTCATTAAGCTATCGGTGTAAGTTACATAAATCTCACTATCTTATCTGAGGGTTAATTTAAGCCATTGCCGTGTCCTAATGTATCGAAAACTATTTCCTATGGTTATATACGAGCTGACGTTTGAAAAATACTGTTTTTATGAACGTTCTCATAAGGAAACCTTTGAGTAAAGTTTTAAAAAATGAAATATTTTTTTTTTTTATTTTTTTTTATTGAAATGTAATCTTTATTCAGGAATTAGGCCTTCACAGGCACGTTCTCTTGTCATGTTTTAAATATCATATAATATATACTATTATTAAATATGCTACTCTATAATCTACCACAATTTCAGAAGTAAGTATTGTCTTAAACTATCCAATTTCTGGACAAAGACCTCCCAAACTCCAATCTATAAATTTCTTATAATCATGGTATATGAAGAATTTGGACACACGGGAATAGTGTCCCAACGGTAAAGGTATTTTTCCAATCGGTCCAACAGTTTCACAAACAATCAAATTATTCTTCTATATATTATTAATATAGATAATTTAAAAAGGAAACCAAATTAAAAGAATTTACTTTGGTCTCACAACCTGGTATTTTTTCTGTAATCCATATTCTGAAATGAGTATTCCTCTACTAGTAACTAGCATATCGACAAAACATATAACAGGACATCTACTTTTTTGTCAAATGGGGCTCTAAAACTGATGTGACTACCGCAAGACAGCTTGGAAGAAAACAACAAAACAGAAGTTTTAAAATTGTTTTAAAAAAAACAACTGTAGAATGAGATCCTCGCCGAGGTCTTTCCTTTAGACTACAATATGGGGTTCTTCAAAAGGGGCATTAAAAGATTTTTACACGCGAGTGACACTCCCGGTGTTGAAATCGTCCATAGGCTACGGTGACCTCTTAGCAACCGGCGGGCCGTAAGATTATTTGCCACCTTAGTGGTATAAAAAAATATATATAAAAGTTAAAATTTTAACTGAAAACTCTCACAGTATGTACGCGGTGTCCTAGTGAACTTAAGCTGCTCGCGACAGGCACGCTTTCGTTTAAATTACGATTACATGACACGCAAACCGTCGTACCAACTGTTAACAGGGGCAATTGTGTCAAAAATAATAATAACTTTGTAAGATAACAGATATAAAACATTCGATAGATCGTGACAAGCCCACCACACATTCCCACCGCTGTGTCTCCTCTAAACCAGGATGAGGACAATAAGCAATACAGCTTATTGACGTCCCGGTAGAGTAACTACAGCTCTTGGAACTCACAACGAATTAAATCAGAAACAAAATAGATGAACTAGGAAGTATTGAGAGGACTTCTCTCCATAGCCACTATGTTATGCAATCCAAATATTCTTACGTCCTACAAAGAACACAACCTACAAGATTCAGGTCTCTACGATCGGCGGCTGTACAGTACGTACTTTGATCTGTTGGTTGGTTAGTTATTAAGGGTAAAACATTATTTGAGGAATGAACTTCTGTCCCTAGCAAACGATGAACAAGTTCTAGCAGATTGTGAAACGGTATTAAGGTCTCATTATTACTCAGATATTAAATGTACTTATTGAAGTGTCCGACAGTATAACTGGATAATAAAACCCATAATGATTTTACAACAATTAATATATCCGTAGCAATTATTTCGGAACGAAGCGAATGCTCAGGTAAGCTTGCTCAATAGCCATCATCAGTTTTAAAAATGGCTCGTAATGCGTTCACATAGGGTCGATAAGCAAAAAAGGTGTGGTGCAAAGAATAAGATAATAACAGAACTGACAGTATAGTGGTGCATTGATAGTGAGTTAGTGACCCTATCTTCGGCACCAGAGGACGTGGGATACATACGGGAAAAACATTTATGTGGGCATTTGCATTTGTTTAGAGTCTGGGTGTTTTCTATGTATATATTTATATAGGTATATTTTCCGTTGTCTGGTACCCATAACACAAGCAGGTTAAACCTGGCGTACTTTGGAAGCAGGTAGCGCTGTGTGAATTGTGTTAAAAAATCGAAACAGTATCAAAATTAAACAGTGTCGGTTACCTTACAAAACTTACATAGCAAAGATTGTCATTTTTGCTACCAAATTAATGATTATGACATTTAAACCTAATTAGTTTTGAACAAAATCTTCTTTGGTTTTTTCATAAAAGGACCAATTTATTGAAAGGAATGATCATGACGTTTGTTCACATTTCTCGTAAAAAAAACACATACCTTTAAAATTCTGTAAAAAAAATGAGTTTTCTTTTCGTGTCACTACAGGCAAGACGTTTATCCAGTAGGCATTTATGAGTAGAAAAAACACTTAAATAATAAAGAAGAATGCTCCATCTGAATTTACATGATCTATGATGCATACAGGATGGCGTACTCTAGGAGCCTGTGGGACAGGCCTCGTTTTTTGTTCCGCACTCACACAAACAAACAGGGCCGTGCGGGTGATCAGCTGATGCACCAGCTGGGCTGCATGGCAAATTGACAAGTTTGGAATGTTGAAATGCAATACGCGTGGTGTAACCCCCTTCCGTTGCGGTTAAGGTATATTTTTGCGTGGGATTTGTAGGCGGAAAGTGTAATTTAAGTTAAAAATCATTCCCGGTATTCCGGTGAAGGGATATAATACCGGTTTGACACTAAAACTGATTTTGCAGTGTTCCCTGATGATATTTATATAATTTTCACGAAATATCTAAAACCTATTTTTCTTAACTTGACCCATATAGTAAACAATCTTAGCGTGTCTTTTAATTCAATTATCCATGTGTAAAATCGAGAAATCGCCAGAATAGTAAGAGTGTTGTGGTAAATGCCATTTCTAACTATATTATTGTTATTTGGGTGTGAATGATAATTTTAATTGCCTATTTTCATTAAAAAGACGTGCTAAGATTGTTTAGTTTATGGGTCAAGTTAAGAAAAACAGGGTTTACATTGGAAAACACGAAGTGTTACATGCTCACATTGAGCAGTTTTATATTAGGCTGAGATTAGTTTTTTTTTCCCGGGTTCCCGATCCCGGGAAGACCCGGGAAAACTATCGATCCCGTTCCCGGGAAAATTCAGTCGTAATTCCCGATCCCGACCTTCGGGAAATAAATCAAAAGTTTTGTATTACGCGCTGCGGCCGCACTGCGCGCTGCGGCGCACACCACGCGACGACCGACGATTCGCCGCGCGATCACCATTCGTTTCGTTCAGTCAGTCAGTTATTAATTCGCGAAAATTAAATCAAGCGATAAGTAAAGCTCATAAGGAAGTACCAACAACGCAATCGCGTTGTGTAAGACTTAACAAGGATTTTCAACTATTTGAGGCCTCCCGGAAACATACCCCGGATCTGTAGTTACTGTACACAGCTCTGTTGTCTATTAAACCGACATCCACAGAGAGTGAAAGAGCGTTTTCGGTAGCAGGTAATTTCGCCACAAAAATTAGAAGTCGGCTTTCCGATAAGTCGTTAAATGCTTTAACGTGTTTGAAAACTTATTTTGTGCAAAAATGAAAATACTGTTACAAGGTTTTTGAGTTGATTTATTTGTAACTTTCAATCATAAATAAATACGAAGTTCAATGAAAAAATTTAATTATTTTATTCCACCTTCGGTGTCGGTCAGCAGCTTCGACGCGTGGTCTGTCCGCTCGTATTTTATAACATAAAATTTACAGAAAGGAGTTCAAACGTAATAATGCATATTTTTATAAATTCTCGATTCCCGGGTATTCCCGGGAATACATATTTTTCGTTCCCGAGTCCCGGGATCGCAAAAACCCCGGGAATTGAGAAACTCTAGCTGAGATGACAAAATATTCGAAATATCAAAATATTTATTCATAGAGTCAGTCAAAGCGTTTGTTCAAAGACACGGCCCTCACTGGCACTTTGTCTCGTCAAAGATTACATTACAGTAATAAATTATTTATGTAATTAATATACTCTATCAACTACTACCATTTCGGAAAGAAAAGCTAAATGACTACTGGTAAAAGAAATGGCGAAAGAAAATTCATTTAAGTTGTAAGTTAAAGTCAAAAGGTTTATTCAGAGACAAGCAATTTCTCTAGTCAAAGTGTACAAATAATCTTTTCTCCTTGTTCATTATCTTCACTGCCGAAAGTCGCGTCTAGTCTGAGGTATTGATGAACTGGTAGTTGAGCGGCCGCGTAGTCTTGTCAACTACAACTACAATAAGCTGCTCGAGGCTGTCAGGGTTTCTACGAGAGATATGTCCAAAACACTCAAGAATTCACTAAAAGCAAACAGTGGATGATCTTGAGTTATTTAGAGCTCCATAAGAACGGACAAGTTTGTCCGGCGTGCATGTAGTCCATGGAATTGGCAACAAAAAATAATGATTTGTATACCTACTTAAATATTTATTTTATTTTCTTAGGTAAACCAACAGCTTTAGACATAGAATAAAATAATTATAATAATTTAAATATACTATATGTTACTACTATTTCGGAAACAAAAGCAAAATGGCCATTGGTACAGGAAATGGCGAAAGAAATCCAGTCACGGCGTTTTAAATGAAAAAAAAAAACAAATAAAAAAATACGTTATTCTGTAGGGTGTAGACACTTAGACACGTCACTTACAATGAATCTTTATTATATAAATAAGCTACTCTATAGACATATATGTGTAAACACTTATCCGAGGTAGTTTTCATAGTATGTTCTAGATAGAATGGTAATTTATCATAAAATCGTTCAAAAAGCGACCATCAATGTCAGTAATTTCGAACGCACCTTGTCGGGGGCGCGCCTACAAAACGAAGAGCAGGACAAAATAAAATTCACCGTCCGACGGCCGCTGTCTCTTTCCCACCATCCTATGTTCGTTGTTTTTTTGGAGCCCTCTCATTTTGTTAGGTGCAGTGAACATCCTGCGTTTTATGTCGTACTGGGACGGTTCAAAACCGTATTATTTTGGAAAAAATGGTGACATTACAGTTTCTACATATATGATGATTAATAAATCAATGAGTTATTTTTAGAGAAACATTAAAAACCAATCGGTCAGTTGTTGTCGATAGTTGGTATCTATTTTATTTATTTTTTTTATTTATGTTTTGTGCGGCTTAAGTAGCACTGCGACCATGACTGGTCTATTGTGATCGCCACATGATTTGTTAGAGCTCACCGCTAAACCCTGCAGCTGTGATGAACCGCAGGATTTGCTTAGGGGTGAACTCCTTTAACTCATCCGGGCTTAATAAGTGTTTCCCAAGATGAGTGCTGCGCTTGTGTATAAGTGGCCCACATTCCCCCAGAAGATGCAGTGGTGTTTCATCAGCCTCCTTACATTGTCTGCAGGTGCGTGTGTCACTCAGCCCTAAGTTGGACATGTGCTTATTAAGGCAACAATGTCCTGTTAAGGCTTAGTTGGTATCTAAGCAGTATCATCATCATCTTAGCCACAAGAAGTCCAATTTCATTTGACAGTATAATTATGTGAGAGAAAAGCACGCGGAAAGAAAGTGAAAATTCGGATTCACTACATAACAAGCGTCCAATGGACCTCTCTCACGTAGTTGCTATCTTCGGGGGAAGTCTAACTTCATCTAATTTCTTTCTGATTAAAAGTCTTTGTAAGGTCCAAGACTTACTGCGGCCCATCTGGCAGGAGCTAACGTCACATGCCGTGTCTCAAAATAAAAAGACAACTGTAGTTTCTCCCCCGAGACGTCAATAAGCTTCATTGCTTATTTCCAATCTTAGGTGGCTGTCGTTGAAAAATAAACACTAAAATATATTCTAATCATTCTTTAATAAAAAGGTTCGACTTTCTAAGGCCCTTATTTCAGTAAAGGAATAATTCTAAAAATAGAGTCAACCCCGGGGCGTCCTAGTATAATATATACGAACAACTACAAACGTGTTGACATGTTTATGTGTGTGTAGTCAGCTGGGCAAATCTGGAGTGTGTGTTCGTGTGTGATTATAATCTTTTGTAGATAAGGTTTTTTTAGACTGTGCAGAGACATTGCTACATGACTACAGATCTAGATCCTTTATAATGAATCTGTACTGTATGTAGACGCAAAATACCTGTTTAGATGTAGTTTTTGTGAAGTTGAACCAAAACTTGACTGAGTTCGCTCGTAGTTGCTATGCAAAGACTCGATAATTAGTTGTGAGATGTCAAGATGGAACGATCACCTAAGTTAAACAACGACCACCCAATCCAATTCCTGGATGGGTTTAAAAAACCTAGAGCTCAAAGGACACGTTAAGCATTAGAACATTAGAACTCAACAGTCGTTAAGACAAGTTAATTACCATTAGGTGACTTATAAACACTGACACCATCTAGGCTCCGGTGACACTAATTGCAGGAAGCATACGAATAATAAAAAAAGAATGATTGCATCCTGTAATATGTAATTGAACAACTTTTTTTTAAAAATCATTCCAGCCGCGAAGAGTGAACCGTTCAAATCCATTTAATACGATTTCCTAAGCAAGTTACTTTAGAACTAGTAGCTCGATTGCATATTCCTCTATCTCGCTCAATATATCGACTGTAAAAGTTATTTTATTCCCATTTAAATTATAAAAGCAAATGTTTGTTACTTCTTCATTACTCAAATTGTTATGATATTTGGTGTGTATGATACCTTGGATTAACACATAGGGTAGGTACTATTTATCCCGAAAAATACGCAATTCCCGTATGATTTGGTCAAAATTCTGATGGTCAATGTCGATTTATAATAAAGATGGCGCTGCTAGGCATAAATCAGGCAAACGAAGGGTTGCGCTAGTATGAAATAAAATTGAATTAAACAAAACATATAAAAACTTTTTATTAAAGCTATCAAACATAAATTATCATTTAGTATGTGCCTGAGGGTATTCAATCCGTCACATCAATACGTATTGAATAGAGTCAGAAAACATGTTGGCCTTGAAATCATATGGGATGTTTATAACAGCTGATTGTACCTGACTCCCGCACACACATACACTCTACTATACCACACACTCAACACAAACCCTGTTTGACTTTTACACATTGACTTCACAGTTTTATGTGTGTGTGTGGTTTTGTGTAATTTTATTTGTAAAGGTAAAGAGAATTCCTACTTACAAGTCATGTTGTAGATTAAATTGTGTTGTAACTAAATATTAGATGAAAAAATCCTAGCGGCTGACTTTAGTGAACTTTCCTCTACTGCTAAGGATTCAAATCCAGCTCTGTTCCGAGGAATTGAATCCTTGGCAGTACATAATAATAATAATAATAATAATAGCATTTTTATTTCCACATCCTCCTAATATTATAAAGGCGAAGTTTGTGATATGTTTATTACCTCTTCACGGTCAAATGGCTGGATCAATTTTTATGTTATTTGATACGTAGGTAGCTGATACCTTGGGTTAACACATAGGTACGTAAAAAAATATTATTCTATGACATAAGGTACTTTTTATCGCGAAAAGTATGCGATTCCGCAAGAATTTGGTCAAAAGTCTGATATAGATGGCGCTGCTGTGCATATAATTAAACGCAGGTAACAGCGCGGGCAGCAGTAAAAAAAAATATGTATTTACATTTTGAATGTTAGTCGTTAGTACACGTAACTTATTTAGTGTTAGTTGACTTAATGTGGATCCCTGTTTGGGTGAAGACCTCCTTCTCCTTCCAGGATTCTCTACTGTTAGCTAGGTTCAACTTGTCGCGCCCAGCTTGTTCCACTATTTCATCTGCCTTTTCAAAAAATTGATTAGTCTATAAGATCTGAGCGAACAAACAGCGGGAGCGACTTCATTTTATACTATGTAAAGAAGTAAGGATGCGAGCTGCAGGTATCAAGAGAGATAGGGCACAGCGGATAATCCGCTCAAATCGGAGCAGCCCGCCTGAGGAAGGACCTCCACCTTACAGAAGATCGTAGCCAAATAACATTGGTCTCTCTAGGCCATGTTGTGTTCCTACGGTGAGAAAGGTCTCCAGAGCTCCACTTGGGGGGGTTGGGCACTCTCAACCCCCCCAAGCAGCCTATAGACGCTTGCAATACCGGAGGTATCACTATACCTCCGGTATTGCAAACGTCTATAGGCTACGGTGACGGCTTACCATCAAGCCGGCCGTATGCTGGTATGCCACATTTATGGTATAAAAAAAGGTATTAATTAGTGTTCAATAAATAAAAATACTCCAACAAAAAAGTAATTAGTAAAAATATCAAAACTCAGGTAAATGTTTTTTTATAACCTGTAAAACACAAACAATAATATACTTTATTAAAAAGGGATATGATATTTTTTTGGGTATTAACAATAATAGTCGAATCGTTAAACGAAAGGGTTGATAATACAAATTGGACGTAAAATAAAGGATTATAGAAATTCTGTTAATTAGGTTATTAAAACAGGAAGGAATGGAGAAATAAACGAATGTTTTAATAATGGCCTTTTATGGAGCCTGGTTATCCCGTCCCTATAGTCATCACAAAGAACAAATAATCCACATCAATTTTTTATATTTTAACATTGCCTACAATCTTTCATAACAGGTCCGGTGGTCGAGTGGCTGGCAATGGTCATTTTATCCCATGGGCTGCGGGTTCGAAGGCAAATATATTTTGTGTGCATGAACATATCTGTTTGCCTTGGTCTGTATGTTTTCTTTGTATAATATGTATTTATTTACAAAAAAAAAAGTATTTAAGTACCTATGTTTATCAGCAATCTAGTATCCATAGTACAAGCGTTGCTTAATTTGGGACTAGATGGCATTATGTGATTCGTCCAAGAATATTTATTTAATTATTATTTATTTACTAGCTGCCCGGCCCGGCTTCGCCCGGGTACTGTTTCGTTTTTTTTTCAATCTTTCTGAGAGATTTTCTTAATATTTTTTTCCGTAAGAACCTTGTACAGAGTATTAGAAAACTACAAAAAAAAAAATCTGCCAAATCGGTCAAGCCGTTTTCATGTTATGTCGTGACAACGGAAAACGGGTTTCATTTTTATATATATAGATTTCATATTTTTTTTGCATAAACCTAATTCAAGATTTTTGGGTAGAACACTGTGTTTTAACAACTCATAAAAGAAACTAAAACCTATATTATGTAAGTATTGATAAATAAAATTTAAGAAAACCAATCGTTATAACAAAAATGACTTAACAAATAAATCTTTAAAAGTCTTCTTAACTCGTAATTGAATGGACGACATAATAAAAAAAGCGGCCAAGTGCGAGCCAGACTCGCCCATGAAGGTTCAGTAGCAGCAATTCCGTAGCGGTTTACGATTTAAGACGTATAAAAAAAAAACTACTGACTAAATCTCGTTCAAACCAATTTTCGTTGGAAGTTTGTATGGTATTGTATACATAATATATTTTTTAGTTTTATTTTAGAAGTTACAGGATTAGAAGTACAGGGGGGACACTCATTTTATCACTTTGGAAGTGTCTCTCGCGCACTATTCAGTTTTAAAAAAAAAAAAAATTTAAAAACCTCAATATCATTTTTGAAGACCTATCCATAGATACCCCATACGTATGGGTTTGATGAAAAAAAAAAATCTAAGTAAAAATTATTGTTTTTTTTTTCTATTTTTGTGTGAAAATCTTAATGCGGCTCACAGAATACATCTACTTACCAAGTTTCAACAGTATAGTTCTTATAGTTTAGGAAAAAAGTGGCTGTGACATACGGATGGACAGACAGACATGACGAATCCATAAGGGTTCCGTTTTTTGCCATTTGGCTACGGAACCCTAAAAATTGGTAAGAAATGTCCAAATCTAAACAATATGTATCCTAAATCCATCTATTTTACTTTTTTTTGTAAAATGACCCTTTCTCGAAGACCAAAAAAAAGAGAGGAGATATAAATCTATATAGATGCCGGGATTTTGCAAGATCGAGTTCAAAAGGTAAAGTTACATGAAGAAATTCAAATTCAAAATATTTTTATTCAAATAGGCCTAATATAAGCTCTTTCGAATCGTCACAATTTTTTCTTACCACCAGTTCAGACGGCACAAATCTTCCGTCTGAATGTGCTAAGAAGAAACTGGCAAGAAACTTCGCACTTGCTCCTATAGGTAAAATTAAGTTCGAAAGTGAATAATACATTTTAGTGACACCTTGGCTCATCTTTGTTTATTAACGGGGTGAGACTGTAAAGCTGATATTTCATAATGCATTGTTATAGATAGACCATTGTTCCCAGAAGTACTTTTATTGGTTCGTTTGAAGGAACTATTGAGATAAAAAGTTTCAATAGTTCAGATCTCAGACTAAAAATCTATGCCCGACAAGGGCCCATAATGTGTCTACTTATAAATCATGTCTGTAACAACTTACATACATACTGTGATGAAAGCAATAAAAATTGAAGAACTATATTTGTTGATAGTGTCTCAGTAGTTCCTTAGTTCAAGTAAAAACTCTTTCTATATTTTATATTCCCATCACGAAAACTTTCTTATGGTGTCAGAAGTAAAAAGTGACACGTTTAGTTGTCATATGTGCAATGGTGGCATCTATTTATTTTTTGCCTGTAAAAGGGACTCACAAACACAACATAAGCAAAAAGAAACTAGAAGCCCAGTGTAAGACTAATTGTGAAGGTGCTTTAAAAGAAACTGTATCTTATTGTGAAATAACAAAGTTTAGAATAGAATGGTGAATCAAATGATGTTTATGATATAAAACATCAGCTGTTCGGTCTTGGAAAGGGCACGGATGCACACACCGATGCAATGACGCAAACATTTCGGTTAATGGTTACAAATCAATGATTTTAAATAAATAGGTAGATTGAGTTTACGTCGTATTGTAACGTGGGATGAATTAAAATCCTTATGGTGGTTTGTATTGGTATCGAAGGACTAAAATACTAAATAAAGAAATTCTACACACAGCGGAACCTGGTCCCAAAGCAAGCTAGGCAAATGATTACCTGCTTGTGTTATGGGTACCAGACAACGGATGTATTATTGTTTTATGCTTATAATATAATTGTAAACGTCCAGACCCGAGGACCAACACAAATGTCATCACAGTATAGTCACGTGCATGTTGAGCTTTACACTTGCAGTACAGTCAACAAAAGAATTGACTGACCCCCTCCCCCCCCCCCCCTGTATGTATGATTAAAGATTTCTAAATATTGCGTGAAGGGATTTACTTGAAAATTTGTAATTACATAGTACAATATGAATACTATTGATAAATAAATTTTCAAGTAAATCCCTTCACGCAATATTTAGAAATCTTAAATCATATATACAGAGGGGGGTCAGTCAACTCCTTTGTTGACTGTACAATTTTGGCTCTTATGGCATAGAACTTAAGAACGGTACAGAGTTCGATATGTAAAGGTTGACGTGTTCTTGACTGTACAAGTCTGCAGTCTGAACTGGTGGTAGGAAAAAATTGTGACAATTCGAACGAGCTTGTATTAGGCCAATTTGAAAAAAAATTTTGACTTGACATGAATGTTTGCCTCGTGCGGGGATTGAACCCGCGCCGAAGGTAGGATAGACCAACACACCATCGGGCTGTCAGTCAATAACCTGTCTACACTACTTTATAATACAACATTGATCAGAGTCGAGTTTCTAACGTACGGTGGCCTCGAAGATAGGAGGACCATTTTAGAAAAAAATCGCTTGCACATCTTGTGAGCGGATCTTTTGTCAGCTCCGTCCTTTTCTTTGTTACCAAACAGGGTTTTTGTTTATTAGAACCACATGTGTCCACTAGGATGTTGGATGTTGCAACCAAAAATCATCCTAAAGATGGTCCTACTATCCTCGAGGCGACTGTACCTCTGGTTTCATTTCGAGTATTTTGATTGAGTAAATATTTGGTTGGCGTTCTGAATAGCCGGGGGAGGTTGGTAATCAAATTTCGAGATGCGTTCGGGGTATCTGTGAATTTATATTTGCATTAGATATACCCGTTTTAATCATTGCTGACTCAACAATATTATATTTATTGATGGATTCATTCTATTGAAAATATAGATTATACGCCAGACCACGAACAGAATCCACATTAAAAGGCATTCTTTTGGGCAGAATTTCATATCTGCGGATTACTTCCAAATTATTTTGCTATAAGAGAAACGACACCATCCATTCTAAGGCAAGGGAAAGGGCCTAGTTACTGAATAAATGTTTTTTATTTTTCATGTGAAATCTCACGATTTGACGTTTTTGGCAGTTCCAAATGCTAGGACTTTTGTGGGAGACCTATATTCAACAGTGGAGCTATGTCACGTAAGGTTAAGGAAGCTTGGAGTGACAGTGGAGACAGCGTTTTTTTTTTTTTTTTTTTCGTTAGAAAAATGTTTTGCAGCAGCCCCACCGCCCGGGGAATATGCGGTGGGGACTGTGGGACTTACCACAAAAAAACTGACGGGATGCCACTCGCCCCCTAACCCCCTAAGCCCCCTAACTAACACCGCATCCAGGTGCACTGCCGACACCGAGGACCATTGCCCCCTCAAGACGACGGGCCTTCCCCGGCTCGCCGTCTCGGCTGGGCAAGGGTCTCTTGGTCCATCTCTGCGGTCGCAACAACGTGCGACCGCTGGCCGGGCTCTGCGAGCCACCGGCCCCTCTTCTTCAATTTTTTAACGAGGTTTTCTTCCTCCACCGCGCCTCCAGCGCCACTCCAGGTGCCACAGCGTCCACTACGTACTTAGTGGACTCTGTGACACTTTGCGCCACCGCGCACTCCCTCTTCCAGGGTGGTCTCATTCGCCCATGTGACCCAACCCTTAACGCCCCCCGCAGTGTCTGGGTTGGCGAGACCCAGTGTCTGCAGGGCCTCCGCGTTCCACCATACGGAGGTCGCCCCCGGTATCAACGGGTGGAGTAGGCCCGGACACCAGTCGGGGCGAAGACGCTTTTGGGGAGGATCAGCGAGCGAACGAGTCCACCACCGCTCATCATACAGCCGGCCGAGCCAAGCGCGGCCGGCTCCACCTCTTGTTTTTTAACGAGGTTGTCTCCTCAATCGCTCCACCCCCAGCACCAGTGCACAGACAGCCTTGCTTTAAGATGAGAGAATGTAGATGTTACGAACAACCCGTCAGGCTTGAATAAGTATACTTTTTGATATTTCCTTCTTTTTTTTTACATTTTTTGATAATTGTCATTTAGTCTTTTTTCTCATTTTTGTTTTGTTCCTTGACTTCTACTGATTTTCTGTACGTTTCACTATTTTATATATTTTTTACATTCTTATTTTTCATCTGAACCCTGGTTTCTTTCACTTCTCTCCTTTTCAATTCTTTATAGTAGATGTATGTAGTAATACATTCGACTGCATTAGATTGTATTATGCCAGGACAGAGCACAACTCGTTCTGTAGAAGTATGCGCTCGTTTACAAGTGAGATCGACGAACAAGCAAGTAATTAATTGGAGACTCGTGAGTTTGTACGGCAAACACTAGTGTCGTGTTGCCCATAAGCTACGAATTTTATAGAACTAAAAAAATAATTTGTGTAAACCACGAAAAAACGGGATATAGAGCGGCGTTTCCGTGGGAATTTCAGTAAATATTTTAGATGGTATTTTGTGGTTGTTTTCGAATCTGGGTGTTTTTAATCTATACTTATATTATAAAGAGGAAAGATTTAAGTGTAAAGTATAAATTAAAAAACTATTGGAAAGATTTTAAAAATTCTTTCACCAATGCAAGGTGCATTATCTCCGGGTAACATAGACTATATTATTATTATAATTTCGAAAAATTTATATTAAGGATCCCTTCCTTACAAAAACTTTTTTGGGCGCAAGTTTTTTTTTTTTTTTTTTTTTAGTTAGCCCCAAAGTAAGTTTGAAACTTGTGTTATGGGATACTAACTCGACGATATTATATTTTATAACAAATACATATTATCGCACATAAGATGCTACATAGACGTAACTTCAAAAATCACGAAAATGACTTAAGAGCGCCATTATATTTTTAAAGTGCGACATTTTAAGAGGAAACAAAGACGCATAATCAATTCCTTCATTTTGCGGAAGATGGCGCGAGTTGTCTCCGTAGCATTACCGTGAATTTGTACTATAATTGGTGCGACGGTGTCTGATCTGTCAGTTGCGCCGGGGGCCCCGTTAAGTGTGGGCGTCGCTTGGACATAGTTCGTCGTAACTGTAAGTTATGCCATTGTTGTATTTGTTTATTGGAGAAACAATAACGTAACTGTATGTTGAGTTATTGTTGTTCTTCCTGTGTTTTTTTGAGATTGTAAGTGAACTATAAGTCTCACAGACTTTTTTTGGGCTCAAATAAAAGCTAAATAAACGTACTACTGAATATTTAGTGACCTTTCTTCATAGGGCAAGTAGATTTGCAAATATTTTGAGAAATACGTAAGTAAAACCTAAAATTGCAGTTTTCGAGAAAAATGGGTCACCTTCTAAGTTCTATAGCTTGGCTCCTATGAGGCCAATAGAGCTGCGATTGGGCTCAAATTGTCGTTAATTTTGTCTTCTTTAAATATGTCATAGATGACTTTTCCGTAGAAAGCATTTTTAGAAGTTATAAGCAAAAAAGTCAAGGTTTTTCGAGCACCACAAAGTTAGCACAGTGGGGCAATTCATGTAACAAGAACCGACTCCACTTCGACTCAACGACACTCGCTGTCTCACTCATACAAAACAGGAATTGAACGGGACAGCGAGTGTCGTTTGTTAGGAAAGCACTTCCAGCGTAATTCTATGAAGTCTTCCCTTCTAGATTAAAATAAGATCTGTGTTGTGGTTGCTAGGAGATTACTTGTTATTCTTTGTATCTTTGATAAAGCACGCAATATATTTTACTAAACCTAATTTCCACTACGTTTACTTTAATATGGTAGCAGAGCATGCAAAAACGAGAGTTTAAAAGTTTTAGTATTGTTTTTCTAAAGGATAAAAGTTCGAAAGAGTGAATCATGTTGTCTTCAAATATGAAACTCGAAATAGGACTATTCGATGGAAGCAACTGGCCGACCTGGAAATATAAAGTGTTGTTGCTGCTGCGGAGTAACACAAGCACCTTAGATGCGGTGCAGGGTACTCTAGTAAAGCCGGCACATCCGGGTGAAGGAGCCAAAGCGGAAGCTTTTACTAAGTACAAAGACGAGTGTGACAGATATAATAAAATAGAAAGCACAGCACTGTTACTACTGACTACTAATATGACCAACGAAATGCTGAACAAAGTAATGCGTTTTACAACTGCGAGTGATATGTGGGACGAATTAAACCGTCTTTATGAGCGAGGATCACAGGACCGAACCTACGATCTGTGTATGCAACTCTTTAATTACAAGAAAGACCCCACTCATGACATGGGTTCACATATGTCTGCAATAAAGAATATTTGGCATGATCTGAATCAAGCTTTGTCAACAGTTTGCAATCAACTACCGGAAATTCTTTTGATATGCAAGATTTTGGATTCCCTGCCCGAAGAGTATTTCAGTTTTAAATCGAGTTGGCTACTGATGACATTGAAAGATCGTACAATCGAGAACTTGACCACCCAGTTGTGCGCTCACGAGAGAGCTTTGAAAGATAGAAATAAATCTGAAGCTGAGGGTGAATCCAGCACGGAGGTATTGATAGTACGTAACAGAAAGCAAGACCACAAAAAGAAGTCCAAGTGCAACTATTGTGGAGCAAGCGGACATCGAGTAAAACAATGCAAGAAATGGATTACGGATGGTAGACCGCCAAAACCTACAAAGGAATCCATATCAAATGCTACTACATTGTCAAGTTTAGCTTTATCTCTTGGTGAGAGTAATGATAAAGACTCATGGTACGTGGACAATGGAGCAACAAGTCACGTAACCAATAGAGCAGATCAATATGTATTTTTCGAGTACTTTAGCAAATCTCACAGAGTAATGACAGCAAATGGTGAAAATATTGAAGCTATCGGAAAGGGCTCAATACAAGTAAAAGCTGACATTAATGGCCGAAACGAAACAATTACACTCACAAATGTTTGGTATGTTCCCAGTATACAACGAAAGTTGTTCTCAGTGCTAGCCGCACAAGATCTTTGTGAGAATAGCTCCTTTGAATCAAACACTCGGTCATGTTTATTTAAGGTTGATGGTAAGACAAAGTTAGTCGGTACTCGTGACAAGTATGGAGGTTTGTACAAACTTAAAATAGAAGTAATTACACCTAAACTTGAGATTAACCAACTAACAGTTAATAATCAACTTCAACTGTACCACGAACGTTTGGGACACCAAAACAAAAGACATGTCAAACAAGTTATGCAAAGAGAATTTGCTATGCAATTTAAATCTGAAAATAACAAAGAAGTTTGCGAAGGTTGCGTTTATGGAAAAGCCCACAGAAGGACGTTTGGGACCAGAGAGAGAACTACGAGACCTGGAGAGCTAATACACACTGATGTGTGTGGACCTTTTGTGTATTCGATCTCAAAGTATAGATACTTTGTTCTATTCAAGGATGATTTCACCCGTTTTCGTTACGTATACTTCTTACGACAAAAGTCAGAAGTTCAAGCACGCTTGAAGGATTTTCTAGTAGAAGCTAAGACATCAGGACACGTCATTCTAGAGTTGCTTAGCGACAATGGCGGTGAATTCGACAATGAACAAGTACGAAGTACGCTGAGACAACACGGGATTAAACAGAGGCTGACAATGCCCTACACTCCCGAACAAAACGGTTGTGCCGAAAGAGATAATCGCACAATTGTTGAGATGGCAAGAGCACTTATGCACGCTCATGATGAGATACCTAAAGGTTTATGGGCTGAAGTAGTGCAAGCTTCAGTGTACATATTAAATCGTACGGGACCCACTCCAAATGATGACAAGTCACCGTATGAGTTATGGTACAACAAGAAACCCAAAATAAATCATCTCAGAATCATTGGTTGCGTATGCTACGTGCATGTCCCAAAACAAAAGAGAAGAAAACTAGATAAAAAAGCAAAGAAAGGAATTCTTATAGGATATGACGGTGATGATGGGTATCGAGTTTATGATACAAGGAACTTTAAATTGTTGCGTTCCAGAGATGTAACTTTTGAAGAAATACCTCTGTTAGACCGAGACACACCTGTTAGTGAGGAACCTGAAATCAAAAAGAATACCTATGAGCTACCTACTTCTTCCATAGATGTTCAACCAAACTTAGAAGTACTTAATCAAAGTAATGATCACTTGCATTCAGTGAATTTGGATAATGAAATAAGTGATACTGAAGAAGAACGACATGAAGAAGATACTTGGTATGAAACAGGTACTAGTAATGAAGAAGATCGACAAGAAGAAGACACTCAAACTGTTGAAGGTAGTAGCCGTGTACTTCGTGATCGGAGTCAAATTAAACCTCCAGAAAGATTTAATTTTGAACAATTCATCAATCAAATCATTGCTGTTCCAGAACCATCCTCGTATCGAGAAGCCATGCAAAGTACTGAAAAAGACAAGTGGGTTGAGGCTATGAACAGTGAGATAAATTCTCTGAAAGAGAATGAGACATGGAAACTGACACATTTACCAAATAACAGAAAAGCACTCAACTGCAAATGGATATTTAAGGTAAAGAAGAACCCTGATGGCTCGATTGACAAGTTTAAAGCAAGACTAGTTGCAGTTGGCTATTCTCAGAAAAAAGGAATAGACTACCACAAGACATTTAGCCCTGTTGCGAAACTAAGCACAATCCGAGTATTACTAAGTATAGCTGCAAATGAAGGTTTATCGCTAAAACAATTTGACGTCTCAACAGCTTTCCTATATGGCAAGGTGAAGGAAGAGATATACATGCGACAACCTGAGGGATACAATGACGGATCTGGCAAGGTGTGCAAGTTGATAAGAAGTCTTTATGGACTTAAACAAGCGCCTAAATGTTGGAACGAGTGTATTCATGATTTTTTTATTGAATCTGGATTTACTCAGAGCGAAGCAGATCCATGTTTATAATAATAAATAATAATAAATCTTTATTCATAAAAACTTACGGCTAGTGTAACATTAATTAACAGTATAAAAACAATTAAGGTAAAAGTATAACATTATGTGCCTGAGCTAGGAAAATCCTGTGTTTCAGGCGGTAAAAGATCTAATATAAAAAATCATGATAATCACTTTAAATATGATACAAGGTCAAAGGTGTCTTATAATTAAAAATTAATAATAATAAATTATAATGTGGTAGTATTTACAGGTTTATTTCACGATCGTCATTAATTCCTCTGTATCTTTGTAGGACATATTTTTGAGTGCTGTTTGAAGAGTTTTTTTACAATTATATGAATTAAGGGGGTAGATACATAATTTGGCGTTTAATCTGTTATAGAGCAATGGTCCGAGAAATATAAAGAATCTAGATGATAGGGCGCGATATGTTGCAATGGGTCTAAAACAAACTATATCTTTCCGTCGTTTATTAGTAGTTTCAGTGCAAAAGGGCAAAACTGCATGCTGTTTAAGTACAATGTTCATTATAAATAATTGTCGAACGCTCAGTACATCACAGGATTTATAGAGTAGGTCAGTTGGATAGAGATACGGTTTAAAAGTGGAGACTTTTAGAACCGCTCGCTGTGCTCTTTCAATTTTTATTAGAGCTGTTTTAGCTGCTCCACCCCACGTCGTAATGCAGTAAGTTAATATTGATTGACATAGGGCCAGGTACACCTGTTTAACGATTTTAAAATCAGAAATCGAACGGAGTTTCTTGAAAATAAATATTAACTTCCGCATTCTGCAAGTTATTGCTTCTATATGCCTTCTGAATGTTAGAGTTTCGTCAATTATAACACCCAAGTACTTAATGTGGTTTGTGTTAGTAATGAGAGGACACTCGCACAAACCATTTGCGGGATTACAATTATGCGCAATCAAAGTCAATAGAGTAGAGTTTGATTTACGCGATGAAAACTTAATGAAATTTGTTTTATCCGCATTTAATGTTAATAGATGATTCTGAAGCCAGTTATTTACAACATTAAAACCCCGTTGTGCCAGTTCATAGACTTCTTCGTCTGTTTTTGCGGAAAAAATTAGTGCTGTGTCATCGGCGTATGATATGATTTTACCACCATTTAATTGAAGATTACATAGGTCATTTATATAGATTAAAAAGAGGGTTGGGCCTAAAATACTTCCCTGAGGAATGCCAAACTGGGTATTATTCATATCAGAACTGATGACATTGCCCATTTTAACGCATTGTGTTCGCTCGTATAAGTAGCTCGCAAAAAGCTTGAGCTGCGCGTCTCTAATACCTATTATTTCTAATTTTTGCAAGAGGATTGGGATGGAGACTGTGTCAAATGCTTTTGCAAGGTCAAGGAATATTCCCAGTGTCCGATTACCCTTATCAATCTCATGAACTAAAAAGTCAGAGAGTTGATGTACGGCATCGTTAGTTGATAGCTTTGGTCTAAACCCAAACTGTGTTTTTGATATAATAGCCTTTCTTTCCAAGTATTCGATTAATCTGGTATTTATGATTTTTTCTAATATTTTAGAAATAGATGGCAATAAAGAGATAGGCCTATAATTAGAAATTTCTTTTTTACTACCAGTCTTGTGAATAGGGACTACGAGGGCTTTTTTCAGAGATCTAGGGAAAACTCCTTCACGCAAGCATTGCTGGAAAATATGAGTTAGAGGTGGGATTAGTGTATGCTTATAGTTCTTAAGTATTTTATTAGAAATGTTATCCCAGCCAACTGCACAGTCATCTTTCATTCCCATGATAATTTTCTCTATTTCTTCAGAGTCTGTATCGAGCAACACGAAAGAATTTAGTGAAATATTAGGACTTTGTATGATGCTGGTACGTGAATTAATCAGGTTTTTCCGTACTTTTTCAGCCAAGGACTTTCCCATATTAACAAAGATATTATTTACATTATTAACACTTGCCAGCGGTGACGAGTGTGCTCTAGACTCTGTTCCTGTTGTTTTGTAGTGAATGTAATGTTCTTAATGTATTTCCAAACCTTTTTATTATTGTTACCGGCTTTTTCGATTTCATTTTTGTCATAACTATTTTTGACCTTTCTTAGAATGTTATTACAAAAATTGCGATATCGTTTATATGACAATTGAAGAATAATATTTTCAGGGTGACATTTTGCTTTTTTATGCAATTTGTCTCTGTGTTTCATACGTGAGACAACGTGGAAAAACAAAGATTTTGCTAGCTTTGTACGTTGATGATGGATTATTGGCTTCCTCTGATGACGTAGAAGCTGACAATTTCATTGAGAACGAACTCAAAGCACGTTTCAAGATAACGACTAAGCCGCCATCGTACTTTCTTGGACTAGAGTTAGAGCGACACAATGATGGGACTATAAGAGTTCATCAAGCCGCCTATACTTCAAAGGTTTTGGAGAAGTATGGAATGAGTGACTGTAAAGCCGTTGGAACACCAATAGTTAAAGATATTCCTGTAAAAAAGTTGGCGGAAGAGATCTGTGACACTAAATTTCCCTATAGACAAGCTGTGGGAGCGTTGGCTTATCTCATGGTGGGTACAAGGCCTGATATCGCCTATGCAGTCGGAGTCGTATCCAGAACCTTAGATAACCCTACTAATACGAATGTGTTACAAGTGAAGAGAATCTTTCGTTACCTCAAAGGAACAATCAAGACTGGTAAAGCTTTGCGAAGACTTCGGTTTAAAAAAAAGAAGAGGGAATGTTAGGAAAGCACTTCCAGCGTAATTCTATGAAGTCTTCCCTTCTAGATTAAAATAAGATCTGTGTTGTGGTTGCTAGGAGATTACTTGTTATTCTTTGTATCTTTGATAAAGCACGCAATATATTTTACTAAACCTAATTTCCACTACGTTTACTTTAATATCGTTGAATCGAACTAGAATCGGTTCTCGTTACGTGAATTGCCCCATTGGTCTTTCGGAGTTGCAAACTTGTTTGTACACTATTGGTATCTATCCTAACAACATGCCAAAAAATCAGAACCTTGCAATTATTTGCGACCTTAAATGCTTAGATGACTGGCCTACAAGGATTTATGCTATAAACTTGTGATCATCGCAGGCTAACAAGTTATTTTTACTTGCGACTGTTATACGGATTAAGTGCAAAAATACGCATTATCCATGCTACAAAGACACATCTGGTGGCAACTCTGAAGTTTGATAAGTTTCTGTTAAATTTTTTCATGCTTTTGTCTTTTGTAGACGAGTACTTTGAAATAAAACCAATAAAAGATAAGAATTGTTTCATTATAATAATTTGAACTCAATTAAAAATATGTATTATTTTCAAGTGTGCTACTTCCCTTTGAAGAAACAGTGACGCAACTGGTGGAGTCTTTGAAAAAAAAACGCTTTTTAGTGAGTGTGACTAATTTTTTTTTCTGTGATTTTGTTTTGTTTTAAAAGGAATTAATAGAGCTATATAAACCAATTGATCGGCACGTTTAAGCCCTTATAGTTTCCAGCCAATGACTGCAAACGTGTAAAAAAAATCTTAAATTGCATTTTCTGCAAAATGATAAAATGTAAGTTACGTCTATGTAGTATCTTATGTGCGATATATAGATAAACATCCAAGACCCGAAGCCAATCAGAAAAAGTTCGTTTTTCATCATGACCCGACCGGGGATCGAACCCGGGACCTCCTGGGTGGCGGTCTGGCGTGGTAACCATTACGCCACGGAGGTCGTATTATAAGTTTTTTCAATAACATATTATCTGTTGTATCCATAATACACGCAGGTTAAACCTAGTTAACTTTGGTACCAGGTGGCGCTGCTGTATGTTTTTTTTTTTGCAAAATGTGATTTCTATTATTAATAACTTTCTTAGCGCTACGTTAACGATGTTTCCAGTAAAACTGTGCACTGAGAGAGCGCTTGTTTCTAGCATACGTGTACTCTGTGCTAGTGTTGTACCGACGTGCTAAGAATTAAGTTTAAGTCCAGGCTTAAGTGCTGGATGTCGATCAGGCAGTGGCTAGTTCATTTTCACTTTTATTAGCCTTAGTTTTATCGAACATTGGACAAAATATTCTTGGTATTGTGCCTATCAGTGTTCTGCATCTGCCGAGGAATTATATGACCTCATAATCAGTGTCTTTGTCAATCGCCGTGTTGTTGATCCTGGCTTTTGAGGAGGCACAGCGGTGTTAATGTGTGGTGGGCTATGATGTATTCAAGAGAGACCGTTCTTTTCCGGGGCAAAATACCTAGATTACCGACAACACAAGACTGGTATTTAAGAGAGGTAGGGCACAGCGGATAATCCGCTCAAATCGGAGCAGCCTGTCTGGGGAAGGACCTCCTCCTTACAGAAGATCGTAGCCAAATAGCATTGGTCTCGGCCATGCTGTGTTCCTACGGTGAGTTATGTCTTCAGAGCTCCAATTAGGGGAGTTGTAAGTATTGCAAGCGTCTATAGGCTACGGTGATGCTTACCTTCAGGCGGGCCGTATGCTTGTTTGCCAACTTAGTGGCATAAAAAAAACACAGTACTGCAAATTCATTTTTGAGCAGAAGGTCCTCGAAGCTAAACGTTCTTGGTATCATATTAACCGCATTGTTAATCTTTTTCAAAAATTTAATTGTCAAGAAATCTGACAGTGTTGTCGTGCGTACATAACGCAAAGTTTTTTAGTTAAATTTCATTTTGTGAAGTGGTCGCGTTTGCCCATCCCTAAGTTTGTGTATGAACTGAATAGTATCCACGCGGACCACTTTAATTATTGTCAACTTAACTAATGAAACGCATTACTAACACTGTTTTGCTTAATTTGAACGTTAGTTTCTTGTTATAGTTAATTGTAATGCTCTAAAGGGAAGGGTATAATCAAAACATCATCATGATCCTCTAACCCAATAGGTACTTGTCCTCTTTCAAAAGGGGTTCAGAAGTTTAAATTAAGCCGTCTTTTAAAGAGGGTTAGAATCAAGGTCTTTTTTCGTGAACGTCTAGGACCGCCGGTCAATAATCGTATTTCACTGTGAAAATGTGTCTAATTATTGCTTATATATATTTGTCACCGATGTTCACCTTTTTCGACGGGTAAGTGCTTGTGAATGTAATGTCACTACAAATTTTATTAAAAGATTTTTTTTTTAATAATACTCATTGAGTCAAGATTGCAATCTCTTACATAACATAAGTTAAAGATTTTATCTTGTTTCCCTTACAAAAGTCAAATAGCAGCTATACTAAGCGAAAAACTTCCATCGACGGCCACACATTGCCACCACTACCAAAACTTTTCTGGGTGTATTCAAAAGAGGTTTGCCAAATAAAATTTCATCTCACGATTCTTCGCCGACTGCCAAACCCACCGAAGTTCTTCAACTAGTCTTTATAAACTGCCCGTAACATCTGTTGTATGACCAACTTATCAACTTTAACTTTGCAGTCTTTGCACTACTTCGAAACTTTATTTCTAAGTAAGAAAGATCATTTTTGTTCTGGCGAGAAATTCTCGAATTGTTGTTACGAGTTAGCTGGTTTTGCACTTCCAAAATAGACATTGGGCATGTCCATAAAAATTTAAGATTTAACGTTTGAATAACAGTGCCTATTGTAATGAATTTATTTCTCAATAACTTATTACATAACTTATACATAGTTTTACTTTAGTACACAGAAGTACATAATTTCACCCAGTACGATAAAAAATTTAAATGAAATGAAATGAAATGAAATGAAATCGTTTATTTCAGAAATTAGACCTTCACAGGCACTTTTTCTTGTCATTTACAACTTGTTTAAATAAAAAAAATAAACTACGTTATATACTACCACCATTTCGGCATGCTGCATCCATCGGCGTCATGCGACTTTTCTTAGGCCGTCTGATCACCTTCTTGAGGTCATCCTACGCTTTCCGGTACGTGGTCGCCATACCAGAACCCTATTTCCAACAACGGTTCTGCGCGCTATGTGTCCTGCCCACTATCACTTCAGCTTACAATTTCGTTGAACCATATTGGTTACTTTCGTTCTCTCCTCATTTCTGAAGAAGAGAAAAACCGAGCATACCTCCCTCTATAGCTCATTGAGTGACCTTGAGCGGACTCATGACATGATGACCATAATAAAACAACCATATCATGTAAAAAATATCTGGCCGATAAACTGGAAAGTATTATTACAATCACATAAACCTTTTGGACATACGATTTCATATATGACGGCAATCTGTGGTATTCGTTTTTTATCTTTAATACCTATCTATATTTTACAATACGAAATATTTTTTATTGCAAATAAACTCAATGCTGACCATTCCGTTCGATTTTTTTTGTTGGTTGAACGACTTCTTCGAGTGCCATGGACCACGAGAAACAGTTCTCCCTCGTACACGAAAAATCGGGGCTCCTAGCGGGATCAGCTATGTTGATCTTGGATACAGAACAGGATCTTAGATTGAATCATGACTGAAGAACTGTTCTTCCCGTTTGTTTTAATGTGGACAACTCTTTTTAAGGTTCCACCTTACACACTATCAGGTGTGTCATTAATGACGTTGTTCATCTCTATTAATTCAGATTCCGAATCTGCCGTGCCCAGTTACGAGGTGAGCCGGTGCTAGTGCCGGCGTCCTGTGATTGGCTTCATAGTGTCCCATACAAGACTGACCACCGTACGTAGACCCGGTTTGACGCCGGGCTTAGCTCCGGCTAGAAACCGTATCGTCTGCATGCGCTAAGACTCTTGCCTCCTCAAGCGGCGGGACATGCAGTAATGCATTGTCCTGACCATAAATAAAATAAGAGGTCCTCCAATATCTCCACGAAGCTTTACTAAAGGAACCTAACATTTATTAAACCTCACAATTAAACATTTCTTCGTTAAGGCTGACTCGGCGTCTGTACTCTGCATAATTTATATCGCCCAGGCTGTGTCAAGCTGTCCGTCGGTGCATTTTATAGTACCTAGTGGTTTGTTAGTTAAAAAAACGATTTTATTTTAATAAAAATAAGCAGTTTTATGAAACTAAATTGTTTTATGTACATACATACGTCACAGTCAATTGCTTGAATTTTATGTGTAATTGAATAACTACCATTAATAGTTAAGAATCTTCTTAAAATCGTTTTAATTTCGCATTTAGTTTTTTCTTTAGTTTCAATGACAGCCATAACATCTTTAAAAACGATTTTGAGCAAAAATACTCAATCATCGACACGACACCCACACCAGAACTGGTACAGAATACCATTGCAATTGGTGAGCAGGGTATAGAACTAATAACAGAGATATTTACACTAATAATGTAAGCATAGTTATGAATTTTTGTAAAAACAAAGTACAGTCTGGTGCACGTCGAGCTTTACACTTGCAGCACAATTTTGGCCCTTATGACATAAAACTTAAGAGTGGTACAAAGTCCGAAATGTAAAGATCGACCTGCTCTTGACTGTACAATATGAAACATTACTGATAAATAATACTTATTTGACTGTCTGTTATATTTTGTTACGCATGTTTAAATATAAATAATATACTTATATATAGGGACAATTCATACAGATTGAGCTAGCCCCAAGTAAGTTCGAAACTTGTGTTATGGGATACTAACTCAACGATATTATATTTAATAAAAAATACATATATAGATAAACATCCAAGACCCGAGGCCAATCAAAAAAATTTCGTTTTTCATCATAACCCGACCGGGGATCGAACCCGGGACTCTGCGGTCTGGCCTGGTAACCATTACGCCACGGAGGTCGTCAAAAAACATATACCAAGAGCTGTGGATTTTATAAGAAAACAAAATAAAAATTCAAGTAAATCCCTTCAAGCAATATGTAATTAGAAAACTTGAATTATAATTATGGCCCTGTTCATCTCTTTCATTGGCTGTATCTTATTCTAGAATAAGTTTAATTAAGATTTAATTAAAAAATTACTTGTGATTGTAAAATATTGGAACCGATTGTCAAAAAACAGGTAATAAATTTCTAACCATAGTTGAGGAGATACACATTTAAATAAAAATAAAAAAACATTTTTTGTTTTCTTTTTTACGTTAACATCTTATATTGATTTATTATGGCCATAGGGTCTCCCCAGAACCCAATTTTTTATAAACTTAAAATCAATACTTAATATTGTCAAGGTATATTAATATCTATTCTATAGACATAAGGTTCGTTTTTTATTCTTGTATTTTTTTCGAAAACTAAGGATTCGTAACAGGTAGTTTCTTAGAAAGCCAGAAGGATTTCTTGGATTTTTTTTTTGTTGCGTTGAGTTGTCTGTTCAAGTTTTTTTTTATACCACAGAGGTGGCAAACAAGCATACGGCCGGCCTGATGGTAAGCCGTCACCGATGGTTGATGGTCGAGATGGTGCGTAATAGGTAATATCTTTTTTTTGTCAGACCTGGGGCCCGATTCTACTAACACAAATGCACCAATGGACTCTCAATGGTGTCTCAATCGTGTCTCAAAAGAATGCCGATAGTGTATCAGTGGAATAGTTTTTGACATTTGTTATGGACTTGAACAATAAGTTAAACATTATGTTATTGTTAGTCCATAACAAATGTCAAAAACTATTCCACTGATACACTATCGGCATTCTTTTGAGACACGATTGAGAGCCCATTGGTGCATTTGTGTTAGTAGATTCGGGCCCCTGGTGGCTAGCAATGGTCACTTTATCACGAGGACCCCGAGTTCGAATCCTGCGCAAGGCAAACAATACATTTGTGTGCAAGAACATGTCTTTTGCCTTGGTCATGTATAATATTCATCAGCAATCTAGTATCCATAGGTAGCTTAGTTTGGGACTAGATAGCGTTTTGTGTGATTCGTACAAAAATATTTATTTATACATTTTTTTCACGTTAGCGTAGAAAACATTTAAAATGATAACGCATCAGTTATCTGTCAAATAAGAAATCGAAGTCTTTCCCTGAGTTCGCTAATGATTTATCTGGAGTGGTAAAGGATACATGAAAGTACCACCCTCCACCAATATGATGTGGAATAAGCTCCCAGCCTCTGTTTCCTTCGGACTATGACATGAGACTATTTGAGAGGTACATTAGAGGTCTCGTCAGAGGTGGGCAACGCATTGGTAGCGCCCTTGGTGTTGCTGATGTCCATAGGCGGCTGTGATCACTCTCCATCAGGTGGCCCGCTTGCCTGTTTGTCACAATCAGATCAAAATAAACAGCCACGTTGATACACACAATTTTTTTGTCTTGAGCGGATTTCGAACTTGCTACAGGTAGACATTACTAACCACTGGATGACCGTGCTTGTAGTAGATATAAATACGTCCTGCATACGTAAGGTAGCTTATTTTATTATTTTTCCTCGAAAGCTCAACTTAAATTAACATGCCAACTAAACAAACGAGTGTAATCGTTGGACTCGAGCATAATTTAGGAAAGCTACAAAAAGCTTTATTATACAACTTGCATAGTTAATAAAACAGTAAACACATTCAATACTAATGTAGATTACAATAAGTATTTTTTATATAATTTCTTTAATCTACACTACACAATCTACACTTCTTCACTAATATTATAAAGAAAAAAATAAAATGGAAAGATTTGTATTTTTTTGTGTGTGTGTGTGTATGTTTGTTTGTAACGAATAAAATCAAAAAGTACTGGGCCGATTCCAAAAATTCTTACACCTTTGGGAAGGTACATTATCCCCGGTTAACATAGGCAATATTATATTTTTAAAAAATTAAGGGATCCTTATAGCCCGTGTGAAGCTGGGGCGTCCCCTAGTAAGCAATAATTTGATAGCCCGGTTCCCGTATTGGTCGTGGTCCACCTGCGTGGTACACCTGGGTTGACCACGGGCATTTTTCCTTGCCCGTGGTCCACCTAAATGGTTTGTAATAAAAAATTCAAATATTCAATGGGCCATGGTCCACCTCCATCCGAGTTAGTGTTTATTTCTAGGATTATTTTCGAATGTTTTTGGTGTAGTTTAGGAATGCTTTTTGGATGGATTAGGGTTTTGGTTCAGCGCGCAGGTTCTATTCCCCTATTCAGGGCAAACATTTATAAATGCGAGTGTACATGTGTTTGTTGCCTTAGTGTTTTCTAATCCCCTTCGATTCAAAAAAGACCCGTATCCCTATGGAATGATTATAGGTTAATATGATATGAATCTGTACTATGAGCCAGTCAAAAGAAAGTTTTGTGTTAGAAAGAAAATGTGACGATTCGTAAGAGCTTGTTTTTGAATAAAAATAATTGAGTTTGATTTTGGTGAGTCACACAAGATATTTTGAAGTTAATGATACATCAAAAGATACACACTGTCAAATTAAACAAGATATAAACAGAAAATAGAGATAGCTTTAAATCTGGGGGCACGGCAGTGAGACACGTGAACAACTGAATTGCGAGACTTGTTTTTTTTGACAAGTATTGTTTTTTATGGGATTTAGTATACCGGAAAGGTACTGTTATTTTTTAGATACTGCTAAATATATTTTACAATACGTACTTCAATAATGGAGGGTTTGAAATAACTTGGGGGTCATTGTTGTACACACATACTCCTTTACTTTCTATGGACCTAGGGCCCCACGTGTTATATAAAGGTGGGTATGTTTTGCGCAGAATGTTCGCTGTCACGTGCGAGCATTACATTTTAGTTTTAGCACCGAATAATAAATAGTACTACGTAGTTTTAGTCTGTTTTTTTACGAGTACTGAGTATGTTTCTCGCACATTTCTGACATTGACTGAGTGAGATGACGATCATTGTGCCAATCAATAGCAACTATAAGAAATGGTTGCATGGTCCAATAGTAACGCAATAAAAATTTACGTCTTACTCAGTAGAGTGAGGTTTTTGGTGTTAAAATAAATAAAAAAAGTTTTATGTTAAATTGTTATAATATTTTATCAATTTGAGAGAAAGAAAAAAACGGTGTCTTTATACTAAACTAGCTGGTACCCCCGGCTTCGTCCGTGTAAGAATAAGATTGTTTTCTTTAAAAAGTAGCCTATGTCACTCTCCAGACCCTAAAATAAAACCATAATCCGCTCGTCACTTTCGACGTGAAAGAAGGACAAACAAACATACTTTTGCTAAAAAAAATAATGTAGTAGTAAAATTCTTAATTCGTTACCAGTCAGACGCCACCCTTAGCCACGTGCAAAGCATCACGTGTTTAATTCGAGTTGCGAGTTTAAAACACAACAATAAATAACAGTCTTGTTAGTTGGCGCTAAAGCTATTTATATGAATAAATAAAGGGTTCTGCCTGTCCTTTAACTCGTCAAGTTCCCATGGGAATATTTCAATTATTATTTCGCCGATGGTAAGGCTTTCAAAGGTACTATTGGCATTTCACTGAGAGTACATCTATAATTAGTTAATGTTTTATCGGAAATGTATACAATTCTTAGAAAATGTGTTATTATAAAGAGAGCCTCGCTTTCTTCTTTCGCTCGGCTTTTGATGGTCACAAGCACAGAGTCACAAGCAAACCCTAACCTAACCCAGTACCTAACCCAGCTTTGTCTGATGAACAACGAGTTTCAATTATTTTATTTACAGATATTTCTGGCTCCATTTGGATCCTCTATGTTAGGTTTTAGGGCGAAGGGAGCGTGGCCACCTTTATAATAACACATTTCCTAGGAACTGTATAAGTTTCCGAATTACATACATTCCCGTTAACATATGCAGCTATTGTTGAGTTGAACAAACATAATTTTAAAATTAACTACACGTTAAATTATGGCTGCCACTGTCTTAATAAAAAACCAAGTATATTTTCAAGATTTTGTTCTATATAACATAGTTAATTTATGTGTACACATAATATGTTTGCTATTTGGCGTATTATGCCAAATAGCAAACGTTTTCTAATGCCGCAGTGATACAAAGAGATAGCAGCTCAGTGCATTATAAAAAATATAAAAAAAGTTTTTGTAGCTTCTGTATTTTATGAAGAAAATACCGTTCTGTTTCTGATAGTACATGGAATGTGGTGGAGGGCCTAGAGATCCGTAATACGGACCTCGGTCTAGTTCGGACTCCAGACTCTCACAAGGACTTGTATTTTTGAAAAATATTTGAAAATGTTAAGTTTATCCTTGTGAGCAGTATGTTACATGCGCGTTCTCTAGGGAATATGCTGATCTAGACAATGCGTCATTGCAATGTAATCCTATCGCCGTATTATTTTATTATAATTTTGTACTTCACTATTATTCCTAGCATCGGATTAGTCAGACATACTGTAACTTTACGATTTATTGTAATTCTTTTACTTTTTCTTAATTAAAGGGTTGAAATTATTTCGGTTTTTTTTGAGCCCTTCAACGCCAGCTTCTATAATTGGCGCAGTCGGATCGGTATTAAATTCAGTGCGCGTCGGGAACGGTCTCCAGCATCCAGAATCGTTGCTCTTGCCTCCCCATCGTATCGCCACTGGGTTGAGTTGCAATACCGGAATCTACGAGAAAGCTACGTCGGGGTATCCAGACTTCGATAACGCTCACAGCGGCCGAAATGTATATGTAAGTGCACCACTGTATTTTTCCGTAGTGTTGCTTCCTTAACTTCCTAAGTCCTCTTTAGTTATATTAGTAACTCTATTATATACTAGTATTTTAGTAGCTCTATAGTTAGATTTATTTTCTGTAGGAATATTAATGTCAAGGATCAGTGTTTTGGATTCTAATAGAGACCTAGATTTGTCAGATAGTTCGCAAGACGAGATGGAGCAAGCGCAAATGCAGCATCCGCAAATGCAGCATCCTCAGATGCAGCATCCACCTCAGCCAGTAACTGTGCATGATCCTGATACCATATTCAAGGCCCTCCGCCTAGTTCCCGAGTTCGATGGGAACCCAAATATCCTTACCAGATTCATAAGAATATGTGATAGGTTAGTAGAAGGTTATCTTAGAGAAGGACCAGAGAATATATTAAATAATTTGTCACTGATTAACGGGATCCTGAATAAAGTAACAGGGCCAGCCGCTCGTACAATCAACTCGAATGGCATACCCGATAACTGGATCGGTATCAGATCAGTCTTAATTAATAACTTTTCGGATCAAAGGGACGAAACAGCCTTATATAATGATCTGTCGTTGCAATCGCAAGGTAACAGTACACCGCAAGAATTTTATGAGCGGTGCCAGACGATGTTCAGTACAATCATGACGTATGTCGCCCTGCACGAGACCATTGAAACGACCATTCAAGCTAAACGCGATTTATACAAAAAGCTAACTATGCAAGCTTTCATACGCGGGCTCAAAGAGCCTCTTGGGTCACGTATACGGTGCATGCGTCCGGAAAGTATTGAAAAGGCGCTAGAATACGTTCAGGAGGAGCTTAATATAATTTACTTGCAGCATAGGAACGACGCCTTACCTAAGACTTTACAGGGTCCCCCAACGCCGAAGATGACGCAGCAGCTTTCTACCCCTGCTTTCGCCCCTATAACTCATAAGCCATTTACTTTCAGTCCGTTTAATGCGCAATTTAACAGACCGGCTTTACCACCTCAATACCCTCAATATGGTAGACCGAATCCTCCGATGATGGCCCACCAACAGTTTAGGATGCCATCTCAGCCGCCATTTAGAATGCCCAGCCGCACGCAACAGATGTTCCGTGCTCCTCCACCTAATTACAACCCGCAGAGTAACGTATTTAAATTACCGAATAGGAACCCGAATTTTGGTAGCAACCAGCCCCAACAGCACGGGCCAGTTCCTATGAGCGGCATCACCCCTTATGTAGCAAGGCCATTACCCCTTGCAGGGCATGACTGGCATAGATCAGGCAACCCCCCGCCTTCCAACTACTTTAAAACCAGGGACGTCAATGTGAACGATTGTGTGACCTACACGGATTCATACTACCCTGATTGTTACCAATACGGGGATTACTATGATTACTCTAACGTGAACACCGACTACTATGACTACGAGACTAACCACGTACATGACTATTCAAGTGCAGAGGTAGAGCTATACCCGGTCCAGCCTTTGACCGAGCAGTCGCCAGTAGCTCCCGCTAATGATAGTGAGGATTTTCAGAAGGATATGATATCAAAAAAGTCAGGATAGAATTAAATATGCAAACACAGAGGCAGTTGCCATATATTCACATAGAGAATCCACCCTTAAACTTTCTAATAGATACAGGCGCGAACCAATCATTTATTAGTCCCGAAGCAGTTCAAAAATTTTACCCCCATTTGCCTCTGAACTATGAACCATTTGAGGTTACAAATGTACACGCAACTACCCGAAGCGACCATTCCATATTTGTACCGTGCTTTGATGAGTTTAACCATGTTAATGATGTAAAACTATTCGTATATCGTTTTCATGATCACTTTGACGGACTCATCGGGTTAGACCTACTGACTAACTGGGAAGCGAAAATCGATCTTAAAAATTTAACCTTAACCACTCAATTCGCAACCAACCCTATTAAGCTGTATAATGCACGCAACCTTAACCTATACGAGGACATAATTCCCGCTAAGTCATCAAAGCTAATTCGCATACCTATTGACGCCCCAGATGGTGATGTTATAGTTAATAATCAAGTCATGTGTAACTGTATCATTCATGAGTGTATAACCACTATCTCAAACAGCCGAGGTATGATAGAGATAGAAAACCCGACCGGAAATGATATAATATTCTCTATAGATAGACCAGCACAAGCTGAAGTCTTCAGTATAAACAGTAATCAGACCCAACAACTATCCACTCGCACTAGTGACGTTATAGAACGACTTCGGACCGACCACTTAAACCCAGAAGAGAAAGGTAATTTGATCCAACTCTGCTCTCGTTACGCCGACGTTTTCTATGTCGAAGATGAGCCCCTTACATTCACCAACCAAGTCAAGCATCGCATTAAAACCACTGATGAAGTTCCTGTGTACACCAAGACCTATCGTTATCCTTTCATACATAGACAGGAAGTACGTAATCAGATTTCAAAGATGCTTGAGCAGGGAATCATCCGACCTTCAGACTCCGCATGGAGTTCTCCAATCTGGGTAGTGCCCAAAAAGATAGATTCATCTGGCCAACGTAAATGGCGCATAGTTGTCGACTTCCGTAAGGTTAACGAGAAGACGTTCGATGACAAATACCCAATTCCAAACATCTCAGATGTCCTCGACAAATAAGGGAAGTGTCAGTACTTTAGTACTCTCGACCTAGCATCCGGATTTTATCAGGTAGAGATGCATCCGGATGATATCTCAAAGACAGCATTCAATGTCGAGCATGGACATTTTGAGTTTCTCAGAATGCCCATGGGCCTCAAAAATTCACCATCTACCTTCCAACGGGTTATGGACAATGTCCTCCGCGGTCTCCAAAATGAAATATGTCTCGTTTATTTGGATGACATAATCATCTTTAGTACCAGCCTCCAAGAACATATGGTCAATTTAGAGAAAGTGTTCCAAAGACTTCGCGAGTCCAACTTTAAAATACAGATGAACAAGTCTGAGTTTCTAAAGCTGGAAACCGCTTATCTCGGGCACGTAATCAGTACAGATGGTATTAAGCCTAACCCAGATAAGATTCATGCCATAGAAAATTATCCGTTGCCAAAAACCCCCAAACAAATTAAACAATTTCTAGGCCTTATTGGCTACTACAGGAAATTCATCCCTGACTTTGCCAAAATTACTAAGCCCCTTACAAGATGTTTAAAAAAGAATAGTAAGATAACCCTTGACCCTACCTACATCAACTGCTTCGAAAAATGTAAAAAACTGCTAACTAATGACCCCATACTACAGTACCCTGATTTTACCAGAGAGTTCGTGTTAACTACTGACGCATCCAATGTCGCCATTGGAGCCGTGTTATCTCAGGGCCCGATAGGTGCTGATAAACCCATCTCGTATGCGTCTCGCACCCTGAACGATAGTGAGATGAACTATAGCACGATCGAAAAGGAGCTTCTTGCTATAGTGTGGGCGACAAAGTACTTTAGGCCGTACCTCTTTGGACGCAAATTTAAGATAGTGACGGATCATAAACCACTTCAGTGGATTATGAATATAAAAGAACCCAACTCGCGCTTGACTAGATGGCGCTTAAAGTTGAGCGAATATAACTACACAGTCGTTTATAAGAAGGGTACCCACAACTCCAACGCTGATGCCCTTTCTAGAGTCGAATTACATAACTCTGAAACATCCCCTGCACCACCTAAAGACCCAGACTACGAACAAATGTTAGATGACTTACTTTCCATACTACCTAACCCTACAGAGAGACCACCTAGTGTAGCCAACTCATCTACTAATACTGTACACACTGACCAGGAAAACCCCATACTTGAGATACCTATAACTGACGAACCTCTAAATAAGTTTCATAAGCAGCTTATTCTAAATGTGGTGACAAACATTACCAGACGGCCAACGGTATCCAAACCGTTTGAGACGCATACTCGCACATCCGTACAACTTTGCGAATCTAACCTAGACTTAGACCTAGTTAATGCTATAAAAGAGTATGTGAATCCTAAGGTTAAAACAGGCCTTCTTATATTACCACCCCTCGCCATGTATACGATAATACCTATTTTGCAGGACAGGTTTAAATGTTCAGCCATGAACCTAGTATTGTCAAAACGAGAGATTGACAATGTCAAGGAGTATCTCAAACAACAGGACATAATTAAGCACTATCACGAGGGTAAAACCAACCACCGTGGTATAAACGAGTGCTATCTCTCTTTGTCCCGTAACTATTATTGGCCCAAAATGAAGGAGCAAATAACAAAATTTATAAACGAATGTACCATATGCGGTCAAGCTAAATACGACCGTAACCCTATCAGACAAGAGTTTAATGTAGTGCCACCTGCGGCTAAGCCATTTGAGACAGTCCATATGGACTTGTTCACTGCTCAAGGCGAAAAGTATGTAACGTTCGTTGATGTATTTTCTAAATACGGTCAAGCATACCACCTACGTGATGGTACAGCCCTAAGTGTCATCCAGGCCCTACTTAACTTCAGTACACACCACGGCTTACCCTTTACTATCGTTACGGATCAAGGTACCGAATTCACAAACCAAATGTTTGCTGAATTTGTAAGATTACATAAGATAAATCACCATAAGACCCTAGCACATACTCCTAACGACAATGGCAATATCGAGCGATTTCATGGTACAATTTTAGAGCACCTGCGTATTCTCAAATTACAACAAAAGGACGAACCTGTTGTCAATCTCATGCCATATGCCATTATCGCATACAATAGCTCCGTGCACAGTTTTACAAAATGCAGACCTTACGACTTAATACATGGACACGTTGACCCTAGGGACCCCCTTGACTTTAATATGACAGAACATTTACTGCAACAGTACCTAGTAAATCACAGGGAACAAATGAAAAAAGTATACGAACTAGTACATGAGTCTTGTGTTGCTGATCGTACCGTTATGATAGAAAACAGGAACAAGACCCGCGAAAAAGAAATTGAATATCAACCTCAACAGCAGATATTTGTTAGCAATCCCGCAGCCTCTCGCCAAAAACTAGCCCCCCGTTACACACAAGATACCGTGTTAGCAGATCTACCTGTTCACATATACACCTCAAAGAAGCGTGGTCCTATAGCCAAATCACGATTAAAACGCCCTCCTAAAAATGTATTGTTACAGAATACTGCTGACAACAACAATCATGCTGGTAACAGCTCAGGAAATTAAACTGGAAACCCTGAGCGACGGACCTGGACTTCTTCCTTTTAAACTCGGCCCGATGAGACTAATCACTCATCACCACACCTTCTTGCAATACGTAGAGTTAACAGATATAGACACCCAACTAGCCTTAACTAAAGACCAATTGCAGGAGACGACGAACCGACTTAGAAACGACACTTACATGTTATACGAAACTCAAATTGATCACCTGAGAAGTAAATTAGATAAGGCATCGCACCGGTTAAAATCTCTCGAGCCCTCCCGAGCAAAACGCGGTTTAATAAACGGTTTGGGTTCTATTATTAAAGAAATAACAGGTAACCTTGATTATAACGACGCGATCCTATACAACGAGGCTATAACTAATCTTAAAAATAATCAAGATAAGTTAGCCACTGAGCTTAACAGTCATATTAGTCTTAGCCAAGAATGGATTGCTCACCATACGACTGTTATATCACAGATAGTTGATAACCAGGTCAAGATCAATGAAACCTTACAGTTACTCTTAAACGCAGATGCTTATAGAGAAAGTAGTTTAATTAAATATGCCAGGTTTGCTCAATTGCTTGACATCCTGAGTTATAATATAGAAAATCTTATAAGCGAACTAAATAGAATAGAGAATATTTTAGTATATACGCGTACATCGAATACCCATCATTCAATGTTAGATATAGGAATACTTAATACGATGAAACAGCTACTTAAAATGGACCTTAGGGAATACTACAATATAATTACCCCTGGTTCATACTATGTTGGAAAGAGGATAGTTATATTATTCAAATTTCCTATAGTCTCTCCCGAAATCTATAACCTTTACAAACTTCCTATGGTACCTAATAAACATAATATGGTCCTTATACCTCCCTACCCTCTCATAGCAACTGACGGAAAAGCTCATGTGTACATAGCGGCTGAATGCCCGAAGATCAGCCACTGGTATCTCTGTGAGGAAAAGTTAAACCAACAGTTAAGACCTAACCCAGACTGCATACAGCGACTTATCTCCGAGCAAGCCATGGACGCATCCTGTAAGCTAACTGCAGTGTCTCTAGCGAAACCGACCATAGAAAAGTTAGACGATAGACACTACGCTATGATATTTCCCGAGCCGACAAAAGTTCAAGAAACATGTGGTCGAGATGAATACAGCATCCTGTCCGGCAGCTATCTGGCAACTATACCACGTAATTGCATAATGCGCACCAGCGAGTTCACTATAGCCAACATGGAAGATCAAGTACAAGGTCAACCCATCAAGATCCTTAACATACCCACCCTTCCGGAGATGACATCAACTGCGCAACCTCCGATTGAACTCAATCGAATTAGCCTTCAGGGACTTCAAGAGCTTCAAGATAAAATATACTCTCAGAAGCCAGTACATTTAAGCGAGATACATACAAAGTCCCTCTACCACACCACTCTGCCATTTTACATTGTGTTATGCATTATTATACTAACTATATGCATAATACTTTGCTGTAAGAGATGTCGATCTGCAAAAGAAACCAACAACGAGCTATCTCCTGACACAGAACCAGCGAAGAAGGAACATCAGTACGAGGATCCTGACACCTCTAAAGGACATAAGAAGATCCCAGCAACATTTTTGCTAAACTTCACAAAATAGTTGCTGCACTTATGGGGGAGGTTTTACATGCGCGTTCTCTAGGGAATATGCTGATCTAGACAATGCGTCATTGCAATGTAATCCTATCGCCGTATTATTTTATTATAATTTTGTACTTCACTATTATTCCTAGCATCGGATTAGTCAGACATACTGTAACTTTACGATTTATTGTAATTCTTTTACTTTTTCTTAATTAAAGGGTTGACATTATTTCGGTTTTTTTTGAGCCCTTCGACGCCAGCTTCTATAATTGCTTCTATAATTAGTAAATAAATAAATTTATTATTATTATTATTATTATTTATCGGGTTTGACTTTATACCTGGATCTGTATTTTATTTATTCTTATAAATTGCTAAATGACAAAAAAGGCCGTAACCGGGTTTCTTTCGCCATTTCTTTTACCGGTGGCCATTTTGCTTGTGTCCGAAATGGTGGTAGTATATAACGTAGTTTATTTTCTTTATACAAATATACAAATTGTAAATGACAAGAAAAAGTGTGTGTGAAGGTCTAATTTCTGAAATAAACGATTTCATTTCATTTCATTATACAAAATTTCGTTACCTTAAGGTTGCCTTGAAAATATTGCTTTCAGTTAGCAATAAAGCCGCCTTGTTGCAATTGCACTAGTCTATAAGTTGGCCATGTTTGTTGTACAAATTCTTCAAATGAAGCATATTCCATCTATCTATCTAATATCAACCACCACTTTTAATAAATCGATCACCAGGTGAATCTTGTTTGCCATATACATAAAAAACATAGGTAAGACGGTAATAACATTTCTAGTTGCGACTTTGGAACAACAAAACGCATTAATTATGTTTACAAATGCAATTTAAATGCATACGAGTTTGAGCAACTTACATTAACAAACAACTATTGTGCTTTTTCTAGTCAAAATGATTTATATAATAAAGCTCGCGTTGCGGACGCAAGTACAATTGCAATTTAAATTAAATATGTGTTCAAGTTGTATTCAGTAATGTACAGGTACATACAAGCTTTTATTTGACTGTACGCACTTCAAATTTTGCGTCTATTAATTTATTATTTAAGTAACAGTATTATTAAGGATGGAAAGATTAGGAAAAAGAGGAAGGGAAGAAGAAAACTTATATTACTTATAGAAAAATATGAATCGATGGCGAGAAGGTGAAAAAGTGAAGTGAAGTGACAGTAAAATCAAATACTATATACGAGCAATACGCACAGCTCTTGACGTTTCTCAAACAATGACTTGGCAACCTCCGTTCACCTCATGCCGCTAGGGGCGCTATAACATTTTCCATACAAAATGCACAGAGTTCACCTCATGCCGCCCTCATGCCGTAGGGGCGCTAGTGTCGCGTCTTGCCCGAATTCTTCCGAAGCTGTGCGTATTACTCGTCTATAGTATTTGGTAAAATAGAATATAAAAACCATAAAGAAAAAGGAAACATAATAACTATGTACAAAGAGGTTTATAAAAAGAGTTCGGTTTGCCACATTCTCCCCCCTCGTATGCAAATACGGTATTATGTGGTGGGGTAGGGAAATGTGACAAATCGAATTACAAGAAATTAGGTAACATAATAACTATTTACTAAGAGGTTTTTAAAAAAAGAGTTCGGTTTGCCACAATTATCATAGTATACATAGGTACATAGAATAATATTATAAAATAAACAATTAGTATTTATTTATCACTAGCGAAACCCGAGCAACTTCATTTGCGTATTTATGTATAACAGCGCATGCATGAAACGCCATAGACTATCAAACTTTTCACTTGCGTACTTTTCGAGATAAAAAGTACGCAAGTGAAAAGTTTGATATTAATCCAAGGTATTCAGCTACCTATATACTAAATATCATAAGAAATGACCCAGCCATTTGTGCGTGTAGTAACAAACATTCGCCTTTATAATATTAGTGGGATTATACAAAGGCAAAATAATTGGTAAATACAACACACAAACCTACATACGGTCTTCAGTAATCTTATTTATTAAGCAGACTGTGAGTGGGTACGTGTGCGGAGTTTAAAATGCATTGATTGGACGAAACTACGTAAAATGGATTTGTGCATTTGCGAGCTGCGGACAATACGGCGGACGGGGCATGTTTATGTTGCAAATGGAGATGTTTTTTTAATTTATTTTTATTTAATTACTAGCTGACCCGGCAAACGTTGTTTTGCCTTAAAGGCACTACCCTACCTACCCGTACCCTACCACTACCCTATCCTACCCCTACCCTACCCTACCCCTACCCTACCCTACCCCTACCCTACCCTACCACTACCCTATCCTACCCCTACCCTACCACTACCTTTTTTTTGTTTTTTTTTTTTTTGTTTTAAGTCAGGAAAATGCATTGCTGCATGCCCCGCCACTTGGGGAGCGGCGGGGGTATGTCGGGCTCCCCCTCTAACCACTTGGGGTATACCGACTAAAAACCTGACTGACTGCCACCTCATCCGCCTAGATGGGCGGGGCTGCGGGAACAATGATACAACCGCTGCCCCGCCGGCGGTCGTCCGAAGACCCCCTTGTTGGGCTACGGCACGATTGGCGGCGCGCGCACGACTAGGCGCGCCGCGCCGCAACACTCGGGGACTTCCGTTCTAATGGGCAGCGGTTCCCCAACCCGCCGCCCGGAAGCCCCCGTTAGGGTGGCAGTCGCCGGGCATGGGCCAAACGCCTGCCGCCCGGTCTTTTTCGGCGGAGCGGGGGGGCGGCTGGATCCGCTTCCCTCACCCGCTCCGCTGCCTCCTTCTGCGGCATTATTTCGCCGCAGAAGGAGGCCATCGCATCCCACGACCTCTCGCTCTCGACCATTTGTTTGACAACAGCCGGGAGCGAGAGGTCATCGCCAACAATTGCCACGAGCGCGGCGCGTGGCGCAGCCCACGCCGGGCACCCTACCACTACCCCTACCCTAACCCCGTGGAAATTCTTAATTTTTCTCTCCGTAAGAACCATCCTCTTACTTTAAGAAATATTCTAAAAAAAGAATTGGCGAAATCGGTTCAGCCGTTCTCGAGATTTGCGCTTAGCAACACATTTAGCGATTAATTTTTATATTATAGATTTTATTGGACATTCAGTAAGCTTAGTGTTTCTCTACGAGATAGAGCCTAGAACTGGTAGTGACGCGTAAATAGATGTCCGGTGGTCGGACGACCTAAGGAAAGTCGCAGGAAGCCGCTGGTACAGTCAAGAGCAGGTCGACCTTTACATATTGGACTTTGTACCGTTCTTAAGTTTTATATCATAAGAGCCAAAATTATACTGCAAGTGTGACGCTCGACGTGCACCTGACTGTACCTTGCTGTCATTAAGCGTTAATTTTTTTATGACGGCTAATTGCAAAAGAAATGGATCCTTTTATGAGTGGTCTCTGTCGCCGAAAGTAAAATATTAATTTTAAATTCAACTGGGACCGTGGTCCGATTTACTTGCGGTCCGAGCCGCCGCATAAACTTTAAAACAAAACATCTCATGTACAAATCACTCTCATTTGTAGTGTCGAACAGAGTTCTTCGGACTAACTGTATTCTATTATCTCTGCGGGGGTACAGTCGGTATGAAAACAAATAAACTGAATAATATTGAAATAAAAAGTATAATATTACTAGAGACGTGTCTGTGAAGACCAAATTTGAGTCCGCTCGGTTCACTACTTAGTATGTTTAAATGGAGTACTGACCAAACTCTTCCAACTGCGCCGGTCAGCGTAGCCATTCATACTAAAACAGTAACGCGGGTCCCGGTCGCGCATCACAGTCGCCAGAATCAGAAGGCAACGGTGAAAAGTTAAGTTTGTCGCCAACTCCTAACAAGAATTACAGCCGTAGAACGCACAAATTGTCGGTAAAACAGCCAACTCTTTTCGAGCACTCCTGTACTCGTCCAGAATCAGCAATTAGACAACAGACATCCACACAAACAGTTTGCGCAACAAATCTGCAGAAACAACAACAACAAATTGCTGTAATTCCGAACCGGCGCTCTAATTCACAATTAATGTCCGCCGCTAACCGGTTAAGATGCACTTTAAACCGGTTTAAACCGGTTAAGGAGCTCCTAACTAATGGTGCTCACTTGACGGTAAATTAGGACGGATTAGGTGAAAGCAAAAGACTGTTAATTGTTTTTAATGAGCATCCGCGGGGTTTGGTTAATGTTGAGATTTTTATTACGCTGACTGTACTTAATGAGGTGCCATCGCCGAGTTTAACGTTCCAAGTGTCCCGTTTTATTATGAAGAGCTAACGTTGTAAGATAATTTTAAATCCTACTTAATAAATAATCCGAAATTGCGGTGATATGCCGATGTTTTGTACGATGAATGAGCCTGCGCGCGCCGGAGCCTTACTATATAATACGTCTTAAATCGTAAACCGCAATTGCTGCTACGGAAACCTTCATGGGCGAGTCCTTTTTTTAAAAATAGTCATGTATGTCTCACTGCTGGGCAAAAGCCTCCCCTTTTTCCTTCCACACGTCCCTGCCCAGAGCTGTTACGGACCAGTCCCTATTACAGGTCCCGATGTCGTGCGACCATTTGTCCTCTTATACAATAAAAAATATAATCGTTGGTCGATTGGTTAGGACAGCCTTGGTGGTCGAGTGGCTAGAATAGGCCCGTGCTTTCCTTAGTTTGAAACTAGATGGCGTTGTTGATTCCAAGAACATCTTTGTTTTTCTTTTATGAGATTTTTTTGAAGACATGAAATGCCTGTAAGTAGGCTTAGGTTGCTCGAGGGAATTCGTTAATAATTATGATGAATCGTAGGTATTTTATATCAATGCCAACAAGGAAAATATATTTCTTGGATGTCAAGGTAATATCTAGAAAGTATTTTGGAATGAAACAGATAAAACATTATTCATATCTTTCAAGCCTTGCCCAGACCATACAAGAATCAATTTATCATTAACAGTCTGGTCAGATGGCTTGGCGTGCTGTTAGCGGCTCCGAAGCACGAGATAACGAAATCCATCCAAACACTGGCTATGGTTGACGTTGTTTAACTTACGTGTTCAATACACAGGGACGCCATCGAGCTCCTCAAGAAAGGAAGTTGGAACACATACAATACATTACTTCAATATGACTTGTGTTATGGGTATTAGACAAGGATATAATTATTGTAAACATATACTATTAAATACATAGAAAACACACAGACTTGAAAACGCAAATGCCATTACAAAATGTTTGGCACGAATCGAGCCGTCCCCAGGTGGCGAAGCCAGGAATACTTCTAACGCACCATGATGTCAATACTTCAATATTTATCTACCTATACGCACCGCTATATAAACGCCTACACACTGTTATATTAAATCAATCAAATTGGTCTAATATAACAGTGTGTATTGACAATAGAAATTAATTATCCCCACATGTGAATGATGGGCTGGCAACACTGCCAAAGTAACACTTAATTAATTGTATCTCCTCAAATTAAAATTATAATTATTGTTTAAAGTATACCTATTAAGTTCAAAAGTGACAAAGTGAATCCTTTTGAGGTTATCTTATCGAAGAAAACTCTCATTCCTCAACATCTAAGCGAAAGAAAATACAGATTCCATCTCGGTGAGCCTCGTATTTACCTACTTTTTTTCCAAAAATCCGTTGATACATTATAAAACTAGAGAGATTTTTGTAAACACCAATTTTACACCAGCTGATTGGATCACTGAGAAAGCTACTGTCAAAACGTATATCTATTTTGCCAACCTGACGGAAGCATAACGTACGAAGACGTCACCTCGTTATTGGCAACCACAAATAACAAACAGCCGAACAACTTCGCGAAAGTGTGAGGCCCCACTGCGTTATTGGCAACCACAAGGATTGTGGAAATTTTTGAGGATTATTTTTTCATTACCAGAGGGTCAGTGTCATCATCATTTTTAAAACAAACACGTTCCTTTGTACGCAAAATTTGCAACACTGTCCCAGAATCACAATACTAACTACATTACAACTACAAGTGGCGCCATCTACAAATTTTTTCCGGAGCTTTATATTATATTTCAAGGAAAATTTTGTTTAGTACTGGTTGGGAATCTCATTGATTATAATGGCGTCCAGGTCGAGCTCGCAGAGTGGTCGGAAAGTAGCAACGAATACAATAACTTGTTATAAATGCAAAAAACCTGCGAATGTTAAAGATACATTAATATGTCAAGGGTGTAATAACAGATAGGAATACGACTGCATCGGCTACTCCGAAAAGCTGTTTCAAGTAAAAGGAAACGAATCCAAAAAAAAATGGAGATGTCATGTTTGCCTAAAGGAACAAAAATCACAAAATAGTGGCCAATTAAATGTTAGAACTAGGCGACAAAAACAATCCTCTCCACTAAAAGGGTATTTGACAGAGGAAATAAACATAGTAATGGCACAGTCTACTCCACAAAGTGCCAGCGGATCACAGATCATAGACTCACATATTCTCACCGAACAAGACATTTCTACGGATCTTATTATTACACCGAATAAAACATCAAGGAGTTTGGATGGAATAATAACAGATAATACAACTTTGACGATGCATGAATTAAAAGCAACAATAACACGCCTAAATAATGAACTCAATAGTACCCAAAATGAACTCGATAATAAAATATTGGAAAATAACAATCTACAAAGACAAATACAAAAACTGACAACAGAAAAAAATATGCTACAATCTTTGTGCCAGGCGCCCGGTGATACAACTGGAGCTTCATCTAGCGTAACAAAGAAGAGAAGATCACGGTTATCGTTCTGTGCATCCACGCCCTCCACACCGGAGGCCGCCGTCATTACTAACAACATCCAAAATAAAAACTCGCAGATATTACACATGCAACTTGAAATCAGTGACTTAAAGCACCAGCTGGAAATAGCAGGTAAAGAAATCATATCGCTTACAAGTCAAATAGATACTCTCGCTCAAAACTTAGATGTAGACTTATCAAAATCAATCACTGTTGAACCCATTAATGGGAACATAGAAATGTCTCTTCACAAAGAAAAAAAAGTTTTCATCTTTGGCACTCAGCAATGTGTAGGACTTGCTTCTCACTTAATTCACTCAAGAGATAATACACCTTACGGATTATACACCATATCAGCAGAGACAAAACCGTATGCACTAACCGCAGATATTCTGAAAACCAGCTTAAATGTCCAACCAACGTCGGACGACAAAATTATACTGTATGTTGGAGAAAATGATTATGACATCGAATTACTTTTGAATCAATTGCGACTTTTATTGATTCATTTTAAAAACAATGATGTCTTTGTCTTAAATGTTTTTCGGAATATGTACTTAGATGTAAATATATTAAATAGTGCAATCAAAAATATCTGCAATGAACACACAAACTCTCATTTTGTTGAGTGTAGACATAAAAGTTTCGATAGCATTTGTAAAGCAGTGAATTATGCCGTCGACTGTATTGATTATAATAACAAATACTTAAATGTAAAGTTAAATCTACAACATTGGCAATTTTCAACCTCATACATACAATTCTGACAAATATTAACAAGAATAATTACACTACTGGCCTGTTTTTTGACTTGTCCAAGGCCTTCGATCTAGTGTCGCACAGTCTGTTACTCTTGAAACTTGAGAAGATTGGTATAAGAGGACCGGCACATAGTTGGATGACTTCATATTTGTCCAATCGTAAACAATATGTCATGATTGATCGATTCTGTACATCGAGAAATGAACGCCTGTCGTGCTCGTCTAACATACGAGAAAATGGGAGAGGTGTGCCTCAGGGTAGCATACTGGGCCCAATTCTCTTTTTACTCTTTATCAATGACATAACTGAATTAACCAGCCACAAATTTACTTTGTTTGCAGATGATATCTCGATAGTTGTAACATCCGACATAAAATATAATTCAATACGTGACCACGAATTGAACATTAATAACACAATCGATAATGTAATTAAATGGATAAGTGATAATGACTTAAAAATTAACCTAGATAAATCAAATTACATACAATTTAATAAATCCAAGCACACAAAATACAATTTTAAACTAAATATTCCTAAATTAAAAGAAGTTAACCAGACTAAGTTTCTGGGTGTCATAATTGATCAGGATTTAAATTGGGTACCACACATGGACAGCGTTTGTAGCAGGATTAACCGATTCGTATATGCACTACGAAATATAAAAAACGTGACGAATATTGACACAGCCATCCTGTCGTATCGAGCATACATCGAGTCTATTTTGCGTTATGGGCTAATAATATGGGGTAATTGCACAGACCAAAATAGGGCATTTGTTGCTCAAAAAAAATGCATCAGGGCCATCTGCAAAATTTCACCACGCGAGTCCTGCAGGCCGCATTTTCGGGAGCTTGGTCTGCTTCCTTTACCATCGCTTTACATATTCGAAATTGCCAGTTTCGTGCATATTAATAAAAGTCTATTTGTGAAAGCTTGCGACATTGTTCCAAGATTAAGAAGAGAGCCATATAAATTAATAATAAATGATGTTCCTAGAGGTGACAAATATGCTAAAAGTTGCTTAACGATGTGTGTTCGCATATATAATAGGGTACCGAATGAACTCAAATCACTTAATGTACACTTGTTCAAGAAAAACTTACTCAAATGGCTTAATGAAAAGAATTTCTATAGCATTAAAGAATTGTTAGATCAATATAAAATTAATTGGACACAAAATAATACTTAGGTTAAATGTGTAAGAATGTATAAATATTATTATAAATAATTTAATATTTTAATGTTTAATTTAATGTAGTATTATTATATAATTTATTTTAATGATTGAATTTAAATTGTTTCATCTATTAGACATTAATGTTTGCATGCTATTTTATGTAGCGGATTAAGGATACTTTGTAATATTTTTTAAGACCATCTGTTCACCTTAATTTGAGCAAATAAAGATATATTCTATTCTATTCTATTCTATTCTATTCTATTCATAAAGCAGAAAGCATTCACCTTTGCCTGTTAATAAAGCCATATTTGTGATCACCGCTGTGTATTAGCCAAACTGGCTTCGCAGCCGCACGAATTAATCAAAGAGAAATATTCATGGCGACACATGCCATGCAATGATAATGACTCGTGTCGCCGATGGAGTAAGGCACGAGAGGTAGCGATTCCGCCAATAATATGCTGAGCAATGCTGTTGAGGCTGCCCCGCTACTGTAGCGCGTCCTTAATGTTTGCACAAGAGCGCACTGACGACTTCTTCGCCATAAGACGCAAACGTATAGCGTCCTTGCTGAGCAGGATGCGGGACAGCTCTAACAGCGTCCTGATGGCAATAGCTGACAAAGTTGACTGTCCTATTCTGAGACATTGGGTGGGGCAGATCATAAAATAAATATTTTCATATTATTGTTCGGAATTAATTAAATAAACTAACATAGGGTAAGTGGCATGTACTAACAATATTATGGATTTCAATTGTCTGATAAATAAATATATTATTATTATTATTAATAATAATAGAGTTATATTATTCTACTCTTCCTGACACAAGATTTCCAATAAAATTCATTGTGTTCTGCGGTCGGTTATAGACAAAATATGCATGGCATACTAAATGTGCGTTGTCTCCGTTAGCGCGTGTTGATTCCACTTCGTCAAAATTTATTCTATAAATTTATTAATAAAAATTATATTAATCATCATGATCTCAGCCACAAGAAGTCGTCTGCTGGACATAGGCCTCCCTCAATCGTTTCCAGTGCGACCGGTTGGCAGCGGCCTGCATCCAGCGGCTTCCTGCGACTTAAATCGTCTGACCACCAAAATAAAAAAAATATTAAAAATTATCTTCCACGTTCATAACCGACAAAAAGTTATAAACTTACTTACTCCAATGGCTCAGCGACCCAAAGTGAGTCTTGGCCTCCGACACAAGAGAACGCCATTTCTTCCGATCTTGAGCCATGCTTCGCCAGTCTCCAGCTTGAAGTTCGCGGAGATTAGATTCCACGAGGTCGCTCCAAAAAGTTATAGAAGTTGAAAATATTTTTTTTTTTTCACAAATTATTTATTACTACTGTAACTGTTACGAAACGGTTACGAAAGTTTAGTTACCAAAGTGGACGAAGGGGTAAGTCCTTTTCCTCTCGCTACTATTTTCTCTTATACCTTGCACCACACCACCCCACGAGACTACATAGAGGGTGTGTAAAACAATACTCGCAATAGAATACTCTTCATAGCAATTAGTTTAGGTATGGTATAAATTCAGCCTTGACAAATACTCAAATGTGAAGTATTACTAGGTCTGCATGAATAATTGATAATATTGAAGCCTGATAAAGCCTCATTTATGTTCAACAAAGGTTACTGTTTTTGAATGGGTCTTTTCCGCTACTGGGCTTCTGTTATATACGATACTGAGTCAAATAATTCGAATCACTCAGTATCGTTTATAACAGGTTTCTGGAAGATTTGCAGTAAAAAATATTTTTTACTAGAAATCTGCCAGAAACCTGACGTGTCGTGTCACACAGGGTCTACTAGAGGCACGAATTGAGCAGGTAAGTAGTTCAGTCAGTACATTACTATATTAATGAACTAAGTTTATGTCCCACTTCAAAGTTGAGATAATTTTATATCAAATAAAATTCAAGCAAAGCCGTGGGCTAATACTAGCTACAATATGAGTAAGTTATAGATTATACTTTGAAGCACTCTGACCCTTACTACTGATTTTATGCGTGGTAAATATTTTTAATTGCTATCATCAATCTTTCGATTTCAAGTGAACAATATTGTGTTAGTGATGTTAAATAACATAGGTTGGATTGGTTCATAATAATCAATGTTTGAGTGGTAGAGCCCTTTTTTTCTCGAGACCATTCCATTTAAATTACTTATAATACTCGCATGTAGTAATAGTATACCTATAACTTAATTTTTGTTAATAGTTTATAAGTTAATTATTAATGTTGCAATGCCGATCGTCGCTACCAAAAGTAGCTAATCTGAACAAAATCTATTATATCATATTATCTATACTTATTGAGTACGTAGTAACCATTTGTAAGAAAGAGGCGTGACCCTTAATTAGCTTATACATTAATTTTCTTGTAATTACCGTAAACACTTCCGCGTTTAAATTACAACAATAGGTTTGGCATACCAGCAGGCATCTTGAGTATAATTGCAATTTCGATTTCAATGGTAGCGTGGAGAGCCGGGTCGTTGAGTTTCCTCTAATATGGTTGAGCACAGCAACACACATACACATGCTGAGAGGAGACCTTTTTGGTACAAAATAAGAATAATTAATAATTTATATAAGATTAGGTACTATTTTTGAAGTGAAAACTTCTTTAGCGGCGCTTGGCGTTTTTTTTACATGGGTAAAAAATGTTAATGATCCATAGCCTGATCGAAAAAGTATAGGATTCCCTAACCATTCCAAAATTCACAACGTTGATGTTTAAGTTTTCTCTTCTGAAGGCACTCCCGAGTGCCACGCCGTCCTTTTTATTAATCATTTATTTATTTTTGCGTAAGTACCAAATTAAACGATTTTTATTTCTTTATTTCTTTCAATGGCTGGTCTGCTTTATCTCATCAATCCTTTTTATTGCTTTTATATTTATTTCATTACTGATTAAAGTGTAATACAACACTTGACACTCCAAGCTGACATTCTGAGTAAAGTTGTTGTTAAATTTTATCAAAAATAACGTTTATAAAGACAAACTAACCAACATATCGGTCGATGACATATTGCCTGAATGGATCCGACCAAATATTTGCAATCCAACCGACTGAATGGCTTCTCAGTACTTCAAAGGGCTTTCAGTATTCCCATATATGATTGAACTATACATTATTTGCCTTTAGATATACAAAGAGTATCTACTCTGTAGAAAGTCATTGATTTAGTTTTAAAAGTAGGTCAACAAATATACTTGCGAAAATTTGTCACTGTGGGTCTCGCATTCTCGTTGCAATTTTTCTTAGCAGTTCACACAGCGCAGCGCTAGTTCAAGAAGCTGGGCACTTGTTGAGCTTTTTGAACCGACGACGCGGCGCTGTGTGAATAAATAATCTAACGAGTACAAGACCCGTAGCTGCCCCTAACGGGAATCCGCGTCCTGGTGCACTGCCGAGATTAAGATCACTACCAGAGCGACCACCTTCTTCTTTGCCTGGCCCTTTTCCCAATTTATTTGGGGTCGGCCCTCCATATCATGCGTCTCCAGGCAGCTTGGTCCTGGGTCGTTTCTTTGTTAGTTTAGATATCTTTGAGGTTCTTATTCACTACGGACATCCATGTGATTCGGGGTCTTCCTCGTCTTCGGTGTTTGGTTTCTATATGCACTTTCCGGGTCGGACGGTCGCCTCATAACGTGTCCGTACCACCGCAGACGGAACTCCTGTAGTTGGTCTGGGATAGGTCTCACTTTGAAGGTGCCTCTTATACTTATTACACCACCTACCCACCTGAGCATCTTCATCTCTGCGCAGTGCAATTGATAATCGTGCTGCTTTTTGAGTGGCCAGCAACGCGACCACCGGGTTGATACTTTAAAAATATAGCCTTATTCTTTGACAGCATCATACAACTTCCAGCATCTTTACAAAGGTTTGCAAGGTATTCTCGTAATAAAACAGTTTCAATATCACGCATTATCTCGCTCAATAGGAATTGAGCTATCTCATGCGCTGTCTCATACGAAATAGGAATTTCGTATGAGACAGCGCATGAGATAGACAATGAGATTGAAACTGTTTCTGTTACCGGAGTAGACCCTTAGAATGAATTATAAAAAAACTAAATTGAACGTCCATTTTATATATTCGTTTATTTAAATAGATTATAATATGTACAAATTAATATAATTTGTTGCAATACCCCGAACATTCAGGCGAATGCACTAAATACATCAGCGAATTTAATTTCACGTGAGACGCGACAGGCGCATCGCAGTTAATTGAAAATACCTGTCAACGTTGCACCTGATGGGAAGTGTGCATCCGATGCACATACACTTAGCTGCGCGCTAATTTATTTTATGAGGCGGTAACGGCTGCAAGACGGATTGTGGGGAGCGTATTGCTTTGGTTATTATAATGTACTAACAATGCAACTCGGGTTTGCATGGGTGCTTTTAATAAAAACTTTTTTGTTGTTACAATGAGGGAATCTCATGCATGCAGAGGGAGGCAACGCTAAGAGGCCGGCCAGATCCATTATTATATTTGACATATAATATTCTAATATTCGTCTGATTTAAATTATCGATGAGAAAAAGACATAAATCGATTATAAATAAGTTTTATGCGACAAGAACAAAATTTTGCACGTCGATTTTTTTTAACCCTACTAGCCCTTTGACATGAATGGCCTGTGTTGAAAAGTGTCGCAAGAAAGTCAATTGAGAGCCTTTTTTGTATTTTTGTAAGTAAAAAAACGGCCGGGCTGATGGTAAGCCATCACTGTAGCCTATAGACGATTGCAATACACCCCCCCCCCCCCCCCCCAGGTGGAGCTCTGGAGACCTTACTCACCGTAGGAACGCAACATGGCCGAGACCAATGCTATTTAGCTACGATCGAATTTAAGGTGGAGGTCTGGGGAAGGATCCCCAGACAGGCTGCTCCGATTTGAGCGGATTATCCGCTGTGTGTGTACCTCTTTCTTCTTTCACCGTTATGAAGCTACACTATTCGCTAGTGACATAGGTAGGCTTATATTTTTTTAAAGTGATCATTATTAAGGGATCATTATCATTAGTAAAATCCGTGTGAAACTGAGACAGCACACTAGTATAACATAATGTTAGTAAGAACTGACCGGTTTAAAAGTGGTTTGTTTTTATTTTCATTCAATCCAACATCTCACACCCATTTCAATTGAGAGCAATAATTGTAAAGCGAGCAAACACTTCACTAACAAAGGTGTCATGTGCCGCGACTTCTAGGAGTTCGTAGGTTGCTGCAGCAGACAGTCTCATTAACCGACTCATATTGTTGAAAGATAGCTCTGACGGTATGTTCTAGTCTAGTGCGTTTCTAGATTTCAAACTCCAACTGAAATAATTTATATACAGCCTAAGATCCCACCGCTAGATTCTGCAGGTACCAACTAATTTAAGCTTAGTTTAAATTAATGATGAATATGTATGTAATGCAATGACCTGTAATTATTAAAAGAGAAATCAATTAATTAATATAAATTGTAAAGGAAATTATTTGTTTAGAAGACTAGGCTTTAACAGACACTTTGTCTGTAACCTTAAAATTAAAAAAAGTTTAATTGTAATGTGTGTTTTTTGGAAATGGCGGCTTAAGTAAGGGCTCAGGTTCTTAATAAGCCTATTTCACCCAGTTTTTTTTTTTTTTTTTTTTTTTTTTTTTTTTTTTTTTTTATACCACACAGGTGGCAAACAAGCATACGGTCGGCCTGATGGTAAGCCGTCACCGTAGCCTATAGACGTAAGCAATACCGGGGGTATCACTCACGCGTTGCCAACCCTCCCAACCCCCCCAAGTGGAGCTCTGGAGACCTTACTCACCGTAGGAACACAACATGGCCGAGACCAATGCTATTTGGCTACGATCTTCTGTAAGGTGGAGGTCCTTCCCCAGACGGGCTGCTCCGATTTGAGCGGATTATCCGCTGTGCCCTACCTCTCTTAACTAAGTTAAGTTCCTAAAAAGCAGATATTTTCAAACCACCTAACGTTACTGACTCGGTTTGAAGACTGTTATCTATCGACAATAGTCTGATCCGACAACTAAAAAATACGATATTTTTAAGATGGCGTTTAGTGATTCATCCGAAATTTATTTATTTATAATTAAACTTTAGTTTCACAGATTAACGCGTACAAACATAGAAAGATTATTTTACAATTCGTATATTCAAATAGGTGCAATATGTAGTAATTTTAGCTTGCACTTAAAACTGTGACAGTTTCAACAGGAGTGGCATGATAAGTCCGCTATTAAATAAGCACCCCTTTGTGCACAGGCCACTAATACGAAACATGTCATACTTAATAGTGTCATTACTCTTGTATGTTTTCAACTAAAACTTGACACATTAAAATAAACTAATAGACGGTTTCTGAAAATAATCTAAGTTAATACATTAAAATATACTTATATGTTACTGTCAAACATAGAAAAAGAGACTTGATGACCTTATATGCATTTGAAAAATATAATGTTACAATCTACAGTAATCTTCACCAATAATATATATAAGAAAGATTTAATTGTTTGCTTGCTTGCAGTTAATTGGCTTTGAAACTACAGGTCCGATTTAAAAAAATCTTTCACAATTAGGAAGTTAGATTGTTGACAGACGGGTGACATAGGCTTACAAAACAAAATGGTATCCTTAAATATATAGAATATGCTATAATTGCAATTTATAAAAAAAATATACAGTAAAAGTTACATACTATATAAGCAACAAGGCGGCCTTATTGCTTTAAGCAACCTTCACTAAAAACCCGTGCAAAGATAATATGAGCCGCAAGTTTATTAATGTTTTTGACACATTAATCGTTAGTTGATTAGAAACTTCTCGTGTATGCGTTGTCGCTGAGCCAGCGCAGTGCAAAACTTCGTTCATAGTATCTTCACGAGTTATTCACGTTGTACTACATTTACCTGACGAATGTTTTGCTATGTTTACCAACTCTGATTTAACAATATTGTTGTGTTTACAAAGATTTTTCAATAATACCTTCGTGATGGAACCTCGGTAGGGGTGAGTTGGTATAAACTTACAAAACCACATGCCAATACCCTGTGTATCACCTTATACCAACATTTGGAGTGCCCTACAGAGGGATAACAGGCGTAATCGAATCGCGAACTTACCCCCAATGTTTGCTTACCAACATCAAATATTTATATATACCAAATTGATATATCAACCAGTTATCTGGCAAACATTTGGGTGTTGGAAAACATGACATGGAATAATTAAAACTAAAACAACAATAGATTCTAACAGCTTCTTCTTCATATCATTCATTCCTTCCACTTGGATCCACTGGGCGCTTTTTTTTTCAATTCCTAATTCACTGGTGGATTTTTAGACAGTTTTAACCATGGACCTAGAAAAAAGGCGGAAGGAATCATGCTAAGAAAGAATTGAAGCACCCTAATGGCGGCCGCGTAACTATGTGCGAGTGTGAAATGGCTGGCCCGCACACATTCACACCATATTAAGCCGGTCGGTTCGTACGTATTCGCGAGGTGGCTTACTATGGGTGTTTCACTTTTTAGTTTCAGTGATGGTGTTCGCCTTTTTTTCTAGGTCCATGGTCCTTCACTGCAAGGATAATCGACGGGGATTGGAGCGTAATCTGCCACGCAGCGCTAATGCAAAGGCCCCCCGCGCTGGCCCTCACAGCGTAGGGGAGCGTCCCCAAGGTGGCGGATAGGGGAATGGTCGGTAGTACAGCCTAGCTACACTAACCGGCTAAGTCCGATGGACTCGCTGACCAACGACGGGTGTGGTCCTCCAGCATTTCGGGGGTTGTGCGGCGGGTTGACACCTCGCCCACGTAAAACCAATGTTGCTGGTGAAGCGTATCCCGGTAGCGCTTCACTAGCTTGCACAACATCGTCAAGAAAAAAAAAAAAAAATTGGCAAATGCCAGTGTTTTCCACCCGCCTGATGGCCACCGACTTGTGCTTAACGACTGTCATCCATCGATAACAGCAGGACCTTCGGAGGGGCACAGGAACTTCTTAATGGCGGTAACTGCTTTCCCTCAAGTGCATCGTGCTTACCCACTTGTTTGCTTGCGGTATAACATAAAAAACTGCACCAATCAGATTTAGCTACGCATTAAAGAGTCTATTCTCTGTATTGTTTATTAAACATTACAATTACGTTTTAAACTGTACTGCGTTTTATTAAATAGGTAAATTAATCTACTTGAATATTATTGTGAATTTCATAATCATGCCCATTGTTCTACGTGGATAATAATAAATACATTTAACGGATTTGTAAACAAAAAAGTGAACTGTCGTATTTACTGTTAACAATTGTAATATGAAGCTGTGTTTATTGCGTAGTTAAATCATATTTGTTACCACTACTATATGCTCTAAGTGATTCGTTCTACACAGACGGACAAGTGTTAAGTTTCTTGCCAGTACTTAGTAGGAGACTGCTGTTTAAACTGGAAACTTCGCTTCGAAAGCTGTAATTTGGTATGTATACGCATATTAACAATGCTAACATAGTGGTAGAATAAAATTTTGAAAAATATTTTTTTGGGGTGCCTCCTCTATTTAAAGTGGGAATGAACATTTTTTTTTCGCGCCAACCCTATGTTCTGGGCTATCGTTAGATAGGTCTCTTGAAAACATCGAGGGTGTGAAAAGATCATTTTCCGATACAATGATCCGTTTGCGAATTATTTACATTTAACGTGCCAATTTCCGTTTTGCACCCACCGCGCTCCATCTTCGAAAGTCTTGTTTAAAAATTTGAAAAAAATCATGGCAGTAGTCCATATTAGTGAAACTATAACGGTTATGTAGGCTCTACTTGTTACCGAGAAATAGCCGACGAACTTATAATGTAAAATTTCTTTGACGAAACACATACTTGCCCGGTTTTTTTATTCCTTCATAAGAGCAACGCGTTCAAGATTCATGTAACCGTGGATATCCATGCAACGGTTGCTTACCATCAAGTGACACTCTAGTTCGCATGTCTAGTCTCGTGTGTCTCTCTCATAAAAAAAAAGTGTTTCAAAATACAATTTGGACGGATAATATGCCATCGAGTCGAGTTACGTTAGTAAAACTAAAAGCTACTTATGTTTATATTTCTTACAATAACATGCTATTGTCGTCATGTTAATTGCGTTTTACTAACTGCGCGTGCGCATTGGTTATTGCCTAGTTTATTTGTACTTATATCTTATAATAGTTGCATTGCAAATACTCATCACATCATGTTTGTTCCGTGCGGGGATCGAATTTGGTCCTCCACCAATCCTCAATAGAGCAGGGGCGCAAGTCTACTAAATACTGATGCACCAATAGAGTGTCGATAGTGTGTCACATGAATAGTTTTTGGCATTTGGTATTCTCGGATTTGTCTGATGCTATTTCATTGACACACCATCGAACTACTATTGATCTTTTCGGTAGTATCTTTCACATAAAAGCGATTTAACTGAAATAGTAGTTTATTGTAGAATTTTACTTTTTTTTTTATTACAAAGTTGGCAAACAAGCCCGCCTGATGGTAAGCATTACCGTAGTCTATAGACGCTTGCAATAATCTATCACTCGCCTGTTGCCAACCCTCCTAAGTGGAGCTCTGGACACCTTACTCACCGTAGGAACACAACATGGCCGAAACTAATGCTATTTGGCTACGATCTTCTGTAAGGTAGAGGTTCTTCCCCAGACGGGCTGCTCCGATTTGAGCGGATTATCCGCTGTGCCCTACCTTTCTTAACTGTCGACCATTCCGTTCATATTCCACTGACACTCTTAGTCAATATTGTGGTCAATACATTGAGATACTAGTTAACTTTTAGCAGAATACCTTTGGCACTATGGAAATATAATGTCAATAGGGTGGTGATGGTCTGGCAATAGTTGGTCGCCTAATTTAAAATAGCAGACTTGGGCCCCAGCGTGGCAGTACGCTCTTTGGAGATCCGTATCCCTGTAGTGGTATGATTATGGGTTGATAAGAATGGTTGACTGACTGACAAATTAATGCACAGCCTAAAAACCGCTGATCGTTGAGACCTGGAACTTGTAGGGAGTGTTTTTTGTATGACGTACCTAGGCATCCGATAAAAAAGGATTTTTGGAAATCCCCATAGAAAAGCGAGGTACACGCAAATGAAGTTGCGCTGGTTTCGCTAGGATCAAATAAATAATCGCCAATCAAACGTTTATTTGGAGCTTTCGTGTTAATTATAATATAGAGCGGATTATACATACCTATTTATTTTCACTTTATAATATTAGTATAGATTGGTGCACACTAACGGAATTTCACAGTATAACACCAAGCCCACTATTACGTTTGAAGAATCGATACAAACCGTTTACGTTGAAATATGTATGACAATTACGTATCACACCAATCAGTTGCGGCCACACCTTGGAAATTATAGCACCTGGATTGCACAGTGGTTCCGTATACGGAACCATTTATATATAAATAGTTTTTTTATACCACTACGGTGGCAAACAAGCTTATGGCCCGTCTGATGGTAAGCAGTGACCGCAGCCTATAGACAGTCTAAGCTGTGTGTTAATTAGTCAGTAACTGACTGACGGACATTCAGGGTTCGAAGTCCACCTGAGGCGAGGTGAAATTTATCTTTCAAAAATATCTTCAAAACTAGCTGTGCCCGCTACTTCGTTCGCGTGGTTGTCGAAAACACTATTGCGTTATGAATAATTTCCCCCGTTTTCGCAACATTTTGCGCGCCTATTGGTCGCAGCGTAATGTTATATAGCTAAAAAGCCTTCCTCGATAAATTGACTATGCAACACAACAATTCGAACAAGTAGTTGCTGAGATTAGCGCGTTCAAACAAACAAACAAACTCTTCGGCTTTATATATTAGTATAAAAGTATAGACAGATAATAATAGTAGTTGAACAGAAAACAACATTAAAATAATTAACATTTATTAGAATTGAATTTACAAAATGTTATTAAAATTGTTAGTCTGTTCATAATATTACTGTTTAATCAAAACATGTAATTATTGATTAATATTTAATTAGTGGAAGCGTGGACGGGCCATTGACAATTGGCTACAGAATGTATTGTACCATTAAATAATTCAAATGTAATAATACATTATTTATGTAATAAATGCGGGCTTCCGTTTGCTGCTCATGATTAATATTTTATATTATTTTATCGGAGCTTAGATATTTCGAAGTAACGACTGACTGTGTATAATTTACTTCTTCTTATTTGTTTTATTTGCTAATTTAAAAATGCATGTTACCCTCACTCAACACTTGACTTAAGGTCCTAAGTCCGTCATCACTCAACACACATTATAGTTAATCTGTGGTTAACGATGTGATTTACTTTTACTTAATTCTGTTTGTAAAATAGCTAATTTAATTTAAGACATAGTGTAATACTGTCTGTTAACCTAAATAAATTAAAAAAGCCAACTTTTGACAATTACGTAATGTCAAAATAAAATGTTTTCGTAGTATTGTTTTTCGGAACTCAAATTTTAGTTCTAGAAACGATCTCTTCATATTTTTACTTGACAGGACAGTATAGTTTATTTTTTATAATAAATCAAGGTGTGTTTTTAATTATATGACGACCTCCGTGGCGTAATGGTTACCATGCCTGACCACCACCCGGTCCCGGGTTCGAATCCCGGTCGAGTCATGATGAAAATCGAACTTTTTCTGAATGGCCTGGGTTTTGGATGTTTATCTTTAAATGTATCTTGTTCTTTATCATCTTTATATTTACATAGTATAAAAGTAGCTTTTGCTGTCTGTGTGTCCCTATGTATGCTTAAATCTTCAAAACTGAACGGATTTTGATGCGTTTTTTTTAATAGATAGAGTGATTCAAGAGAAAGGTTTTTATGTATTATACATTCCAAAATTCCCACGGCAAAGTGGGATGATTATATAAAATATCAAAAGTGTCGGAACAAAATGTATCTCCACGGGTCTATTTAACTGGTCAGTGATCGTCGCTCAGTAACATCCGTCCACTTAAGTCTGACCTCTCGCAGGAGCTCAACCTAGAACGCTGAAATTTTGTAAAGAGGTTCCCTTTATGATGTGGACTAGGATAAAGATGGGGTTTTATAGAATTCCCACGGTAAAGGGAGTAATAGGACTGTAAGTGTATTATCGCAGGCGCTCAACCTAGAAAGCTGGAATTTGGTATAGAGGTTCCCTTTAAGATGTTGACAAGGACAAAGATGGGGTTTTATAGAATTCCTACGGGAAAGGGAGTAATAGGACCGTAATTGTATTATCGCAGGCACTCAACCTAGAAAGCTGGAATTTTGTATAGAGGTTCTCTTTATGATGTCGACAACGACAAAGACGGGATGTTATAGAATTCCCACGGGAACAGAAGTAATAGGACTGTACGTGTCGTGTATTATCGCAGGGGCCAGAGTACGCATGAATACGCCACCGAACGCAAGAGTAAGCCAGAGTACGTAAGTGTACGCCAGAGTACGCAATAATACGCAAGAGTACGCCAGAGTATGCAAGAGTACGCCACAGTACGCAAGAATACACATGAGTAAGCCACAGCACAGTATGCAAGAGTACACCAGAGTAATCAAGAGTACGCAAGACTACTCAAGAGTAGTTCTTTACACCCAGGAGTTCTTTACTACACCCAGGCAGGGTGGATGTAATGATCTTTCGCGCGGTGGATCTTCCACCACGTAATGTCTCCCTTTCTCTTCCATTTTTAAACATATATCTCTCAAAGTAAGTCTGTCTGTTACGCCTACACGACTAAACCGCAGAACCGATTTTGATGGATTTTCGTATAAAGATAGATAGGATAGGACCTTGGAAAAGAACATAAACTACTCAAAGTACTAATCCTGAGCAGACGAACGAGGGTACCAGCTACCCACGCGGGTTAGTATCGCATAACACAAGTCTCGAACTTACTTAGGGGCTAGTTCAATCTGTGTGATTTGTCCCTATATATTTTATTTTATTTTTATTGTATAGCCTCTCTTTTGGAAAAGGTTAAAAGAGATTGTGCGGATATAGTGTCCGCTAGTTGAGTTGAATATATTTTTTTAAACTGATTCTGTGGGTTATAAGCTATAAGTTTGACAACTGTAGAAGTGAATGAGTTAGCTTCACAGGAGTAAGGGAGATATATATTTGAATCACAAGTGCTCCACAAGATGCCGTATCTAATACAACATACATATCATAGAGTTCAGACTCAGCTTACCCTCAGAGAGTTACAGGCGTGATTCCACCCTAGGGAAATGCTTTAATAGCTAAACTATATCCACGGAAGGAACCCCAAGCCGAGCGTTGTATGGTATAATTAGTGTCAAAAGTGGCATGAATCGAGCCGTGTTAGAGGGTGTTTTAATAAATTATTAAGTTTGCTAACGTTATATAAGGCCCTGGTCTTCTATAAACGTCGTCGGCAGCCTGCAACGTCACCCACACCGTCACTCTGCTATAAGCAATATAAATTATAGCTATCACTATGAAACGAAAGAAAAAAAACCGGGCAAGTACGTGTCGGGCCACGCACAATGTAGGGTTCCGTATTTGCTACGGATTTACCAAATTACAGCTTTCTAGCATCAAGCGTCTAGGCGCTAGACCGCGGACGGACAGACGGACATGGCTAAACTATTTGGGTTCCTTGTAGTTGACTACGGAACCCTAAAAAGAGAGATAGCTTGAGAAGTAACGAGAAGTAAAAGTGTTCCAGAAAGTGACTGTTAGTATAAAATGGAATAATCTTGGAGTTGGTATCATATGGGGTTTCCATTGGACGCCGAAATTTTGTAAATACACCCTGTCCATAAAAGCTACGGGTCGGTAGCAGGAGACGCGCGCCGGCACCGAACCGCTGCCGATGGCAGAGTTGATTTTGCCCCTTAAAGGTATGAAAGTAGAATCGTTGCGAATAACTTATTTAGAAGACAATAGTCTTAATGTGATGGTATGGACAATTAATAGCATATGATTGACACATTATAGTGACCAGCTAAGTATATAGTGATTATCGTAAGAAATGTCTGGATTTTCCCGTCGGTCATCGCACTCGTTAAGTCCTGTCCAAGAAACGCTTTATTGGAGTTCACTTATCGGATTTTAGATATTTCGAACTAAATTAAGCTTTAATGGAGTAATATATTGTCGAAATTCAGTGTGTCGGAACTCAGTTTTTAGAAGATCGATCGACTTGGCGTTATCGGAATAAGTCTGAATAAATGTTTAGTCATTTTCTGTAAAACAGAGAAGAGAACATTTACTTTTAAACTCAATGACATTAAAATATGACTGTAAAAAGAGACTTAATGAAGTATTAAGACTAAAATGTTAGTAGGTATGCCCGTTTTCACCAACAATTTTTTTTATACCACAAAGGTGGCAAACAAGCATACGGTCCGCCTCAAGCCGGCTTCACCATAGCCTATAGACGCTTGCAATACCAGGCTATCGCTCTCGCGTTACCAACCCTCCCAACCCCCCCAAGTGGAGCTCTGGAGACCTTACTCACCGTAGGAACACAGATCGGAACACAGCACGGCCAAGACCAATGCTATTTGGCTTCTTCTGTATGGTGGAGGTCCTTCCCGAGGCGGGCTGCTCCGATTTGAGCGGATTATCCGCTGCGCCCTACCTACCTCTATTATGTATTATGTGTCTCTTATGTAATTACTAAAAGTATCATAAACCGTACCGTACATTTTTAAAAACCGTAGGATAATTTTATAATTTGTCATACACGTACCAAAAACAAGGATTTGGACGTAGAGAAAGCTGTTAAAAGACTTAAATTTTAGGAATTTGTTGGTGAAAATAACACTAATGTTCCTTAAAATATAGTTATACTACTATAAAAATATATCTATTTATCCAAAATAAAGAATTTGAAATCAAACGTTTATTTACATTTATACATAATCCGTAGCTTTTTCCCTGTAAAAATGGCGTCACTGGCAAAAAGCTTTGGTCACGTGACGTGTGAAAACCGGTTTGCGGCGGATTATACCCGTTCGCACCGCAATGATGTGAAGTTTTGTATTTTTATTGCTTTGTCATTTTATTTTTTGAGAAATTGTGTTTTTATTCTTTTAAAAATGTTTTTAAGGAGGAATTTAGACGTGAAAATCTACCAATGCGGGTTGGAACATGATGAAAAAAGGGGAGGGGGTTTAGACCAGCACTGGGACAGTTTACACAATAACTTTAAAAAAAATTGATTTTTGTGGACTACTTTGTTCCCTTGATATTTTATACTTTACGTACAATCCAATTGCATTTAGTTAGAGCTAGTCTATAAAGTGTATCTAAACGTAACAATATAATGCCGATAGATCGGAATTACAATTAAACCCGAGGCTCCCAAATTAGTTACTATCTATGAATAAGTCGAATTAACTCGGGTCAAACTGCAATGTGGAACTGTTGGAAACTGGGTTAAGTTTGGTTTTAGGTACAGAAACAGATCTGCGACCCACATTCAACTGATAAAGGATTGAATATACGTGACGATAAAGCAATATGACTAACTAAAGAACTGTTAGGGGATGGTACAAGTAAAGAATGGCGAGTGTATTACAAAAATATTTTTTATTATGTTAAATATTTTTTTAAATACTTCTTTGCTTCGGAGGAAACGTATAGCCGATGGTCCTGGCTGATGTTTAATCAATAGTTATGTGACTTGTTGCAATGTCATATTCTTTAACACCACATGTCATGTCATGTGTAATGGCGGTATTAGACGGTTCAACCAAATTGATTCACTTTAGTTCAAAGAAAGTAAAAATAAAAGACATTGTGATATTGAATGATTCACTTTTACGTTTACATTGTTCAATTTGGTTGCTTCATCCAAATTGAAAGGTAAAAGTGAATCATGTAATTCCGCCTTATCAGATTCCGACTTAACAATCTTAATTTTTTAAATAACTCTACATGATTTTACTATCTAGACACGCGGTAACGTGTCAAGCCAAGTTCTAGCAAACAGAATTGGCGAGCAGCACCGTGTTATTTATTACTGATTTGAGAGATATAAAAAGGATTTGTATAATTGTTGTTTTCGTTTAAATGACAGTCGTTAAGCCATGTCGGTGGCCTTCAGGCTCAGGCTTGAAAATACTGACCTCAGCCAATCTGCATTAGAGCAGACGTCTTTTCCTATCAGTTCAAACTGCTACAATCGCTATTGATTTGTACCATACAATCTCCGATTTGCACTTAAAACATAAATGTGAACTTTATGGCATCGTAATAAGGTCGTTTTCAATAATCATTAACCGAATTGACCACTCGAGTGACCGGTGAGTCAGCTCGATAATCATTTTATGTCCGTGCCATATTAACTGATAATGCAATTTTATGTTTACTAAGCAATTGTGTTGAGTCTTTAAAACAAAACGACCTAATTCATTTTTTTTAATACATAAAGGAACCAAAGTAACTCCATGCTTCGGAGGGTACGTTAAGCCGTCGGTCCCGACCCCGGCTGTTGTCGTTTGATGATAGTCGTTAGCCAAGTCAGTGGCTTAACACGTATGCAGAAAATACAGCCAGGTAAAAAAATATTGAGACTAAATATTATTTAATAGTCTAGTCAAAAATCGTGACTTTACCTCAGATTTTGAAAGCAGTGCGAGTTGACGACAAAAAAATATTGAAAAAAAGAGCGAGATGACGAATAAGTCACTTATTTTTTCGAGCGAGAAATTCAAATAGAAAATATTTTAATTAAAATAAGCCTAATATAATACATATAAGCTCTTTCGAATCGTCAAAATTTTTTCCTAACACCAGAGATGACCAAAATCTCACTAATTTTTTCAAATGAGATGACGAAATTCATTTTAAACAATCTGATGAACACGAAAGTTAAACAATTGGCCCCAGTCTTACTCCCCACCGCATTGACGCATGTGGCTTTCTCTGATTCATTTTATTATCTGTTGTTGCGTAAACCCCACGTGCAGAAGTCTAGATTTAATTGACACTATTTTAGGATATTTAGAACTTGTTAACTCAATTTGGTACAATAACTTACATATGGAAGTTTAGTTAAGTGTGCCAAACATTAATTAGGATGCTTAACTGACGTCAGTAGGCTTTTACTCTGTTTACCCCCTCGGGAATAAAGTAGTTAAACGTAGTAGGTACCTATCGCTTCTATAGAGCTATAATTCTTGCATATAGTAACTGAGCGAGGCACCGCTGACTCGCGCGCTGTGCGCTCTCAATAAAATCGCGGTTGCCCTTTGAGTGAGTTATTCACAAAAGTAGCATTGGCAGTGATAATGTTATTATTAGTTCCCTACACTATTGTATTAGGTCTACCTGTAAGATAGTTGTAAGGGTGTAAATAAAAAAAATAAAAAAATTTCGTACGAGATCACAAAACGCAACCATCGCTTTTCATCAAGTATATTGAACGCACAAACAGGATACCAACTACTTTTATCATTTTTTATGCCTTTTTGAAGATCGCACAAAAACGCAACCATTATTGGTGTCGTTTACCAAAAACTGTCGACGCACGGAAAGCGACTAATTATTATAGAGTAGCACATGATTTGTGGTGAGGTGGACCTAAGGAAGACCTGACTGTCCAAACGAAGTAAGAAATAAGTTTTCTCGTGTAATACTCAATGTATTTGAACGAAAATTAATAAAAATCTACATATTGATTACGTCAGTATGCGATGAAGAAAAAAACAAATTCTTACTTCGTGGGTGGTGACTCGAAAAAGACAATAATGTTTAAGCATATTATTATTAACAAAACAAAAACATAAATTAAAGTAATTTAAAAAAATGGTACAAAAAAAAACATTTCTAAAATGTATCTACTTTTAGTTTGATGGATAAGTAGTAACAAGCCCTTTGTAGATGTTCAAAAGATTATATTAACAAAGTGCTCTATCCTCGTCTGCACGTCATTCAGAGCCTATCACCATAGGTGTGGTGAGACCAAGACCATCGATGGTGAGACCTCATTTTATAGGAAGGCGAATGAAAAAAAATACTAACACATAACATAAAGTTCACCCGGGTATTTTTTTTGTAGCCACAAAGAGTGACCGCCAGAGCAAAGTTCGATTTCATCGGCAGAATTGGTGAGCGACTTGCGAAGTACCCTTCGGGTAGCCGTGCTTTTTGGTCGCTTGCCAAAGCTGCCGAGGGAAATTTCTGTCAGTCGTCGCTGCCACCGCTTCGTAAGCCCGATGGTGACCTGGCCCACAGCGCGAATGAGAAGGCCAATTTATTGGGTTCTCTCTTCGCCTCGAACTCGACTATGGATGATAGAGACACTGAACCGCCTATCCTCACGTGGTGCGGAGACTCCATGCCGGAAATAACAATTACCCAGCGGGAAGTCCGGCGTGAGTTGTTGTCTCTAGACATTCATAAGTCGAGTGGGCCTGACGGCATACCAGCAGTGGTGCTTAAGCGGTGCGCTCCTGAGTTGTGTCCGATATTGATGCGCCTGTTCGCGCTCTCCTACTCCGCTAGGCAGGTCCCGTCTTCGTGGAAGACTGCCCTTGTGCACCCTGTGCCCAAAAAGGGCGACAGATCAGATCCGTCGAACTACAGGCCAATAGCTATAACCTCCCTTCTCTCTAAGGTAATGGAGCGTGTGATTAACACACAGCTGCTGAGATACCTAGAAGGAAATAACCTCATCAGCGACCGACAATATGGTTTCCGCCATGGTCGCTCTACAGGAGACCTTCTAGTGTATCTCACGCACCGGTGGGCTCAAGCCGTTGAGAGTCAAGGTGAGGCATTGGCAGTCAGCCTAGATATAGCGAAGGCATTCGATCGGGTCTGGCACAGGGGTCTTCTATCGAAGCTGCCATCGTACGGACTGCCCGAGGGACTGTGCAAATGGGTAGCCAGCTTTCTGTCCAACAGAAGCATAAGTGCCATAGTTGACGGCAGCTGTTCGGACCGCATGGACATTAATGCTGGCGTGCCACAAGGCTCCGTTCTGTCCCCGACCCTCTTTCTGCTGCATATCAATGATATGTTGTCTGTAGATAATATTCATTGTTATGCAGACGACAGTACTGGGGATACCTATTACACGGGCCGGCTTAACATCCCTCGTTCCGTAGTGGAGGAGAACCGCGAACGACTTGTGTCTGAAATCGAAGACACCCTAGCTAGGGTGAGCGATTGGGGACGACGTAACTTAGTCCAATTTAACCCCACCAAGACACAAGTCTGTGCGTTCACCGCGAAGAAATCCCCATTTTCAGTGGCCCCACAATTCCAAGGGACACCCTTAATAACTACCGGCAGCTTAGGGATCCTTGGAGTCGAGATCTCTAGCAACGTCCAGTTTCGCAGTCACATAGAAGACAAGGTCAAGTTGGCGTCGAGAAAGCTCGGTGTGCTGAATATGGCGAAGCGGTACTTCAATCCGGGGCAGAGACTTATACTGTATAAATCTCAAGTCCGACCCCACATGGAGTACTGCTCTCACCTATGGGCCGGAGCGCCGGCGTACCAACTTGGACCTCTCGACTCGACTCAAAGACGTGCTATGAGGATTGTCGACGATCCCAAGCTAACAAGCGGTATCGAGCCCCTCAGTCTGCGGAGAGACTTCGCCTCCCTGTGCGTGTTCTACCGCTTGTATAATGGGGTTTGTTCCGAGGAATTGTTTGACTTGATGCCTACGGCCACTTTCTACCATCGAACTGCTCGTCACCGGCGGGGAATCCAACCTCACACACTAGAACCAAAATGGTCGCGTACTGCGCGGTTTCAGAGGAGTTTCCTCCCGCGAACGCTGAGGCTGTGGAATGAGATCCCCGCCGAGGTCTTTTCTTTAGATTATAACATGGGGTTCTTCAAAAGGGGCATTAAAAGATTTTTACAAGGTCGGCAACGCGCGAGTGATACTCCCGGTGTTGCAAGCGTCCATAGGCTACGGTGACCGCTCACCATCAGGCGGACCGTAAGCTTGTTTGCCACCTTTGTGGTATAAAAAAAAATAAAAAAATAAAAAAAAATAAAAAAATAAAAATAAAAAGTTGGCAAACAAGCATACAGCCCGCCTGATGGTAAGCATCACCGTAGCCTATAGACGTTTGCACTATCGGGGGCATCACTCACGTCACGTATAGAACTAAGGAAAGAACAAACATTTATATGCTAATATTGTCCTCCTCAGTAGTTCACTCTTGTCAGCGTGGTCGTGGTTTCATTATGGGGTCTTTGGATAGCCTTCGCGATGCGCCGCTTCTAGTTATAAAACTTTATAGATCCGTAGTACAATATGATGAAGACTAATGATAAATAAAATTTCGAGTTATCCCTTCAAGAATTATTTCGGAAACGCATTATTGACTGACTGTACAAAATTCAGCACTTATAAAGGTCGCGGCTTCGCGAGATATATTTGACATTTGTATTGTGTTTTTATGTTGAATGTGTAATCTATGTTGGTGAACCTAATAAATAAACAACTTCGTATCTCGGTTTCCCGTGGATTTTCGAAAAATCCTTTCTTAGTACACCCCTAGACGTCGTAAGGAACCTACATTCCAAATTTGCAATCTCTAGACCCAGCGGTTTGGGCTGTGCGTTGATATATAGTTAAGAGTCAGTCAATCAGGACTTTGAATTTTATATAAGGTTTATAAAATAATACCTAATCTGTTTTTCTCGAAAAATCTCGTTTGACTCATAAAAAATTGTTTTTTTTCTAAAATGAACATTAAATTGAATTTGACTGGACCCGACAGCCCGTTTCAAATTTAACGCAATGTTCCCTGGAAACTGTACACGTGTAATTAAATATTCCACTTTGGAGCCAACAAAAGCAAGGCGTACTATTGCCTAGGGTCAATGGGCTTGGTCGAGCATTTTAGGAGCTGGCAAACTGATAAACTATGTATACTTGTAAATCCTAGTTTTGCGAGAACAGGCAGACATGTTTTTGGTGAAAATATATTATAATATTGGTTGTTAAGAAACTCAAATCATTTATTGAGATACTAGGGCTCGACAGGCACTTTCTCTACATTTAAAACTTGTCTAATAATAAATCCTACACAATTCCCAAGCTAGGCTTGTGTTATGCATACCAGACAAAGGAGATTTTTTTTTATACCACAAAGGAATATTACTATCACTGTATTAGGTTACTCTAAGTGATATCACTTGATATATAAAAGTGTATCAGTAGTCACAATAACATTTACATATACGTACGTTTTCTATGGCGTATTAACTTCCTAAACTAATGGGATATAAATAACGAGCTCCCCTGAAATTAAACCAGGACTGAACCGAACATATCTGAGCTGTTAAGTCCGACCCGACGTATCATGGGAATGAACTTTGACTGCCATGGATCATAAATTATATGGACATTATATTCACATCAAATTAAATGAAATAAATCGAGGATCTCGATGGTGTCGCTGTGTGTCGCACTCTAATAATGAACACGCAAGTTAAGCGACGTCGACCCTAGCCAGCGTTTGGACGGGTTTCGTTATCTCGAGCTTCTCCGTGCTTTGGAGGCCACGTTAACCCGACGGTCCCGGCTGTTGTCGATGGATGACAAAGTCGTCGTTAAGCCAAGTCGGTGGGCTTAGGGCGTTTTGAAGACACCCGGGCCTCTGCCAATCTGCATTGGCAGAGCAGCACAGCGTGGCAGAGTAAGCTCTAATCACCTTCGATTAAAGGGAGACCCGTATCCCAGCAGTGGGATGATTATGGGTTGATATGATGAAATTGTTTTAGAGTGGTAGAGCCTAGCCATGAGCCACTACTATGAACTGGTAGTGGCTGGTAAATGGACTGGCTCGACCCTCGACCGGGGCAGTACCACCTACAGAATGCCAACGGTGATAATGTCGCTGTGTTTCGTATGATGAGCGAGAGAGCCAGAAGTCTAACACCCGTCATGCTTCCCACTCGGTTTCTTCATAAAAATTCTGAAAGTAGGCCTTCACAGACACATTGTATAATTATATAGTATATGTAAATTTACATATACCTACATATAAATAACTAGAATACACTTACAATATTACTTATAAAATAAAGAGAGGACTCTGCACATATAGCACAATCTATCATAGTAACATTTATCCATAAGACAGTTGTCTTATCTAACATTCACACATCCTGTTAATACATTATGGTTGGCAATTAACTTGCATTTGACTGGGGGTAGTAAAACCGGCAGTAACGGGTTAACAAATTAAATTATTACATAAGTATCGTCATATTATGCATATACCCTTTTATTGATGGCCTCTTGGGGGAAAACAATTTGAATAACTACCTTCCTGAGCCCATAGATGAGAGATCAACCATCTTTTATACATTATTGAATTTAATTACTGTCGGCTACTTCAGTCCATTTTGTTAGTAGTTATTCTATGTGTTCAATGTGATTTTCAAAATAATTCAACTTCACATGGTAAGGTTATTTGGTGTTTTTGCCAGAATTTTTGACACATTACCAATTTTTATTTTATACTACAACGTTGGCACACAATCATACGGCCTGCCTGCCTGATGGTAAGCATCACCATAACCTATAGACGCTTGCAATACCGGTGGTATCACTCACGCGTTGCCAACCCTCCCAACGCCCCCAAGTGGAGCTCTGGAGACCTTACTCACCGTAGGAACACAACACAAGATCGTAGCCAAATAGCATTGGTCTCGGCCATGTTGGCCATGTTGGCCGAGACCAATGCTATTTGGCTACGATCTTGTGTAAGGTGGAGGTCCTTCCCCAGACGGGCTACTCTTAAAATTTAAAGGTATTTAAACATAAATAAATTCCATACTTTGAGTTACACGTATCCTCGCCTTGTTCTGCCTAGAGACCTGCTTCTCTTCAATCCGTTTCTTCCAGTGTCGCCTTATGCTGAAGTTCGAGCCCCACTCGGAGGCAGACACTGTAAATTTTATTCAGCAGTTCTGAATACATATTATCAAACTAACTAACTCTGCTATGAGAATTCGGTCACTCGCATTTAGAACACCTAAGTCATACTAAAGAACACACCAATACAAGTTTCAGGTCTCTATAATAAGCTTGTACCTACTTTATTTCTTTTTTTTATTTATACCATTTTTTATACTTCTATATTTTGTATTTTTTTCTCTTTATGTGTTTAGCTATAAAGTATATTCTGTCTATCTAACTATCTTGTACAGACAGCGACAAGTTTTTTATACCACAAAATTGGCAAACAAGCATGCGGCCCGCCTGTTGGTAAGCATCAAGAAAAGACGTTTGCAATACCGGGGGTATCACTCACGCGTTGCCAACTCCCAACCGATTACCGATTTTTATTTTATACCACAAAGTTGGCAAACAAGCATACGACCTGCCCTGCCTGATGGTAAGCATCACCATAACCTATAGACGCTTGCAATACCGGTGGTATCACTCACGCGTTGCCAACCCTCCCCCCCCCCCCCCCCCCCAGTGGAGCTCTTACTCACTGTACAAGTTATTTTTTTTTTTAAATATGTATTGATTGATTATGTAGATTGCAACGAATACCGTGTTAATTATATCATTGTATTAATCTACCAATTAAGTATATTAGCATCGGACAATAAATCTAAAGAAAGCACTTCAAACATAAATAGACATAAAACTAAATCAAACACAACGTATTTTTGTCGAATAGCAGTAATAAAAAAATATGTAAATCACTTTGGCTTCATTCAACTTAATTGCTGGCCACTTTTATACATTAAAATCACGCGACTAACAATTTTCGTTATTAATGTTGGGTTGTGAGTTTTCTTTTTAAAATTGCCTTTATAATTTCATACAAAGGTGAACCTAATTCTGCAATTAGGGCTTCATTTGCACCTTTTTATGTGTGATAGAGCCCAGATACTAAGACCCTTATAAACTGGTAGTGACTTGTATTCAATTAGGTCTATAACAAGTCTTTTCTTAACCCACCACCCGTTCAGACGGCAGATTTGTACTAAGAAGAAGATGTAAGAAACAATACTTGCTCGGTGTCATGTGTGAAATCATCAATTCGGCACAGACACCAAACACAAGTCTACCAGTAGGTAGACTTGTGTTATATTAAGTACCTAGCAGTAGCTAGGTACTTAATATATTGCGCATATATATATAATATGTTATATATACACACTGTTTACCCCTTTTTGTACACCTTAAAATGTATATTATGTATACCAGTATATTAAATAAATAAATAATAAATAAATAAATATATAGGGACAATTCATACAGATTGAGCTAGCCCCAAAGTAAGTTCGAAACTTGTGTTATGGGATACTAACTCAACGATATTATATTTTATAACAAATACATATATAGATAAACATCCAAGACCCGAGGCCAATCAGAAAAAGTTCGTTTTTCATCATGACCCGACCGGGGATCGAACCCGGGACCTCCTGGGTGGCGGTCTGGCATGGTAACCATTACGCCACGGAGGTCGTCAAATATTGATACGCCTTTTTTTCTATTTTTTTTATTATTAAAAAAATGCAGTTTTATTTTCTTTTTATTCTTGTTTCAATGTTTACTTTTATTTATCGTAATTGTAATTTATGTCATTACCATTTTAAAAGAGCAAGTGCTAAGTTACTTGCCGGTTCTTCTTAGCACAAATCTGCCGTCTGAACTGGTGGTAGGGGAAAAAAAGTGACGATTCGAAAGTGCTTGTAATATGCCTATTTGAATAAAATTTTTGATTTGATTTGAGAGATGATTCCTACTTTCCATTTCCTTCTCCGTTCCACTTTCTTTTCTTAATGGCTGAGAAACGCATCAAAATTCCTCATCCCGCCTGTTTTTACTTTTTTGTAACAGGCAACGGATTTGTAGCGCCCCTGGCATTACTGTAAACGTCGGTAACTACTTTTCATCAGATGGTCCGCTTGCTTGTTTGCATGTAAAAAAGTAAATAAAGATTCACGAATGCGATCACGTAAACTTTCGAGCACAGTAACTTTATAGGCGTCAACTTTGTTAAAAGGAATACAAAAGTTATACAATCACAATAGACAAAGTGTTCGGCCGTGTTTTATTTTGAGACCATAAACAACTGAAACGAATTTACGTTTAGCCGTCACTGTTGGTGACATGGCGACAGATATGGGATAATATCACGCTATCGGCGTAACACCACTGATGCTAGTGATTTGGGAACATTATGAACACATTCAATATTTTTTACAGGCATAGACACAATCTGTAAATATAAAATTCAAAGACCTGACTGACTTAACTATATATCAAAGCACAGCCCAAACCGCTGCGTCTAGAGATTCCAAATTTGGAATGTAGGTTCCTTACGACGACGTCTAGGGGTGTACTAAGAAAGGATTTTTCAAAACTCATACTGGAAATAGTATATTTTACTAGTTAAGAAAAAAATCTCTCTCTTTAAATTTAAGAGCCGCGCTCTTGTAAGTTGTACAAGACACGACGCCTGTCTTTTTTTCTCAACCTATGGAACCCCTTTCTACCATCTCCTTTAAAATCAAAGAATATAAAAATACTTTATAACAAAGTTATTGACATTCACAAAATCAACGTTAAATAAATAAAACGTAACAACACATCTTTTTAATAAATTCTACATTAACAATATTGAACTCAAGTTCAAATACATCATGGTTATTTTAGATGGCAGTAACATTAAAAACTTTAACGGCTAATTTTGGGGTCAAAATGTTATTCGCCCCGAAATTGATGTGAAAATGGATTTCCGTCCCAAAAATTTAGGGAGTAAACAGTCAATTTACACGAGGTTTAAAAACAAGTGTGAGAAATAATAAAATTAACATTTTGGTACGCCTAGCGAACATTGTATGAACCACAAGAGATTTTCTGATAGGGTGTACGATGATGTACGGGAGTAGGATTCCGTATATACTACGCTTGCACTTTTAAGCAAAGCGTATTCTATAACATTTGTACGTTTTTATTAAGACATTTTTATTTAGTAAGATAAGATAATCGGCAATAAATTACTCGGTAACTTCGGGATCATCGTCAAATACAAATATGCCGTCTGTACAGGAAATAAAGGAAATATATGATTAAAAAAATTACTGACTAGTAGAGCACACATCAAAGCACGCTTAGTTAAACATTTGTTTCGACATAAGAAGAATTTGAGTTGACGACGTATAAAGAAATGAAAAATTTCGCCACCTTTCACTACCTTACCGGTACCTCAGTTCGAGGAGCATACTTCCGGATTTTGAGTTCGAATACCACTTAAGGCGAAGGAAGTCTAAATTTTTGATATGTGCACTTAACCTATAGGTAGGCAACGCGTCCAACTATGGGGTTAATTGAAGAAGAAAGATAAAAAATGTAACGATTAATAATCTGTTATCACCTACAAAAATGTATCAAAACGATGTTTAACATCGATTAAACAAGTCATTTGGATGAGCAAAGGCATCAAGCGGTGTACGGTTTTTGTATTTAAAAACGCGCCCCCCTATCGCTCTGCTTTGGGTGTAACGTGAAAAAGGGGGAGTAGGGGGGGCTCAGCAAAATGGACATAAGGTATTCAATAAATAACAGTATCTACAATTTGTCGCAACAAGACGCTACTTTCAAATCAAATCAACTGCTTTGTGATGACCCCCTGTATATTTGTTGAGGCTACGTCTTGCGTCTTTCCAGTTCCAGATATACTTTATTTAATGCGTAACATCTCGGTTAATCATACCTACTAATTATTTCGTCTTTATTTAGTTCATCTGTTATTACAGTCGAGAGTGCGGTCCCTGAGTTCCCAAGAGATGCCACATTCACGTCAATCTCGTGAACGGGTCCCGCCTGGTCTGATAAATTTGTATCGGTGCTGGTGCACAACTATGACTATATGACTATGACATCTTAATTTTTTTTAAATAAAATTGATTAAAAGAGAATACTAGAAACTAATATATCGGAGAAAGAAACAGTCTTTTTTTTCCCGCAATCTTTTACCGGTAGAAAATTTTCTATGTATTGAATTAATAATAATTTCTCAGTCGCAGTTGATCCCTCCATAATTAAACAAATAATTTTTCATTTTTCACTGGTATCTACTTATTAAAGTAATGAAGTCGGAGAATCACTATTCTAATTGAAACAATTTCTGTTTGTGAATGAAATACTTACCCAAAATATTATAGTTTTTCTCACCGCGACTTGCACACAATGAGTATACTGCAAAAATATACTATGTCCCCTGATGGACGTTCCACGTACTTTTTACCCGTATGTTCTGTCTGATGGTGAGTGTAGCCCGCGGCACGGCGGCGTCAGGTCGCTGATTTTTTTATTTTTATTTATTACCATAGTTGAGAGCGTTAATCAATACAGAAAAAAATATTTTTGCTTTCATATGATTTTATACGGGCTGATGGACGGCAAAGCTAGGATTAAAACATGTTCAGTTTTGAATATGTTATGGTTTATTTTAATGTTGCGTTCGTTTTGCGTTGGCGAAGTTCACACAACTTCGTTTGTACTGTTTTCCCGTGGGAATTCCGTCGAAATGCAGAAGATCTATCAATACTTCACAATCCATTCTTCTGATTAAATTCGTTGTGGGTTCCAAGACTCACTTTACTTCGCTCAACTTCCCGAAAGTGTACACCAGCATTAGGCTAGGTAGCGGAACTCGCCAAATGCTAATGGATTAGAAAACAGGCTAACACTAATGAAGAACCATATTAAGCAAAGCTGAGGCATAAATCAGTTTAGAGACGACATCACAAATGCTAAGTTATCATAAGTTACAATTTCAAGACGGATCCACGCTGCAGACTACTAGCGTTAAATGCTAATTTACTAATTTTTATCTATAAATATAAAATTCAAAGTCCTGACTGACTGACTGTCTGACTTAACTATATATCAACGCACAGCCCAAACCGGTGGGTCTAGAGATTCCAAATTTGGACTGTAGGTTCCTTACGACGGCGACGTCTAGGGGAAAGAAAGGATTAAGAAAGGATTTTTCAAAATTCCCACGGGAAAGCGAGATATACGCAAACGAAGTTGCGAGGGGACGCACAGCCCAAACCGCTGGGTCTAGAGATGCCAAATTTGGCATAAGGACCGGACCGAAACGGATCAGACCTGATCGGTCCAGAAGGAACCGCACCATACCGGGCCGTTCCGGACCGGACCGAACCGGACCGGTTTTTTTCTGTAGAAAAATATGCTAATTGGCATGTAGGTTCCTTATCAGAACCGGACCGACCGGACCGGTTGGAACCGTACCGTACCGGGCCAGGAGGTTAATAATAAAAATAAAATGAATAACCATTACCTAAACTCGATAAATATTGTGTTCGAAAATATGATGCTTTTCGGTAGCAGATACAACTTGATACAAGAGGTATTTTGTGTATGTCAAACAGAATTATATGAGCGTTTATTTTACCGAGTGCGGTATTAAAATATTTATTTTTCGCCTTTGAGCCGCCCTGCCGCTAACTTGAATGCGGGAAATTTCTAGCTGCACCTGCCTCTTCTATAAAGTTTTTTATTTTTATAGGACAATAATTAGCCGTAATACCATACGGGCCTCTCTTCTATCGAAGGGGATTCGAGCGTACTCCGCCAATGCGGAATGGCGGAGGACAGTGTTCTGAAGCCGTCTGAAGTGTGGCCATCACTTAACTTAACTTCGCTTCACAATTAACGACTGTCATAGTCCCTTGACAGCTAGCAAAATTGTGTCGCAGTAGTGATTATACATTTTGGGACCAAATGAGAGTTTAATAAGAGTTCCAATGGTAGTTAGTTATTCGTACAAGAATTACATAATTCGGATACCTAAGTAGTTTTTGACGGAATGATTAGCTATTATTCTTTCTAAACAAACGAATACTGAAAATGTACACTGGGTTGCTATTGGTCCACGTACCTAATCATTGCTTGAAAATTTACACTGGGTTGCTTTTGGTCCACGTAATCATTGCTTGAAAATTTACACTGGGTTGCTTTTGTTCCACGTAATCATTTGGGTTGCGTTGCGATTGCGAGCGTTGCTGATTGTTGATACAACGAACCATCTCACTATATCAACATCGGTAATGTGCGAGGGATATACTCAATACTTGTTTGTCAAAGACAACAGTTAATATTTTTTGAAAAAGTTCCGCGACCCCGCCACGTGAAGGCGGAGAAGGTGGCAGACAGTCAGGTTTTTAGTCGGTATCCCTCATTGGCTAGAGAGGTGAGCCCGACAGACCCCCGTCGCTTCCCCAAGTGGCGGGACATGCAGTATTGCATTTTCCTGATATTAAACAATAAAAAAGGTACCAACATTTGCTTTATAAAACTTTAACAATTTCTCAACTCGCAAAGGCTGAAACAAAATTATAACAAAGAGACTTATTTGCCTCATTAGAGCTCTAAACAGCGCAAGTACCATTCACAATTGAAATAAAACCCGCCCTGCTTTTGAAATTCATACTTAACTGAACGACCCTCTAAAATAGCTGCTGTTTCGTGAAAAACCCTTTTTAAAATGTATATTAGAACAACGTAAAGTATTACAGTTTTTATATCTTTAATGTTTTTAATGTCATACCATACGGCATACAAATAAGAGCCCAAATAGTTAGCAAACGGGTCACTTGAGTACTACAATGTTTTTCAGATAGCATGGGTACGGTGACATTTGGGATTTGAAGGGAATTTACAGGGAATCATTAATAATGCAAATTTGAATTTACTTCTGTTTTGTAGTCGCTTATTCTTCACTCTTTTTCTATTTCTTTTTGTACTTCGCGGATTTTTGTTTCGAATAAAACATGCGTGAAATGGAATGACTCAAACGTAACCGTACCCATGCTATCTGAGAAACACTTTAAACCTATTTGGGCCTATTTGGCTTGCTTGCTTAGTGCGAGTTTTTCGTTCGCGTTCAATCAAGTTGTTGTAAACAAATCAACCAAATAAAGAAGAATACTCATGTTGAAAATTTATAAGATGAGTGTTACATAATTATCAATTTTATGTGGCTTACTTGCTCACATTATTTTGTATATTTTTGATTATTTTTGTGTTGAATTATATTTTTAGCAATCAATATCATCTTTGAACGCCTTGGACAGAAGTCTGTAATGTTCATGGAAAGTAAACGTATTATAAAATTATCCCCGTTCTTTCATGGTCCTACTTTATTGTCTTATTGGTAGTACCACATCACATTACTACCATCACGTGACCCAAATGCTAGTTTGCTAGTTTCTTCATTAAAAAAAAAATCATATAGATGCAGTGTTTAACAAACAAAACCACACGATTTCACATGTATATCAGGGATTCAGTTTTTATACTCGAATCATGCTTTGAGCTTTGCGCTATGTTGAGTGTACACGACTCCTCTTTTTAACAACTGAAGTACCTCCCAACTTTGCTAACGTTTTGGCTTGAAACAGAATATGTATTTAGTTTTTTGTTGGGTTGTTTTTTTTTATAGAAGAGGTCAAACGAGTTAGCGTATGAAATCAATGTTTTACTGAAATAGGCTTAATACACGCTGTTTTGTCAGTTTTCAATCGTTACAATTTTTTTCTACCAATTCAGATGACAGATTTGTACTAAGACATCTATACTGGTCGCCAACGCGGCTGGCTCGCGCAGTCATAAACGAAGTTCAAAACTCATATTTATTATTTACGACCTCCGTGGCGTAATGGTTACCACGCCAGACCGCCGCCCAGGAGGTCCCGGGTTCGATCCCCGGTCGGGTCATGATGAAAAACGAACTTTTTCTGATTGGCCTCGGGTCTTGGATGTTTATCTATATATGTATTTGTTATAAAAATATAATATCGTTGAGTTAGTATCCCATAACACAAGTTTCGAACTTTCTTTGGGGCTAGCTCAATCTGTATGAATTGTCCCTATATATTTATTTATTTATTACTCAGTACATAACGAGTAACAACAATCGATTTTCAATTGTTTTATAAACTGTGTTATTTACTCATGTGCCGTAAGCCCAGATTTTGGCGAGTACTAACCAATCAAAATACATAATAAAACTTTCCAAAATCTAGACTACAACATCGTACACATTATATTTTAAACCAAGAGGTGTTTTAGCTTTTAAAAAAATGTCCCCCACTTTGAATTTACGAGTCCCATAAAACGGTTATTGGAGATATTCGTCGCCTATCAATCTTGCGGCGCCGCCCACAGAATGCATAAAACGCATCTGCCCCACAATTCACACGTGATTTTGACTTTTGCATTAAATTTATATTTAAAATATATGATTTAATTGTTATTGTGCATTTTATTCAGTCCCAATGTAACATTATATGTATAGTTTATTGCGTATAAATAAATAAAAAACACAGTTGCAATAATAAATACAGTGTACAAAGGTGGGCTTATCTTTTTAAGAGATTTCTTCCAGCCAACGCTACGGGTAATATATGTTGTACAGTCAGCCAATGAAAGAGATGAGCAGGGTAAAGAACTAGTCGTGGACGTCTACGGCGATTATTTACCATGAGATCCTATGACAGAGACGGAGACTTCTCTATGAAAAGTAAAACCGGCCAAGTGTGTGTCGGGCCACACACAGTGTTGAGTTCCTACGCTTTGTTTCCTTGCAGACGAATGCAATGGTGATATTCTTTGAAAATTTTACCTTTTCATGTTTTTTTTTCATATGGTTCGTCGACTATTATTGGGTGATTAGACAGTAGAGTCAAATCACAGCTGTCTAGTTTTAAGCGTATCGTAGCTAGACCGTGGATGGACGAACAGAGAGACATGGTGAAAGTTGTGAAACTTTAGGGGTTCTTTGTTAGTTTTGGTACTACAGAACCCTAAAAAGGAGACGGAATTTTATTTATTTCGCTTTCCTAAACATTTCATTTAAGTACATTAGAAATACAAAGGATAGGATTATACCGGACCCTGAGCTCCATAAACTGTAAATGCGAGTTTTTGTGACACCTCGTAAACCGTATCGCGAGAACTCCTCAAAGGTTACCCAGACGTGGATTAATCTCCAGTTTTGAAAGCTTCGCTCATAGATTAACATTTTCACAGATATCCTATAATATATTAATATACTATACTAATTTTACCGTAAGATTCCATAGCCGTAGCATAGAACACTTTATTTTTAAATTTACTTTATTACGCAATTTTTTTTTTATTTGACTATTTTAATTTATTTTATTTTATGAGTGAAGAAGACAAAAGTGCTAGCGGCTCACCTCATGGTAAGCAGTCACCACTGTCGTGCACACACGACTGCAAGGACCTATGATGCCTCTCTAATCCCTTCTTGTTAGGCTATCATCTCCCTCTCTTATCGGAGGAAACACAGAAGTATACCACTGCTATTTTACGTCCATATTCTGTGAGGTGGTAGTACTGCCCCAATCGAGCAAGCTCATATGACCCACTACCAGTTCATAGTAGTAAATAACTAGAAGAGTTAGTAGAGACTAAAAGAAAGTAATTTACAAAATCAATTGGGTTACCTAACCACTCGATTTTATTTCGAGCTAATAAAATTACAAAAAATCTTCATTATTTATAGAAAAAACAAACAAATCATAAACATTTTTTTTTCTTTCGGTTCATACACTTAAACGAAATGTAAAACGTATTTTATTACTTTATTTTGTTCTAAATAATGAAAATAAATATATACAATAATAAATAATATAATAAAAAATAGTCAAAGTTTATAAGTATAGAAATTATTTTATTTTAAATAAAACATCTGCGCTGCATAATCTTTGCAACGAATGATTCACAATGAGTCCGCGCATGCCCATAAAATCGGATCGACTCAAAGTTGACATAGAATAATAAATGCCAAAAAATCGTAAATAAAACTAAGTAATGCCTTTCACGTACAACCGTCAGGGGAATGCGTATGCGCAAACATGAAATATGCACTTTTTTTGTATACGTACCGCTCGTAAAATATTTTTGGATCTTTGTATGAAAATTCAGACATTTTAGGGTATGTAACTAGTTGTGGGACACTTTTTCTTTCGGATTTAAAAAAAAACTAGGATGCTAGACAACTAGCACTAAACTAACACTAGATAATAAGTTACGTGTACTAACTGTGACTAACACTCAAAATGTAAAATATTTTAAATTTGGAAATAATAAGGCTTTTTTATTATTAAGATGTGATTGTGAATATATCATTTAACGATAATAATCATAGATATATCCAGATTCTATATAAACATATACTTAGGACTTTTAAAAAAATGCCAATGTTGAATTAATAGATCTACTCTACAGCAGAGCTATATATAGGTAATAATATAATTATTCACTGTGTGTATAATAGTAACACGTACAGAATTAGAAAGAAAAAACGAAAATAAAATAAAAAATAAAAAAAATTAAAATTGTTTGTTGGGTTTACCCATAAAATAAATGAATTACAAAAAAAAGCATAAGAGTAGTTAATAACATTTTTGTAGATTTTTTTTTTGAAAAAAAACAATCATCAACTAAAATTGTATTAGACAAATATTTTTTTTAAAACTGCCAAATGCAATGTCCAACGACTGGGAATGCACCTTGCTTTCTTATGAATTTTGTTTTATTACCGGCCCATTGTCGTTGGATTTTACTCTTAAATTAACTTTTGTGTTTAGTCGGAAGTTATTAATTTTCACGTTCACATCATAATTTAGTTTCGGTTAATATTAAAATGTGCGTCAACGTATGGAATACAATTTATTTTATTTTCTTGACGTATCTTCTTCGAATGTAAAATTACTGTCGTAAACAACGGGTTTTTTAAAATTACATTTTTTATTTTATATAAATTTATCTAATAACTAGCCGTTACCCGCGGCTTCTCCCGCGTGGTCCTGAGAATCTGAAAATAATAAACACTATTTTTCCCGTGGGAATAAGATGTTTTTCCGCGATAAAAAGTAGCCATGTCACTCTCCAGACCTTTACGTATCCCCAAAAAATGATGTCAGTCCTCATGTTACGTTTGGACAAACAGACAAACACACTTTCACATTTATAATATTTGAGCAGAGTTCGATGGCGTCGCACTCTAAAACGAACACGCAAGTGAAGCAACGTCGACCCTAGAAAACGTAAGCGAAAACAAGATGTAATCAAAATCTACATTCCTATCAATTTTCATTGAAATAAATTGAGTAATTTGTTACGCTCATAGACCGAAAACGCTCAGTGAGCGAAAAAATAGCTCACATCGCGAAATCGTAAGAAAAATTCGCGCCTCACTCGCTTCGTTCGCTCGGCGGTGTTATGATCATAACATAACCCTAACCTAACCCACCAATACAATGTCTGTCTAGATACCAACAGACATTGCTGGGTTAGGTTAGGGTATAAGCGAATTACATGCAGTAATGCATTTTCCTGACTATAAACAACAAAAAAAAATGGTTTAAGTGAAATTTTCCAACGGTTCAATCAACGCGTTGTGTGTATTTTTTCGCTCACTGAGCGTTTCGGTCTTTGATCGTAACATATACATTAAAAACTTAATTCTTACATTTCTTGGGGGTCAGATTTCTCTGACATTGACTGTAAAATCAATTATTGTATTTTTAATATACTTACTTATTCTCATTAAAAAAAACTGTAATGTCTGTGTTTATACGTTTTAATTCACCAATAAGCAGTTGTCAGTTGTTGTTTAATTAAAATTCTTATATCAAAACTATAACGATAAATGTTAAAAATGCCTAACTGTACTTCAGAGCCATCATCACATAATAGCAATTTAAAATCCAAATCATTGTAATATCATTTTCACGTTAGGGCTTTATTAAGCTTGCGTTTGATCGTCGACTTCAAGACTGATTTTGTAATCGCTTATAAGCACATTTTGTGTGAGAAGTGTCTACACTACAGAGTCACACTAGCTATATGGGTTCTTTAGTCAATTGAGGCCGGCCGGCCGCAGCCCGCGGGCTCAGTGGACCTAGTCGACATTTGAATTGGGCCATTGAGCCCTAGTATCCTTTTTAGATAGGTATAAGTTTTTTTTTATTTGCCTATTTGTTGTCTTATCTTAATTTTCTTTTAATTGAGCTTTCTATGTCTTATAAAGAATACATTCTCAAAGTTTCAGATATCTAAGAGCATCGGTTTGGCTCTGCGTAGATTTCTGTCATTGAGGACCAAGATTTTGTAAACTGTATTTTAATGAACTAATAAGCCAAAACGAAAAAAAAAATGTTTAAAAATTTCACTCGAACATACAAACATTTCAAGCGAAATAAGTGATCTAGGGGGCGACTCGGACGCTAAAAAATGATCCGTGTCCGAGTTTACTATTTTCAAATTTCGAACAATGAATAATTTATTATATTATATGTTTGTAAGATGTTATTTATTCATCAAATAGGTAACAGGATCAAACTAATTAACTATTAATAACATTACAATTTATTACAAAACGCCAAGTTGTAAGAACCCTTACAGTCTGATGTTGAATTTAAAAGTATCAAAATTGTCCTTCGGGCGCATACAATTTTAATGTGCATTATTCAAAATTTCACGGTACACTTTCGAGTGGACGGAGATCCTTAGGCGGTAACCTAAATATGCAAATCAATGCATTTGGAATTCTTGTTCAATGATTTTATGCGTAAAATACAGTGTACAATCACGCCCACTATCCCTGAGGGGGTAAATCGCTAAACAAATATTTCTTTAGACCAAAAGACGCCTGCGCAATCCTATTGTTATTGTTAGAATAGAATATAATAGAATATGCTTTATTTGCAATACAGAATAAAATAAAACACTGCACGGATAACTTACAAACTTAGAGCCATCGCCCACTTGCATGTGATTTTCAAACGGCCGATAATTTGATCGTTCTGGGATTCAGTATGGAGCTCTGGCAGTGCGCCTATTTGACGATAAGTGACAAGTTCCATTGTGTAAAATTACTATTTGTTGGGTCATATACATAACTATTATTGGAGTAATAGACAATTTATTAAGTGGGCTAGCTCGACCTGGACTCATAGGATCGGCGTGAAATGTTTTTTTTTGCGAGTGAGATTCCAGAATCTCCACCATTTCGGAAATAAAGCAAAATGACGAGAGAGGATGAGAGAAACCCAATACAGTATGTTATGTTATTCAACTCTTTATAAAAAGTTTTGACTTTACAAGTAATAATTACATTAAATCCAGTTTTCAAAAGAAAACCAAATCAATTTTAATTAGACGAGTTGATAAATAGGCGATTGACAACTTACAAGAGTTACGAGTTGATAAATAGACCAGTTGCTACATAGGCGAGTTACAAATGCACCGATATGATACTAACTCAATATTAGTAGGTACTTAGTAAATTTACAAAAATATAATTAAATTAAAAGAATGATTAGTCCATTACGTCAATTTGTACGTGACAATCCGCCTCCAGGTGGTACCCTTATCAGAAGTTTTACGCATTTAAAATCCAGTATGTGTGACACGTGGTTGTACACGTTTTGTGTATATGTATATATATATCTTGTACTTTGTACATCTTAACTAATATACCGATAAAAATCAAAAAAATATTTAACAAATAAAATTAATTGTTTTTTTTTAAACGCGAATATTAAGTCTCAAGTAATCTTTTCTTTTCTACTTCAATTTGACAGTGACAGCTATTTAATGTGTCATTAACGTTAAAAATGCGTTAGAGAAACTGGCTGTAAGAATAAAAAAGCCAAGAAATACTGTAAGAATTTTTATTATTATAGAAACAGAGTTAATATATGAAGCTTGTCTGTCTTGCGACGTAGCATTGTATATCATTCTAAGCTTTTTACATGGTAAGGCACTGGTTTAACTGACGGCGATTAGCGAGAAGTAAAACCTCTACAGTCCAAGACGCCGACCAGTTAACTTCCCCCTTACCCGAAGAATAATAAATAATAAATAAATAAAAAGAAAAAGTGTCGCTTTTTAACCGACTTCCAAAAAAGAAGGAGGTTCTCAATTCGACTATGTAAAAAAAGTGTTTTGTTTTGAAGTCGGTATTAAAAAAAAATGATTTTTTATATATTTTAGAACAGCTCGGGACAAGCCTGTGTAGCCAGGATCAACAACCCGCGACCTCAGGTTGACAATAAGAAAAGAAGCATTGACGTCCCGAGGGAGAAACTCTTGGAACTCAACGCATTTCAGAACAGCTGTTTATAATTTCAGTTCTCCATTCTCGTACTCGTAGCTGTTTGCAATAAACTTCCGCGAGTCTAGAGGACTTGCAGATTTAAAAGCGAATTAAAAAGAGTTTGTTGTGTTAATATGACGAAAAGGTACAGCTTATGTAAAGTATGAGCGCCCAAATTTAAAGAATGTCCATTAGCTGGGTCCACACCAGACGATCCAACTCGATGGAAATGCGCGCGGCAGAATCTTGATCCAATGGAACAAATTGATGTGGACGTGGGAGGCACTCCATTGGATCGATATCGGGGATCAAGCGCTCCATTGAATCGAGATCCTGTCGCGTGCATCTGGATCGTCTGATGTGGATCCGGCTATTCGAAACGAAGATTATATTAGTGCATATTTATTTAAGAACCAAATTGTACACTTAATTTAATAAACGATTGTATTGAATAGTTTAGTTAACTATCGCCTAGTGCGTTTGTTCTCCATATAAAAATACTTCTCGCTGTCAATGGGGCCTGCGCTTCAGGCTTTGGGGGAAAATAGTTCATTTCCTCTTTTGAAATATACTTGCGTGATGTTTGACACACTAATTCAGACGGTGGATTGTATAATTTACATAAAATTTTGTATTGTTTTAGTATGGTTTCGCTCCCCCCCTATAATAACATTGTTTTTTCTATGAAAGAAATTGTTCAAAATTCAATTTCAAGGTAATACAATGGTAAAGAAACGTCCAGGAAATTGTGTTTTATAATAAGTGTGACCTAATGTAAGTAATATTTGTGATATGAAAGTTTGATTGGCTAAGCCTGGATAATTCAGAAAAAATACCTTTTTTTTGTTTATAGTCAGGCAAATGTATAACTGCATGTCCCACCTCGTGGGGAAGTAGTAGCAAGTAGTTATTTATTTCATCCTAGATTTAATATATAAAACAATAATAGCTATTGTGTCAGAAATCACATAGAAAACATTTAAACAATTATTATAATCGACGACCTCCGTGGCGTAATGGTTACCACGCCAGACCGCCACCCAGGAGGTCCCGGGTTCGATCCCCGGTCGGGTCATGATGAAAAACGAACTTTTTCTGATTGGCCTCGGGTCTTGGATGTTTATCTATATATGTATTTGTTATAAAATATAATATCGTTGAAGTGTAGTTAGTATCCCATAACACAAGTTTCGGACTTACTTTGGGGCTAGCTCAATCTGTGTGATTTGTCCCTATATATTTATTTATTTATTATTTATTTTAAGCGGGCCACCTGATGGAAAGCGGTCACCACCGTCTATGGACATCAGTAACACCAGGGGCGCTACCAATGCGATGTCCACCAAGGAGGTTGGAGGAAAGGAAGGAGGAAGGGAAACTTCCCCGGTCGAGCTATCCCATTTCATAATAATAGCTGTACCACTCCAAAATTATGATATTATGGAGCCACAATTGATAATTTTATGATGTTATAAAAAATATAATGATGTCAATTTTAAATATACATTGGTGTTTGAATTATAATTAATTATCGAAAGTAGTACTAGAAAGTAATCGAGAGAGAGGGAGTTGCAACAACAAGTGACGAGTAGGGTCTCCTTAGCCAATGAGGGACAGACTGACTACAAATCTGTCTGCCACCTTCTCCTCTATAAAGGTTAAAAAGGTATATAATTGAACCTGTTACTACCAAGTTGAGTCAAAGGTTTCCAAAGACATAATAAGTTCAGTATTTCATTTGAAAATGGCGTACTAATCATTTTTGTGCTATTGCCTCCTGACTTCGTGACCTGGTGATTTTACAAACTTTTACAAACAGTTCGATAGAGTTTTATTTCAATAGCATTAGATTTTGAAATGGAGTAAATTTACTACAAAAATTCCGTTTGTCATGGTAAAACGAAGTAAGGTTGACACATAAATACAATATTTCTATGGAGGTTGTTAAAAGACGGGTAGGGTCTGACACAGAGAATAAATTAAGCTATTTATATTAACCTTGGGACACACGAATACCTATATTATTCTGTAGTTCCCGCGGGAATTTGATCTAATACCACAGAATAATAAATAGTACTACGTATTAATTACCAAAAAAGTTTGCATTTAGTTAAAGATTGCTTTTAGCAATAAGGCCGCCTTATTGCTTTTTTTGATACCACTATGGTGGTAAACAAGCATACGTCCGCCTGATGGTAAACAGTCACCGTAGCCTATGGACGCTTGCTATACCGGGGGTATCACTCGCGCGTTGCCGACCCTGTAAAAGTGGAGCTTTGGAGACCTTACTCACCGATACTTTTAACCGAGGCTACGATCTTCTGTAATGTGGAGGTCCTTGCCCAAACGGACTGCTTGCGTGAATTATCCGCTGTGCTCAACCTTTCTTAAGAGCCACCGCCCACTTGTGATTTTTAATCGGCCGATAGTTTGGTCGTTCTGGGATTCAGTATGGAGCTATATGCCGATTTTTAAACTCTGGCTTTCCTATGAAAGCCAGAGTTTAAGGTGAATATTCAAATAGAATTTGAAAAGTCACCTTAAACTATTCAAAAAGAAGGTGACTATTCAAAAAGAATTTGACTATTCAAATTAAGAAGAAAAGGAGATACTAGCTTGAGTCTTCAAATTATATATTCAATAAAAATCGCGATCTATCTTCTACAACTGATTGACGAAACAGCGCTTCAAACATCGATACAATATTATAAAATCTATGACATTATTCAATACAACCCTTTCAAAACTTACATGTAGGTTCAAGTTCAGGTATATTTCAACTCATAAGTATTGTATAGTGAAATCAATCAAATCTATTCAATATAGTAAACGCTCAAAAACATTAATTACATATCAACGCTTTACAACATTGAAATCCCAACGAGGCCCACAGAACAATTGACCGGTCAGGCAGAACAATACAATTCATAAGAGAAAAGCGATGTTAAATGTGTGCCGTAAGTATCGGAGCCAGTATTATCAAGTAGCCTGAAGGACAAACAGCCGGCCAACTTGCGACCGACAAACAGCCGGCCCGACGGATTCACGTGGCCACCGAGGCACGGACAAACTCCGGCCCGACGGATTCACGTGGCCACCGAGGCACGGACAAACTCCGGCCCGACGGATTCACGTGGCCACCGAGGCACGGACAAACTCCGGCCCGACGGATTCACGTGGCCACCGAGGCACGGACAAACTCGTAATAACGAACCCCATCCAAACACAGGCTAGTAACTTGCATGTTTGTGTAGAATGCGATATACAGCGACGCCATTGATCTCCTCAAAAATATTTAATTATAAAATGTACCTATTCTTTTATTTAATTTAATTAATTTAAAAAAAGAAAAAGAAAACGTCCACGGCTGGACGTACGCCTCCCCAAAAGTTCAGCACGACTGGTTGGATGGCAGCGGCCTACATCAAGTGGTTTTCTGCGACTTTCCTAGATTCGTTCGACCATCTTGCAGGCGACCGCCGTCCTTTTATTTAGCTTGACAGAAACTCTATAATCTTTAGGGTGTCGTATGAACAGACAAAATGTATCGAACAAAAACGCTCATCGCTCATAACTTGAACTTGAGTTGTTACCGATGCATGCACCCAACCTTTGTAACAGTACAAACATGTAATCCATTGTTATATTCGTGCCGAATACGAGCACACTGTTATTCGATAGTTGGCGAATACACAGATTTTACGTCTAATATCGAAGCCAACATCAATTAGTGTGGAATTGAGAATCTTAGGATATCTGACCGAAGATCCGACACGTTAGAATATTGTACTAGTAATTCGACGACCTCCGTGGCGCAATGGTTACCATGCCGGTCCGCCCAGGAGGTCCCGGGTTCGAATCCCGGTCGGGTCATGATGAAAAACTAACTTTTTCTGATTGGCCTGGATCTTGAATGGTAACCATAACGCCTTGGCGGTGGACAATGGGTTAGCTCTACCACTTTAAAAAGTTAAAAACGTTTCTACTTGTCGGATTGCCTAGCGGTTATTCGATGTGCAATTCAACATCACAAGGGCGTAACGAGGGTAGTCGTGATATGAGAGAAACAACAGTTTTAGTTCTACTTAAAGAATGTTTATTAAATTTACTAGCACTTCGGAATGACCACTGATGGAAAAGAAATGCCGCAAGAAAAACCTCAGTCTAGGTCTCTTTTTCAAATCTTTGTTACAACACAATTTAATTAGGTACAGTATCTTAATTCAACTAAATAAAAATAGACACTAGGTAAAACGCGACAGTTCCGTGACTACGAGTACAACTCTCGGTGGCGCCCGATAACGAAGTGTTCAGTCGAGCCCGCCTTCCGTATCACGACTCTGCCCAAGCGCGCCAAAGCAACGTTTTCTCAACACGCCGCTAGATGGCGCACCCTCGTTCTGCTTAGCGTCTATGTCCATACTCATGACCGTATGCGACACTGCGACACGGCCATTCTGCAAGACACGCGTCCTCGCGTGTGATTCTGAAACAATCAACACTCACACAGCATCACAACGTTCGGTCACTCCTGACCACACATAGGACTTTTTCTCTAACTCAAATCCAAAGTTTCAATATCAAGTCCAATTTACTTCTATTCTAAGTAAACACACTTAGCTTAGCAAATCAAGTACCTAACCATGAAGAGCTTAGTACCAATAATGAAAATAAAATCAATTAACAACCGAATATAACGGAGTTCATCAAAAGCAAGGTGCCATAACCATCCTCGTGGTTACAGCTGATCATCCCTGTGACCAACCACTAGATCATCTCTGTGACCTTGTTTCATCAAACAATCATGTGTACAAACAACAAACTGGTTTTAGAACCTCAATAGTGTTGTATCACTTGACCAAACTCTTTTTTTTTGTTTACACTATCACTTGACCAGTGATAGTCGTTACTTGACCAGCATTGAATTTAGTAGTCACTTGACCAGCGACCATTCTAAAATTTTACGCTTAACCAGCGATTTCGCTTGACCAGCGATTTCACTTTACCAGTGATTTCACTTAACCAGTGATAGGATGCATAGTTAGATGCGCATCGCGCACTCTTCGGTTAGACCGGAGCTATGACTACATGCCAACATATGCAGCTTGAAGTCATGAAACCAGTTTTGACAAAATTAAAAAAAAACAAAACTAAATCACTTACAGTAAAATAATCATTACTCACGTCAATACAATTGGTACTTAGACTTCATGTATTTTGCCAATACTATCTACTCAGTTCTCTTGGCCTTAACAACAGAGGGATCGTTTGTAGTAATGAGAAAACTTTACTCAAAGAAACTTAATTAACATACTACAATGCATTACATTGCATCACTTCTCATACCAACAGTGTTGGTTCAACACACAAACTCAATCCTATCCATAGGCATCGAGTCACACAATAACTTCAGTCCATCGAACATACAATGTCAAGTCCATCGGACACATCGGACACAAAACGTCCGGTCATTACATTACATTTCAATACAGTAACTCGTAATTAAATCAACTAAACTTTTCTCATTACTCAAAACTTATTTGTCACTATTTCACCAATAGAAACCTTATTAAGATTTGCCTTCGTTTCATCAAAACTCTTTTAAATAAAAATGACTCAATTTTAAATAATGGAGCTAACTCTCGCTCGGCTTAACCTGACTAAAAGGTTAGTAGGTACACAGAAAAATAAGGAAGAAAGTATGCCTCATAGTAAGTTAACATAGGTAATCAAAATTTTAAAATCAAAGTCACACGATCAACACACATTACTAACAGGCCACAAACAAGGATTCCCACATGGAATCGGTATACTCAATATACCTGGTCATCTGTGGTCATCACAATGACATGGTCATCTGTGGTCATCACAATTCTGTGGTCATCACAATGACATGGTCATCTGTGGTCATCACAACGACATGGTCATCTGTGCTCATCACAATGACATGGTCTCCCATGAGACATAAAGACAAGGATTCCCACATGGAATCGGTATACTCAATATACATGGTCATCTGTGGTCATCACAATGACATGGTCATCTGTGGTCATCACAACGACACGGTCATCTGTGGTCATCACAATGACATGGTCATCTATGCTCATCACAATGACATGGTCTCCCATGAGACATAGACTGCCACACCCTCAGCCGCGCATCGCGCCCTGTACGAAAATTCGCAGTTACGACTACGACTGAAGCGTGCGGTTTAATCAAATAAGTAGCCATGACAGTAAGTGTTCACACACAGTTAGAAGGGCCTTCACCGGCACTGTCCTCATCAGACTCAACATTATAAATTGGTACGTTAACTTAAAATGGCACATTACTTTCTGAGCACAATTTGAACTAAACTCTAAATTATACTCCACAATCGAAACCATTGAGCAACTATCTCTCAAAATTTAATTTTAAGTGTCTCTCACTTTACATGAAAACAAAACTTTTCAAAATTCAAAACTTAAAATTCATCGTCATTGCTCAGTAGTCTCCACTTTAAAATTATCAAACAATACTCTCCTCAAGAAATCCCGGGCACCTCGACTGCGCCGGTGGTCCCGTCTGCCTCGCCAGCTCACCACCATCACGAGCAAACCTGGTCCACTTCAGAGTCTGTGCACCGCTGACCCGCTGATCCCCGTCTCGCTCCATTGTCCGGAAATCGAAAATAAAACATTGTTTGAGTTCATTGAAGTTACTAAGTGAAAATAATTTAAAAAAAACGTTTATCTCGAAAACGGTGCGTCCTAGCGATAAAAGGATGAAAATTTTGAACCCCTTTTAAGAACCCCACTCTCCACGTGATACATTTGATTTTGACCTCCAAAGTCAAAAATCTCAAAGTCAAAGTTGAAGTCAAAAATACTTTATTCTGTGTGTGCATTAACCTTTAAATGACCTTGACCTCTAAATCATTAATTTCAATGAATAGTGCTAAATGACCAATGAGCTTAACTTCATACACAGTTTCAGCTTCAACTTACACAGTTTCAGCTTCAACTCAACACTTTCAGCTTAAACTTAGCATCATACGTAATCAACACCGACCTTTTTTTTTTTTTTTTTTTTTATAATATCGGAGGGTACACTTTACCAGTCCGCCACGGGCACACACACCCGTGTTTACTCGTGTCATGGCACGTCTCTGCCTCAATTGCACTGCGACTCGGGGCACGCCGCCACCACGCCGCCGCCGCTGCAATCCGCTTGTACCGCCACCGCCTGGTGCGCGTCGCGTCTCAGCCTCAGCTACCCGTCACACATCGTCGAGTATCGCACGGTCATACACCTGAAATTACACCATATTAGAATCTCCATACATTTTGAGGTTAAGTACCCACCATACGATACTCTTTGTCGGTAGAATCCGCTACTCGTAGTCCGCAAACTCCACCACTCGTAGTCGACGATAGTAGACTGTCCGTCGTACATCGAACACGTACTTTCTTGATTTGTCACGTTAGTTTGTCACGTTTTACATTAGTGAGACCACACTGATCTGTTAAACTCTCAATACCACGACTTGCATCCCACTTCTGATGTCGGATTGCCTAGCGGTTATTCGATGTGCAATTCAACATCACAAGGGCGTAACGAGGGTAGTCGTGATATGAGAGAAACAACAGTTTTAGTTCTACTTAAAGAATGTTTATTAAATTTACTAGCACTTCGGAATGACCACTGATGGAAAAGAAATGCCGCAAGAAAAACCTCAGTCTAGGTCTCTTTTTCAAATCTTTGTTACAACACAATTTAATTAGGTACAGTATCTTAATTCAACTAAATAAAAATAGACACTAGGTAAAACGCGACAGTTCCGTGACTACGAGTACAACTCTCGGTGGCGCCCGATAACGAAGTGTTCAGTCGAGCCCGCCTTCCGTATCACGACTCTGCCCAAGCGCGCCAAAGCAACGTTTTCTCAACACGCCGCTAGATGGCGCACCCTCGTTCTGCTTAGCGTCTATGTCCATACTCATGACCGTATGCGACACTGCGACTACTAATCAAATTAATAAACACACCATTTCAAAAAAATTGCAGGTAAAGCCTATTTTGTACATCACTGAACATTGTATTTAATTCTATGGAGTATTTATCAATTTTCTGATTGCCTCACTACTTCAACTACCGTTTTTCATTAACCAATAAATAGTTTATTTATTTTTTGTATTGAAAAACGTATTTCATTCATAAAATTTTGATTGGTTCCGAATATCCACACGGTGGCTGCTGAAACACAAAATATAGGTACTGAAATTTCAGAACGTCCACATATTTCTGTACGCGCCACGCCGCGGGCGAATGGGGTAACTATTCAAATATTTCAGTGCGGAATTTTAAACGTTCGTTTTTGATTTAATATAACACCAATTGCTTTTACATGTATAGGTTCCGATCCGACTAAAATAATATATTTATATTCAGAGAGTAGGTCCATAGATTACATTACACTTGAGTAATAAATTATTTGCTAAATTAACTACTACCATTTTAGAAAGAAAAGCAAAATGACCAATGGTAAATGAAATGGCGAAAAAAAAACAACACTGCCTTGTCTTTTAACTTTTAATATTATATTCCAATTTTTTGAAACCAACTTCTTTTATGTTATATCACCTTCATCAATAGTAGCGAACTGCTGAATGTATCCATTCGGCATCCGCTTAACAAGACACGATTTTTTATTTTTTTGTAAAAGTTAAAGTGCATCCATACATTGCGCAGTTCATACTTGAATAGGTCGGATAGTTAATACTTCCTATGGACAGGGTTGTCAATTTTAAAAAATTGTTTTAAATTTAAAATATATTGCAATTAATCTTTTTCTCAACGGTCGGTCACTGACTGACTACAAAGGTAAAGATATAGTATTTTTTTTAATTAGCAATAATTTTTGTAGTCAGTAAGTATGGGGTAAGAAACTTACTTATGATTTTTACGTTTTAAAAATTATCTACAATTAAATAGGTACCTATACACTCTGTTCCTACATTAAAGTAAGTATTTTTTAAATAAACTTTGTTTTGTTTAAAATAAAATATCGAAAAAAAAAGCATCTTCCTGAAATTTTAAATAGCCACTTCCTATCCGTGCGTACGAGGCATAAAGAGTAAGAAAAGCGAAAAAAAAAATGTTTTTCTTCTTACCTGTATAAAGTCCTACTCACAATTTTATTTAACCTTTAAAATAATAATTATCTTGTTACTAATAATATACTTAAATGAGAAAATGAGTTTGTTTGTTTTGGTATTCCTTCAATAAGCAGCCGATCATTATAAAAATTTGTATACATATTGTCAGGGGTACAGAGCGCAACATAGGCTAATTTTTACGCGGGCGAAGCCGCCACAAAATATATTTAGACAAATATTTCATACGTGTAATATTGCCAGCCCTAACATTTTACGAGCTTTACAAAACCGGGACTTGTATTCGTAAAAAAAAACACCGAAAAATATTTTTTCTAGTCGAATAACGAAAATAAAACGCAGCCTATATCAGGGCACTATTGCTATTCCTGTCTCCTATTGGATTTCACGGAGCTTTGTTTAGGTTTTAGAACAACCAACATTTTTACAGCAAAAAGCGTGTACCTATAGTGTTTATTTGAAACTGTTATATGGTCTTCTCACATATACATCATCTTATATAGGTCATCTTATAAAGGCGAAAGTTTGCTCGCTGGGCCAATTTTTATGATATTTAGGTATGTAGGTAGCTGATACCTTGGATTAATACATAGGGTACTTTTTATCCCGAAAAGAACCTGATTCGCGATTTTGTCAAAAGTCTACTTACTCATGTAAGTACGCTTACCTGCGTGCTATTACAGAGCAGGTCAAATGCATCAACTTGGCAATTGAGACCGCTACAAAAGAAATATGAGAAATAAATAATGCATTTTTGAACCCGGAAATGGCTCGCCAGATGGAGAGGCGACAAGTGGCTTAATGGTCGTCCATTCTATACGCAGATGGTTAGCCAACTTTTACTTCAAAGCTAATGGAACGTTTAATCTTAAATATCAGTTAAACTTGTACAGTCAGGTGCACGTCGAGCTTTACACTTGCAGTACAATTTTGGCTCTTATGACATAGAGCTTAAGAAAGGTACAAAGTCCGATATGTAAAGATCGACCTGCTCTTGACTGTACATTGGTTTCAACTCGAGAGGTCCGTTAAAACATTTTTAAGTCTACCTTTCAAACACTACCCACTTTCAATCGACATATCAAAGATTCTGTTCGATGGTTTTCTATTCGTTTTTTAGAAACCTGAAAAGCTTATTTATTTATTGGACTACTTCTGGCTGAGATGATGATGAAGGAGTAAAGGTATACGTAACGTGTTTTTTCCCAGACGGGACGGGAAGTTAAATATAGTTCCATACAAAATGTATGTGAATATGCATATGTCGCGGTTACACGGACGGGACGGGAACGTGGCTGTGTCGAACAAAAAGACACGTCCCCGTCCCGTCCGAGGTATTATCCCGTTGCGTATACAGAGACCTTTGGACTCTTGTCTTTGAAATTATTCGCTTTTCCTATTTCTTTCCAGAGTTTATTATATCCATTGCAAAAACATGTATGCAACACAAAAATTCACAAGAATTTTCAAGCACAGCAATGGAGAAGAAAGAGGCGGGCTTGTTATAATAGTTTATCTAAATATTCCATTACAGTGTCTGTATGAAGTAATTTTGTGTAAGTGAAACGTATAGTTGAAACGGAGTGAGTTGAAGTTGAAACGGATAGTGTAAATTATTAAGATTTGACATTAATTTTACGAATTGAATTTATAATACAACTAGCTTTTTTGCCCGCGACTTCGTCCGCGTGAAGTTCCGGGCCCATTCCCGTAGGAATCACATTGAATTTCGGGAAAAGCTATAGCATATGTCACTCCCTGATAATGTAGCTTTCTACTGGTGAAAGAATTTTTGAAATCGGTCCAGTAGTTTCGGAGCCTATTCAATACAAACAAACAATCAAATCTTTCCTCTTTATAATATTAGTATAGAAAATGGATCGCTGAATGTGTTACTAAGCGCAAATCTCAAGAACGGCTGAACCGATTTCGGTAATTCTTTTTTTTAGAATATTCCTTGAAGTACGAGGATGGTTCTTACGGAGAAAAAAAATAAAAATTCCCACGGGTTAGCGAGATACACGCAAAAGAAGTTGCGCGGGTTTCGCTAGTAAATAATAAATTAAATCAGTTGTATTTTATATTTTTAAGTACTAAGAAGATATAATTGTAATTATAATTGTATTAAGTCATCATCCCTCGCAATTCAGCGCCAAGGCCTTAATTGTAACATTAGATTATTAAGTAATATCTAATGTAAATATTAAGGATCTAAAATACTGAGCATTGAAACCGCGATTTCATTCAAAAGTATGCAAGTAGGTCTGCACCTACTTGACTGTTTGTTACTGCAATCAAATACTATAGAAACTCTACCGAGTTAATCGGGCAAGACGCGCGACACTAGCGCTACTATAGAAATAGGGCGGCATGAGGTGAACGATTTCAAAACTTTTGTGCGTTTTGTATGCAAAATGTTAACGCGACACTAGCGCCCCTAGCGGCATGAGGTGAACAGGAGGTTGCCAAGTCATTGTATGAGAAACGTCAAGAGCTGTGCGTATTATATTTCTAAAGTATTTGCTGCAATTTAGGATCTATTGTATAGTTTGCTTGACTTGACTACTTAAACATTAATAATATTAGTGTAGATTTAACATATTCTAAGTAGAACCCTTGACCGTAAGTTCAAACAACTTAGTCTTCATAATCCGCTGTCAAACTAGTAAACAACTAATGATAAGCAAGTAGGTTAATTACCTACATTCAAATTTGCACCCAAGGTCTATATATTTAGAGTTGGTAGTTTAAGGTGTGACCTGCTTAAACTCTAGACTTTAATCTTAATAGATGTCGCGAGATTTATTTCATTTATTCATTCACAATTACAACTTTACAGGTCACAGACCCATCGCGACATAATATTAGATAAAAAATATATACAAAAATAAAGAAATCATTGAATGAAATAAATTATAAAAAATAAGAAATTAAATAAATTCAAATAGTTACAAAAATTTTAGTTAACTTAATTTAATTTTTAGAATAATTGGCAAATTTAGAATTGGTAAACACTCGAGTCATATAATCTCGCCCCGAGTCAGTTGGATGAGTTTTTAGTAATTTCGATTTTTTTAAATTATTTTAGTCGCTTTGGATTTTTTAGTTCTTTCTTTCTTTTTCGAGTTTTTTTTGGAAGACTTAAGACTCGAGTCTACCATTCCTAATCGGACGCACGTGCGTTATTCCATTGATCCTTTTTTTAATACGGAACGCTAAAAAGGACACAAGTTTTCATAACAGATTTTGCAGTATCTGTTTGCATTTGTGTCCATGCTGTAACCTATAAGTTTTAGGGTAACTTTGACAGTTGGTAATTACGTATCTCATTGGTGCGGGTTCGAGTTCCGAGTTTGGGATGATGCTGCATTTATTTGCAACTGTTACGCTAGAACAAACTATTTTTATATTATTCTAGTCTTTCCAAAGATCTATCTGATGGATAAGTTAACTGGTCACCAAGCGGTGTAACAAGTCATACTTTGCGTGGTTTCGGAACGTTTAAATTTATAAAGGAATCACTGACGTGCATGAAACGTTATGTGCAAGGACCTTTTTAGTTTTTTTTTATGACAGAAGAGAGAGTTTCCACCTTACAGAAGATTGTAGCCATAGAAATTGGTCTCGGCCATGTTGTGTTCCTACGGTAAGTAAGGTCTCCAAAGCTCCACTTGGGGGGGTTGGGAGTGTTGGCAACGCTTGTGTGATATGCAAGCGTCTATAGGCTACGGTGATGCTTACCATCAGGCGGGCCATGTGCTTGTTTGCCACCTTAGTGGTATAAAAAAGAAGAGGACAAATGAGTTAGCGGGTCACCACGACAACAAGATATCCACCTACGAAGGAATGAAAAAGGAAGGGCTGGGGGAAGGAAAGTGAAAATGGGAGTAGGAAACAGGTAGGATATTAGGGTATGAGGCTTCCGGCTCTCTCACTCATCGTACGAAACGGCATATCGTTATTACACGTCGATATTCTGTCGAGAGCCAGCCTATTTATGAACTACCACCAGGGGTCTGCTATTTAAAATTAGGCGACCGACCATTGCCATACCATCCAACCATATTGTCATTATATTTCCATAGTGCCAAATTTGGTATTCTGCTAAAAGTTAACTCAATGTATTGACTATAGAGTGTCAGTGGAATATGAACGGAATGGTCGACAGTTAAAATCTACCATGAACTACTATTTCAGTTAAATCGCTTTTATGTGAAAGATACTACCTCGATAGTGTGTCAATGAAATGGCCTCGGACTTAAACAAATATGAGAATACCAAATGTCAAAAACGATTCAATTGACACACTATCGACACTCTATTGGTGCATTTGTATTTAGCAGACTTGGGCCCCAGTTCGTAGTAGTGGCTAGGCTCCACTCTAAAGTCTAAACAGTTCAGTGAGCATAGTCCTTAAGGACTTTTAACCCAAAAAAAATAGTCGATAGCTCGATGGCGTCGGCTGTGTGTCGCACTCTAATATAAACAAGTTAAGCGATGTCGACCCTAGCCAGTGTTTGGATGGGTTTCGCTATCTCGAGCTTCTCCGTGCACCTTATGCCGTCGATCCCGGCTGTTGTCGATGGATGACAGCCGTAAAGCCAAGTCGGTGGCCTTAGGTCGATTTGAAACCGGCCTCTGCCAATCCGCATTGGAGCAGTATGGCAGAGCTCTAATCAACTTTGATTGAAGGGAGACCCGTATCCTTGCAGTGGCCTGATTATGGGACGACATGATGATGACGATGATGTAAAAAAAAACTTAAACTAAATCACAAATAAAAACGATTCAGAGACAGCAAAGATTTATGAAAAGTGCTACGTACACTTATTACACACATTTAAGTTAAAAATGAGAGTCGATAATGACATTTATAGAGCATTAAAAAGATAAATATGCTCGAGGTTGACATTTAAAATCTAGACGTTTTGAGTAAAGAAGGCAATAATCTTCATTTTGCGCTGTAAAGACAGGAATGGCCTTAATAACCCCAGTGATACTTTAAGGTTATAAAAAGTTTTATTGCACAACGAATGTTTAAATTTAATTACCTTTTTTAACGCTTTGATCTTTTATCCATATTTTGATATGGCTTTTTTGATTGATAGGCGGCGATCACTTTCCATCAGCCTTGCTTGTTTGCCTGCGATGTGACATAAAAAAAAATTTATTAATCATCTTACATTCTACGTCAATACAATTATAAACCCCAATAATAAAAGAAATATAAATTCAAAAACATGGTATAAATAGGTTGTTACAATAAAATAAGAACAAGCATGCTTCGGTCAATTCAAAATATTTTTATTCAAATAAGCTCTTTCGAATCGTCACAATTTTTTCCTACCACCAGTTCAGACGGCAGATTTGTGCTAAGAAGATACCGGCAAGAAACTTAGCACTTGCTTTTTTAAAATGGTATTAATGGTCAAAACATGACAAGCAATGTACATTTATGTTTGGACTCGAAAAATAAAATAGAATAATAATTTCACATACGCTCACAAACATGTCGTCTTTCTCAAAATAAACAAATCACAGAAAATGTTTTATTAATTGCGTATAATAATAACAATATAGCATATAAGGATGTAGTAAATTATACATAAGCTGTTTAATAACCATAGGCTGTATATCAGAGTAACAATCGCTAATATAACCGCCATTACTCAGCGTTGAGGGGCAAAAAGTCCCCACATATTTCCGTCATGTACATTTGCGGGAGATGGCATGAAAGCAGACGAGTGTTTGCAGGACGCATGTGGTCGCTACGACCATAACATGCACGCTTCCTTTACTGAGTGTGTAGAGTACAGTTGATATTAGACACGAACAATAAATTTATCTTCATTTTTTGCAACAAAATCACGTGGCTCGGAAACGTTGACAGACGCATCTTTTCTCCAAGTAGGTATACCTTTATTTACAATTACTATTCTATGCAGGGGAACCTGGTGTCCTAAGATACAGGCTTCGGCTTAGTTTAGGCTCCAGGTCTCCCACAAATTGCATTTTTTTCTGTAAAACTGTAACTTATATTTAAGATTTATTTATACGTAACGTGTAATTTGTGGAGACGAATAAATACATTTTTTTATTTATTTTTTATTTTATCAACCCATAATTATCCCACTGCATAGATTCGGCTCTCCCTTCAATCTTTTTTTTATACTTAAAATATGTTTGCGTTTGACCACAGCTTTCCTGATGGTAAGCATCGCTGTGGATTGTGGATATGAATCGAAGGGGATTAGAGCGTAATTTGCCTATTAACAATAAGCAGTGAAGCTTATTGACGTCCCGGGGAAGTAACTACAGCTACAGCCTTAGAAATTAAATCAGAGAGGAGTAAAGATGTATTGAAAAACTTCCTTTAGCAGCTACGTGAGAGATAACAATTTGAAATATTCGCTATGCAAGCCTAGAGAGATGACAAATCAAGTGAAGCTCGATTGCCGAGCATCACATTTTATTATTGAGAATGGAAAATATTATAAAGTTTAATTTAAGTCCTTTTTTTGCAATGGCAGAAAAATTACTTTTTTAAGAGAGGTAGGGCACAGCGGATAATCCGCTCAAATCGGAGCAGCCCGTCTGGGGAAGGACCTCCACCTTACAGAAGATCGTAGCCAAATAGCATTGGTCTCGGCCATGTTGTGTTCCTACGGTGAGTAAGGTCTCCAGAGCTCCACTTGGGAGGGTTGGGAGGGTTGGCAACGCGTGAGTGATACCCCCGGTATTGCAAACGTCTATAGGCTACGGTGACGGCTTACCATCAGGTCGACCGTATGCTTGATTGCCACCTGTGTTGTATAAAAAAAAATTAAAAAAAACTTTTTTTAATAAAAAAAAAAACAAAACAAAAATAAGGAGCACCTACTGATAATTTAGAAAATATTGTCTAAATAGTCCCTATTAGCGGTGCCGGTCGCCAACAGTAACATTATTATTAAAACTTACTTTGCTGTGAACAAAATAAATGACCATGTCTAACAGAATTCTAACTCAACGTAGACGAGCCAATGTTGCTACCCAGAAGACAATAATGATTAAGTAAAGAAGCGCCTGCCTCCCGTTACCCTCATGCCACGACGACAAATAATCATGATATATTTTAATTATAACGCCTAAGGAGGGACACTTAAAGGATATTACAAACAATATTTTTTTTATACCACTAAACAAACAAACAAGCATACGGCACGCCTGATGGTAAGTATTCACCGCAGCCTATAGACGCTTGCAATACCCGGGGTATCACTCGCGCGTTGCCGACCCTGTAAAAAGTGGAGTTCTGGAGACCGCACTCACCGTAGGAACACTGCATGTCCGATATGAATACTATTTCAACACTATAAAAAAAAACAGAAACTGTTAGGGTCCTATATAATATGAGAGAGAGAGAATATTTTTTATTAGGATTATACAACTTCAAATAATACAATACACGGAAAACTTATAGACTAGTATTTATGCAACAAGGCCTTATTGCTAAAAGCAATCTTTTCAAGGCAACCTTAGGGTACCGAACTTCTGAATGGAGTGGGCAGAGCCAACAAGACCTGCATACCAGGTACTAGGCGATCATAAAATAAAAGGAATGCATACGAAAATTAATTTCCCAAGGCGTCAATTAGGTATAGGCTCAAGTTTCAAAGTAAAAATAAACAACTGAGAACTTCGGTCGAACTCACAAAACTTCCTACAAGTTTAATTAAAACAGTTTCTTTTAAGTTACCAGTTTCCGCCGTCAAATATTCTAAAGGAAAAAAAAATGTTTTGTAAAAAATTGTTCTCATGAAGTGAGAAAAAAAACCTTCATTTTCCTTTAAAAAGTTGTGATTATAAAACTGTGCAATACGAATGACAATGGGAAGCAACGATAAATTACTTAATTCATGCAAATTTCGACGTTTTTGTCCGTCGGTTACCGAAAAATGTATTCTCCATTGTAAATAAACTCAAACAGTATATTAACAGAGTGCTTAGTACGAGTTTTTTGGTCACACTCGAACGTGTTAACGTTTACAAGCCGACCAAAATGTAAAACAGTTTCATATTGTGAATTTATCAGACACTGTTACATATCCAAATTAGCCGGGTTAGTCACTTCGAAACGTGAGCAAGTAAGCCGCATAATTTTGATATGTAGCACGCGTCTTATAAATTCGCAACATGGGAGTTCTTCTCTATTGGTCGGTTTGTTTACGTCGACATGATCGAATGTGATCAAAAAAACTCATACTAAGCACTCTGTATTATAAAATGTATTAAACTAATCAAAAAAATATATAAATAGTGTTCCGAAATAGTGGTATTTTTGTTATAATGTATTTTTAGACGACTTCAAAAAAGGAGGTTCTATGTTCCACTGAATTTATTTTTTTAGTATGTTCGTCGATACATTGGTCAAATTGTAGACCAGTATTTAAAAAATATTTTTCGATGCTACTTCCGAGGTCCCATTGTCACAAAGTCAGGATCTGATGATAAGATCTCAGGGACATAGAGGGCAAGGCAAACCTCAAATTTTATAGAGACGAACAACGCGTTACTTATCACTACATAGTATAAAACAAAGTCGCTTTTTCTGTTCCTATGTCCCTTTGTCCCTTTGTATGCTTAAATCTTTAAAACTACGCAACGGATTTTGATGTTTTTTTTTAATTGATAGAGTGATTCAAGGGGAAGGTTTTAAAATATCATACATTTCAAAATTCCCACGGGAAAGCGGGATACACGCAAACGAAGTTGCGCGGGTTTCGCTAGTTTTTTATAAAATAATTCATCAACGCCATCATCAACCATAACACAATCATCATGCCATATTAATAAGCTGATGATGGAAGGTAGAACTCCTTCCTTAATATTGGCTAAAACCAACGATTTCTATAAGTTTAACTTACCTTCGTTTGAAATATATTGTGGTCACGTTTTGAAATTCCTCAAAAATTGTAGCAGTCCATGATTTCTTTATGAAAGGACTCAAATTAAGGTATTGTAAAGGAATGTCTCATTTGCCGATATTATTTGTGAATACATTGTTGCCAGCATTCAAGTAAATTGACCCACGGAGTATTGTGAAAATTCCTTTATTATTATACTTAATAATTATAATATTGCCATTTTGTAAAATTTCACACTTACACCATTTTTTGTTACGGACGTTTATGACGTTTGCCTTCGTAGCCGAGAAAAATGTACATTTTGTAAATAATTCATTAAAAAAAAAAAAATTTTTTGGAACGTCGCGTAAATAATGAAAAAGAAATATAATAACAATCTCAGTTTTTTTTTCAGTAATGGTCATTACTATTACTGAAAAATAGAGTTAGTATATACATAGAGTTTTATAGATAAACATCGAAGACGAAGTGTTTTTCATCATGACCCGACCGGGATTCGAACCCGTGACCTCCTGGGTGGCGGGCTGGCATGGTAACCATTACGCCACGGAGGTCGTCAAATAAAAATCTATCAACTTAAAAACAGCAAATAAATTCTCTAAAAAGACGTTATGAATATTTGAATCTCTCTATGATTTAAAAAATATTACTATTCCATTTTAACTCTCCCAAATTTTTGGGGGTCTATAAAGACCTGACGCTTACGCAACGGGCGCGCATGGAGTGGGGTGCTCATCGCGATTTACGCGCGCCGGTCGGAGGTCAGCCATCCTATATTATATCGCAGCCTCAGCGGAGCCGGTCAGCGGGGACCAACTACACTTTAGTGTACAGTCAGCAGAAAAAACATTAAACATTTTTTTTTACTGGCAATCCCGCGCAACTTGTATGTCTTTCCCGTGGTAATTTCGAAAAATCTTTTAACGCACTAACGAACCGCCCCGCATGAGTTTTTGTAAAATATAATATGACCTACGTCACCATATGTAGCGCATAATGTAGCTTCCTACAGTGAAATAACTTTTCAAATTGATCCAGTAGTTTTTAAGTTTATTCTTTACAAACAAAAAAACAAATCTTTCCTCATTATAACATAAGTATAGATTAGCCAAACCCCCACAACTTTGTTTGTGTGTCATGTGCAACTTTCCCGTGAAAATTTCGAAAAATTCTTGTATGTGTTACACATAAACCTTACTCTTAAATTACTCTGTTATTTTTTTTTTTTTACTCAGTCCTTCTGACGCTTAGAGTCATTGTTAACCGTTTTCTTGTCTATCTTGAATTGCTATTTTCTCGCTCTTGCGCTTGCATTCATGCCAGTTCTCGCTTTTATGCTTCTCGCACTTTCATACTTCATACCATCCTGACAGGATGGTATGAAGTATGAAAGATTGAAGATACTGATTCTACTTTTTTCTCTTTATCTCTATTCCTATTCTATATACTTTCTTGGGATTTAGAGGATTTGGGGTGTAGGATTTTTTATTATGTTTTTATTTCATTACTCTGTTATTGGAAACTGCATTAAAATCCGTCGAGTAGTTTATAAGATCTAAGCGAACAGATAGCAGAAGCGACTTCATTATAGACGTGGCTTTAGATTCCTGTGTGTACAAAATACAAATTCATTTATTCCGTGATTGGGAGGGCACGTTAAGCCTTCGTCGGTTCCAGCTAATGTCGATGGAGTCCTTTCAATACTTCCTACTCCGACTATCTTCTTTCTGATTAAATTCGTTGTAAGTTCCAAGACAGCTGTAGTTTTCTCACCCGGGACGTCAATAAGCTTCATTGCTTATTGTCAATCTGAGGTCGGAATCGGTGGGAATGTGTGGTGGGCTTGTCCCGATATTGTCGATGGATGACGTCGTTCAGCTAAAGTCGGAGCAGCGTGGCAGTATACGCTCTAACAACACACACCCAAATAAGAGAGCAATTTGGGTGATGGGTGATAGATGAGAGGGGGGGGGGGGTTGTTGCACTGCAGTGAGACACTGCTGTGACGGCTACTAAAAAAAATCATATAACAAAAATTCCAGTATATTCACTATTAAAATCAAAACAACACTTTTTTTGTGACCACTACCTTTGGTTCGATCTTGCCCGTACATTTATCGTGAGGTATATTATTTGTTTTTTTTTGCGAATTTCTTACATATATATATCTAATATTGCACAAGGGAATAGCCTAACACTATGTAAGGTTGCAAACCAAAATACGAACTAAATTTAGTTTATCTCACAAATAGGTGATTTAATACTTTTTTATGCTAGCAAACTAGCTAGCAGGACACTTGAAAATGGTGGTTACCGTCATCTATGACTTTGTTAGATTCACCAAAAGCATTCAGGTTATCCTTGCAGTTTTTCACCAGCCTAGAATTTATCTCCAGAGCTTCACTTTTTCAGGGTCGGCAACGCGCGAGTGATACCCCCAGTATTGCAAGCGTCCATAGGATACGGTGACGCCTACCATCAGGGCCGTATGCTTGTTTGCATCTTAGGTGTATAAAAAGAATATTTTAAAGAAGTCTAAAGCGCCGCCTAGCTGTCGGACTTGATGTAGATCTGATAGTTTCTTAGCTTCCGACTTGAAATTGATCTCGGTACATTTGTCATTCGCTTTCATTCTAATCTTCGAGTTGAGAATGTTGCTTACCATCAGGATCTATATTCTCAATTGATATGTTACGATGATCTAGAAACACATAACCTTTTTTTAAATAACCAAAGAAATGCTTAAGTGTTGTCTATTCAACTGCGCGGGTCAAATTCGTGATGTCAAGTTGCCGTATCGATACATCTCGAACGATCGTATCGATTTACAAAGAAACGATTCGAAACGATTCGACCTTGATCCGAGCTCATAAAGATCCGATGATTAGATTAATGGTCATTTTCGATGCATTAACATTCTTTAATAAGGCAACAATTGTTGAATTTTTTGTGTTAGTCTTTTTTCGATTATTTAAATCGAATCAATGTTTCGTGAAAGTTTAATCGATTTGTCGGATGCTTTACTTTGTCACTGTTAACCTTGCCTTGGTTTGTTGATGGCATTGTGAACTCTGTGCAGTTTAATTTCAATGCACATGTTTCTATAAATAGATTTTTCAGACAACAAATAATTGGACAAAATACAGTAGGGCTTAAATGTCTAGTCGTTGGACACTTTCATTTTCTTTTTAATATAAAAAGAACTAGGATGCGATTTTGCAATATTTTATTACCTAAAGATAATACTTATTCTTTTAAAATCTATTTTATTTTATTAAAATATCTTTTATTCTCGAAGCTTAAACTCAATAAAAAATATACCAAAAATCACATATTACTTTTCATGCCTTAACATCTAAATTCTACAAAGTAAACCAAAAAAATAATAAAAAAATACATAATTAAATTAATAGTACTAATACATCATAACTTAGAGAGGTTTCGTTAAACTAAACCGTTTAAGATATCATCTTGACACAAAATTATTAAGTCATTAACAACAAAGGTCGTGGACTCGTGGAAATTATCGCTTTACAATCAGCCTAATGGGCGTAGTTCGAAGCCTTGCTCACTTATGGTGCCCTAGTACATCGGATCAGAATTTTTTTTTGAGGGAGGCGAAGAAGAGTGACCTGAGGAAAGAAAATATAAGGGGAAGAAACAATAATAAAAATTCGATTAACTATTATTATGACCATAATAATCGTTAATCGAATTTTTAATAATCTTTTTTTTTTCATTGTAATTGTAAATTATTTGTACCATTTTAAAAGAGCAAAAGTTCTTAGCACAAATTACTCGCTGTCCCGTTCAATTCCTATTTTGTATGAGTGAGACAGCGATTAAACTTGAATCGAAATAGAATCAGGTTTTGTTACGTGAATAGGGGGTAGTGACTCGTTAATGTTAATTAAAAAAAAAAAAAACCTCTCACTGAGCTGAGGGCTGGCTCAACCTCTCACAGATTATCGACGTGAAATAACGGTGATAGTCGGGAAGCTACCTCCTGCTTCCTACTTCCTTTTTCATTTTCCATCCTTCCTTTTTCTTTCTTTCTTTAATTCGTTTCTTTCTTTAGCCCGTTTCTTTCTTTCTTTAATTCGTTACCCTAAGGTTGCCTTGAAAAGATTGCTTTTAGCAATAAGGCCGCCTTGTTGCTAATACACAAGTATGTAAGATTTTAATGTATAATTTCTTTGTGCTGTTGGATGTGTATTGCAAATAAAGTATATTCTATCTTCTATCTTTTTTTCCGTTTCCGGCTTTCGAACTGTCAACATCATAGTGATAACCTCCGATAGAAATAAAGTGAAATAAAATAGTAAACGTTATATCCAGTGGATAGACTCCGTCTTAAACAAAAGCTGAACTGTCGTGAAGTGTTTATAAATAATTAGCGACGTGTGATTGCTAGTATCCATCACGTATTTACACGCACAAGATCAACGATTCGAGGTTAGAAAACACAAAAATATTAATTTTCATTCAGTGACATTGACACTAAAACGTCAACGAATCTGTCATCTCAACATTGTTGCCAGCTAAGAAAATAATTTCTACACCGCATTTTACTATTACGTTTCGTTTCACGCAGTCAATACTTCATAACACATAAATTGGAAGGCCAATTCCAAATATTATTCGAAAAAATGAAGATTGAGATGCAAAATCAAAATGCTGAATTGAAGGACTCGATAACAAAAAATATTATGGACAAAATGGACGAAAAATTAACCCCAATTCTGGAAAAATAAAAATTTAAAAATTAAAATAGAAAAATTAGAGAGAGAGATAAAGCATTTTAAGAGAGTTGAAAGAAGCAATAATATTATAGTATTCGGCTTAGAAGAAAAAGAAAAATCCTCTTATGAACTAATACTAAATCTTCAGGAAATCTTTAATCAGGACTTAAATATTAACATAGAGGAGTACGAAGTCAACAAAATCCATCGCTTAGGAAACAAGGAGAGAGCGAGCAATAAACCGAGACCGGTATTGTGTTCGTTTGTAAATAACCGGAAGAAGAATGAAATTATTAAGAACAAAAGGAATCTTAAAACGATCTACATAAATGAGGACTACTCGAAAGAAGTGTTGGAAAGAAGGAAAGAATTGCAAGCAAAGTTAGTTGAAGAAAGGAAAAAGGGTAATACAGCATACTTGAAATACGACGAACTAATAATAAAAGAGAACAACACCAGTCAAGAGAAAAGGAAAAGGGAAGTATCAACTTCACCCTCCAACTATAAAAATGTGCCAAAAAAGCAACAAACAGTAAATACAACCAAGTCTAACAGAACTAATGCTTTTGACATAATGCGATCCCGATCCGGCTCCCTTCCGAGTACATCCAACACTAAGAGTAACCAATAGCAACTAAAGAGCCACAAACGGAAACCAAAACCATCCAAAGAAACTGCTAATAAAGAAATAAAAACAACAACAAACCAAACTCCCCCAAGCCGACTGGTCATCGTGGGGGAAAGAGACCATAACCCTCCACCGCCAAAAGTTAACAAGCAACAAAAACCAGTAATATTCATAGCATCTCTTAATGTACTTACCCTGATGAACGAGGAAAATCTCACTGAACTAACTAACGCGCTAAAACAAATTAAATGGGACATCATTGGCCTGAGCGAGGTGAGAAGAATGGGCGAAAGTATTATTTCTTACCCAGAGTACTTACTGTACCACCTAGGAGAGACGCAAGGCCGTCACGGGGTAGGATTCATTGTCAAGGAACATATAACGAAATATATAGAAGAATTCATCGGAATCTCGGAGCGCATAGCGATTATGAATTTGAAACTACCGGGATACAAGGACCTTTGGTCTATCGTGCAGGTTTACTCACCTACAGAACAGTCAAATTTAGAAACAATAGATACTTTTTACCAAGATCTAAATGAAGCCATCCAAGAACACACCCATAAAAATCTTATAGTAATGGGAGACTATAACGGACAAATCGGAGCAAGACGCCAAGGTGAAAATACAATATTAGGACCATTTTCATACAGCAACAAAACTAGGACTAGAAATGGGGAAAAAATCACAGATTTTGCGTTGGAAAATAACTTATCAATCATAAATACTATGTACAAGAAAAACCGGAAAAACATGTGGACCTGGATTTCCCCCGATGGCAAAATAAAAAACGAAATAGATTTTATTATGACAAATAAAAGCAGCTATTTCACCAACTTCACCGTCATAAAAAGATTCAACTTCAACACCAACCATAGGCTAATCAGAGCTGAACTCAAAGCAAACCAACCAATGAAGCCGAGACCAAGACAAAACGTAGGAACTACAAAACTCAGCAAACAGCAACTAGAACAAATAACACTCGCTCTGAAAAATGACTTCACAGACTTCAAAGAAAACACTATTGACTTAACAACCCAAGAAAAGTACAATTACATAGAGAATATTATTAAAACTCAGACAAAACACATAACATGCACTAAAAAGGAACCAAGGAATATACTATCAACAAATACTAGGAAACTACTACAAGACAGACAGCACCTTCTCAGCGCAAGAACCACGCAAAATAAAAGAAAGGAAATTGCCAAAATCAGCAAAGAAATCAAAGCAAGCTTTAGAAACGATAGAAAACAAAGGAGGATGGAAACGATAGAAAAATTTATACTGAGAACAGGTGGAACCAAAAAAGCTCTCAAGGAATTAACTAACACAAAGGACTGGATCGTAAAAATGAAAGATGAGAGAGGAAAATGGAACCGCCACAGAACAGACATATTAGAAACAGCAACATCATATTACAAAAAACTATACTGCAACGATACTACGCAAAGCAAAATTGAGCTGGTGGAACCCTCGAATATTCCCAATATCCTGTACTCTGAAGTCAAGCAAGCTATTGACACCAAAAAAGATGAGAAAGCGCCCGGACCTGATGGCATAAACAACGAAATTTTAAAACACAGCCAGGGAACTCTGATACCTGTGCTCGCAGATATGTTCAATGACATCATAGATACCGAAACCATTCCCTTACAATGGACAGAGTCTAACATCATACTACTGTATAAAAAAGGAGATAAGTATGACATAAGAAACTATCGCCCTATCAGCCTTATGTCTAACGTATATAAGATTTTCGCCAAGATCATCTTAAAACGAATTGAAATAGCCCTAGACGAACACCAACCGATCGAGCAAGCAGGATTCCGCAAAGATTATTCGGTAATCGACCATATACACGTAGTGCGACAAGTTGTAGAGAAATACAACGAATACCAGCTAACATACTACATCGCCTTTATCGATTACAGTAAAGCGTTTGATTCTCTACTACACGAAAAAATATGGGAGGCTCTATTAGAACAAGGAATCGAACATAAATATATCAGATTAATAAGAAACATATATAGTCGTAGTACCGGTAGAATCCAATTAGAAAAGAAAAGCGCTCCTTTCAGAATAGAAAAAGGCGTCAGACAGGGGGACCCACTATCTCCGAAACTTTTTTCCGCTGTACTCGAATCAATCTTTAGAAAACTTAATTGGGAAAACCTTGGTATCAACGTTGACGGTGCATTGCTATCGCACTTGAGATTCGCCGACGATATCGTGCTATTCGCCAAAACACCAGAAGACTTAAATAAAATGCTAGGAGAACTTGCGACACAAAGCGCAAAAATGGGACTGACATTGAATCCGGAAAAAACTAGACTAATGACAAACGGAAGCGAATACAAAATAAAACTAGGGAATACTGAAGTAGATTATACTGACGAGTACATCTATCTGGGACAGCTTATAACTCAAAAAGAACCCATGCGGAAAGAAGTGGAAAGAAGAGTTACGAATGGCTGGAAAAGATACTGGAGCCTGAGAGAGGCTATGAAGGATAAAAATCTCCATATAAACCTAAAAAGTAAATTATTTAACACCTGCATACTACCTGTTTTGACGTATGGATGCCAAACATGGGCATTAAACCATGGAATATTAAGCAAAATAGAAACATGTCAGTATGCAATGGAAAGGAGTATGCTAAATATCAGAAAGTCTGACAGAGTGAGAAACTTCGTCATCAGAAATAAAACAAAAACTATAGATGTAACAACTAAAATCAGAAGACTGAAATGGAGATGGGCTGGCCACGTTATAAGAGGACATAACAAATGGAGTCAAAGGGTGACCCACTGGTATCCGAGAGACGGCAAGAGGAAGAGAGGCAGACCGCAAAAAAGATGGGCTGACGACATCAGACAAGTGGCCGGAATCACCTGGAACAGAGTGACACAGGAAAGGAAAGAATGGAAAAGGTTGGAGGAGGCCTTTGCCGATTGGCAAACAGATCTAGGAAAGATAAAAAAACAACAGATATTAGCTTAAAATTAAATAGTTTATTAGTTTAAGAGTTTAGTGCTACTATAAGTTAAAATTTTGTAACTAGTTATAAGATCTGAATAAAAGGCTATATTATATTATTATCATAGGTGGACAACGCATCAAAGATCTTGTAGACGTAATTGTCCACTAGCGGCGATTGCTTACCATCAGGTGACCGGCTTAACTTTAGTCGTCGTCATGTACCTATACAGCTATCATGACACTACTGTTAGGATGTACACTTTTCTCCTTTTCGTTGTCTCTTGCGGGATTCGAACCAGCGACCCTTGGTTTAAAGTAGTCATTGGTAGTCACCCAGACCTGGCAATAGATTTTAAAACTCCGTAAATAAAATTCAAACATAAATTAAATTGTATCGAAAATCGAAATAAAATTATTTCGATATATTTCTATACAAAGCTATTGATTAACAACCGATATTTAACGAAAATATTAATTTTTAAAAAACAATCTTAACACACATTAATATAAGACTCAATATTATTTTTCACGAATTCTAGGCATTCGTCTTTTGCCCATAAAGCAGGCTCTTTTCATAAAACTATTTTGACCGCATTTATTTTAACATGTATAAAATTTCACAAGCACCCTTATAAACATTGTAATAAAATTCAAAATCGTTTGTCATTTAATATTGTCGTAAGTCACACATATAGTTGTCGTTTCTAAGCGACTTCGTCAAGAAGATTTATATGACGTTGACGACAAATTATGTCGATTCGTTATTCATAGTTTTTATGGTAGTAAATGTTTTATTGATTCGCCGACTGCCACCTTTGTGAGTGGTCGTGTTTTGGAGTTAAAATTTTATTTGCTCTTACGACATTTACAAATGGCGTCTAAAACAGTGAGGTAAACATTACCGTGCGTGATCAACCTTAATTTAAAATCTGTACAGTCAATCTAAAAGGTTAGCAATTTAGAACTAAGAACAATGATTTTTATGCTAATAATAAAAATTGGATCCAACAAAGTTTTATGCCCCATTCGTCTAAATTGTAACTCCACCTTGAAAGCTGAAATTAATTTCATTTCTTGAAAGCTGCTTTGGATATATACGATGCTGGTAATGATCCTAAAAACATCGTAAACAATCAGAACCCCGAACTAGCCGTTGGTTTTACAAAACCGATGACCATTTCGCTTGTCTCCGAAATTATAATAGCTTTATATACTTTATCTTATTTTATATTCATATAATAATTATAATTAAAGATGACAGAGACGCTTGGAAGCATAAAGGAGAGGCTTTTGACCAGCAGTGAGACCTAAATAGCTAATGAAAAAAATAATATATCAACCAATTATCTAGCTAGCACTAGCTTTTTTGCCCGCGACTTCGTCCGCGTGAAGTTCCGACCCGTTCCCGTGGGAATCACATTGAATTTCGGGAAAAGCTATAGCCTATGTCACTCCCTGATTGAAAGAATTTTTGAAATCGGTCGGAGCCTATTCAATGCAAACACACAAACAATAAAATTTTTCCTCTTTATAATATTAGTATAGATTTTCCGGGTTGCAGGCCGCTGCTGGTCACAGTGGAAGCCTGTTAGCCAGAGCTGTGGGCTTCTTGTAACTGAGATGATGATAATGATGGATTATTTCTTTACTGTTTTATGTAAAGACGTACACTGTGATCGAAATGTGACATTATACTTATTGTCAATTTTAACACTTTTACGATCACTACTTAATATGTGAACTTGTGGCACGTCACTTTAAACTATGAACGTTAAATATATAAAATCTTTGTATTATATAAGCTAATAGGATTTTTACCAAACTGACGTCTTTAACAATTTACTGATTGTAGCGAATTTATAGCAGGAAAAAACTACAAAAAAAAGCCTAAACATTTAGCAAATAATATCGAGATACATACAGATTGAAGCTTATTTTTAAGAGAGAGAAAAGACTGGACGTATACCAGCACAATTGTACCATTCTTAAAAGAGCAAGTACCAAGTTTCATACCAGTTCTTCTCAGTACAAATGTGCCATCTGAACAGGTGGTATAAGAAAAGTCGATTCCAAAGAGCTTGTTGATAGGCCTACATTGAAGTTACTTTCATATGACTGCCTAATCGTCAAGCTACTCGTATGAGAACAGATTGTATTTTTATTGAAACCCATAAAGCGCCCATCTTTAAAATTTTAAAAATATCTAGAATTTTCCAAACCATTTTAAAATCTCAGCTAAATCCAAAATCCCGACGCCAATCCTTTTAACTTAGTAAACCGACGTCTATACAACCATGACAACACCAATCTAACCAGACCTCTCACGTTAAACTTATTACATCCAGAAACTGGATTTGTTATGAAAAGAGACGGGTCAAGATTTATTGGATAAAATGTATGCAAGGGATTTCATGTCCAATATAATTAGAGCTGTTTAATGTAACACATAATCGATTCCCGGTTCAAAATTTGTTGATAAAGGAGGGGGCGGGGGAGCTCACGTTAGGGTAGCCAATGAGGGATCCTTGTACCTACAATGAATTGCATTAAGCGACAGGGCTCTACGAGCAATGAATGCTCTTAATGTATGCATACGATTTGAACGCCTCGAGCGCGTAGTGTTGGCCGACCGCTTTGCAAAAATATCGATAGGTACTTTATTTTGTAAAGTGATTACCACCATCATACCAACCCCAAATCATCCATAGCAGGGGTCTCCCTTTAATCGAAGAAGATTAGTTTGCTACTATGCTCAATGCAGATTGGCAGAGGCCAGTGATTTCTAGCCGCCAAAAGGCAAAAAAGCCAGTTTGTATCTGTGTGTGTGTGACTGTCATCTATCGAACAGCCGGGACCGATCCCAGAAGCACAAAGTAGCTCGAGATGGATGTAAAAAAAAGCTAGAAAAAATATCAAAACTGTGATACTTTTTAATAAGTATATAAGTAAGGTCTAGAAGGGAAAAGACACAAAAAACCACTAAGAGCCACAGCACACGGCGTATTTTAAACGCGCAGATGATGCGTATCGCTATCCAAGGCGGTGTTGCAATCATCCCATCGTGACGTCTAACATACAAAGAGCTCAATGTAGCACGAAACGCGCGTCCTCTGCGCGTATAAAATACGCCTTGTGCTGTGGCTCTAATGTGTATACCACGTGTAAGGTGTATAATATAATGTGTAAATATAACAGAATTTAAATTGGAAATATCTAACCAGTAGTTCCTATTAGCTGAGGCATACTGATGCCATTGGATAACTCACAGAGTTTTTGCGTGAGCGTAGGGCCATTAAAATCATTGCATTTATGTAAATAATCGTTTTCATCAAGTTTTTTTTTATGTCATCCCTCAAATTGAGTTTATTCACAACTCTACTGATTTGTCTTTTTAACCGACGAAAGGAGGAGGTTCTATGTTTCATTGTATATATTTTTTTTAAAGTGTTTTAAGTCACTGTAGAAACCAAGTTTTCATTGAAACCAATAAATTACATAACTCCTCACAGTCTTCTCACTGGACTGATTGCGGATTCAACTAAGGGAAAAAAAACTCACAGTTTTTATCGTTGACTTTTATCGATATATTTCCCATGCCTAAACGAGAAAGCCCCGAGTCACGACTAGTTAGCTTTACACAAGGATCTTATTATTTCTTGCTGTTTTTAGTTCCTCTACTGTTTACTTTTCAATTTTAATACTCTCCTCGCCTACAATAATTTACAAGTAGATAACTTCTGCCAATCATCTTTGTTGAGCAAGTTTCATATATTTTTATCCTACTTTAAAATAGGGAAAGGTTCTGTGTTTCAATGAATGTTTTATATAGTCGGTATAGTATCCATGCTACGCCAAAAAAAGATTAGATGACGAAGTGTTGGAAATTGATGCGGCAATCGAAGGGGATTAGAGTGTACTCTGCCACGCTGCTGTAATACAGATTGGCAGGGAGCGTTTTCAAGCCATTTTCAAGCCACAGCCGAAAACTTAACATTACAGATATCTATGTAATGTACATATATATATATAAAATTCAAAGTCTGACTGACTTAACTATATATCAACACAGTCCAAACCGCTGTGTCTAGAGATTCCAAAGTTGGAATGTAGGTTCCTTACGACGACGTCTAGGAGTGTACTAAGAAAGAATTTTTCAAAATTCCCACGGGAAAGCCAAGATATACGCAAACGAAGTTGCGAGGGTATATCAACGCACAGCCCAAACCGCTGGGTCTAGAGATTCCAAAGTTGGAATGTTGGTTCCTTACGACGACGTCTAGGAGTGTACTAAGAAAGATTTTTTCAAAATTCCCACGGGAAAGCGAAGATATACGCAAACGAAGTTGCGAGGGTATATCAACGCACAGCCCGAACCGCTGGGTCTAGAGATTCCAAATTTGGCATGTAGGTTCCTTATAAGGACCGACCGGAAACCGGACCGGACCGGACCGAAAGGGGTCGGACCTGATCGGACCGAATGGAACCGTACCATACCGGGCCGTGCCGGACCGGACCGAACCGGACCGGACCGGACCAGAATTTGTTTCTGTAGAAAAATATGCTAATTCTTAGTAGGCCACGCGGGCGAAGCCGCGGGCAAAAGCTATTTTATAATATTTGTTTATCTAAATGTTAAAACCTTATCGTATGGTTCGTGACTTCGTATAAATTATAGTTTAAAGCATCAAAGGAGTGAAAATGTCGGCTTGATATTTTATGGTGTCGTAACAAGTTTGTATTGTCAATAATTGGGCAGAAATTACGAAGGTTTACTAAAATATTTTATCATACGTATGTCGTACTATAAAACAAACACGCAGGTTAAGCAACATCGACCCAAGCCATCGTTATAACGGTTTCTCCGTGCTTCGGAGGGCACGGTTGTCCCGGCTTTATAGCTGTCATCCATTGACAACAGTATGGATGGATGACAATCGTTCAGTCAAGTCGGTGGCTTTCAGGACGGTTAAAAACACTGGGCTTTACCAATCCAAAAATAAATTGAATTGAATTGAATTGAATCCGCATTGGAGCAGCGTGACATTCCCTTCCATTGAAGGGAGATCCGTATCCCTGCAGTGGAATGATTATGGACCTAGAAAAAAAGGCGGACACCATCACTGAAGCAAAAAAGCACCCGTAGTAAGCCACCTCGCGTATACGTACGAACCGGCCGGCTTACTATGGTGTGAATGTGTGCGTGCCGGTCAGCCATTTCACACTCACACATAGTTACGCCGCCATTAAGGTGCTTTGATTCTTTCTTAGCAAGATTCCGTCCGCTTTTTTTTCTAGGTCCATGGGTTGATACGATGATATTTACTGCCCTGGTTGACCCGTTCATTGTTACATTACAAAGTAACTTTTTCAATTTTCTTTTTGCATTAGGAAGTTAATAAAATATAACATAAAATAATAAACGATATGCAAAAAAAGTAATGGAATCACTCAATCGAACTAATGTACCAATGAATAGAATATGATTTATTACGCGCCGAAAAAGAAAAATGACTATAAAATACAATAGGACGATTTACATGACGACACGATCACAATACGATCTTTACGTTTCACTTTATTTGGAAAAAATAATTAAATCAACAAAGTTTTTAAACTTATTAATTTATATATGTCGCATACGGTCATGAGTATGGACATGAACACTAAGCAAAACGAGGGTGCGCCATCTAGCGGCGTGTTGAGAAAACGTTGCTTTTGGCGCGCTCCGGCAGAGTCGTGATACGGAAGGCGGGCTCGACTGAACACTTCGTTATCGGGCGCCACCGAGAGTAGTACTCGTAGTCACGGAACTGTCGCGTTTTACCTAGTGTCTATTTTATATTGAGTTATATTAAGAAACTGTACCTAATAAAATGTGTGTTGTAACAGCGATTGAGAAAAAGACCTAGACTGAGGTTTTTCTTGCGGCATTTCTTTTCCATCAGTGGTCATTCCGAAGTGCTAGTAAATTCAATAAACATTCTTTATGTAGAACTAAAACTGTTGTTTCTCTCATATCACGACTACCCTCGTTACGCCCTTGTGATGTTGAATTGCACATCGAATAACCGCTAGGCTATCCGACATCAGAATTGGGATGTAAGTCGTGGTATTGAGAGTTTAACAGATCAGTCTGGTCTCACTAATGTAAAACGTGACAAACTAACGTGACAAATTAAGAAAGTGCGTGTTCGATGTATTACGGACAGTCTGCTGTTGTTGACTACGAGTAGCGGAGTTTTGCGGACTACCGGCATTTAGTAGCGCAAAGAGTATCGTATGGTGGGTACTTAACCTCAAAACGTTATCAAAATTCTAAAATAGTGTCATTTTAGGTGTATGACCGTGCGATACTCGACGATGTGTGACGGGTAGCGGAGGCTGAGCCGCGACGCGCACCAAGCGGTGGCGGTACAACAGCAGCGTAGCAGCGATGCACCCCGAGTCACAGTGAGTTCAACCCAGGCAGCGACGCGCCCCGAGTCGCAGTGCAACCAAAGCAGCGAAGCGCCCCAAGTCGCAGTTCAACCGAGGCAGCGACGCGTCCCGAGTCGCAGTTCAACCGAGGCAGCGACGCGTCCCGAGTCGCAGTTCAACCGAGGCAGCGACGCGCCCCAAATCGCAGTGCAACCAAGGCGGCGCCGCGTCCCGAGTGACACGGGTGTGTGCCCGTGGTGGACTGGTGGAGTGTACCCTCCGATATTATAAAAAAAAAGGTCAGTGTTGATTACGTATGATGCTAAGTTTAAGCTTAAAGTGCTAAGTTAAGCTGAAACTGTGTAAGTTTAAGCTGAAACTGTGTAAGCTAAAGTTGAAACTGTGTTAGTTTGAGCTGAAACTGTGTATGAAGTTAAGCTCATTGGTCATTTAGCACTATTCATTAACATGAATTATTTAGAGGTCAAGGTCATTAAAGGTCAATGTGAGGTCAAGGTCATTAAAAGGTTAATGCACACAATGATTTAGAGGTCAAGGTCATTTAAAGGTTAATGCACATACAGAATAAAGTATTTTTGACTTTAGCTTTGACTTTGAGATTTTTGACTTTGGAGGTCAAAATCAAATGTATCACGTGGAGAGTGGCGTTCTTAAAAGGGGTTCAAAATTTTCATCCTTTTATCGCTAGGACGCACCGTTTTCGAGATAAACGTTTTGTTTAAATTATTTTTACTTAGTAACTTCAATGAACTCTAACAGTTGTTTTATTTTCGATTTCCGGACAATGGAACGAGACGAGAATCAGCGGGTCAGCGGTGTGCGGACTCTGAAGTGGACCAGGTCTGCTCGTGATAGTGGCGAGGCAGATGTGACCACCTGCGCGGCATAGTGTGGACCGCAGCGATCGCGCTTGCTGTCGAGGTTACTGCTCTTCGCGGGACAAACGGCGCAGTGGAGGTGTCCGGGATGTCTTGAGGAGAGTATTGTTTGATTATATTGAAGTGGAGACTACTGAGCAATAATGTTGAATTTTAAGTTAATAATTTTAAAAAAGTTCTGTTTTCATGTAAAGTGAGAGACACTTTAAATTAAATGTTGAGAAATAATTGCTCAATGGTTTCGATGGTGGAGTTTAATATAAAGTATAGTTCGAATTGTGCTCAGAAAGTAATGTACCAGTTTAAGTTAACGTACCATTTTATAATGTTGAGTAGAGTAAGTAATCTATGTAGCGAGAGACCAGTGGGTCTGTGAGATACCACACGGAGTTGTTGGTCAATGTTGAGTTGGCAATGGTGATTTTGCCGGTCGGCTGGTGTTGCCGTGGAGATAGAGAACTTACTCAACTAGTTATTTTTCAAGTAATTAAACACCGTCTGTTGTAACTGTGGTGGTACATGATTCTCTCTGGTAGACCTTAGTTAACTCTCACAGCACATTATTTTGAGGTTATAATTTGATATTATAATGTGGCTAGGTAGAGTCATATTTGAGATAGAGCAATTTGAGATAGAGCAATTTGAGACAGAGCTATTTTAGATAGAGCAATTTGAGACAGAGCTTTGAGACAGAGCTATTTGAGATAGAGCCATTTGAGACAGAGGTATTTGAGACAGAGCCATTGATAGATCCATTTAAGATAGAGCCATTTGAGTAGAGTCATTCAAAGTAGAGCCATTCAGGATAGAGCCATAGAGCCATTCGAGGTAGAGCTGTACGAAGTAGAGCTATACAAGGTAGAGCTGTACGAGGTAGAGTTATTCAAAATAGAGTTATTTTTACTTTTAAGAGTTTTAATAAACGAAGACGAAAATTTAACACTTTTCTGTTGGTTGTGTAAGAGCGTATTCAGACAAAATTAGATCCTAAGTTTAAAGGACTATTTAAAGTAGTAGAGGTATTGAGCGATCGTTACGTATTGAAAGCTTTAAATTCGAAGCGTACTTACAAATACCCACACGATAGATTAAGACAGATGCCACCGAGTCGCGTAAGAGTCGGTAACGATGATGATAAAGTAAATAGTAATGATAATGAGAAAGTGCCAGTTTAATTTGTGATGGAAAATCGAGTAAGAGGATTCTATCGGCCGCAGTGAGTTCGACCGTACCAGTAGTTATTACGCCCGTTACGTACGTTATTATTTAGCCCGGTAGAAATCTGTGTCTATTGGGGTAATTCAAGTAGTCCGTGGGTGGGCGATGCGCGTTTGACTCTGGCGGAGGTCGCTGTTTGCAGAGACTATATCCTGTGCTGTGGTCAGTGGGTGACACACAGGCGATCCATTCGAGGATAAGCATACAGAAATCCACATGGTGGATGTGTTTGAGAGAGCAATGCGATTGCTGGTCGGCTGGTAAGCCATGGCGATAGATGTTTTACTCGTTTATGGTACCTTGCTAGTAGTAAGCTGTCTACTGACTTGTTTTGAGATTAGATACGATCGACTCTCGTGCGTGGCTCTGGCTATAGTATAGTAAATTTTATGTGTCCGCTTTTGTCATATTTAGTTTGATCTAATTAAAATTAGTGTCTGTTTACAATTCTCATTACCACAGTGACTGATGGATAGGCTTGAGTTTGTTTGTTGGTATGAAGAGTGGTGCAGTGCAATGCATTGTATGTAGTATCTATGTTAAATTAAGTTTCTTTGAGAAAAGTTTTCTCATAACTCTATGCGAACTCTTTGGTGTTAAGGCCAAGAGACCTGAGTGGACAGTATTGGCAAAATACAATCGTGAAGACTAAGTACCAATTTTATTGACGTGTAACAGAGTATACTCAACAGCAAGGGACCACGTGTGTGATTTTGTGGTAGTCACAGGGATGATTGCCGAACATGGTCACAGGGATGATCATGTGGGTGTCCACAGGGATGGTCACTTTTGTTTGATTAGACAGTGTCACAGGGATGATACGTGTCGTGATAAAGGTCACAGAGATGGCATGGTGGTTGGTTACAAGGATAACCAGAGTGAGGTCACAAGGATGACAAGAGTGAGGTCACAAGGATGACAAGAGTGAGGTCACAGGGATGACTAAGAGTGCGGTCACAAAGATGACCAAGAGTGCGGTCACAGGGATGACCAGCGTGCGGTCACAGGGATGACTAGAGTGCGGTCACAGGGATGACCAGAGAGTGGTCACAGGGCTGACCAAGAGTGGGGTCACAGGGCTGACCAGCTGTAACTACGGGGATGGTTATGGCACCTTGTTTTTTTTCGAACTCTGTTAATTCGGTTGTTATTGATTTTATTTTCATTATTGGTACTAAGCTCTTCATGGTTAGGTACTTGATTTGTTAAGCTAAGTGTGTTACTTACAAGTAAATTGGACTTTATATTGAAACTTTTGATTTGAGTTAGAGAGAAAGTCCTTAGCATAGAAGTAAATTGGACTAGATATTGAAACTTTGGATTTGATATTGTAACTTTGGATTTGAGTTAGAGAGCAAGTCCTATATGTGTGGTCAGGAGTGACCGAACGTTGTGATGCTGTGTGAGTATTGATTGTTTCAGTTACACGCGAGGACGCGTGTCTCGCAGGATGGCCGTGTCGCATACGGTCATGAGTATGGACATGAACACTAAGCAAAACGAGGGTGCGCCATCTAGCGGCGTGTTGAGAAAACGTTGCTTTTGGCGCGCTCCGGCAGAGTCGTGATACGGAAGGCGGGCTCGACTGAACACTTCGTTATCGGGCGCCACCGAGAGTAGTACTCGTAGTCACGGAACTGTCGCGTTTAACCTAGTGTCTATTTTATATTGAGTTATATTAAGAAACTGTACCTAATAAAATGTGTGTTGTAACAGCGATTGAGAAAAAGACCTAGACTGAGGTTTTTCTTGCGGCATTTCTTTTCCATCAGTGGTCATTCCGAAGTGCTAGTAAATTCAATAAACATTCTTTATGTAGAACTAAAACTGTTGTTTCTCTCATATCACGACTACCCTCGTTACGCCCTTGTGATGTTGAATTGCACATCGAATAACCGCTAGGCTATCCGACATATATAATGTTATAAATGTAAACATAATATTTAATGCAATCTCTTTTTTCTTTTTGGGTAATGTAAGTAATTCGCAAATGGTATTTCTCTTTATAGTCTCGAATGGTTTTCCAAAAAAAAAACTTTTCTTAATGTTGTTTAATTTTGAGAGCTGTCTCGTTAGATATTTCTAAAGCGTCTTCTTAATTTCGTGTCTCGCTTAAACCACTCCAATGTGTAGGGTAAACAAGAAAAAACAATCCCACTTTACATGCTCTACCACTGTTAGCATAGGTTAATATTATGTAGACATGCATGCAACATTACAGCAATGTAGTAATAAGCGTCTAGGCGCTATACCGCGGATGGACGGACAGAACGACATGCCGAAACTATAAGGTCCTTGTTGGTTTACTACGGAACCCTTAAAAGATTTTTCGTTGGTCATAAAAAGGCCGTAATTGGTTTTCTTTCGCCATTTCTTTTTACCAGTGGTCATTTTGCTTTTGTTTCCGAAATGGTAGTAGTTTATAGAGTGGATTAATTTATACAAATCATTTATTACTGTATACTCTGACAAGAGAACGTGTTTGTGAAAACCTATTCTCTGAATAAAAGTTTTGATTTTTTTTTTTTAAAACAGTGCCGAAAATCGTGAAGTGTAAACGTACCTCGATAAAACGCGAGCTCTTTAACAGATTATCAGCGAACGTGGCTTTTTGCCTGATTTAGATTTATGTCCAGCATAATGAATGTGTAATGACTGAACTCAATATTGATGTATTATTTAGATTAATCATAGTACGGTGTACCCCCATTGAAGATTGTTGGCGTCGGGAGCAAGATACATGTATTTTAACTGATTTTTTTATGCCATAAGCACAGCAAGCAAACAAACAAGCGGGCCATGGAAAGTAGTGCCTATTGTATGTGCGTCTAACATCAGCGGGTCTATTATAATTATAAGCGCTGTCTTGCTCATGCAAAATACAAAACGAATGGCACTTGAGGTTAATACAAGATTTTAACTGTTATGAAAACAGACGAGCAGTGGTGCAATTGTGCTCACAATTTATGATGTCTTTTTGTTGTCAACTTGACATTACAGACTATTTCGTATTACGCCCTCCGAAATATGCGGAATCAAAATGATATCAACTAGACATCAACATAAACGCGCATCACTCCACTTTTTGACATAAAACAGTATCACGTAAATGTCAAAAATAAGATACAGAATTGTTAGAGCATAATACCATTTAAAAACCATGTCAACTTGGGATCTTCATTATTTTGACATCTAACCGACATCATCTTTTGTAAGCATAAATTGCACCACAGAGGCGCTACCAATGCGTTGTCTGCTACAAAGAAGCAAGAAATGAAAGACAAGGGATATGGAATAGGAGAAGGGGACGTGGTTGTGCCGGATCTATCACTTGCCGAACGCAACGCATTGCTGCTTTACGTGGATGTTCTATGGGTGGTACTTCTCCGGTTGAGCTAACTCGTTTCATGAAAATATTCCTTTTTGATGGAAACGGAGATCCGTGTCCCTGGGATGATTATGGGTTGATATAATGATTATTATAAAAGGTCGCCTAGGATCCGACACTGTAAATTTTTGACGGTGTGAGCCCTACGCTCTCGCATAAGCCCGGTGTCTCAGCAAAATGGCATCAGTAAGCCTGTAACTGATTGGATCATTTAAAAAAAATAAAGGACGCGTTGCACTCCGGGAGTGCCGGCAGAAGTGAAAACTTAAACATCAACGTTGTGCATTCTCCATCCGTCTTACGCTTTTTCGATCAGGCTACGGATCTGACGCGAGTGTAACATTTTTTACCAATCTAAAAAAAGTGCCAAGCGCCGCTAAAGAAGTTTTCACTTCAAAAAAATTTATGGATCAAGCAATGGATCCAAGTGGAAGGACTCTAAGCAAGCAAAGCCGCCTTCGCATCTAGTATTTAAATAATAATAATAATATAATAATAAAGCCTTTTATTCCAAACATTTAACATTTTTCCTTATAATCTAGTTAATAATATCAGTTTTATAATATATCTCTTAGTTTGGTGTGCCTTAGCCGTAAGGAGGAGGCCTATGCCGATAGGCCTCCTCCAGCGTCTTCCATTGTTCCCTATCTGCCGCTACTCTCATCCAGAGTGGGCCCAAGGTCATTTTCAGTTCGTCCTCCCATCTTCTTGCTTTGCGACCTCGGCTCCTGTGCCCTTCTATTGGATACCAGACTGTCACTTGTTTGCTCCATTTTTCTTGTTTACAACGTAGCATGTGCCCCGTCCATCTCCATTTCAGCATATCAATGCGTGTTAGTATGTCGGTGAGTTTTGTTCTGTCCCTGATGTCTATGTTCCTGACTTTGTCTTTTAGCTTTAACCCTAGTATACTCCTTTCCATAGCTCTTTGATTTAGTAGTAGTATATAGTATTTAAATAATATTGTGTATATTATCATAAAATCATAGTTTTCTATTCTGGTGAAATTTCCCTCGTATAAACCTAAGCGTACGTTGGCGCCAATCTGATAGTCCGCCTTATTACTGCCCCGTCATCGGTATGGAAAGTTATTGGTTAAGTACCATTTTACCGCTGCCTTTATCTCAATAAGCCCGGTTAAGTCGAGCAGTGGTTTTATCCCAAGTGTCGTAGGTTCTAATCCCATCAAAAACATAAATGTGAAATGAGAGCCATGTTCAATGTATTGGTTATTGACTATGAAAATAAGTAAGATCGAAAATGTGGATGCTAAGTTCAATGGTCAGTTTTTTTTATGCCTCAATGTTGGCAAACAAGCATACGGCCCGCCTTTATGGTAAGCGTCACTAAAGACGCTTGCAATACCGGGGATATCACTCACGCGTTGCCAACCCTCCCAACCCCCCCAAGTGGAGCTCTGGAGACCTTACTCACCGTAGGAACACAGCATGGCCGAGACCAATGCTATTTGGCTACGATCTTCTGTAAGGTCAGACGGGCTGCTCCGATTTGAGCGGATTATAAAAAAAATTTGTAAATAAACTTAAAATAATTATATTGAAGCCTAAGGTCTCGCTTGGCCAGTTCTCATTAAAGTGTAACCTCATTATAAAAAGTACTTATTCGTAATAAAATTAATAACAAATGGTTTCTGATAATCTGCTGCAATGTGGATAAACACCAGACCGTTTACTTATGGGGTTTGAATTTTCTCTAAAAATAAAATTAATACTTAGGGGGGCTCTCAACATACGTTTTTTTTTTGCTCTTTATTAATAACGGTAACAGGTAGACACTTGAAATATCTACAAACCATTTAGTTGTATAATGATTTTAACACTAGAAAGACCGGTTTTTTTGCCTCCTACCTAAAAAGACCAACGTGTGCCAACGCCGTCATTTTGACGGTAGAATGTCCTTTGAGACTAATATAAAGTTTTTGTTGGAATTTAATACAGTAAAACACTACTTTTGTTCACTATTTGTTATTTATTTTAAATGGTGATACAATTACTGCAAATTATTGCTTTTTACCCGACTGTGCCCGAAGGAGAGTTAGCTTCACTTAGTGCTTTCTAAGTACTTTCTAAGTACACGATTCAGTTCTGAACGTTTAGTAAGTCTTGCGTCAATTTGACGGCGGTGGTATTTGTAGGTATAACTCATTGTATTTCGAAAACTTATTAAGATATAAACTTTATATTGAAACGAGGATTATAAAACCATAAAAAAATAAAACTCAAAAAGTATCAAGTGTAAACAAGGCGTAACTTTTAAGATATGCCCCTATTAACTTCGCGAAATCGTCAATTTGACCGCTGCGGTCTTTCTAGTGTTAAACATAAATAAACTGTTTGAGGTCTGCTTTACAATTACATGCACTGCTTGCCTGTTTGTCTGCAGTATCTCATAAAAAACACCCAACTCGAGAATTTGCCTCATAACACGTTTGAATATGAGTAATGGATAATAGTAGAATCACGAATTCACAAAAGTCCCACGCGTTTCAATACACATATCGTCGTCTAAATGAACTAAATTGTTAACTCCCATTCATACTACTTGTCAGAATTAAGAAAAAACTAATTTTAAATTCGAATTAGTACTAAGCGATTGCAATATCTAAATATCAGTTGGTAGATAATTTACCAGTATATTATTACACTGTTTTTGATACAATTTTATTTATATTAATACAATTTAGGGCGAAAAATTGGAGTTAGCATTTTTTACAATCCAATATTTTTTTATTGCAATAATTTTTAGGAGTTAGCAAGTTTTATTATTTATGGAATTCTATAGAAAAAAACGATCTTGCATAATAATTTATGTTTATTAATAAAACAAATATTAGATAAAAATGTAAAAAATTATGAGAAAACCGTTACATTTAGTCATGTGGTAAATTATCATAAAATCCTCGAAAATCTGCTGGCAAGACTTCTTTAATCTGCTGTAGATCGTTGTATTTTTTAGCTTTAATTTTGAGTCTCCCTTGGTGTAAATTTTGCATTTCATCAAAACTTATTGCTGAAAAATCTCCCTTTCTCTGGGGCAGTAGCGTCCATGGCTCAGTGAATCGCAGTTTGTACGAGATATTCCCCGATGGAGAATACATCAGCGCACGTATATCGGTGACCTTAGGGTCTCCCGCCATACGGCCCGGGCGAATACTTTTATAGCTGGTTAAATGATTGAAAGCTTTAAAAAAATCATGTTCTAAATATTTGACATAAAAGGGATTGTTGCGGGCGGACTTAATAATTTGGACGTAGTCTGCGGGTACGTTAATAATTCTATTACGCATCTTTCGCTCTATTGAGGAGTGCATAGCATCCACCTCCATCTGGGTATGCCCGACCTCTAAATATTTTTGTATTATGGTGATTTGGTTCTTAACTGATAAATTTAAAAGGGCATTAGATAAAGTTACATTGCGGTTTTGGTAACCACAGCCATCAGAATAAATTATAACTCGTAAATCCGTTTTATTTTCAACTTTTGAGAGAATCTCTTTTTCAATAAAAAATGTCCAAATAGAGGCAAACTCGTCTGCATTTAGCCCTCCTTCCGATTCGTTCCACACAAAACAGTAGCCATCTTTAGTTATGTTATCATAAAAGCACAGATTATGTACTTGCAGCTTGGTTTTGTAGTACAATGTACTGACATTTGACCGAGGTGCCATTAAAACTGCTTGGAGATCTACTGTAAATACAAACTTGTTATTTTCCTTATCAGCTTGCTTTACTTTTCTTGCTTCTTCTTTTTTCAATACATGTAATTGATAATCATCTTCTCCAACTGTCCCAGATTTAAATCTTGTGCATGTCTCACACTCATCCTTTTTAGGACGAAACAGTGAAAGATTTCTAGATGCCATAGTCTCAAAGAAAGAAGTTCTGGATAGCGGTTCTGTGGCCTGCGATTTGCACCAGTCAGACACGTAAAACTTGTACAAATCCATTTTGGTTTTCCAATCAGGTTGTAGATACTGTCTTGAAGAAGAGGCTCGACAATAATGAGACTCCATCGTCGGCAGGGAGTTGAAGAATTCGTTCATTAATTTTTGTCTGTCTGCAAAATGGTCTACTCTGTCTTTAGTAACTCTAAGTTGATTAGGAGTTGTACCATGTTTCATTTTATTCTTCCAGGCTATTACTGTCATTCTTCCTATTGCCAATGTGTTCAAATACATAGTTTTACATACTCTTATGTAATCATCATCATCTGTTTTCAAGTTATATTTGAGTGACTGTGTTCTTCGAGATTTATCTGATTGTATTCGATCCCTTTGACGTTTTGTTGGAATTGCCTGAACAGTATCATTAACGAATACTTTTTTTTCTCCCCATGTATAGTTTTTCCAAAAATTATTGAATATCATTATCCTTTGTTCATCAGTTACAGTAGCACATTTAAGTATACCTTTTTTATTGTCACATTTGCATCTGTTCTTTATACACTTTGGTTCTCTTACAGTTTCAAAAACCCATTTTGAATCCTTTTTCGTTTTGCCGTAATATTTTGCTCCATGTTCGCGTAATTTTTTTTTTTTTTCTGCAAACCAATAATTTTTATTTACTTGTGAACGTCTTTTTCTTGATCTACTTTTCGTTGGCAAGGAAGTATCGCTGTCATCATTAGAGGTTGATGAATACGCCACCAATTTAGGACCGCCTAGTTCGTCACTGAAATTGGATATTTTATCCCATGTCTCCGCATTACAAAGGTCATCAATTATTTCTTGCGACTGTGCAACGAGAACAGTACCGTCTTCATTATTATTTGTTGAAATAACACTATCACATAGTGTGTTTGCTACTTGATTGGGCATATCACATGTAGCCATATCACAAAGGTTAATTATTTTAATCTGTGTATTTTCGACTATAGAATAGTTTTCAATATTATCCAATAGCACAGAACTAGGTTGTAATAGGAGGGGTATCTTTACATTGTTATTTTTTGATGTTTGTGTGTTTATGAGATCGCAATCTTGCTCTCTAGCGAGTGCTAAAAGCATTATCTTTGTAGCTCTATCAGAAGCCATCTGTAAGTAAAACAAAAGCATTTCAAACTCGCACACCAAGCAGACACCACAACCATAGAGAACAGGCAACAAGACAAGAACTAAAATGCACCAAAGGAATCTTGAACCTTAATTAAAGTGTTCGCTTGACGCAAACGAACCAATCACAATATCATGCAGGTACAAAAATTGAGAACTTTTCTTGTTTTCACTTAGTCAGATCCCGATTTGGTGAATATGGGATCATTTCGTGAGTATACTCTTCCATTAAAAATAAGAATTTTGAAAATCGATCATTATTCACGGAGATATCGAATAACATTACATACAAAAAAAAATTAACAAAATTCCGTAGAATTGAGAACCTCCTTCTTTTTTGAAATCGGTTAAAAACTTAGGTGTAGCCTACCACAGTTTGTCAAATTTAGTTAACCAATGTTCAACTTAATTTAGGTAAAATAAAATAATTATTAAAAATAAAAGTAGGCAACTCCCCAAATATTAACTGCAAGTAAGAATGAAATTCTGCCAACTCCCACTATGTGCACCGGTATGTTTTGCATGGGTTTTTGTATCGATTTAACTTAGATGCAGAGTTTAATACTACTAAAATATAATAGAATAGTACTTACATTTCCTAAAAAATAACAAATTGGTACGTTGATATCCAAAAAAGAAATAAATCTCCGCAGAGCACTCAAAACAATGCGTACGGTCGAACAAAATGGCGTCGAATGGCGGGAGTTGTCAAAATTGCGCGCGTAGTTTGACTGGTGCGGAGTTAGCCTAAAAGATTGCGGTGCGTTTTCTGTAGTTTGAGGTTAATTTGTGGCGTTATCATCTTTTCCGATTACGCGTATTTTTTTTCTCTTTCATTCAATACCAAAAAGTCAATTTAGGCAAAATTGGAGTTAGCAACTTAGAATACTTAGGCGACGATATGGAAAAATACATGGTGTTACAACATGGCGAATGATACAGAACCATATAAGGAAAGATTTCTGTTGCAAATTGTTGGGAGCATGTAATTTTAGAGCCTACAGCTGGAGTGATCTAAAACCTTCGTTATTACAATTTGATTATCATCTCAAAACAGATCATTAACGTACAGTCAGCCAAAGAGGTGAACAGGGCCTTAGAAATGATTCCAGTTTTCCAAATGTTGCGTGAAGGTATTTTACACGAATTATTTCACAAATTACAGAAGCCGATAGAGACTGTTTGTCCATTCTCGAATGGAATCCCACCATGACCACGATCTTCAGACATGAACGACCGACCAGGGAGAGAGGGATAATTTACTTTATGGATTTAAACAAAACATAGCCAAGCACACATTTGCAGCAATAACAAGACGTGATATGTTATAAGTTATAGTGCGTTATGATATTACAATAGTTCATTATAATAACAGGTGCATTGGCTGGTCCGATTTGGCCCCGGGCGTGTCGGACGTGCGTGCCCGCTCTGCTGCTCTTTGTGATGCGGCCGAGTCATCGGAGACTAGCGTACGCTCGTTTACACTAAATATCAACGAGCAAAAATAAGAACCATGAACTAGAATGATTCGAACACATGAACGCTTTGAAGGAAACGCTTCATGGAGCACAAAAACGCTCTAAGTTAAGAACGTTTACATCAAGTGAGCGAGCATTCTTAGAATATTCTAGAGAATTGCGTTAACACAGAACTACAGTATGTTCTACGTATGTTTGCACTAAAATAATTTGCTATAGTAAATTGGCCTTTAGCCTTTTCGGCGTATGCCTTGCGCTGTTGCCTCCCGTGGCAGCTCAGTCAGTCCATTCACAGTCATTGTACCTGTGACAGATGTAAAAACAGATTTAAAACAATCGAAATAAGTGTCACATGAATAATTCTGTAGCAGAAATAATGGTGCTAATTCTGTTGTACATTTAAACTAAACTAATTTGACAGGACTAAAAGTATTGCTATCCTTGTCAGGGTCACAATTAGTAACAAGGACAGCAATACTTTTAGTCCTGTCAAATTAGTTTAGTTTAAATATACAACAGAATTGGCACCAAGACGGACTGCTCGAGCAGTGAACCACTGATAATATACACGGACCGCTCTTGCAGTCATAGTTAACACGGACGGACGGTGTCGCCACCTATGTTGTTTACATTGGCTCTGTGTATTTTTTATTCTTTAAAAATGTTTAATTGTTCGTATGTGCATCAATAACTAGAAAAAAATGTGTGATAAGTGACAATAATAAAGTGACAGATATTTATAAGGTGAACTTTCTAAAAATAAATAAGATAAAAACAAAACAAAAAAACGCTAAGTGACGATAACTCAAAAAACGTTTTAAATCGAATTAAATAAGCAACGAAGTGTATCTAAAGCAAAATGGTATCAATATAATAGTGATGTTATAAGAAAATAAACAGTATTGTGATAAATCTTTAAAATAATAGTGTTAAAAAATGTAATGTGGGTATTATCACACTTTAAAAATCCAACGGACGAAACGTAAAAAAAAAATACCATAGAATAGGAAATATTCAACAGTTCCATTACAAGAGCTACAGTCGAGTGGTACAATACTGTATACCTTTACACCAACTAGTCAAGGTTCGAGACCTCACACACGCATTGGAAAATTTGACTTTTTTTTACAAGGATTTTTTGTTTTATTATTGTTTTTTCATTTAAATATTCTTTTTTAAATATTATTGAAAATACTAACATAAGATTGGAGGATGGATGGAAAAAATTTTAAAGACCATAAGTCGTATCGGAGGGCACTAGTAATTTGTCATAAATGTAAAACCGCCAGAGAAGAAAGAGAAACCGCACTATGTTCACAGTGTGAGTTAAGATACGATTTCGACTGTGCCGGCTATTCTGAAAAAGTCTTTAGACTGATGTCACCGGAAGCCAGAAGCAATTGGAAATGTAAGAAATGTACACAAAAATTGAAATCATCAAAACCAGCTACTATACAAGGGACTAACAGTGTAGAAGACTCCAACATAACACAGAGGAAGAAACCAATCCTACAAAATCGAAATACAAGCACTCCCAAAATAATCCATAAGTCGACATCATCATCGTCATTAAAGATTACGCCACGGGCAACCTCACCACAAGATAAGGAAAACCTTCCCAAAAGGAACTCAATACCAGTTCAAGACACCTCAACAGATAACATCACTAAAAGGAAAAATAATGTACCGACAGCAAATTCCTTCAGTTTATTATCTGAAGAAGAATCCTTCGACAGTTGTGTGTTGCGTAACAATACGTTGAACAGAAGTTGCCCGGAACTAAGTGTACACCATAAGGACGAGCTAGAAGAAACAAAAAGTAAGAATAGGGAACTTGAAGAGAAACTTCAATCTGCTGATGAAGAAATAGGAAAATTAAATTTGGAAATTAGTTCATTAAAAAAGAAAATGGGTAACTATGAAGTAAAAGTCAAATACCTAGAGAGTATATGTAAATCTACACACAAAACGAACAAAAAGAAGAAAAATACAACTACAACTACATTTAACCTAAATTATTCACACATAGAGGCAGATAATATTCAACAGATACCAGATACTAAACCAGTAGAAACTATCACCTTAAACGCTGAAGTAAATGGACAAGAAGATTCTAGTTTGATAGAAGAAAAAAATAAAAATAAAGACAAAGAAAGGCAAAAAGGCGACAGTGGAAGAAAATGTCACAATATATTTATATACGGAGGGGAACAATGTGTTGGCCTTGCATCAACAATAATAAAAGGAAGAGAACACTCCCAATTCGAACACTATAATGTGATATCTTTCACAAAACCTGGAGCTAGATGCGAGGAAATATTGAAAACAACCGAATCCCTCAACACAAGCTCGGATGACGTGGTAATTTTGAATATTGGAGATTGTGATAATAACCCGACGAAATTATGTATAGAACTAAGCCATTTTTTGAAATCACATACTAAGCCGACAATTATCGTAATAGGCATAAATAAATCTACTTATCTCAATGAAAGGAAAATTAACACTATGTTAGCAATGCATTGTAAAAACTTTGACAATTGTAAATTTGTAAATCCGAATAATTATTTATACGTTAATGGAGACTTAACATCTAAACTAGCCTATAAAATAAATATTATTATTGATACAAAATGTTACTACAGTAAATATCTAAATTTTGGTAAAGGAAACATAAAACATGTAACTAATACTTTTTTGAATAACAAGGTAACAAAACAAAAAAAATGTAATGTCCAGGGGATAATGACAGACTACTTTCCAGTCATAAACAGGAATAGGTTCACTCCACCAAAAGACACTGGGAAAGTTGTACAAAAAAAGATTACAGAATATTTCGCTAAGAGTAGTGCTCAGTGTACTATACCTAGAGCAAAGCTTTTTCGTGACTGAAAAATTTAATGTTAATAATATTAATACTAATATCAATCCTAACATTTGTTACAATTTAAAAAATAATAATAATTCGAATAATGATGCCATTTTTAATTTTAGTCTTAATACTAATAATAATGAATCTAACACTTATGACGATTTAAATAATAGTAATGATTATTGTGATGAGATCAATTATAATCACAATGACGTTAATGATGATGATAATAATAATGAGTTTGCCATACTTCACCAAAATATCGCAGGTCTCATTGGCAAAGTAGAACTGATAGAACTAACCTTAAAGGAGCTTAGTGAAAAGAAGGAAATATTGGACGTACTCTGTTTCAGTGAGACATTCATTAAATCAGGAAGTGAAGGAAACTTACACATCGCAGGGTATCGTCTAGCTGCCGTTTATTCACGAATTCACCAAAAACGAGGTGGTGTGTCCATATTATGCAAACAAGACATTCAGATACAAGAATGCAATGTAGCTAAAGAACTTGCGGAAGACTACGTTTTTGAATGCTGTGCAACAATCATCACATCAATGAAATGCATAGTAATCTGCTTGTACCGAATACCATCCTCTAACTTAAGAATATTTTTTGACAAATTAGAAAAACTTATGTATAAATTGAAATTCAAAATAAAATATAAAATTATCATTACAGGGGATTTTAACATAAATACATTAACTGAAACAGCGGAATCTCAAGAACTAAAAAGAATAATGGCAAATCATAACTTTACTTTTCACATAAAAACAGTTACTCGCAAAAAAACCTGCATAGATCACATCGTAACTAATTTTCCTATAGTCAAAAGTGGCACATATGAATTGTACTTGTCTGATCACGACACTGCGCAGTATGTAAAATTCATGACACCTAACAAAATTCAGGCACCAATGTTTTGGTACAGTAAGAAAAGAGCCTACAGTCCTGAGAACATCTTAAGATTTCAGGAGTGCCTGAGTAGTCTGTCATGGTTTTCAGTGTATGAGCAAAATAACATGAAAAGTGCATTCGATAAATTTTATGAGGATTTCAAACTGTTCTATGATCTCTGTTTCCCATTTATTAAAGTGAGAATGACCACAAAACGAAAAACAAACTGGTTTACTAAAGGGCTAAAAACATCAGTTATTACAAAACGTAATCTAAGGTTTAACTATTATAAAAACTCGAACTCTGTAACTAAAACTAAATATCTGACATATTCTAAATTATTAAAAAAATGCATACATAAATCTCAAAAAATTGTCAATTCAAAATACATTCTGCAATCTAAAAATATATGTAAAGCTACATGGGAACTTATTAAGAGTAAAACAGTAAATGACCCCACCCATACAAATATCGACGAAATAAAAATAGGTGATGAAGTTTTAAGGAACCCAACGGACATTGCAAACGCTTTTAACAATCACTACATCAATTTAACAAATCAAAATTCACAACATAAAAATAGGATTACTTCAAAAATTAAATTTAATCAAGCTAGTTTATTCTTAACGCCAGTAGATGACTATGAAGTAAATAAAATAATTAAATCGCTTAACCCTACAAGCTCATGTGGAGATGACGAAATTCAAACACGGATACTACAAGCCTGTGCGAAAGAGATTACACATGTGCTCAGTTTTTTAATAAACCTCTCATTTACTAGCGGAGCCTTTCCAGATCAACTAAAATTATCCAAAGTTAAACCTCTCTATAAAAAAGGACTTAAGCACGTTGTAGATAATTATCGCCCAATATCACTTATACCCGTAATATCGAAAGTGTTTGAAAGGGCTATGCATTCTCGTCTCACGCAGTTTCTTGTGAAACACGAAGTTATCATACCGCAACAAAATGGTTTCCAAAGAGGTAAATCCACCACATTGGCTTGCTTCCATCTGATAAATAAAATACTGGCTTTCACAGATAAACGCACACCGGTTACAACAGTATTTTTCGACATGAGCAAGGCTTTCGATTTTGTAGTCCATAAACGTCTGCTCAGTAAATGTGATCTGTACGGAATTAGAGGCATTGCAAATGGATGGATCGAATCTTATTTGAGTGATAGGAGACAATATGTTGAACTAAGTAAAATAAATTCTAGAAACGAGGTTGATCTAGTTAAATCTTCGATCAGTGTAAACAGAGTTGGAGTACCGCAGGGAAGCATCTTGGGGCCTTTATTGTTCTTGCTCTACATCAATGACTTACCAGAGGTTACAACTTGTGACTGCATACTCTTTGCTGATGACGTGTCTGTTGTTGTGCCTTGTTATGACATCAACACCTATAATTCCGAAATAAACAATACTATTTCGAAAATCATAGACTGGTTAAATAACAACAATCTCAAAGTCAACTTGTCGAAAACAACCTATATTCAGTTCATAAATAGAAATGGTAAGAAGAAAAATTTAAATGTATTGTATGAAGGTGAAACGATCCGGGAATCTATTGAGACTCGATTTCTAGGAATCATACTGGACGACGATTGTGCGTGGCAGGCTCATATAACCGAAATATGTAAGAAAATAGATTCATTTGCTTATGCACTTTGGCGTCTAACAAAAATTAGCAGTAAAAAAGTCGCTATTCAAGCATATCACGGTTATGTGGGTTCCATACTGCGTTATGGTGTGCTGCTTTGGGGCAACTCTTGTCTCATGGATCGGGCACTTAAAGCCCAAAAACAATCTATCAGAGCCATCTTTAATGTTGATTCATTCACATCTTGCAAACCACTCTTTAAAGAATTGAATATTTTGACTGTACCCTGTTTATATATATTTGAGATGTGTGTCTTTGTCAGGAGTAACTCCGGTCTCTTCAAAACCCGTAGCGAAACAAGCAAATTCAATTGTAGGTATGTAAACAGACTCAGGCTACTCCCAGTGACCACGGCGGCTTACAGTAACAACAGCTACCAGATGGCCGTAAGGATTTATAATAGGCTTAGCGACGATTTTAAGTCTCTGTCTTTAAATTCATTTAAATACAAATTAAAAAATTGGCTAGTTCAAAAGTGTTTCTACTCAATTGACGAATATCTTAAATAATATAATTATGTATGTTTTTTTTTTTTGAAGACATTGTGTGAGAGGGTAGTTTAGAAAAAATAATAATAATGTATTAAAAATTTAATTTTTATGTGAATTTTGCATGCTATAGATTATGGCTAGATAGGAGCGCTTAATTTGTATATCTTACCACGACCCTATGTAAACCCTATTTACAGCAAATAAATAATTTGATTGATTGATTGATTTGATTGATTGATTGAACAAAACAACTAGAGGTGAATTAACCTGTGAATGAACATGTACGCAGCCTCAGAACACAGAAAGAAGAGAAATGTAATAAGACAGTTTTTGTACCGGAACCGATGTCGCCACTTACACACACAGTTACATTTTAACACATTCATAGAATAATCTCCGACAGTCACACTCACACAAATCGTAAGCCCGTGATTTGCAGTTCGATTACGAACACAGATGTAAGAAGTGTATTATAGTGACGGGCACCTAATGAAAAAGGGCGACAAGCATTATCGATAACTACCTCTCGATATTTTACAATAACAATTTATTACGGACTACAACTATGAACTATAATACCTATTTAATTTTAAATAATTAAAAAAGAAAATAAAATTACCAAAGTTTTTAGTTTTTATTTATTTATTTTTGGAAAATAGTAATTTTTATACAACCAATTAAAAGAAAGAACTTTAAAAAAATTAGTACATAATAACAAGCGATTTTTTTAAACTAATCAAATGAGTTTTTACGTGAGCTACTTTCCCCTTGAGTTTGATCCAATACTTATGGGACTAGGACACCCTGTACAAGGAATGCACTGTAGTAAAAGTTTCAAATTATTATACTTTCAAAAATTAGAAATACAAAATTATCGATACTAAAATATTCTACTTTTGGCAGCACTACATGGCTTGTGCGACGGCCATTATCACTTTGACAGATCGCGGAAGCTACAAGCGGCGGTACCACGATATTTTCACAACATTGTAATTATCGTTACGTTTGCATTCCATTGTACGTGCATACCGCAAAACATTGAAAAACGCGTATCCAAAACAAGCAATGGACAATATTTTTAACGGAAGTATCGACTATGCCGTATATTGTTTAATGATTTCTATGCCTCAAAAATATTTCGTTAATTTGTCATTTATATAGAAAAATATTAAATAAATGACTTATCTATGATAAGTAACACCACTATTACTTGAATTTACCGTATCACTGCGATTTTTGCACGTAATTAAAGCACAAGCCGGCATTTTTGTTGACATTCACGGACGTGTGTTCGCGGAAGCGTTGTTTTGTGAATGACTTAGAACAATCAAGTTCCTGCACATTTGTGCAGAAAATGGCGTCATGTGCCCCGCCCACAAACCATATCTCTTGTATTGTGATATCTATGTACGCAGCTCAGCACAATTTGCAACAAGATGTTTGATTACAACACCCTGATCTTATAACTTATACCAACAAAATCAGCTTTAACGGGGTTTAATAGCACTATGTATACAAAGTGGTATATAGGTTCATTTCACTATGTGCTTTCCCAGGTTTGCTCGGGTGCGAACAATCCAGCTTAATTGGGAAAATATGGTTATAACTGCACTAATCATTGCTAATTAACCATTATCATTATGAAAGGCGGATTTTGCCAATTAAAATAATTAATTGCTATTAATTATTTGTCAGTTTCATTTTCTAAAATGATTGCGATGTACAGACAGACACAGCCTGAACATTTTTCTGACGATAATAAAAAAGAAAGGGGGGTCCTTTTTATGCTCGTCAGTAAAATGCATTGCAGCAGCCCCACTGTCCGGGTATATGCGGTGGGGACTTTGAGACTTACCACTAAAAAACTGACAGGATGCCACTCGCCCCCTAACCTGACCCCACCTAAGAAGTAAATAATATATGCGTTGTCTGGTATACATGAAACAAGGTTTATCCCTTTCATTAAAAGATTTTTACAGGGACGGCAACGCGCGATACTCCCGGTGTTGCAAGCGTCTATAGGCTAAGGTGACCGGTGACCGCTTTCTGTTGTTTGTCACCTTAGTAGTATAAAAAATTGCTTACTTTGGGACCAGGTGGTGAATTGTGTACAATTTATTCTATAGGTTGTTTCAACAGGCAACATTATCAGAAATCAATCTAAATAAAGTAAGTTGCCCAATAGGTCATTATTTCATTGTTAATAGTGGTGGCCATTTGTAATCGGTAATTAATGACGCTTCATTGATGATCACCACTTTTATACGTTTAATGGTCGCTTATAAAGGGGAGTGCTCATTGTTTAATTATAGGAATTGGGTTGGATTATAGACGAAAATAGTATACTTATCTTTTTTAGGTACTTTGACGACCTTCGTGGCGTAATGGTTACCGCGCTGGCCCGTGATTACAGGAGGTCCCCGGGTTCAATCCCGGTTGGGTCATGATGAAAAACGAACTTTTTCTGATTGACCTGGGTCTTGGATGTTTATCAATATGTCGCAGGCATCTGGTTGAATCCGCCATTTGATTGAATGACGGCATTCAATTGAATGACTATGCCAGACGTTGATTGAACAATAAAAGGGAATAAAAAAACAATTAATTTCACTGTAAATATTGTGCCAAGTAATAGTCGAATGGAGTATAGTTTTTGGTCGACATTGTACAAAATGTCCTTCTGTTAAAATAAATCCATGAATTGTTTCTAAAAGATGTTCAAGAAATGTTTCCATAACTCTTTATATTTTTTTATTTAGATATTTAATAATAACTCTTATAGTAAATAAATAGAGTTTCAATTCGATAAACAAAATATTAGTGTAGTAGGTAAAAACATTTCAGCTTCATATCACCAAAATAGGGTCTAATCCCGTTTGGGACCAGTTTCACTCGAGTAAGCTTAAATTAAATACTTATAATTTTTTTTAATGTATTTTACTACCTACAAAACCTTACCTACCTTTAAAAATTTACTATAGCTTCGTTGTTATTTAATTTTTATGTTCTCTTTTGAATATGGACCTGGGGTAACTGAATAGTTGCCTCCATAAATTGAACCTTACGATGCAGTGTGCAAAAAATGTTTTTTAACTAATACTTGAATTTCAAGGGGAAAAGGAATTTCTATGCAAAAGATGACCGACTATTCACAATGGATGACTATCTGTTTTTCAAATATAAGATTTTTGACACTTTTGATTGAATTTAACTACTAAATTAAATGATATGATTTTATCATAGAAAAATAAAAATTATATATTAAGGGCCAAATATAATAATACTTTATTCTGTTTATACTATATTTTAATTTAAACCATTACAATCTGTATAAAAAATATTATAAAAATTAAAATGTGACCTCACGATATCGCTAGTCTATTAAAAAACTGAAGTTTTTTTATTTTCAAACTTTTCAAAACCTGATAGCATAGAAATTCCAATAGTTTCAAACAATAATTTATTATAGTTCTTTTTTAAACGAAATTACTAAACGAGGTCTTTTGTATTTCTATTTCTTAAAAGGAAGTGATCCATCAATGTATTGTTTAAGTACGTTATACTCCTATTGTCTATAAATGTAATCCGATGAACTAACCACATCATTGTTACTTACCTACTTACTTAATTATTAACAATAGCCTTAGTTTTTCGTTTTAAAGTTCAATGCCGCGATACGGTATTGAAAACGAACTAATAAAATAATATTTTAAAAAAACATAACTATACAAGTTAACTTTTGAAGGAGTTACCATTTTTTTTAAATAAGCTCTATAGAACTCTCTATAGAACAATATAAAAAATTTGACTTTATCGGAATTATATTTATTCGTAGTGTTTTTTGAAAAACTTGAATTCAGTGGCGGTCCTTCCAATAAAGCCGAAAAGCCGGGCTTGCCCTACTAAAATATGGAATGTAGTATAATTTTTTTTTTTGCTTTATACGGCAATCGATTAAGCTCCTGATTCTTAGTCCCTCCTCAAAAAATGGCAACCCTTTGAAAAGTCACCCTGTATAATGTTAAATATTAAGGTAGGCGTCCACTTATTCGCATTGTACAGTCAGAAGCACGTTGAGCTTTACACTTGCAGTGCAATTTTGGCTCTTATAACATAGAACTTAAGAATGGCGCCAGGTGCTGAAATACAGGTTATAAACCTAGTTCGGCAATGGATGCACTTTAGTATTAGTGTACTAGCGTTTAGCGTATCATAACTGATAAACTGTAACATTTATTTTGGAAATAAAATATTATTATTATTATTATTATGGTACATAGTCCGATATGTAAAGGTCGACCTGCTCCTGACTGTACGTTGTATTAGACGCATAGCATCAAACGGATCGTAGTATTATTCTGATTTTTATTTAGAAACCCATACAAGTGCTTCCTCTGATCCGCATCCTACTGATCGCACGAATCTATAACAATCTACTAATGTGATGCGTCCGATACTTACGATGCGAACATGCTAGTTTTTTTATTATACTACTAAGGTGGCAAACAAGCATACGGCCCGCCTGATGGTAAGCATCACCGTAGCCTATAGACGCTTGCAATACCGGGGGTATGACTCACGCGTTGCCGACCCTCCCAACCCCCCCAAGTGGAGCTCTGGAGATCTTACTCACCGTAGGAACACAGCATGACGAGACCAATGCTATTTGGCTACGATCTTCTGTAAGGTGGAGGTCCTTCCCCAGACGGGCTGCTCCGATTTGAGCGGCTACCTCTCTTTAAAACGTTTCTTTTAGGCAACGTTAATCCTAGCCAGTGTTTGGATGCGTTTCGTAATCGAGCTTCTCCGTGAAACGAAAAGGCACGTCGGTCCCGGTTGTAGTCAATAGATGACAATGTCAATTTAATACTGTAATGTAATCATTCACGAGAGAAAGTATCGGTAAGGACTTACTCGCTGTATAAAATATTTTGAATTTGAATTTGAATTAGTGGTTAAAACAAGTTCGTACCACTTCGTACCCTACAGACGGCTTGAAAATAGTTGCCTCTACCAATCTACATTGGAGCAGCGTGGCAGAGTACGCACAACATCACAATGATATTGTTATACAAAAGAAATTCACCCTAAATCAATAATAACAAAAGGGGATCAAACTTTAATAAAAACAGACCAGTCGTCGTTAAGAATAATTTCCACGTGATTTAACCCAAAAAATGGACGTCAAATAAACCAAGTATGAATTAAGTGACATTTTTTTCCATATTGTTAAATAGTAAACAGGGGTTCGGGGTGTTTGTTGAAAAAAACTTGATAGAATTAGAACAGTCTATGAACTGTGACTTTTTCTAGACGCCGTCGGTCGTCATTTTCAAACGCTACTGACTGCACGTATAAATATTGTGGAATTATTATAACTTCTTTGACATTCTTTTTGGACAACTCTGTGGCGAGTTGGTAGTGACCCTGCCTTCAGCATCAGAGGGCACGAATTCGATTCCCGAACGGGGCAATATGAAGAGCTCGATGTCATGGCTGTGGGTCGCATTTTATAATTCGAACACGCAAGTCGGAGACCCTAGTCAGTATTTGGATGGATGTCATATGAACTTCTCTCTGCTTCGGAGGGCACATTAACGTTAAGCTGTCGGTCCATGTTGTTGTTAATGGATGACAAAAACACCAACCTTCGCCAATCCTCATTGGAGTATCGTGGCAGAGTACGCTCTAATCCCCTTCGATTGAAGGGAGACCCGTATCCCTACAGATGGTCCCTCAACTTACGTAGCCGATTAATCGACGCAACTCTGCCAACGAGTTTGTACACAAAACGAATTAAAAAAATATCACAATATTTGCAAAAGTAAAGTATACACTGGAATAGAAAGAAAATCCAGGTCTGAGCTGGGCATCGGAGCATTAGCATCGGCGGTCACACATTATTTTATTTAGAGTCCAGAACAACACCCTTTAGTCAAAGAATATAAATTTTTATGTCGTAGACCAGATGGCACGATTTACTTATGCTGAAATTTATATTAACGCTTTTATAGTGATGGAGATTATTATAACGGAGAAGTAACTATTAAGTAATCTGTCTCATAGACTAGTTCAACCCAGGAACCACCGTCTCAAAAAATAGAAAGCCATAATGCGTTTTATTTAGTGTGTTAGAAATAGAGAAGTATAACTTGATCTATTCTTTTTCTTATTATTTCCACTTTCTTTCTGTTCAAGCGGTTCTTCATGGTAAGAGATCGCAGATGCATTAGGGGAGGCCTTGAACCATTGCCAACCTTTAAAAGATAAAAGTGTGGAAAAAAGGAACTGAGGATACTTGGACTTGGGACTTTCGGATCTGATATTTTGTCAGAGGTTGGTGCTTCCCCAGTCGAGCTAGCCTAGAATGTTCTAGCACTCCAAAAGAATGATGTAATAAGCGACTAATATCAAATGCTTGTCATTTTCTCGCAACTATCAGGCGGCTCGTAAGCTTGTTTGCCATCTTAATGGTATAAAAAACCTAAAGATTATCCATAAAACTAAATGAACACGTGGAGATTATCACTGAGTAGCAAGCTAAGTCTATATAAAATTCAAAGTCCTGACTGACTTAACTATATATCAACGCACAGCCCAAACCGCTGGGTCTAGAGATTCCAAATTTGGAATGTAGGTTCCTTACGACGTCTAGGGGTGTACGAAGAAAGGATTTTTCTAAATTCCCACGGGAAAGCGAGATATACGCAAACGAGGTTGCGAGTAATGACGCGACGAACAGTCCAATGGCGAATAGGTTTTAGGGGAACGGTTTCAGATTTAAATAAATAAAATTATTTTAAATAAAATATAACAGGACATGCAGCTGACAATATTATCTTAATAAACTAAATTATAATTAAATTAATATAATTATTAATATTGGTCTGGAAAGTCAGTTTTTTGTGGCGATCGCCATTTTTATTCCCTTTAAAAATGCTTTAGTTTCATTGTGAGTGATTCAAGTTTTTATTATAATAATGTTGCAAACAAACGTAAATTAAATTATTTATTGAACTAGAAATACTTATTTTTGCATGCTTATTACCAGTCAGTGGTGGGTGACACAGAATGGTTCCGGGCAGTGTTGGGAAACAACGAATCTACCACTTTTATAACTATCCTTACACGATTGTGTGAACGAGACGTCGTCTGACATCATGTATTGCGCTGTCTCCCTTACTCAGTCTTTCTTGTTTTGTTTTAAGCGGTCATGGTAGCCCCGGATGCCTGAATGCCTAGGATAAAAAACGTTATATACGTACGATGCGATTGATACACCGTACAAAATGGTTGCTCTTGGCATAGATGTACCTAAGTAAATCTGTTAATACAAGTTAAGCTGCATTAGATTACAGGACGACATTGTCGAGTGTCCAGTGTTTTGAAAAATCCAGAATATCATATTTTCCTATTTAGGAAATAGTCTATTGTTTTATAATGTCCAGTATTTAGTACCTATTTACAAGAAACATGTATATGTTTATGCTTCGTGATAATAAGTTCCATTAGCAAACATACCTAATAACAGAAGCGGAACAGACGCGGTATCTGTCGCAGAATTAGCCGCCATTAGTGATACCGCACGCCACACGCTAAACTGATTTAAGGGAATTGCTGAAATGGACGCACACTCCATTTCTGGTCTCTTGTGCATGTTTTCATTGTAATATTTATATCTTCTTTCGTTTCTTACATTTTATTACTATCTTCTGCTGTTCTTTTAATTGCTGTCCTAGAAGTTGTCCTCTCAATACTTCCTACTCTTTTTCTTTTTGATTAAATTCGTTGTGAGTTCCAAGACAGCTGTAGTTTCTCCCCCGGGCCATCAATAAGATTCATTGTATGTTAATCTGAGGTCTGGCTATACTCCTTTATAGCCAGGATCAACAACGGCGACACAGCGGTGGGAATGTGTGGTGAGCTATCTTCTTATGTTTACCACATTGCAATTAGGTATATCTTTTTTTTTTTTTTTACTTTGGGGCTAGCTTAATCTATGTGATTTGTCCCTTTATATTTTTTATTTATCTACCATCTCTAAGATTACAGTATATCTTCTTTCGTCCAGAAGTATTTTTTTATTAACTTTGGGGCTAGCTTAATCTATGTGATTTGTCCCTTTATATTTATTTATTTATCTACCATCTCCAAGATTACAGTTGCTCGATAAATCATTTATTCTCTCGTAAGAATCAAATCTTTTATTTGGCTACTAGATCTTCAAAGGCACTTACTCTAGTCATAAACATCTTTAACATTAAAATAAATATTCTTGAGATGTTTAGGACAATGGAAACGTTCCTCCAGGTTGTAATTTACCAAAGTTTAGTGCTGGAAATCGTAGTGGTAACATACCCACATGTGAATTAGAGAAATCATATTATACCATGTTATTTTACTAATTTATTTATTTATTGCACAGCAAATCCCAGTTGTCAACTGATGACAGTCTTCTTTCTTAGTGGCGTTTCTGTCGTGTCTTAACGATACATAGACAATTTCGCCAATGTCGAGTATTTTAAATGAACACTTTTTAACAAAAAAAAGCACACTTTATAAAGGCAACGTGGTACGGTGAGGATCCGAGGTCGCCATCTTGACGACCTTCGTTGACAAGGCGGCGATCTCGAATCCTTGATGACAGTCGTTAAGCCAAGTCTACCTTTAGAACACTGACATCAGCCAATCCGCATTTGAGCAGCGTGGCAGAGTACGCTCTAATTAGTTTCGATTGAAGAGTTTTTTTTAGATTACAGTACGCGCCATAATTTGGGATCACAATTTATAAAACAATTGAAAATCAAATTGTCGTTGTGCACTGAGTAATAAATATCTTATGAGTTTCGAACTTTGTTTATGTTGTCTGCGCGAGCCATCCGTGTTGGCGATTAGAATAGGTCACATACAACTGTATATTAGATTAAAGTTTCGTGTATATGTTTGTATTGATATAATTAGATATATTCTCTATATTAACACGAGCACTCTCTAAGAGGGCACTAAGAGTTCCCATCATGGTAAGTACGAATATAAACAGAGTATGCAAGAACTCCACGGACATGGTTACAGATGGATAGACAAAGCGAATGAGTGGAGTAAGCGAAATTAAGAAAGTGTACGGCCTGTGTTACATGGTATAAAACATTGAGTTGGATTGGAAACAATGATTAACAGTGTAGACAAGTGTTTTAAAGATGAGACAATGTTTTTAACCGTGTACCGCAGGCTTTAAAATGACTTTGTTTTTTCAGATTAGATTGACTGACAGACGAACTATCTTTAGATTAAAAAGAAAAAAAAAACATTTCCACTTTACATGTAGGGGAGGCACCTTCAAAATTTTTTTTTTCAAAATTTTGCTCCAGCACTTTCTTAGCATTGTTAATATGGTGTATTCATACCAAATTACAGCTTTCTAGCATTAAGCGTCTAGGCGCTAGACCGCGGACAGACGGACAGACAGACAGACATGGCGAAACTATAAGGGTTCCTTGTACTACAGAACCCTGAAAACAAAAGAAAGCCTTTGCCTAGCAGTGGAACCTAAAGAGATAAAGCAAGAAATAAAATGTTTCTGTCCAAAAAAGTATTTCCTGTAAATATAATTTAAAGAATATATTATTTTCTTTTTTTTTAATTTTTAATTTAACTGCCCAACGGTGAAATATTTTTTTCAAAACAGTCAACTTTCGGAGCTGTTCTGAACCAGACCGGACCGGAATTTGTTTCTGAAGAAAAATATGCAAATTTTTAGTAGGCCACGCGGGCGCAGCTGCAGGCAGAAGCTAGTCTTCTTTATAAAATTAGTATAGAAAAAAGTACTGTACTTACACATCCAACCGGAATCGAATCCGCGCAACCGCCTCCAGCGGGCATGCTAAGTGATGCAATCTTTTTACTTTTTTTTTATCTAAATTAAAAATCTAAGCTTCACGTACAAACGTATTGGGAGGTCTAAGGTTACATTTGTATTATGATAAGAGGATCTTGAGGCTCGATGGCGTCGTGCGTGCACAGACTGAACGAACACGCGACTCTGGCTGACACTACCTTGACTACCAACTGGTTTGTTTATTCAAAGTTCTACTTTAGAGCAGTATTTTTTTTAATACCAAACGAGCATGTGGCAAACATGTATAAGGACGGCCGACCAATGCTATTTGGCTACGATCTTCTGTAAGGTGGAGGTCCTTCTCCAGACGGGCTGCTCCGATTTAAGCGGATTATCCGCTGCCCCTTACCTCTCTAAAAAGCTTAGTTATACTTATAGCATAGTAAATATGTAAAACATTTTTCCTGGTGTATTTTTTTATGTAGAAGATATTGTATTGGCAAATGTGGTTCATAAGCAGCTTTGATCACTATTACTGCAGTCCACGGAACTCAGAAACACAATGAAGACCTTGAACCGTTGTTGACTTTTGACATGAAGAAAGGTAAAGATAGATCCGGTCAGAGAGTCGCGTTAGGGGCAAGTATCCTTTACAACAGATTACTTAGTTTGGCAACAATTCAAAATATGAACAATAATGAATTTTATTGCAGGGTGCATTCCGAATCCAACCATTTCGATTCACGTAAAAACTCTTCGCTAATCCCACCAATGAATTAGTAGAAAGACAAGCCCACTACACAATTCCGTTGTGTCTTCTGTATAGCCAGGCTAAACAAAAGAAACAACTGATTGACAATAAGCAGTGATTTCCGGAGAAGTACCTAAACAACAGCGCAAACAGTAACATTAATGTGTTCTTTAATAAATTGGAGACATTACTAGAATTTCTACACACTAAGAAATATCAAAATATTATAATAGCCGGCGATTTTAATATTGATCGATTAGCAGCTGATAATATTACAAATTATTTTGAGTGCCTTCTTTTGAATTACAATCTAAAACTGTCTATTAAGCAACCTACGAGACCTGTCAGTAAAAAATGTATAGATAATATTGCGCATAATTATAATAAAAAATGTAAGACAGAAGTGTTAGAATTCGCATTATCTGACCACACAGCTCAATTAATAAAAATCCCAGTAAAGCGACTTTTAAAACTAAAGTACTGGTGCAAGAAACAACGCGATTACTCTGTAGAAAATATAGATAAATTCAAAAAGTGTTTACAAAATTTCTCTTTTTGTGACATATACAATACCAACGACCCAAACGTTGCTTATGATGTCTTTGCTGATAATTTTAGGATGTTCTATGATCTGTGTTTCCCATTTAAATTTACAAAAGTTCAAGTCGAGGATAAACCCAAATGGTTATCCCGAGGTATTAGAATCTGTAGTAAAAAGAAAAGAAAACTTTTATGGAAATATAGGCTAAATCCTTCGCAACAAAATAAAATTGAATTAAAGACGTACTCAACATTGTTTAAAAAAATCATTAATTTAACAAAGCGCGCTCAGAATGATTATAAAATAAAAACGTCCGTTGATAAATCGAAAACAGCATGGCAAATAATCAACAAAAATAGATTGAATTTGCCCCAGCAGTCTATTGCACGAATTAAGCATGGCAATATAGAAATAACAGATCCTAATGACATTGCTAATTTATTTAATGATTATTATATAGATAAAATTAAACCCAATATGAATACTGACAATAGCGTAACTTCAAATATCCAACGTCAGAGTAAATCGATGTTTATGACACCGTGTATACACCAAGACATCCTGAACATAATAAAGAATTTAAAAAACACGAATAGTGTGGGCTATGACGGCTTTGCAACGAAGGTTATTAAGTCCGTAGGAGAGTTGATCTGTTCCCACTTAAGCCATATAATAAATTTATGTATAGAAGTGGGTGTATTTCCAACAGCTCTGAAAACTACAGTTGTAAAGCCATTATTTAAAAAAGAAAACAGAGAACTGACAGAAAACTACCGACCTATAGCTCTTATTTCAATTTTTTCGAAGATATTTGAAAAATATATCAATAAAGAAATTTATAACTACTTTGAAACAAATAATCTTTTTTGCAAGGAACAGGGAGGATTTAGAAAAAATACAACCATAAATATGGCAATCTACAGCTTCATCGATAAAGTGCTATCCCATGTGGACAAAGCTATCCCTATTTGTGCCATATTATGTGACATGACGCAAGCTTTTGATTATGTTGATCATAAAATCTTGATCAAAAAACTGGAAGCTTATGGGGTGAGAGGGAATGTCCAATCCTTGATACAATCATATCTCTCAAGCAGGACACAAGTTACAGAGATCTCTAAAGTAAATCTTAAAACTAAATGGCTGGGAACATACTCATCTAGAAAACGTAATGTGGTATACGGGGTTCCCCAGGGTAGCGTAATGGGCCCTCTTTTATTCATAATATATATCAATGATTTGCCTACCGCCACCGCCCACCCTATGACGTTGTTTGCTGATGACAGTACAGTTACGATAGCATGCAACAATAAAGATTTATATGAAAATGATATACACAATTCCTTGACATCAATAATCACTTGGCTTAATAGTAATAATTTAATCATAAATTTGAATAAAACATTCATAATGCATTTTGGTCAAAGAAAGAATAACACATCTGATATTGATTTAACATACAATGATACTGATATAAAAGAAGTTAGAGCATCAAAATTCTTAGGTATAGTCATCGACCAAAAATTACATTGGAAAGATCATATTGAGAAAACCTGTAAAAAGATTTCTTCACTGACATTCCTACTACACAGACTGAGCCGAACGTTAAATACGTGTGCCCTCCTCACTGCATACTATGGGCTGGTTGAGTCTGTTCTTAGGTACGGGATCATTTTCTGGGGAAATTCAACTGATAAGGAGCTCTTATTTAAAATGCAGAAGCGCTGTATTAGGGCCATGTTTGCAGTTCAATTCGATGACAGTTGTAGACCGTATTTTGTAAAACATAAAATCCTCACACTTCCGTCCCTGTATATATTGGAGGTGGCATTGTTTGTTAAACAAAATCCCAAATTATTTAAAAAAATATCAGACATTGTCATTAGAAATAGACGAAACCAAAATCGATTATGTCTTCATCCTGGTAAGACCACATTGATGCAAAAGAATGTTATCTGTATGGCACCAAAAATCTTTAATAGAATTCCACACAGTATTAAAATGTTAAATACGAATAGGTTTAAAATTCATTTGAAAAAACTGTTAGTAGAGAAATGTTACTACACTGTAAATGATTTTTTTGAAGATAAATCCTTAAAATGAATAAGTTTTTTTTAACATTGTTTACTGTTTTTTTAGTTATTTTATTTGACATTGATTATTGTTACATTTTATTTTATTTATTTCAATGTTATTAATTAATTTTTATTTACTTTTTTTATGTTTTTATTTTTTTAATTGACATTCTATTCTATGACTTTTGTATTGCTGCGTTTTGGAATGTTATAATGTATGTAGGTATTTTGTTTTGTTTTTTATCTAATTTTATTGTGTTTTTATGAAAGGCTGTTGCTCCCGTCTCGAACACATTTGTACGCCGACAAGGCAAAACATGACGGACTGTAAAAAACATATCCAACATTAATATGTAAATACTCATGTTTTCTGCAAATAAATTTATCTTTATCTTTATCTTTATCTTTATCTTTATCTTTAACAGCCTTTCTTAAACTCAGTAGAGATAATTGTCAAGAAACGGAATAACGCTAGGAGGAAGAGGTTTCTGAGAGTTTCTAAATCTCTATTAACTATGACATCAAGTTACAGACTAGCTATATCTGGACATATACAAGAGGCGTGGCGCGGGCACGGAATCGGCGTGGCGCGGGCACGGAAGCGGCGTGACGCGGCCGCGGAAGCGGCGTAGCGCGGGCGCGGAAACTCCGCCGCTTCTATACGAATCGCACCGCGCCCACGCCACGCTGCTTGTATATGTCCCGCGCCTTAGGTTGCGGCGATCAGCGTTTTTGTCACTTTTGATAGCTAAATACATCGAAAAACAAGATAGAACCGTTCAAAAACTACTATTGTCGCGACTAAAAGTAGCTAATCTGGTCGGGCCCTAAGACACTAAGTTGTGCTCAATAAAAACCCTCTAATCCAGTCATCCGTTTACATTTAAAAAGTTGTTATAAACTCAATTCACACTTTCAAGTATCAAAAAGCATATCAAGATTAGTGCGACCATAAAATGTTTACGACTCTTATATCCCGAACGTCTTTAAACATTCATAAACCCATAAAACCCGTTTTGGGGAATAATCATTATCTGTGATTTTTATTGTGGGAATATTATTATCCACCTGGCGTTATTACTAAGCAAAGTATTCATACATAGTACACAAAGTAAATTTTTATGTATGTGTATCAAAGACTGCGGACCTCTAAACTTATGGATCGCCAGATTGGCCCATCACCCGTAACACCAGCAGGCAAAACCTAATCTCACTCTTAAGCGCTGTCCTGCTCATCTACACGCGCAGAGGACGCGCGTTTCAGAAACGCACGATTTCGACACCGTACTCATAAATGCCAATTTTTACGTTTATATAGAAAAATACACCCGTAAAAATAGGCTGTCCTGCTCATCTACATTATTTAAAATTCAAAGTGCTGACTGATTTAACTATATATCAATGCACAGCCCAAACCGCTGGGTCTAGAGTCTATTGGTTCCTTTGGAATGTAGGTTCCTTACGACGCCTAGGGGTGTACTAAGAAGGGATTTTTCAAAACGGGAAAGCGAGATATACGCAGACGAAGTTGCGAGGGTTTTACTAATACAAAATATAAAACGAGCGAGATATATTTTTTTAAAGGAAACTATGTTAGTCTTACCCCACCTGACCTTACATGTCACATATAAAGCGGTACTTCATGGTAAATAAATTAATAGGTACCATATTAAGTTGACGATAACTATTATTTACGGAAGGAGGAAGCATGTACTTGTCAGCTGCTGCATATAGTGTTTTTACCGTAAACGCTTTAAGGTTAATTCCTAGATAAATTCTATCCTATTTAATACCTAGATTCTACAGCCTAGATAAGAAGCGTATTTCTAAACAAGGAAAAAATTTACAACCGGTCGCCTTGTAAAGATTTGGGGGAGGCCTATGTCCAGCAGTGGACTTCTAGTGGTTGAGATGATGATGAAATTGATTACTGCATATTATTATGTTGTTATATCGGATTCACCAATTCTAATCATCTATCTATCTTTGTCTTTCATCAGAAAGATTTTTATAAAACTGCCATTTATCTCGGAACTGCCGGGACCGATTTTGATCTTTCTTCACATGAAGGTCTAGTTAAGGACCCTTATTATAAATTCCATACCCATGTTTGTGTTGGTTTAGAGACCACTTTTGCAGTCTCCTTTAAAAACTACGCTCTTCTCGGTGTAGAAGCCTCCATTTTACTCTCTCTTCTGACACAAGATACCACGCCTGCCTTTTTAACGCGCAAAAGACGCGCGTTTCAGAAACGCACGATTTCGACACCGTACTCATATATGCCAATTTTTACGTTTAAATAGAAAAATACACCCGTAAAAACACATGTACAAAAGGGCGGCGGCAGGGGCAGAGAAGGGTATTTGTATCTGAGCGTTTCACGTCACGAAAACCTCTTTTGAAGCGAGTATATACGCGCGTCATCTGCGCGTCGTTTGCGCGTTTAGCCTACGTGTGCTATCGCACCAAAAAGCCATGATAAAATTAGTACAAATAAAATTTTTATAGAGCGCTTTTATCGAAACTTAACCTCTTTATAACATTGGTGTATATTACCTAAAAGTACCTAAAGTTTCCTATTATTAAAACCTAATCGCTGAGAAGCGATAGTGCAAAACCACAAATGGCAACAAAAACTCGTTCGACCAATATACTTATTCAGAACAGTATGTTAATATCGAAGTGTCCGCAGACAAACAAGTTTTTTTTTTTTTTATATTGTTATACCACACAGGTGGCAGACAAGCATACGGTCGGCCTGATGGTAAGCCGTCATCGTAGCCTATAGACGCTTGCAATACCGGGGGTATCACTCACGCGCTGCCAACCCTCCCAACCTCCCTAGTGGAGCTCTGGAGACCGTAGGAACACAACATGGACTAGACCAATGCTATTTGGCTACGATCTTCTATAAGGTGGAGGTCCTTCCCCAGACGGGCTGCTCCGATTTGAACGGCTACCTCTCTTTAAAACGTTTCTTTAGTTAGACAACCTCTCTTAAGAAATTGATGAAAGATGGTTACCGCTGCCTATGAGCATCTGTAATACCAGGCACGCTACCAATACGTTGCCATTAATAGTGTCAATTTAATAATTGTGAGATTGATTTCGAGAAGTGCACGTCAAGCTGTACTCAAAGAGTTTTCATTTACATTTAAAACAGGTGAGAACTTTCGTCAAGCTTTACTTCCAAGCCAAGAAAAAAAAAAACATGTCATTCCTGTTTTCCCGTGGGCTAAATGGGAGACATAAACGCCGCATAGCGTCTGACAAATAAATTGACACTATACGTCATTTATTATTCCCATTTAGCACTCAGGAAAACAAAAAAAAATTGAATGGATGTGGATGAAATTTGACAAATATTTTATTTTCAATCAAGTCCGTTGAATTGTTTTTGCTAATAGCCACACAGTATGTTACACACTTGTTATATTGGTAACATTCACTTACTGTAGTACTGTAGTGTATGTATACTGGCGTGAATCACCGCGCATAGAAACACTGGTATTATTCATGCGCACGCGCATCTTGAAGCCTTAGTGAGTCACTGGTCAGACCACCTTATGCTGTGGTCATATTTGTGATATTACTTATTCGGTATTACTTTTTTAGGGTTCCATACCTCAAAAGGAAAAACGGAACCCTTATAAGATCACTTGTTGTCCGTCTGTCTGTCAAGACCCTTTATTTCGGTAATGTGTAGAGGTATCACGTTGAAATTTTAACCGTATACTCAGGTCTACGGTCCCATGAAGTTTTGAAAAAATAAAATTTATAAGTTTAAGTAAAAAAAAGTTAAGGCCGTTTATTCACCATAAAAAACTCGAAAAAAAACTGCGCGATTCGAACCCTCAGTGGGCGAGTCTGACTCACACTTGTCTGGTTTATTTATTTATTAAATTAAAAAATGATTTGCATGGACTTGGCTTTTGGAAAAGGTGAGCCCTGAATTACATCACGCTTATTTAACTACACTATTCATTAGAGGCTTGAGTTGTACAGTTAGTGCAAGGACAGTGTACCAACTTCGGGTGGCGGCGTGAGTATCGCAAATATCAACGGGCCCTGTTAGATGGAATACTGCTCATCGACCAACCCGCATTTTAACATGCGTGATAGAATTTTCACGTCCAAACCCCCTCCACAACGTAAGCTAATAGTCCTACTAATATTATAAAGGCGAAAGTTGTGTGTATGTTTGTCACTTCATCACGCTCAAATGGCTGGGCCAATTTTTATGATCGTAGGTAGCTGATACCTTGGATTAACATATAAGGTACTTTTTATCCCGAAAAGTGCGCGGTTCCCGTAAGATTTGGTAAAAATATATAAGGGTAGGGTAGGATAGGGATAGGGTAGGGTAGTAAAATTTGCCGGGTAGGCTAGTCTCTAATACAAAAATGAATCGCTAAATGTGTAAGCGCAAATCTCGAGAACTGCTGAACCGATTTCGCTAATTCTTTTTTTTTATATTCCTTGAAGTACTAGGATGGTTCTTACGGGGAGAAAATTTTAAAAATTCCCACGGGAAAGTGGGATACACGCAAACGAAGTTGCGCGGGTTTCGCTAGTTTAATAAATTCCTTTCTCCTATATAAGTCCGGGAACATCAAGGACGGAATTTTGCGGAAATAACCCGGGCATCAGCTATTAGCAAATAAAACATAATTCTGACTCTCTCCTGGTGCCTGAAGCATCTGGTAGAGCATGTATAAAGTGGGATAGAACGACTCATACAACAAAATTAATATAATTAAACTAGCTGCCCGGCCCGGCTTCGCCCGGGTACTGTTTCGTTTTTTTTTCAATCTTTCTGAGAGATTTTCTTAATATTTTTTTCCGTAAGAACCTTAGACAGAGTATTAGAAAACTACAAAAAAAAAATCAGCCAAATCGGTCAAGCCGTTTTCATGTTATGTCGTGACAACGGAAAACGGGTTTCATTTTTATATATATAGATAAACAAAATAGTAAGAGAGTTTTAAACTAGATTTTAACGAGACGACGACGTGAATTCGAATCCAAAATGCGACGGGGAAGTGAAATTTTTCTTTATATTTTTTACCCAAAATAGTTTTTTTCTGTTTACAAGTTTCCCTCTGTTCCAGTTCTACTAACAATCAATTTGGTTTAGTAGTTTCTCATAATGTGACCCCACCTTAATAATGATGTAAAATTTGTCATGAACCAGCTTAGAGCAACGCGGGCTTCCGTCCCGGAAGGGAGTAGCCATACGAAGCGTTTCCCCTCTGTCAAAGTACAAGCCCAAATGGGCATGTGCGTTTATAAAAACCAGTTGTGCTCGGATTGCTTCCTAGACCGAGTCCAGTCGCGCAAGTGTGAACAAGTAGTGTTAAAAATGCCGAATTGCTCAGTTTTTTGCTGTAAAAAGAGGTCTGGAACATCAAATTTACAAAAAGATGGTGTGACATTTCATATGTAAGTAAATTCTAATCGTATTATTGCTATTTAATTACACTTAAACACTAAATTCGCATATTTCATTCTTAAAATTGTCGGATTAATTGTCGGATTTGTTTAGCAACATCAGGTCCGCTCGTCCGTACAAATCTCTTATCGGTCGAGCGATAAATCCGATTTCTCCCCGCCGATGGGCGACATAGTGATGTTACTGTTATATCATAATGTTTGTCGATAAATTTGGATGGCGGCTGGCGACGACTTTATTTATTCGCATGAATTCTCATGTATTAGACAAATAATTGTTATCAATGTTTTAATGTTTTTAAGTTTGAATTGTTTATAAAATAGTAATAAATGTAAAAAAAAATACTGTAAGTAAATATTATATGCCATAAAAATTTGATTTGATTGACAAAATATGATAAACACATTTTGATTTAATTATTTACTAGTCTGTTGCCCGCTACTTCGTTCACGTAAAGGGTAAGAAATAGCAGTTTTTCGATTATCCCACGGGAACCACTTATCGGACTGGGATAAAAAGTAGCCTATGTGTTAGTCTGATTTATGTAGTAAAGTTTTATTAAAATCCATTCAGTAGTTGTTGTGTGAAAGAGTAACAAATATCACACTCACAAACTTTCGCGTTTATAATATTGGTAGGATTTATCGCACTTTTTTGTGTTTACAGCTTCCCTAAGAATCCAGAATTAAGGAATATATGGAAAAGTTTTTTGCAATAATAAGCGAACCTGGGATCCCAAGCGGACCAGTGCAATTTGCACAACCCATTTTGTGTCATCCGATTTTCAAGTCCTTCCAAACAAAAGGAGAATATTAGCGGACCACACTAATATTCCACCGTTTTGGAGGAGCGCGACCACAAACATCGTGACACGAGATTTTTATACATTAGAATATCAAAAGTTGTTAGTAAGATCCTACATAAATACCTAATAATTATTATTAGAAATTAAATAATAAATGTATAACCAAGCAGTAAATAAAATTATTTAATAGTTACGTAAAATGTTTCAGTCACCTTTATTCCTTCTTCCGACATTAAAATTTATCGATATTCCTGCATGGGCCCTCGACAGTTGAGTGCAGCCCTATTTACGTTGATAACGAGGCAATGTGTGAGTTGTGAAATGTGACTATCCGTACACGTATTGTTGCTGTATTGTTTATTTTTTTATGTGTTAGTGTCGTCATTACAGTGTTGTTTTTGTATGTAAGTATGCGGAACTGCACTTGTGTGCAAATTCCCCCCCCGCAAAAAACGCCAGAACTCTTTGTATAGAGTAAAATCGCTAAGCCTACTCCCTTCCGGGACGGAAGCCCGCGTTGCTCTAAGTGAACCAGTTACCCGACAAAATTTATTTTTTATTTCAGTTTTTAATAATAAATTAATGATTTCAAGTAAATGATATAATGAGGTTATTTTGAGGTTTTAATATTTTTTAAATGAATTAACATTAGCGATTACGATTCCAAGACTTAGTGGTGTTGTTTAGTGCTGTGATAATACCTAGACTCAAGAACAAACACAAAAGCACTCGCATAAATGTTTGCCTCGAGCGGGAATCGAATCCACATCCTCTGCGGTGCTGAAAGTAGGATTACTACCAACACATCACCGGGTTGTCTAAGCGGGCTATAGGTGGCTTGAAACACTGTGCCTCCGCTAATTGGAATAAGCAAAGTCGGTGGCCAACAGGCAGCTTGAAATGATCAATCCCCATTGGAGCAACGTGGCAGAGTACGCTCTAATCTCCTTCGATTGAAGGGAACCCCGTATCCCTGTAGTGAGATGATTATGGGTTGATAATGATGATTAACTGATGATTTTTATTTTTATTTTATTTTATTTATTTATTTATTTTATAATGATGATTAACATAATTTAAGAGAGGTAGGGTTAACATATAAGAGATGTAGGGATCAGCGGATAATTCGCTCCGCATCTTTCGCAGCCCGTCCGGGGAAGGACCCTCCACCTTACACAAAATCGCAGTCAAATAGGATTGGCCTCGGCCATGTTGTGTTCCTACGGTAAGTACGGTCTCCAAAGCTGTAACGCATGAATGATACCCCAGGTATGGCAAGCGTCATCAGGCGGGCCGTATGCTTGTTTGCCACCTTAGTTGTATAAAAAAAACATTATTAATACCGCTGGGCACACAAGCAAGTTCATCTAATTGAATGTAATTGAAACATATAAAACATTCAGAAACATTATATCAAGGTTCCAGTTTATTCCGCAAAGCGCAGGTTTCTAAAATGATTTTATTTACATTAAAAACACACAAGCAACTTCGCATATCGTTGGCTGGCCAATAAAAATCAAAATGTCCAGTAATGGTATCGCAAATTGCGGCGATTGACACGTAATCCCGATTATAATCGTAAGTGAAAGCTGACCGGTTTGATGACTCATGACTACTTCGAGTCAATCAATATCTTTACTTGAGGGGCGATTTTTATGATGTGAATATTCTTTTTGCATTTTTTTTGTGATTTATCTGATGGCTCAATTGATACCGATGCTTTTTATTTACCCGACTCGAGGAGCGTATTTTTATATCACTACGATGGCAAACAAGCATACGGGCACCTAATGGTAAGCAGTCTTTGGTCTTTTGCCATGACCATGAGTATTACTAACGCGTCACCGATCCTAAAACGGGTATATACTTTTTTTCTTTTTTTATGCCACAAAGGTGGCAAACAAGCTTACGGCCCGCCTGATGGTAAGCATCACCGTAGCGTATAGACGCTTGCAATGCCGGTGGTATCACTCACGGGTTGCCAACCCTCCCAACCCCCCAAGTGGAGCTCTGGAGACCTTACTCACCGTAGACAACATGGCCGAGACCAATGCTATTTGGCTACGATCTTCTGTAAGGTGGAGTTCCTTCCCCAGACGGGCTGCTCCAATTTGAGCGGATTAAACATAAAATAAAATAATTTAATTTGCAAGTAAATTTACAGGAAATACTTTCGCACGTCAATTTTTTTTTCCGCTGTGCCCTACCTCTATTATATTATAGGCTTTTATTGTTTGTTATTTTTATTTTTAATATTGCTGTTATCTCATATTTTATCAACATTTTTGATTGGATTATAGTTTATATATTGAATTATATTTCAAAACAAATTAAAATTTTTAAAAAACGTTTTTTTTTGCATTATAATAGCAAAAATTTGTGCCATACAATGTGGACTTCTCGAGTGCCTGACTGACAGGTTTGGGCGTTGATCAGTCAGTCAATCATTCGTTATTGTAGTCATAAAGAAATAAGGTTTCCTAGCTAACAAAGCCTTAGCAATATTGTGTAATTACAAAATAATTATATTTGCAATTAAAACACATTTCTCAATTATTTCGCAATTAATAAACATTTAAATGAATTTGTTTGATGTAAATATTTGTTGATTTTCAGAACATTAATTTATGTGATTATAATTAATTATTCAATATTACATTAATTACTTTCTGCTACACTAGTTTGTAACTTTAACTGTTTACTGTTTCACTTGCATTGCAAATAACATAACCATTACAATATTGGTACAATAATTTTAATTACACATTAGAGACTTAAGTTAAGTTATCTCCTTTTTTCTTCTTTAATTTGACAGTGACCGCTATAATATCATGTGGCATTATTTTAAAACAAGAGATTTTAAATAGTGGCGGATGTAAGGACGCGCGGAGATAGCTTACTAAGTGACTCGTTTGTTCTTCTTTGTCATAAAAAAAATTTGCTACAAGTCAAACCTAAACAATAAAAAAAAAAATGCGGTTCTATGCTCGTAATAATTTGCTCTTGTAAGAGCGATTGAGATTGAGTCTACATTTTTACTGTGTTTATTACGGGAATTAGACCTATAGGTATAAAAAGAACACAAACCATCGAATAAAATACTATAAATTCATTATTTCAATAAGACGCGATTTGTATCGACAAAAACTCGGTCGGCCAAATACGATAACTTTAAATAAACAACAAAAGTTATATGCATACAGAGTCTCATATATATGTATTAGAATCAGGTTTTGCGTAGCCCAGTAGCGGTGGCCGCGGTCCATTTATATGGCACGATACGATCACGATTCGACGACGAATTACCGGCACTAAATTATTTTTTTTATACCACAAAGTTGGCAAACATGCATACGGCACGCCTGATGGTAAGCATCATCGCAGCCTATAGACACTTGCAATACCGAGGGTATCACTCACGCGTTGCCAACCCTCCCAACACCCCCAAGTGGAGCTCTGGAGACCTTACTCACCGTAGGAACACAACATGGCCGAAACCAATGCTATTTGGCTACGATCTTCTGTAAGGTGGTCCTTCCCCAGACGGGCTGCTCCGTTTTGAGCGGATTATCCGCTGTGCCCTACCTCTCTTGACTAAAACTAATATCATTTATTTAGACTAGCCCTTCACAGACACTTTCTCTATTAGTCACTTACAGCTTGTTTATGTACCTACTTAATTAAATTAACTTCATATTTTCTTGGTTAAAAGTATTAAAGTGCTCCTACAGCACTTCTAAGTTCTATCCTAAGAACAGTACTATATCATCTACAAAAAAAAAACTTTACTAAATATGCACACAATCATTAAATATTGCTAGTTGGTTCAAAGTAACTTTAAAATAAAAATCACAATTAAAAAATGAATTATAATATCTCATATATTTTTTTGTTCTTATAAAAAAATGTCGTGAGGTGTAAAAGAGACGTTGAAACTGGTTTTTATTAGCACACGGCAGTGGCCGAGAGGATGCTGGCACCACAGAGAGCTCCGTTATTACTTACGGGTCCCGGGTTCACTTCCCGGCTCACGTCTACACTTTGAGGAATACGATTACCATCTATGGTTGTTATGCTCTATATTGGCTTCTCAAACTTTGGTTCCAATTTCGACACATTTTCTTCTCACTATGCTATGCTATTCGAATAATTTATTTTTAAGTCAATTAAAAAAAAGTACCTTCGAATCTGCCGTCTGATCAGGTGGTAGGATAAGAAAAGACGATTCTAATTGTAATATGCCTATTTGAATGAAAATATTTTGTATTTTGTTTCAGGGTTTCTTTTATAACAGAGGGTAACACACGAGTCAGCGCGTCACCTGATGTTAAGCAATCACCGCAGCCCATGGACATCTACGACTACTAATCTTGGATGCGTTGCCCACCTATGAAGATATGAAAAAGAAGGAGAAAGGAAACAGCAAGTAGGAAGCAGGACAGGTATTATATAGGCTTCCGACCCTTTCATACACATGGACCTAGAAAAAAAGGCAGACACCATCACTAATACGAAAAAGTTCACCCATAGTAAGCCACCTCGCGTATACCTACGTACGAACCGGCCGGCTTACTATGGTGTGAATGTTTGCGTGCCGGTCAGCCATTTCACACTCACACATAGTTACGCTGCCATTAAGGTGCTTCAATTCTTTCTTAGCAAGATTCCGTCCGCCTTTTTTTCTAGGTCCATGGGTTGATACGATGATATTTACTGCCTTAGTTGACCCGTTCATTGGTACATTACAAAGTAACTTTTTCAATTTTCTTTTTGCATTAGGGAAGTTAATAAAATATAACATAAAATTATAAACGATATGCAAAAAAAGTAATGGAATCACTCAATCGAACTACTTCACGTGGATATTATGTGAAAGGGTGATACTGCCCCGGTTGAAGCCCATTTACAAGCCACTACCAGTTCATAATAGTAGCTAGGTTCTATCGCCTAGAAAAATGACAAATGACATATATGTAGGTAATACTTTAGTTATCAGTCAGTCAGCAGAGAAATCTGACGAAGCAAGAATTAATTTTTTAAGTAACTCTAATGACATTTCAACGAAATGCCATCGAATACTAAACGTATTTTTTAAAAATTAATTTTCGTTTGAAAATAACAATTGAGAAAACTTAATTGGTTCTTCGTTTGGGGTACCAGGCTTTTCTGCAGCTGACTGTACATAAGTACTTTAGTCATTTTTAGCTGTGTACGAATATTTGTACACTTTTAAGTTGCAACAACATTTACTTATATAACCTACTAGCTTTTCCCCGCGGCTTCGCTCGCGTTAATTTTATGACATAGATCTCGTTTGACAACAAAACAACCCTTGACTTGTGGCGCCATCTGTTGGCCGATACAGCGCCCTCTATAGTAAAAATTTTTTTTCCCCATCGGAATGACATACTTTCACGGGACGGGACAAAAAGTCTATGTTGGGCTCTGTACCCCTGACAATATGTATGCAAATTTTCATAATGGTCGGCTGCTTAGTCAAGCCGTGAAGGAATAACAAACAAACAAACAAACTCACTTTCTCATTTATAATATTAGTAAGGACTTTTGTTTGCTTGTATTTATTGCACTCTCGTAATACCTAGGTTTTAGACAACGACGACAAATGTCTAACCTCACTTTAATTCAAATTATCCATATAAGCCGTCGTCGGCCCCGGCTGATGTCGATGGATTTCAGGCGGCTCGTAAACGGCCTCTACCAATCCGCATTCTAGCAGCGTGGCAGAGTATGCTCTAACCCTTTTCGATTGAAGGAAAACCAGTATGATTATTAGTTGATATGATATCTATTTAAAGTTTGTAAATGTTGTTGGTTTTACACTTTTTTTTAAATTAATTATTTTATTTAAATAATATCATTAGCAAAGTAAAATACGTCGAACTAAACGTGCTAATTAATCATTAAAATTAAATAAATATAATCAATTTAATAAACACATTTACATACTTAATTACGTATTTTTGAATATTGATAGAGTTTCATGCGGCATTTCTACTCAATAAGTCATCGATACTAATATTATAAATAGGAAGTTTCTGTGTTTGTGTGATTTTACTACTATAGATAAATAATTATGCAGGCACAATCTCGCTAAAATTATCAAAAAGTTTAAAAAACCTAATAAACCATATACATATATAAAAACATATTCAAAATTCAAAGTCCTGACTGACTTATATACTTAACTATATCAACGCACAGCCCAAACCGGGGGTCTAGAGATTCCAAATTTGGAACGTAGGTTCCTTACGACGTCTAGGGGTGTTCTAAGAAAGGATTTTTCAAAACTCCCACGGGAAAGCGAGATATACGCAAACGAAATTGCGAGGGGACGCACAGCCCAAACCGCTGGGTCTAGAGATGCCAAATTTGGGACGTAGGTACCTTACGACGTCTAGGGGTGTTCTAAGAAAGGATTTTTCAAAATTCCCACGGGAAAGCGAGATATACGCAAACGAAGTTGCGAGGGTTTCACTAGGGTTACATAAAATTATTGAATACTAGCGAAACCTGCGCAGCTTCGTTGCCGTATATCTCGCTTTCCCGTGGGAATTCAGGAAAATGCTTGTACGTATTATACAGTTATAAACCTGAATCACTCACGCAGTATGGCATCTCTGTCTAACAGTAATATCTTGTTTAGGTGACTTATTACGTATTTAATTCTATTGTAAGGTGCATTGCATGTTGTACCCACATTAAATTCAATATTTTTATAATACAGCGTACAGTAAAACAAAATTGTTTTTGTTGCGCTGATATTCATTTTGTTTAACTAAATGTAACGTTTTATAAATAAATAAATAAAATAACTCTATCTATTGCCGAAAACTGTATTAAAATCCTTTGAGTAGTCTAAAAGGTCTAAAAGAACATACAGCGGGAACGACTTAATTTTATACTATGTGATATGTTTAATATACGGCTGACGTACCTGCTAAAGTTTGAGAACCTGTGTGACATGGTATTCCATGAAAAAATATAGGCATACGTGGCCCATTCATGTCACGTCCTATGAATTTTTGTTGCACTAAACCCCATGACTTTGCCATCAAACTTATCGTTACAACCTCTACCATACACAAGTCTTCTGTAATAGTTATTATGACAGGCCTGGTAGTCGAGTGGCTGGCAATGGTCGCTTTATCTCGAGGGCCGCGGTTTTGAATCCTGTGCCAGGCAAACAAATTGTGTGAATGACCATCCAGCGTTTCCACGTCTCTGCCCGGCTGACTGGGCTGCCATCCATACATAATTCCGGCGGCGGTCGAGCGTGCTCCATATTTTGTCTGTTTGCCTTGGACTGGGCGTTTTCTATGCATAATAAGAATTTACAAAAAAAAGTCATCATATCATATCAACCCATAATCATCCCACTGCTGGGATACGGGTCTCCCTTCAATCGAATGTGTCTCCCTGCCACGCTGCTCCAATGCGGATTGGCAGAGGCCGGTGTTTTCAAACCACCCTAAGGCCACCGACTTGACTTAACGACTGTCATCCATCGACAACAGCCGGGACCGACAACTTAACGTGCCCTCCGAAGCACGGAGAAGCTCGAGATAACAAAACCCATCTAAACGCTGGCTAGGGTTGACGTCGCTTAACTTACGTGTTCATATTAGAGTGCGACATACAGCGACGCCATCGAGCTCCTCACAAAAAAAAAATAAAAATAAAGAATTATGTATATTTATCAACAATCTAGTATCCACAGTATAAACTTAGTTGCTTACTTTGGTACTTCTTCTTCTTCTTTAAAAGCATGTATTCGCCCGCCGTTGGGCAAATGCTCCATGTGGTGCGGTTTTTTGTGGTTCTCACCCACGTCGTAGCGAGTTCCTGCGTGATATCGTCTGTGCATCTGGTAGGTAGTCTGCCTACACTACTTCTTCCCAGTCGAGGTTTCTGTTCGAGAACGCATTTTTTATAACACTAAGGTTGCAAACAAGCATTCAGCCGCCTGATGGTAAACGGTAACTGTAACCTATGGAGGCTTGCAACACCGGGGGTGTCACTCGCGCGTTGCCGACCCTGTAAAAATCTTAATGTCCCTTTTGAAGAACCCTATATCATAGTTATTATATTAGCATTTGCTTCATCTCTCATCGGCTCTGCGGAACATTACATTTTAAGTAAAAATTGAAGAAAAGTGAATAAATCTTTCGAATCGTTACTTTACAAATAATTTCCTTGAATAAATTTTCTCCAAATATACAAAACTCAATCATTTATTGATTCGCCCAAATCGTTGCGAGGTTGGCGAGTTTTTTCGATAATTTTTAATCATGGAAGCTCTGACGGAATTACTAGGGTTTGAATATATCAGGAACTTGGACGAATTAATCAGGTAATAATATTTCTTATATTTTGTTTTGCATACCTATTAATTTTGAGTACTGCTGCGCCACCTACCTTTGCTTTATCATTGTATTTTTCTTACTGGTTGCCTGGAAGAAATTGCCTAGCGATAAGGCCGCCCATTGTTACTTTTGTTAATGAATTTATTTATGTATTTTTATGTTGATTTTGGTGCAATAAAGAGTATTTATTATTATTATTAAATAAGAAGTGATCTTGAAATCACTACGCATCGGTCTCGACTGTTGTCGATAGATATCAGTCGTTAAGTCATGTCAGTCAGTCAGGTGGGATAACACTGATGAACCACACAGCGCAGAGAGCACATTCGGGCTCGTTCAGATGATGCAAAGTCGCCGCTGCACGATCGCCGCGCTGTGACATTCGCATCTTCAGAACGAGCTTAAAAAAAAGAAAAGATTTAATTTCATTTAATAAAAGACTACTAAATGTTCCGTTCATCAATAAATTTAAATAATTACAATTCACAGCATGTCTATATTTAGGCATGATGTCATGTTAACATATTTCTGTACACGGCAACACAAAGTGGTACGAGTATATAGATATGCATACAGATAAACCAGCGGTGCCTGCGACTCTGTCCGCGTTGATTTTCGATATGAGCAAAGTAAGTCCCTTCTACTCATCCCCTCTCTACTCCTCTCTTCCCCTCCCTTTATCTCCCTATCCTCTCTCCAGAGCAAAAAGTTTCAATAAAATTAAAATAATAAATTCCCTATACAAACTAGCACCCCCCCCACCCCTTTCATCCCTTTATGAAGTGATTTTCGGGATAATACTTCCCGTCCCGTCTGTATGACAACCCGTCATATGTGCCTGTATTGAACCATCAATGCTGCAGAGTAGGTACAGGTACATATTATTTATTTTTTTAATTATCATTTTTTTAGATCACACTGTTAAAAACATGTTTGAATAGTTTTCAGAAACTTTTAGGTCACGCTCCAAAGTGTACCTACTTGCCACGGTTAAATGACCTAACTTCAAACTCAAGCATCTTATTCTGAAGTTCCAAGAACCTAGATTTTCTAGAGATACCTTTGCCAGAACTTAGGCAGTACTATGAATGATACTGACTTAGAAATTCATATCTTTATGGACGCCGGGGTAGTGTCTAAGACTATTTTATCTTAGGATTTCTCTTTGTACAGTCAACCTATGAAAGAGGTGATCAGGGTAGAAAAATAGGAACAAATTAATATTATTATGTTATTAATGTAATCATAGTTATGAAACTTTGTAATTTTATTACATAATAGTAAATGCCTCGCAACTTCGTTTGCGTATACCTCGCTTTCCCGTGGGAATTTTGAAAAATCCTTTCTTAGTGCTCCCCTACTTTATAAAAGGAACCCCTGTGCAAAAATTTAAGTTTCTAACCCTTATAGTTTAGGCCCTGCGTTGATATGTCAGTCAGTCAGTCAATCAGTCAGCGTCACTGTCTGTAACTGTTACTATTTACTGTACTTGTTTGTGTTTTGCAAATAAAACGAATTCTATTTATCTAAGAATACTAATCTTTCTGTATATAATAAAAGAGTAGACCCCGATATGTCTGTACTTTGAACATATTTGGCAAAAATGGAGAGGGAACAGTTAGAGAAAGGTAACAAAAGCGAAAATTTTTGGATTTTTTTGTCTGTCTGTCTGTTTGAAAGCGCACATCTTCTAAGTCACTGAACAAATTTAAATGCTGTTTTCACAGAAAGATAGAGCTCCGTTTCGAGCAGAATATAGGCTTTGTTTCATTTAAATCGCATGTCAGGAAAATTAGTTATTTTCACGCGGAGTGTCGTCGCGGGTAACAGCTCGTTGATTAAATCTCTTCATGCAATATTTAGAAAACTTAATCATATTGACAGTCCTAACCTCTTTCAATGGAATATACACAAAATTATATACTTACTACTCGAGACAAACACATAATGCCATCATATATGTTTACGTTTGCCTGAAAATCGAACCCGCGCCCTCCGATGCCGAAGGTAGACTCACTATAACCACCAGACTGTCAAAAGCCTTAATCAATTATTATTCCAAAGAGAAATTCGCCTTAAAATAGAAATGTTTATAATAACAGCTTATAGTCGTGTCTAATCTAAAATCTCAAATAAATTATTCACAACAAAACAATACCAATTTATCTCCTATAGACAATTATATACTACGCGTAGTTCGGTAGTAGACACCCACTTTTGTTAACCGGTCACAAACTTATACTATCAATACTGCTACGGCCTTATACCTTAATATAATAAGCCTAAGTTTATTTTGGCTTGTGTAATATACTGTTAAGTTGGTAGTAACACGTCGTCGGCTTGGCTTCGTTGAAAGGGCATCGGGACAGGACGAAGGTAACTGTTTCATAGGTTTACTTTGCTTTAAATTGAAATTTTGTTGATTTAATATATTTTAATGGCTTCAATAGTTCAAAACTTTTATTCAGAGAATTCTATAAACACGTTCGCTTGTCAGAGTGTACATAATATAATGTTAAATGATTTCTGTAATTTACTCTATGAATAACATTTTAGGAAAGAAAAACAATATGACCACCGGTAACAGAAATGGCGAAAGAAAACCAGGCCTTTTTTGTCATTTAAAAATATATCGTTTTTAACTTTACTTTTACATATGCCCATTTTGCTTGTTTCCAAAGCGGTAGCTTATAAAGTAGTTTATATTATACTAATTTATTTATAAAAATTGTAAATGAGTTGAAAAAGTGACTGTAAAGGTCTAGTCTCTGAATAAATTATATGAGTTTGAGTTTATTGACTGTAATTTGCGCAGTCCCATTCCCAGTAGCCTATGCTGTACCACTTCGCATAGCGACCATCTCAACGAGCGAGAGAAACGCGACGAGTCCGAATGAAAATCGCCGCGATGAAATCGCGCCGTGTGTTGACACGTTATAAGACATAGGTGGCACCACGATATTATCGTCGCGATTCACATCGACATAAAGTATGGACAAGCTGTCCGGTACTGAGGTTTTGCGGCATTGCGATGGTACACATGCACACCACCACCTATCAGTCAGTTGCGAGCGAGCGACAGAAGCAGTTGTGTCCAATTGACAAAAAACATCTGTTAAAAAAAAAGACAAAAAACAATTGATAATGCGATCGATTCACTCGCTCGTGGAGATGGTCCTTTAAATGGCTTGAACAGTTTAATTGTAATACAAAATAAAAATAATCATAACCACTTAGAATATCAATCAAACAAACAAATCGTACAGACAGACATGATATTAACGACGTAGCAAATTACATATACATCCGTCCATAAACTCCAGACGTCGATTTATGGTGAACCGTCCAATTTCCGGAGTACGCTTGGCCATGATGAATTGTTTCCGATCTTTACACTCTATTTAGGGTCGGGTTATATCTAAACTAACAGATACGGTGTCTAAGACCAGTATTTATGTAGTAAATAGACCTAAATACTCCGTGGTGTAATGCTCGACAATCGAGGCTAAACCTTCTTCTATTATGGGAACCAGAACAAGGATATATAATTGTAAATATACTTACTTGTAATAATAAAAAGCACCCAGACTCGAGAAAACAAATGTTTGCCCCGAACGAAAATCTAACCCGCGCCTTCTGGTACGGAAGGATTATTAGTACTAATACCCCACCTACGTTTTGTTAATACGTGCAAAAATGCCAAAGCTTTCTAGTATTGATCATCTCTGAGCTAAATCGCTGATAGATGAAGTTAAAGGTTCCATTTACTACAGAACGCTAAAGACTCTTATTTTCACCCTTTTCCCTTGATATCTATGATGTTAGTCAACGATTTTTCGATTACTCATCTCACCACAACACTTCATGGTTGTTCCCCTCTGACACACATGAATGCCATCTCACAGTAGCCTTCATAATTAATGATACTCGTTCAAACCACCCCTAATGGCCGTTGTATCATATCAATGTTAATTAATCGAAAGAAAATGTTTCCTTGTTATGATACAATAAATTGGAGTAATTAGTTAAAAACGATTAAACGATTGTAAAGAGATATTCAAATTTTTTGACGATTAATTAATAACCCTTTATGTAAACGCCCAAGGGTCTACCATGAACTTATTTCTGCCCACTGGACTGTAAATGGGTTGGCTCGACCGGGGGCAGTACCTACCTGAGTTTTCCAAGAAGAATATTTTTCTTCTTCCACTACGGACAACTGAAGGTGACATTTCCGGACTCTATTAAGAACGGTTTCTGGATATTTTGGAAGAATGGTCACAATACCAATAATTTTCTTACAAATTTTTCATCATCATACCGACAAATGTGAAAGACTCTGAAATCATCAGCTCATATCAGCCATACTAGCATTTGGGTCTATATCATCCAAAGAGCTTAGAATATAGTCAGCCACGATTTATAGCCAGTTCGATTGAGGACGAGTGGAATTTAATCATGTTCTCGCAGTGAAGTTATCTGTATCGTCGTATTCCATCAACTGTATCACCTTTAAATAAACTAAATAAAGTTTTACAACACCTTATATTTGCTTCAACTCGTATTTGGCAATCAAGTTACATGCTAACATAACGTTTCCAATTATTGATGATGTCTGAAACGGGTATACAGAAGCCGGAGGCTACACAAAGGCGTCGTGTATAATGCCATAGCATAAACATAGCACAGAAGAGCAACTTCAAAGTCGGTAGAAAGATAAAACAACGTATTTTTGTCCATTTTATTTTAGTTTTTTGGCAACAGTTTTTTTTTTGCCATCATGCAAGGTTGAGACAATCCCACCATACATTACGACCGATGTGTCTTTTGTAATGCCAGAACCAACAACGGCAACCTCAGATTTACAATAGGCAATGAAGCTTATTGACGTAGTACACAACGTAAAGAGTTCTGAAAGGACCAAAACAGGTGAGAGGTTTCATTTTAAGAGAGGTAGGGCATAGCGGATAATCCGCTCAAATCCCGTCTGGGGAAGGACCTCCACCTTACAGAAGACCGTAGCCAAATAGCGTTGGTCTCGGCCATGCTGTGTTCCTACGGTGAGCGGTAGGGGTGGTTGGGAGGGTTGGCATCGCGTGAATGATACCCCCGGTATTGCAAGCGTTTATAGGCTGCGGTGATGCTTACCATCAGGCGGGTCGTATGCTTGTTTGCCACCTTAGTAGTATAAAAAAATCCAAAATATAAGGGTCGTGACTACATGATGGATGATTGATCATCATCATCTCAGCCACAAGAAGTCTACTGCTGGACATGACCGTGGATGATTAACACAAACTAAATCCCATTTTTTTATATTAAAATAGGTAAAAAGTGTTATCATGATAAAAGACTTAAACCTATTATTTTTGCATTTTAATACACAATTTTTAATGAAGTTTATATATCGTATTTATTACGCTTTTAAAATTAGCACCGTAAAACGGTAACTCTTAAAATAAAATTATAATCTTCCTCAAATCAAATTGAAATTTTACGATCGAGTTTATCGAGAATAAAATATTGAATATAAAAGTTTAAAACTATATAAACGCTTCTTTCTTTTTGTGTGCTTCCCGTAATTTGAGGCGCTCGGTCGCAAGTTAAGCAATGTGTGGCCTAGTCAATGTTTGGATGGGTTTCGTTATCTCGAGCTTCTCCGTGCTTTAGGGGTGCACGTTAAGCTGTCGATTCTGGCCGTTGTCGATGGATAAAATCGTTTAAGCTAAGTCGGCAGTATTTTTTTTTTATACCGCAAAGGTGGCAAACAAAGCATATGGCCCTCCTGATGGTAAACATCACCGTAGCTAAATAGCATTGGTCTCGGCCATGTTGTGTTCCTACGGTGAGTAAGGTCTCCAGAGCTCCACTAGGGGTGGTTGGGAGGGTTGGCAACGCGTGAGTGATACCCCCGGTAGGTATAGCAAGCGTCTATAAGCTACGGTTACGCTTACCATCACCTTAGTGGTATAAAAAATGATAGTCCTTGAAAAAAAATCAAATTCAAAATATTTTTATTCAAATGGGCCTAATATAAGCTCTTTCGAATCGTCACAATTTTTTCCTACCACCAGTTCAGACTGCAGAATTGTGCTAAGAAGAAACTGGCAAGGAACTTAGCACTTGCTCTTTTAAAATGGTATCAATTACAATGACAGTGATGGTTCTGCGGCAATGGGTAGGCAATGGTCACCAGGAACCATATACCGGAAAGGAAAACGAGGTTTGCTTCTTTTAACATCAATGGACTGTATTTATTCTTGAGTACTATTTCTATCTTCATTTAAAACAATACTATTTCTTTCTTGGTAGTGTAGCTCGGTGTTGTTCACTCTCTGAAGAGCTGTGTTGGACTGTGACAGTACCGAGCTACCCTGACATATTTATAGCCAATATTTGGCCCTCATGCGGACCAATCGGAGGCGAGATAATTTTCGTGTAATTTGCGACAATTTCCGACGACATTTCGGGCAAAAAGTCACTACGTACATATTGCTTATTGCGCTCTACATTCTACAATTAGTAACTTATAACTCCATATTCGTGGTTATTCTAACTAACTAACACGCTGTTTCCATATAAGCGATATATTAACAGTAACTACACAGGGAGGGTAGCTGTGGTTTAGTAAACAGTTAAAATCGTTGCTCTACAAAAATATTTTTTTAATTATTTATTATTAAAGTTTATAGCTATTTATATATGTATTAGTGTAGTTTACAACATTATCTACCTGTGACCAGTGCAGTTTTCCCTAAATTATTTCCTTAAAAATGGATAACTTACAACATTGTGTATTCGACATGATGGAGAATTTTAATTCCAAGATGGCGGATTTCCAATCACAACTGCAAAAGGCAAATTCCACTGCACAAACAACACCCACAATAACATCACTCTCATCAGATTTTATGGCCTTCAAGGACTTTGTTGCGGCATCTTTTAAGAGTATACAGGAGCAGTTCGTGGTGATTGCTCGGCAGCAGGATCAATTGGAATCACACAGTCGCCGCAAAATACTTTTACTCCATGGTATCGAGGACAGCAAGTTAGATGCTACTGCGCAGGTTGTAAACTTGGTTCGAGATAAGCTGAACATTCCTGATTTCACTGAGGCGCACATATCCCGTTGTCATAGGACAGGTCGTTCCAGCCTAGACAAACCGAGACCTATTCTTTTTAAACTTAAGGACACCAGCATCAAGAGGAAGGTTTGGTCTGCTAAAACTAAGCTTAAGGGATCTGGTATCACCCTGTCGGAGTTCCTAACCAAGACTAGGCACGACGCCTTCATGGCTGCCCGTCGTAATTTTGGAGTTTCAAGATGCTGGACTCGTGACGGGCAGGTTACAGTGTCCTCATCAGACGGAAAGAGGCATATTGTGTCCAGCATTGCCGATGTAAATCGTCTCGTCGCGCTGCTGCCTTCAACGGAGGCGCCTGCGCCCGTGACACTTCCTGCGGCCAGTTCTGGTAGTACTTCCGACGGCCCTTCGACTTCCAAAATTGCTGCTGTGCGATCTAAGCGTGTGTTGAAAAAGTGATAATAAAAAAGTATTTCTTTATTCGTCGGTGATCCAGCTGATATTCTAATGTAATACTTTTCGACCCTCATAGTTTCTTTTTATCCGAATTGTGAGCTCTTCTAGCCGGTGCGGTAGATATTTAATGGTAATTTGTTGATATCACTTGAGGGTAAGTCATTTACTTATATTATTTCAAACACATTTCAAATTTCATTTCAATGTAACTTTATAAAATATCCAATTTTTTGTCGTTCTGACTGACAGCCGGCTCACTGACATTACATGTTGACGTTGACTTATAGTTTCTTCTTCTTTTTTTCACTGGCAACCGCTTATATGTTTCATAGTTTTGTTTTGTTATTTTTAACTTTTTTTTTTTTTGTTTTGCAAAACTGCTATTAATACGTTCATCTAATAATGTTATACCTCAAATGCTACTGGCGGGTAGATATTTAAAAATACGTGCCTATTTTTATAGGTCTGCACTTTTAGAGATTTTATATTTTTAAATTTATCTATTATTATTATTTTATTTTTTATTATTTATTGTATTTCATGTTTCAATGATGAGTGATGATGATGATGAGTTACTAAACTATCAATATTTTTCCGCGTCTTCTTCTTCTTGTAATGATATAAGTTTTCACAGTCTCACAATACCCCTTAAGGAGACGTTAGAGGGTAATTTTTCTCATTACCCTAAAAATTTTAATGTGGTTCACATTAATGCGCAGAGCATTCCCGCGCACTTCACTGATATGATCGATTCGTTTGATGTAAAAAACGTTCATGCAATTCTTGTTTCTGAATCCTGGCTTCGTCCTTCCCTGCCTTCTACTTCTTACTCCCTGCCAGGATTTCAGTTAATTCGCAATGATCGTGTGGGAAAAGGAGGTGGTGGTGTGGCTATTTACTTACGTGCACAAATTCCTTTTAAAATTGTATTATCCTCTCATGTCACGAATCTTTCTAATGAGGCTGAATATCTATTTATTGACGTCTCCCTTTCTCACTCTCATACACTTCTTGGTGTACTTTATAGTCCATCTTCTACTATTAATTATTTTCCTTCTTTTGAAATTCTTCTTGAAAATCTCATACCCTCCTTCGACCACACGATTCTCATGGGCGATTTTAATACGTGCCTGCTTAAAAATGACCATCGTTCAACTTCCCTTCAGTCTATTGCTACCGCTTCCAATCTATCCATACTGTCTCTTGATGCGACTCATTTTTCTCCCGGCTGTAAAGCCTCTCTTCTCGACCTTATTATGGTTTCTTCTCCCTCGCACGTAGCTCTTCACGGCCAGTGCTCGGCTGATGCTTTCTCTTTTCATGATCTTATCTTTCTCTCATATAAACTTCGCCCACCTAAACCTAAACCTAAGATACTTATGCAGCGCAATTTTGGTGCCGTCAACTTGGAATCCTTACGTGAGGATGCGCGCGACATTGATTGGTCTGCGATAGGGAAAATTCGAACTGTTGATGAACAAGTGGACGTGTTGACCTCAAACTTAATTAGACTGTACGACGTTCATGCTCCTATTCGTCCAGTGAGAGTTAAACATCTCCCAGCTCCCTGGTTGACTGAGGAAATTAAAAGCCTTATGAACAGGAAAAACATTGCCAAGCGTAAATACAAGGCTAATCCGCATCAGTTTCGCGATTTATATATTCGAGCCCGTAACATCTGCAATAGGAAGTGTAGAGAAGCACAAAGACGCCATATTCATAGCTCAGTCCAAAATGGTGATCCAGCTAAAGTCTGGAAGTTTTTGAAATCTCTCGGTGTTGGTAAAAATAATCACAGCTTGTCTAAAAATGTTGACATTGATGGACTTGCTAACCATTTTTCTTCTTCATCAACTTTCGACCCCAGCATTAAAGCTGCCACTTTAGGTAATATTTCTTCCTTACCAACTCCTGATTATTCTCCTTTTCTTTTCGCTGCATTTGCTGAGGGTGATGTTGAGAGGAGTATTAAGTCTGTAGTCTCGAACGCCGTAGGAGATGACAGCATTAGTCGTAATATGATTCTCCCAATCCTTGACATTGTCCTTCCAACTATCACTGAGATCTTAAATAATTCCATTTTTTCCGGTGTATTTCCTTCAGCTTGGAAGAATGCTTATATTGTTCCCGTACCTAAAAAATCGAATCCTTTATCGTTCTCTGATTACCGTCCCATTTCCATCCTACCTTTTCTTTCTAAAGTCCTTGAACGTTTAGCCCATCAGCAGCTTTCGTATTTCCTTAATAAAAATAATATCCTTAATCCTCTCCAGTCTGGCTTCCGTCCCGGTCATAGTACGACTACGGCTTTAGTAAAAATCACGGATGATATACGTCTTAATATGAATGATTCGCATCTCACTGTTCTATCTCTATTAGATTTCAGCAATGCATTTAATACGGTAGATTTTGAAATACTAATAAAGCTACTTTCTTCTCTCAACATCTCTTCCTCAGCAGTTGACTGGTTTCATTCTTACCTGTATGGGCGACGGCAGCGTGTGCGCATCGAAGATTCTTTCTCTTCTTGGTGTAGCACTGCTGCCGGCGTGCCTCAGGGTGGCGTGTTATCTCCACTCCTTTTTTCACTGTTTATAAATTCTATTACTTCTGATCTTCGCTCCTCTTATCACCTATATGCAGATGACCTTCAAATTTATACACACGCGCCTCTGGGACAGTTGTCGAATGCGATCTCCATAATTAATGACGACCTCTTGCGTATTTCCGAATGGAGCAGCTGTCATGGCATAATCGTTAACCCAGCTAAAACACAGGCTATTATAATTGGTAGTTCCCGCCTTATCTCCAAGATTGACTGGACATGTCTTACACCAGTTATTTTTAATGGATCCGTCATACCTTATGGTGATTGTGTTAGAAATTTAGGTGTAGTCATGGACAAAACTTTATCTTGGTCACCACAAATTGCCGAGGTTAGTAGAAAACTATTTGCTTCTTCGTATTCCCTGAGGCGACTGCGAAATTTTCTACCCATTGACACCAAGATTGCGCTAGCACAAACCCTGCTATTTCCCATTCTCGATTATGCTGACTCATGCTATCTCGATGTCACTGAAGTACAGTTAAGCAAACTTGAGCGCCTCCAGAATTTTTGCATTCGCTTTATATTTGGACTTCGTAAGTATGACCATGTTTCTGATTTTCGGATTCAACTTAAGTGGCTTCCCATCAGACTGCGCCGTAATTGGCATATTGTCTGTTTTCTCTACTCTATTCTCTTTAGTCCCACTACTCCCTCGTATCTAAAGGAACGGTTCACTTATCACAGCGCGGTAAGCGACCGTTCTTTGCGTAGTACCCTTGCTCTTCGCCTCATGACCCCTTCGCATACTCTAAAATTTTATTCAAAATCCTTCTCAGTTGAAGCTGTACGCCTTTGGAATGCTCTGCCTGTACACATTCGTAATGCACAAACTCATTGTTCTTTTAAAAACCAGGTCAAAAACTATTATTTGTCCTTAAACACCTGAACTTTCTCCCTTCTTTTTTGTGACTTCGTCTGTTTTCACTTTCTTCTGCATCATTTCTCTATTTGGTTATAGTATATTTTATATGTATTTATTAAGTATAATATATACATAATATATATTTTATTTATTATTATTATATGTTGTATGCTTTTATAATTAATATTATTGTAATTTATCGCCGATTGGGGCCCATAGGGACGCGCCCGCAACTGTGGGTGTTTTGCGGACGCGTCTGTATGGACCTAGCCCTTAATTATTATTGTATTTTTTTTTTTTTTTTAAATCATATTATGTTTTATTATTGTTTCTAATTAAGTTTTTGTAAAATTTTGCGCCACCTACCTGTTATTTTTCAATTTTATTTCTCTACCCTAAGGTCGTCTGGAAGAGATTGCTTTAGCGATAAGACCGCCTGTTGTACTTTACCTACATGTTTGTACTTTTAATTTGTTGTTTTTTTTTTGGTGCAATAAAGAATATTGTATTGTATTGTATTGTAAAACTAATATCCGAAATAAACACGTAAATCTTAAATTATACATGCAAAACGTAAAAGTTGATACGAAATTGACCAATAACGTCGTATTCTTAACGTTTACAGCGCTAATGTTATTGATCACACTACATACTCTATGACGAAACCAACCTTTTACACATTAATTGTTAACTATCCGTACATATTCAAGACAGTAAACACACAAAACAATTGAAGATCATAAGCCAAAATTATTACCAATTTCATTTACTAGCGCCACGGCAAGATTTTACAACTCAGGTGGACGAAAATCTAGGAGCGCTGCTCTAGGCAAAACTTTGGAACTAAAATCCTATACGTGTATATCCAATCGTACACGTAAATAGTGCACGTAAATATTGAAAATATCCATGTTACATCTAATTACGTAATCTAATTAGCTTATTCTAATGTAAAACAAAGGTATTTAAACCTAAACTAAATAATCACATAATTCCGATTATCGAAGTGTTCAATAGAACCGTAAAACTAGGGTAAAACATAATTAAAACATAATCAATTTATTTATTTACAAAATCGGCTCGTGTCCGCAACAGACAGAAAATATAAAAGAACACAAAACTTGAATCATATTTACGGTTGCTCACCATTTTCATTGGTCGACTGATCTGTAACTAATTATTCTATGGCTGTGGTCCGGTATATTGTGATAGACAGCTTGCTAATTCATCGTATTATTAAGCAATACCATTGATTACCTTCGATTAGATTATTAACAACATAGAGAGATTCCTTATGTATGTTTTGATGAACTATGTGCATAGGCAGTCGAATAGGCGTTGCTCATTTCAACAACCTCAGAGGATATACAATGTAGGAATAAGACTAGTATCACAAATGGATCGAGATCGAGACGACCTCCGTGGCGTAATGGTTACCACGCCAGACCGCCACCCAGGACGTCCCGGGTTAGATCCCCGGTCGGGTCATGATGAAAAACGATTTTTTCTGATTGGCCTCGGGTCTTGGATGTTTATCTATATATGTATTTGTTATAAAATATAATATCGTTGAGTTAGTATCCCATAACACAAGTTTCGAACTTACTTTGGGGCTAGCTCAATCTGTATGAATTGTCCCTATATATATTTATTTAATCTTTAAAAAAATCTCAATTTCTAATTCACCCCAATTACTATAACATAAAACTCACAACACCATCCCTAACACAATAAAGGAACTAAAAAGTCTCATTATTATCTTTAGAAAAGGACTAATGGGAACAAAGAGTTCCAATAGTCCCTATAAAGAGTTAAAAGGAACTAAAGGTACTAAAGGTACTTTTGGGAATAAAGGCTCAAAACGAATCAACTGTCCTCACTCAAAAATAAATTGTATATCCTCTTAAAATAAAAAAAAGGTAGTGCGACATCCACTTACATTGTCATAATTTTATGGAATATGGCAGGAAAATCAGCGGTAAACCTGATAGAAAGTGGTTACTGTCGATGAGAACACCCCTTTAGGAGTGTTTAGGAAGAGGATTAGGAGAAAAAGGACAGAAAAGAAGTTGGGCACCATTTAAACTAGTCAGTGACTATAATACTAATATTATAAAGAGGAAAGATTTGATTGTTTGTTTGTTTGTTTGAAATAGGCTCCGAAACTACTGGACCGATTTCAAAAATTATATCACGAGTAGAAAGCTACATTATCAGGGAGTGACATACGCTATAGCTTTTCCCAAAATTCAATGTGGTTCCCACGGGAACGGGTCCGGAACTTCACGCGGACGAAGTCGCAAGCAAAAAAGCTAGTTGAAAATAAATCGGTCAATACGACCTAATGTGAAAGAACCATAACTAGAATAAAACGAACCAACACTACACCCTCGCGAAGTTGACCGAAGTGAAGTGAAGTTGGACACGGAACTAAGGAAAATTAATCCTCATGATACATAGAAAATACCCAAACACAAATGTCGTCACATAAATATTTTGCCCGAGTGGGTATCCAATTCTAATGCAGAAACTAGGATCACTACAAAAGCGCCAAAATAACAGTCAATGTAACAGTCAATAAGACATAGTGTTGATATAACGTCAGAGGACAAAATCCAATATCACTCCTGCCAATTTAATTATCAGATAACCAGATACTGGTGGGCTGACTTTGTGAGCAGATATGCAGTGCCCGAGGCGGTGACAAAGGGATGCGATTCACTTACAAACGACGGCAATGCACGTATGTAGGTATAGATGCAACGCACGTTGATGTTAATTGATAATTTTGATAGTTTGTCATGCCTACATGTCAATTGGTTGAGTGGCTCAGAATTAGTAACAGTGATCAATGCTATAAGTCTAATTAATATCAAAATTAAATGTTAATAAAGATGAAAGCATTTAATCAGAGACTAGGCCCTGACAGGCAATTTTTTTACTATTTCTTTTGAGTAGTACCGAGTTCTTATGAACTGACTCAGTGGCAGTAAATAAGCTGATTCATCTGGGGCAAGCGCAGCGTAGGACGCCCGCCTACAAGGTGGTCAGACGACCTAAGGCGCAGGAAGCCGCTGGATGCAGGCCGCTGCCAGCAGGTCGCATTGGAGGCGTTTGGGGGAGGTCCAGCAGTGAACTTCTTGTGGCTGAGATGATGATGAGATAATGAACTGGGGCAATACCACATCAGGGTCGCAGTTTACGTGTATGGGCACCGCCAAGAAAAAATATTCAGATTTTCTTAATTAGGAACCCTAAAAATTTAAATAATATTAGTGAGGAGGGATAATTCTCAGAACCTTTTAGATTAAGAGCATTAATCACAAATATTACTACTAAAATAAATCGAAAACAAGATAAAAAATAATTTTGTATAGATCCTCTCCAGTAGTGTAGGTATTAAAGAAAAGCCGCGGGCAACAACTAGCAACGAGAGTTTCACTCAAAGAAAAGTTGCACAAGTTGGAATCACCAACTTTTGAGTGTCAACCCGGCTCCGATGCTTTTTTGGTGTCTTTTCGCCCGCTTGTTCCGACTTGTCGAGTGCGTCGATGTCAAACTTGTTCCTCCTTGTTACAACTATAAATTGGTCAAAGTTGGAAAAGGAAGTTGCATTTTTTTCCTTTTCTGCTGTTAAACATGTCAAAATAAATATAATAATGGTTTGGAAGTATTTTCTATTCGTTCCTAGACCCAATGACCAAAACTCAAAAAAAAAAGGTATTGATTACGGCTTTCGAAAGCTTATTTTTAAAATATTTAGCTAGCACTCAAGATGACGTTGTTCGAATCCCATTTGGGGCGAGAGATGAGAATTTTCTTTCAATAATTTTTTTTAAATAAGAATGGTAGTTGAACCGTCAAAACATAAAAGAACTATTCAAAGCTTTAAGTCGAATATTAATGGTAAAAAATTACTAGGGATACAAGCATTTACCATAAAGCTCTAGATTAAACCCATCTAAATACTGACTGTGTTTAGCGTTGCTTTACTTGCGTGTTTCAGTTTGACTCCAATAATAGGTACAAAAAAGAATTTCCTTGTCACCGTAATAAGTTCATTAAACAAGTTGTTAGGAACCATTAGAAAACACAATAAAGATGATTTATTACGCATTTTTGGATAATGAAGACACGATAGTTTTTATCATTGACATAAATCTGTATAGATACCGCACCATAAAAACAAAACGGTTCCTAAGGCCATGAGGACTTTTTTATTGAAAATTTCAGTCATATCAATCTATTATCACTGTAGGGATACAGGTCTGCCTTCAATCGAAGGGTATTAGAGCTCTCTTACGCTGGTTCAATGCAGATTGTGGGAGACCTGTTTTCAAGCGGCCTGAAGGCCACCGACTTGTCTTAACGACTATTATCCATCGATGACAGCCGGTACTGACGGGTTAATGTGCACGGCGAAGCTCGAGATATGAAACCCATCGAAACACAAGCTAATGTCGACGTTGCTTTATTAGTTTGTTCGTTTTACAGCGCGACACCATCGAACTCCTAACATTCTTCATTGCAATCATTTATGACGCTAATCACTGGTGCAATGCCTTTATTCACCCGTTCCGTGAATGAAGGGTCAAAATGTATTGCTAGTATAATACAACCGAGGGCAGCGCTGGATAGACGAGTTGATTTTTTCAATTTCTGTCAAAACTGTTGAGGTACTTCGGATCTTGTCAATAAAAGTAAACGAACTAAGCATTGCCACTAGTTTTTATGGTCTAGTTCTGCTCCCGCTAGAACGAAACACATAGGTTCAAAATTAAGAATGAAAAGAATGAATGAAGAATGAAAAGAGTGAATGATTTGTGTTTGAGGGGTCATCTATAATGATTTATGCCTCCGGTTTATATTTTAGAACCTTATCTTTATAACTCGCCACTCAGCTTGAGAAGCCATTAAACGATAAGTTAGATTTTAACTGCTGTATGAATCATGTAAATATTCTTTATCAGAACGTTCTAGTACTTAAAGAAACTATAAAGCAAAATGCTATTACTCGATTTTTATAGATGTCCAGTAACAGATGGAAGTGGAAAATCGTTACTGGAAAATGTTTGTGCTCTTCTTTTTCGTTCGTTCAGTTCACATAATGCCAGTTATGTTTAGAGTATTTTAACACTTTCGCGCGAACAACGTCTTATCTCGTCCAAAAACAGTCGGTACGATGTTGAACAACGTATGACTACGTCGAACTTTTTCCCTTCATTACTACAAGAACGTACAAGCACGTTATTTGGCTATACTAAATCCTTATAGTAACGTCATTGCGCCATAATATATCAAAATCTCAAAGATCTTGCGCCACGCAATATAAAAAAAATAACATGACTTTGTGAGCGCTTCGCACACATCCAAAGTACCTCTACACGGGCACACAACGTCACTGTACGGCGCGCTGCGTACAAGTTCCAATACAACAGTCTAGCTGCGTCACCGTGCGTGCTAGTCTGTGCGCGAGCGGAATGATAGATGTAAAAGCTGTCCAGAAAAGCCACCACTTTGTGCCATCTGCTTCGAAGAATGGCACAACCAGTCCTAACATTTTAAAATTGTTTTTTCTAAAACCTATCATCTTTAAAGTAGTAATTAAACGAAAAAATCAAAGATTAGAATATAAGAAGAAGGGGAAGACTAAAAGATGAGAAAGAAAGGTGCCAAACTGCCAAGTGAGATTATGATTATAGTGTTGAAAACTTAATGATAGGAAGATAGGATAAATAAATGTCATCTCCTGTTCGTCTATGGTTATGACGTCTGTTAACGTTGACGTGTCTAGACGTTCTTGCTATAAAGCAGCACGTAAAAATTATGAACCGTAGCAAAGCGTGATAAAACGTTGACGTATATTGACGTCAGTGTCATTATATGTTACATCGAAGTCATAATATAAAACAAAACGTCTAAATACGTAAAAATATTTGTATGGGGAAAATATGCGCCACGGCATAATGTTAAGTGAAGAGTTGATGCTCGCGCGAAAGTGCTAAAAGTTAATAACACATTAAAACGGCATTTACACTTGGCTAAATTCAGAGTCTAACAAAAGAGACGGTGCCATACGAATAAGCGAGAAGCACTTACAACTTCTCACTTCTTAGTATTGCGCCATCTCCTTTGTTAGACTCTGAATTTAGCCAAGAAGGTCATTTAAATTATAACTGTTGTTGTATGTCTGCATTTGTGTTATGGCTTTTGAAAAGAGACATTGGTTACGATATATATGAGACCTATGTTGACAGTTTTTTTCCACATTTCTTCTCGTCAATGGTCATTCTGAAGTGCAGGTAAAAAAAAGAAAAGCAGATAAAAAAATATACAAAACTTTGTAAAAGACGTTTGTGACGAAGTGCTCGCGAAGGATAAAGAATTAAAAAAAAAACTGTTTTGAATTTGCTTTTCTGTCACTGTCAAACTAAAAAAAAAGATAGCTTGAGGCTTAATATGAAATCAAAAAAATAACTAGCTATTAGACTGAGTTCGAATTCAAGCCAAACAACTCTGTCTTAGGTATTCCTATACCTTTTAAATATATTTTAAGAATTATAGAGAAAAAATTGGAACTTGTTGATCCTCTATTCATCTAATTCATGGATATGGCGCAATGTTTTCATAATAAATAAATGAGTAATAAATAATATCATTATAAGTTGGCCTTTAAAATATAGAGATTATAATAAATAATTTCAATAATTAATATTTCATAATAAGTCAAGCAAACAGCTTAGTCATAGCACAATACAATTCATTTCAGTAAGTTAAATGTATAAATATAAATAAATCTCACCTAATCTGACAAATATTCAAAACTAGCTTTTCCCCGCGGCTTCGCAAGCGTTAATTTTATGACATAGATCTCGTTTGACAACAAAACAACCCATAGCGCGAGTTGTGGCGTCATCTGTTGGCCGATACAGCGCCCTCTATAGTAGAAAAAATATTTTCCTATTGGGCGACATACTTTCACGGGATAAAAGTAGCTTAGTCAAGCCGTGAAGGAATAACAAACAAACAAACTCACTTTCACATTTATAATTGTGTATTAGTAAGTAGTAAGGATGTTCAAAGAACAGAACAGAGGCCCTAAACATGGCTAACGTCATCTATCACATATACAAAGCCCGCACTACACGGTTTTAAACATTGGTTTGGAAACAAAGCTTAAAACAGTGTAGACAAGAGGCTCTAGAGAGAGACAATATCGCTTGAAATACAAATCTCTTTGGTAGCAGGTCATGTGTTTGACGCAGCGTCAATACATACTGATGTATGGAGTTCGCTTTAAACCGTGTATTGTGCTACAATGGTTTTATGAACGTAGCCGAAATTGGAACTACAACTCCCGTTCATATTGTATGTCACTTTTCGACAGTTCGCCTTTGACAAAATGTATGAAAATATGCCATAGTAACGCCCTCCTACAAACGTCACCAACGTTCATAAAAATCCTTGTACATCTGTACCCGGCAACGCAACATTGATACAAAAATTGACGTTTAAATTACAAAAATTTATACTGAAAACTTTGAGAATATCCCATTTATTTAAAGCCATAGTCTACCTTACATGCACGGCACAAGATATGGGTAATCCCGGAACAAATCAAAAATGTAATATCATAAAAATTTTGTTTATAATTCTCTACCCTGGTTACTTCTTTCATGTTTGACTATACACTTTGTTTCTCTGTGTATACTGTTTCAATTGTTATTCATTGTGATACGCAGCGGAGCTATCAGCTGTCCGGTACATTATAATTTCAATACAATGTGACTCACGTTTCCTATGCTGTCGCTAAGGGCTTCGTCATATCAATATGAACCTATGTATAGTACATAGATTGTTTACGATATCTAAACTACCTACCATGGCACTAGTTTTTTTATGTCCTACCCCAGAAAAGAAAGCAAGCAAATGAAAAGTAGTTACCGTCGCCGATAAACATCAGTAATAGCAGATAAGCTACTAATGGGGTGCCTGCTACGAAGAAGGGAGAAAAAGCGTTCGGCATGCAGATCTCTGGAGTCACCGAACGAAACGCATTGGTGCTTTACGTTGATATTCTGTCAGAGGATAAAATAGGGAGAGAAGTGAGAAGGGAAAAGGAGAAGGGGAAGGATTTGAGATCCGTCACTCATAAAAGGAAACGCATTGTTGCTTCACACCGATATGTCAGAGGATGGTACTTTCCCAGTCGTTTATCCATTTCATAAACGCCATAGCACACGATACACCAGTGGTTTTGCTTTCGTAACGTAAAAATTGTGATACCATTAACGAATCGACAGCAGTCGGCGACAGTTTAGCAACAAACACGCAAGAGCCCATAATTTTTAAACCCATCAAATATTACAGTTGTGTCATCATATCAACCCATGATCATCCCACTGTAGTCTGTCTTTCTATTGAAGAGGATTAGAGCGTGCTATGCCACGCTGCTCCAATGCGGATTAGCAGAGGCCAGTGTTTCTAAGCCAATAGGCCACCACCAGCTTGGTTTAACGACTGTCATCTATCGGCAACAGCAGGGACCGACGGCTTGCCGAAGTACAAAGTAACTCGAGATAACGAAATCCATCCAAACACTGGCTAGGGTCGACGTTGCTTAACTTGCGTGTTCGTTTTAGGATGCAACACACAGCGACGCTATCAAGCTCCTCATCAAATATACTTTAAGAGAGGTAGGGCACAGCGGATAATCCGCTCAAATCGGAGCAGCCCGTCTGGGGAAGGACCTCCACCTTATAGAAGATCGTAGCCAAATTGCATTAGTCTCGGCCATGCTGTGTTCCTACGGTGAGTAAGGTCTCTAGCTCCACTTGGGGGGGTTGGAAGGGTTGGCAACGCGTGAGTGATACCCCCCGTATCGCAAGCGTCTATAGGCTACGGTGATGCTTACCATCAGGCGGGCGTATGCTTGTTTGCCAACTTTGTGGTATAAAAAAAATATAGTTGCGTAATATCTACTTAATGTAACGAATTCCTAAAAATCAAGACGTCAATAATTTCTCATTAAACGGCTTTAAACGAAAGCCCCGGCTCCCGTGCGGATAAGACAAACGAGGATGGAGCCTTGTCATCGTTGTGTAAGCTTCTTAATTTTGGAGCAAAGAATGTAAAATTACAGACTGGCCTCTCGCGTCAACTTTTTAGAGTGGTAGAGCCTAACCACTACTATGTCGGTAGTGGCTCGTAAATGGGCTGGCTCGACCGGGGCAGTACCACCCTGCATGCAGAATATCGAAATAGCGGTGATATTCCGCTGTGTTTCGTGCGGTGAGTGAGAGAGCTGGCAGCCTAATACCCCTCCAGCTTCCTAATCCTTTTTCATTTTCCTTACCACCGTCCGTGGATCTGTAATAGTAGACATGCGTCTCTCCTGATCTGAACTCCACGCGTCACTTCTTCCCTATTTCTTCTATATCCTCAAAAGTATATTCTACTATTACATTAACATAATCTATGACATGAATGCTTTATGTTTAAAACAAACTATAAGGCTTGAGTTTCGGCGTTAAAAAGCCTATTAACCCATTTTATTCGAAAGTTACGTATCGGTAACGATATTCAATAATAGTCTTTATTGCTTTAAGATAAGAACTAAGATGTTATTTATGTATAGCTTCTTAACATAACGGAAAACAGTAAGTGGTTTCTATTGTACTGTGGTCAAAGGTCATAAAGTGTATCATAGTGTGGTGTTTTTTGAAGTGGAACGAATCGCCTATTGATAGCCTGTATGGTCAATACATAAACAGTTCAAAGATTTCAACAAATTACGGCAAGGATTACTACGTACACACATGAAATCGGATTGTTGACTAACATATTAGATAGTAAAAAATAAAGTTTCAAAACAACGAAATAGGATTTGAAATTAGACTCTTTAAAACAATCCTGAGCGATTGGTATTGGATTATTGTTACGTTTAGGTACTCTTGAGAAACTATAATAAGAGATGGCACCACGGATAAACCGCTCAAATCGGAGCAGCCCGTCTGGGGAAGGACCTCCACCTTACACAAGATCGTAGCCAAATAGCATTGGTCTCATCATTGGCCATGTTGTGTTCCTACGGTGAGTAAAGTCTTCAGAGCTTCACTTGAGGGGATTGGGAGGGTTGGCAACGCTAGAGTGATACCCTCGGTACCTATTGCAAGCGTCTATAGTCTACGGTGATATTTGCCATCAGGCGGGCCGTATACTTTGTAGTATTAAAAAAAAACTAAATAATACACCAAAAGAAACCGGATTGTACATTAACAAATTAGTTAGTGAAGTATTAAGCTTCAAGAGAACGAATTAGAATTTGCTGTTAATTTTTTAATTGAAATTATACAGAATTTGAAATTAAAATCTCCATTTCGTTGCAGAGGAAACTAGCAGGTCGCTGTGTGATTGTGTAGAGTTTTATTTATTTATTTATGACTTCACATACACATTATGTGTAATTTCGGGAAGCATACAAAAAGAAAAGTCCTGTGAATACCATTTGAAAACCTGTATACGTATAATTTATAAATGTATTTTATCTACGCTCGTTAATAGAAATTAAAAAACTAACAAGATTAATCCAACGATAACAACAATGTAGGTATTAGACAAGTCTTATTATCATTCTTCAATTATATAGAGTTTCATAGAGTGAAAACCCTTGTATTACTACGTCAACGCGTTGCGTTTAGGGTTGTCCATTACAAAAAAAAATGTTACCAAAACGAAATAAAATTTCCGCAAAATTTTGTAAATGTTAAGTTAAATCACTTGACCGACAAGTTACAAGTACAGTTTAGCAAGCTGCATAATGTGTCCTGTGCATATGATTTCTTGCAGGTTTAACCGTAGTTTAATACTTATAAAATAACTTTAAAACTGAAAAACTAAAACGCCCTGACTGCTGGACCAAATTATAAATAAAATTTTATTGTGACTTAACAAATTCCAATTTCATCTTATAATTGGCATTTAAGATTGTCATTATAAGTACATTAATTAAAAACTTTTTATATTTAAACGTGATAAATTTAAATCATGTTTAATAAAACTGCACTTGCACTTTCAATTTCTAATTAAAGTAAATAAAATGCCGACATCCAGATCTCTTGGTTAGATAAAATTGATGAATTAATTATACACTAGTTAAAAGACCGGGTACTCACGTAATAAACACAGTTAAAATCTAGTCTCAATAGCGTTATCTTGCTCCTTCATTTTTTTTTTATTTGACAGGCCCGGTGGTCGAGTGGCTAGCAATGGTCACTTTATACCAAGGAACGCCCAAGGGTTCGTTCGAGTTCGAAATCCTGCGCAAGGCAAACATTCGTGTGCATAAACATGTCTGTTTGCCTTGGTTTGGGTGTTTTCTATGTAAAATAAATATTTATTTACAAAAAAAATATTTAAGTATATTTATCAGCAATCTAGTACCCATAGTACAAGCTTAGTTGCATAATTTGGGATTAGATAGCGTTGTGTGATTCGTCGAAGAATATTGAAATTTATTTATAAAATCAAGCTTTTATTTAAATGTCTAAAAAGTCTAATAGTCATATTCCAGCTCCTCCATTAAGGTCTGAATTCAATTGGATTAGTGCGAGTGCAGGTGATTAGTAATTGAGGGTGAATCGCCCTCAGTATCAAAAATTCTACTATCTAAATCTTTTGCATCGTAGCAATTGAGTGTGAATCACTCTCAGTTACTAATTGTCTGCACTCGCACCAATCAAAGTGAATACAGACCTTACGATCACCTCCATGTCATAATATTTTTTTATTGTCATCTGATACTGATCTGATATGTCATCTGATACACATGCATGAAAAATTGCAGCTCAATTGGTGACCATGAATTGTATCAAAAACTTGCAAGATTCAAATACAAACAACAAATCCGACAGGTGAAACTAAATAAAAGCTTGTAAAATATAAAATGAACAGACATGACATGACTGTATAAGCACACAAATGTTTACCCAGCACTGTATTCGAACCCGCGGCCCTTGGGACAAAGTGGCCATGGCTAGCCACTCTACACTTCGACACTGCAGCTGTGTGCCCTACGGCTTTTAAAAAAAGTTCTTATCGTGGGCAACCCTATACTATTAATTAAAGGGTTGTCGCACACTTATCAGGATACCGTGTTCACACTCAAAAAACTTATTTATTATGTAAAATGCAAATGATATTAAAAATTTAACGCAGGTGTTTTCATGTTAATAACGTTTTTTTTTTCAAATTAATTACAGGCATAATGGGTTTTTAACGCTGTGGTCGAGTATCGTTTTTGAGTGTAATTTATAAAGGGACGGTGGTTCGTATCCCATGCGACATTTTTTATTTATAAAATGGATTGGGGATACGTTTGGTTGATGTACTAACGTAAACCCCGTTGTGCCAGTTCCCAAGGAGAATTCTAGGATAAAATCTGTCTATCCTAAATATTAATGCCGGATCTAAACGCTGGCAGGACAGGGTCATTCCAGGGGAATTCCAGGATAAAAATCTATCTATTCTAAATCTGGAATTAAAATTTACAGCCCCAGAGGGTGTGGGTTCGAGTCTGGGTGTTTTCTGTGTATTATAAAAGTTTATATTTACAATAATATCCGTTGTCTGGTATCCATAATACAAGTTGGTTACTTTGGGAACCAGATGGCGCTGTGCGATTTGTGTAGAACTAATTATTTATTTATTTATTAAGTTAAGCGTTAACCTTTACTCTTTTCATTAACAGTCGGTTAAATTATAATCGGATATGTTTCCGACTTTGAAGAATGGTGAGTGGCTGTCATATTAATTAATTCAAAATTAAAAAAAAAAACAATAATAACACGTTAGTTGCCACGTTCGCCTGTTTTATACGCTCCATATTTACATAATTTAAGGGGCATAACATCGGAACGTAATCTTTAGTTCTATAATATCAGAATCGTTTTTTTTATTTAAAAAAAGTGCAAGTTTACATCACACATTTTTATTTTATTTATTTAGTTATTAGTATAGTAACACAATACAAACATTTCTGATTAAGTGCCACTATAAAATTACTACAATTTCAGGTGAAGACATCCCCACATTAAAGAATGAGAGTAAAACTGTGCGGTTTCCACCAAAGCGGAGAGGAGAGGAGATATCTTATAATTTTCTATAAAATATATTTTATTTTATTTATTTACTCTCTCTTCTCTATTTTAAAATGGATTTTTGAATACTTGTTCCTGTTTTAATTTGTGCATATTAGGTATATTTGCACATTTTGTCGCTCCTGACCCGCTGTCGCAGTGTGTTTTGCTCTTAAGTGTCGGTTTCTGTACTTGCTATCAGATCAGATTATACTATTTGACAATTAAGAAACGGAAAAACGTCAGTTTATTTGACAAATAAGATATTCTAAACTTGTAAAGCAGGCCCTTAGTAAAACAAATAGAATCCCATAACAGCTAGCACTTAACGCATCAGAAATTCCTTCCCATCGCAACTATTTAATTATTCGCCGCCAAAGCGAAAACAGAACATCAATCAAAATGGTTGGAAACGTTTTAAAAAAATCCACGAAAATATGCCGACTTGGTACTTTGCCGGACCTATTATGTTTCGGGTCATTTAAGCCGCGATGTAGTGCACAGCCAAGTTCCTGAGTTAGGATTTCAATTTACTTTTTTGTTTGTTAAACGTTTTTTTGTAATAAATGTGTTTTTTTCATTCTTCTGTTGTAATAGATGGAATCATTTCGGCAGTTATTAACTTTCTTTTTCGGGAAATTCGTTCTACTGAATTTGTGTTTTGAATTTTTTCGAAAATAAGTAATTATGTACACCTAATTACTTATTTTCAATACATTTATTCATTGCTGGAGTGCTACGATTCTAATAACATGATAAACAGCAATTGTACAATTGGACGATTGCTTCTGTAATAGCAGTAATGATTAATTTAGAACTTCTAACTTACGTTAAGTGTAAATAATTAGCAAACTTTCAGAATTTAGATTCTTAAATTCATTTATTAATCAACATTAAATAAAATTAGGTACAATGATTAAATAAATAAAACGGAAACTAAACTATCAAAAAAATAGCTAAATGTAAATAAGCAAACACTAGGTACGAATTATAGCTTCAAATATACATAGCACTGACTCTACAAGAAATACAGAAAGATTTTTTTCGAAATTCTTAAAGAACAAACAATAAAATACACCTTTAACACCTAGGGCGTTAGTGAGTAAAACTCATTATTTTTAGACTCAAAAATCTTTTACGATTTTTTCCTTAAAATCTTATGCAATGCTTCACACCTTGCCTGGGGGCGGACCACACGTCAACCATAATGTATGTTCCCTGTCGGTAATTTGCTTAATTTGACGGCAATTTAGATGTTTTCTTAATTAAAATGAGTCAAAAAAATTGCAGTGCACTCAAAATATAATGATTTTTATCGTCGTCAACCTTAATTTTTTTTTTTATTTTTTTTTTATAAATTATATAATCTTGGCTCATTTTGTGTCACGATGTTTTTTTTTTGTTTTCATTAAGTGTTTGTTTATAATTATTAAAATGCTTGTATTTACATATATTATTACCTACTAGCTTCCGCCCGCGGCTTCGCCCGCGTGGCCTAGTAACAATTAGCATATCTTTCTTCAGAAACAAATTCCGGTCCGGGATGGCCTGGTACGGTACGGTTCCATCCAGTCCGATCAGGTCCGGTCAATCCGGTCCGGTCCGGTCCGGTTCGGTCCGGTCCGGTCCGGTCGGTCCGGACCTTATAAGGACCCTGCATGCCAAATTTGGAATCTCTAGACTCAGCGGTTTGGGCTGTGCGTCCCCTCGCAACTTCGTATGCGTATATCTCGCTTTCCCGTGGGAATTTTGAAAAATCCTTTCTTAGTACGCGTCTAGACGTCGTAAGAAACCTACAGTCCAAATTTGGAATCTCTAGACCCATTAGTATGGGCTGTGCGTTGATATATAGTTAAGTCAGTCAGTCAGTCAGGACTTTGAATTTTATCTATGAAAAAAAATCCGGTCCGGTCCGGTTCGATCCGGTCCGGTCCGGTTCGATCCGGTCCGGCACGGCCCGGTACGGTGCGGTTCCTTCCAGACCGATCAGGTCTGATCCGTTCCGGTCCGGTCCGGTCCGGTCGGTCTGGACCTTATAAGGACCCTACATGTCAAATTTGGCATCTCTAGACCCAGCGGTTTGGGCTGTGCGTCCCCTCGCAACTTCGTATGCATATATCTTTTCCCGTGGGAATTTTGAAAAATCCTTTCTTAGTACATCCCTAGACGTCGTAAGGAACCTACTTGTCAAATTTGGAATCTCTAGACCCAGCGGTTTGGGCTGTGCGTTTATATACCCTCGCAACTTCGTTTGCGTATATCTCGGTTTCCCGTAGGAATTTTGAAAAATCCTTTCTTAGTACACCCCTAGACGTCGTAAGGAACCTACAGTCCAAATTTGAAATCTCTAGGCCCATTGGTTTGGGCTGTGCGTTGATGTATAGTTAAGTCAGTCAGTCAGGACTTTGAATTTTATCTATGAAAAAAATCCAGTCCGGTCCGGTTCGATCCGGTCCGGCACGGCCCGGTACGGTGCGGTTCCTTCCAGACCGATCAGGTCTGATCCGTTCCGGTCCGGTCCTGTCCGTTCCGGTCCGGTCCGGTCCGGTCGGTCTGGACCTTATAAGGATCCTACATGCCAAATTTGGAATCTCTAGACCCAGCGGTTTGGGCTGTGCGTTGATATACCCTCGCAACTTCGTTTGCGTATATCTCGGTTTCCCGTAGGAATCTTGAAAAATCCTTTCTTAGTACACCCCTAGACGTCGTAAGGAACCTACAGTCCAAATTTGGAATCTCTAGACCCACCGGTTTGGGCTGTGCGTTGATATATAGTTAAGTCAGTCAGGACTTTGAATTTTATAAATATAGATTTAAAGGTCCAGTAAGTAACCCGCATAATAACTTACCTGTTCCTGGTTCAAATTCATTCGTAATAGGTAGATATTTGTTCTTAAAAAATAAAACTTTTACATAATATCATTTTGGACAGTAGAAAAAACAAATTAATACAATTCTAAAGCGTTATTGTGTACTGCTGCCGATAAAATATTAATACTTTGGAAATATTATACAAAATTTTATGTACCTACGTACTTACTGGAACTAGTTTTTGGAAATAAATAAATAAAAAAAAACACAACAATACAGATTTATTTTAGAGTGGTAGAGCAATTAATATGAAATGGGCTAGCTCGACCGGGGAAGTACCAGTTCTCACAAAATATCGACTTGAAGCAGCATTGCGTTTCGTTCGGTGAGTGAGAGATCCGGAAGCCCAGCTCCTTCCCTATCCCCTCTTTCCCCCTCCTTCTTTGCCTCCCTTCCTTTCCTCCAACTTCCTTGGTGGACAACGCATTGGTAGCGCCCCTGGTGTTATTGATGTCCATAGGCGGCGGTAACCGCTTTCCATCAGGTGGCCCGCTTGCTTGTTTGTCTACTGTATGACATAAAAAAAAGAAAAAGATAATTTACATCATTTGTAGTAATAGGTCAAGTTGTAAGACCAGAGACAAGATTAAGTTGTAGCCTTTTTGTCATTCAACACTATAACCTATTTATTTGATACCTACTTCAAAACATAACAAAACTACATGCACTAGTCCTTTAGATTTCAATAAAGTTTTATAACAAAAACAAGCAGTTTATCTCGAAATATAGCAAAGTGATTCGGTAATCGTGGAATGGCAGTCAGGCACGAAGTGTGGCGTGAAGCCTGACAATTCAGACGAGGATCCTGATAGTGGTTAGGCATTAGATAAGCCTCAGATCTTCAAGATATAAGGGTTAGGTATATAGCTTTAACGACAGTTTTTAAATAGATTTACTATCCGTCAAAAAAGAACAAATAAATAAATAGAAAAAGTGGTAATAAAAAATACATATTTTTTATTCTGTAATTTGCTTTTGCCCAGCAGTGCAGTGGACATGATAGTGGACATGCATAGCCACAAAAAAAAATCTTATCGCGATAGTGTTTTTGACAACCACGCGAATGAAGTCGCGGGCACATCTAGTAGATTTCATAAATGCTCTACCATTAAATAATTATATTATTATGATTTGTTTCAACAGTTCATACAATGTTTTACTGAATTCACAATTGAGATAAAAGTCGCTCAGTTCATTCGCTGTTTTGAAATTAATTACTGGGGTCACGCGATCTTTCCTTCTGCTTCTAAGGGTTAATAATGGGTCAAACTAAAGTCAACTTAAAAGCAATACACATAAAGCAGAATATCAAATAATAATTTCGAAATAAATTACTAATACATTTTACTAACAGAGAATAGATTTAGATTTAATTTTTCTACTCAGTTGACTATTTTCAGTTTCATTGCAATCAATTTATGTAATTTTTATATCAATTGTGAAACGCAAACACATTATGCTCACACATGTTTACATGATTGCCTCGTACGACGATTAAATTTATTATATAATTCAAAATAGGTATATTTTTCACAACCAACAACATTAAAAGCATTGAGCAGTTGTATTTTCTAGGACATCTGGAGTTCTAACTAAGCTAAAGTCTGTGTAGAAGAGAGGTATGGCACAGCGGATAATCCGCTCAAATCAGAGCAGCCTGTCTGGGGAAGGACCTCCACCTTACAGAAGATCGTAGCCAACCATGTTGTGTGCCTACGGTGAGTAAGATCTCCAGCCCCCCAATTCTGCTATTTTTTTAAAGCTGAAACGTCATTCAATCGTTCTTTGGTTGGGTAGCCGGAAAGCTTTGGTTGTAGTATTCCGCTAATGAACACAGAACGGTTTGTAATCCGTTCAACTATCGTTTGGTATTCTGCAATTTTTTTGACAGTTAAAACGGCTGAAATGCTACGGCTCTGCGTTGGTTGAACTGTCAAAAGTTGCGGTTTTGCATCGGCCGTGAAAGAGTGACTTTTGTAACCAACCGTTTGTGTTTCAGCTGTAAACATAATGTTAATGGAATACCGTTTTGGTTTACAACCGCAAATGCAACCAAGCCGAAACGCTGCCGATCTGTTTTGGTTAATAAATAGCAGAATTGGGGGGCAGAGCTCCTTTTACAGGGTCGGCAACGCGCGAGTGATACCCCTGGTATTGCAAGCGTCCATAGGCTACGGTGACTACTTGTTTGCCACCTTAGTGGTAAAAAAAATATAGATCACCAGGATTAAACGCCGCGTCCTATGGTGCTGAAGCAAGGGATAGGTATCATCGTACCATTATTATAGTTATATAATACAGCTCAAAATTTCATTAAACTGAAAACATTTCCTTATTGTTAATGACATTTTCCTTGATTGTATTTCATAATATTATTTTTCTGAGGTCTCTCGGTGGTTTTACAAACATAAAAGAATTTTAAAATAAAATTTAAAATAGATTTTAGGTCGGGCTGTGACAACGACAGCCCGGTGGTGGTGCGTTGGTTGTTGGCACTTTGGTACCATCGAGTAGGTACAAAGTGGCGTGGTAACCATTACGCCACGGAGGTCGTTTATTCGTGGTCGTCATTTCTTATCGTCAACGGTCATTTCGAAATGCTGGTACCATCATTGAAACTAACATTGTTAAAAACGTGTTTCTCGCTCGCGTCACTTGCTAGGACCAAAATTAAACTAGGCTTTATGTTCTATTTTATATCTCAGACATCCAACTAATATTATAAGGGCGAAAATTTGTAAGTATGATATTTGGTATGTAGGTAGCTGATACCTTGGATTAACACATAGGGTGCTTTTTATCCCGAAAAGTACGCGATTCCCGTAGGATTTGGTCAAAAGTCCTTTATAAAGAAGGTGGTGTTGCTGTGCATAAAAATATACGCAAACGAAGTTGCGCGGGTTTCGCTAGTTCAAGATTTTTTTATGAAAACACAATAAATAAATTACTTCATTAAACAAACAAGATGGTGGTCTTAAATTTGTGAAGTAATAAAAAACCCTTTGGTCTCAGACCCCTCGATTTAAATTAAATACCAAAAGGGCTTGTGTTAAACGAACCGAATTATATTTTCTAAAACGCTCTCTGTTCAACGAATGTTCTTGACAAGTCCGTGACAGGCCCCATAAGAAATTCATAATGATTTCAAAGTGTTTAGTGGTTGCGACACGACTGGTTTATGTCTGAGCGGCGTCGTATCGTGGAGTGTAAATGTTTACCTACTAATATACGTTTTCAGAGAAGTTGACCCCTTATTATAAGGGCGAAAATTTGTAATGGTTACCACGCCAGACCGCCACCCAGGAGGTCCCGGGTTCGATCCCCGGTCGGGTCATGATGAAAAACGATCTTTTTCTGATTGGCCTCGGGTCTTGAATGTTTATCTATAATTAAATGTATTTGTTATAAAATATAATATCGTTGAGTTAGTATCCCATAACACAAGTTTCGAACTTACTTTGGGGCTAGCTCAATCTGTATGAATTGTCCCTATATATTTATTATTTATTTATTTTATATGTAAAGTTCGCGCTCTCTAAACTTTTTTATTTTACTAATTGTGCCAATTTTCGTTTAACATGGGGCCAACCCCCCCCCCCCCCCCTATCTTCGAAAGTCTCATGTTTTTTTTTTATCATGGTAGCAAACAGTCCATAAAGTAGGCTCTACTGGTAACCGAGAAATAACCGACGAAATTCTGAAATAAAATAAACGTAGGTACTTGCTCAACTTTTTTTACGTATTGCCTGAATGATCACCGCATAGTTCCTGATTAATACAACTTTAAGATATTTTAGGCTATTGAATGGTTTATAACCTTATCTACACTATTTTAACATCACTGGCCGGAACCCTCGAAAATTCGTAGCTAATATAAAGCCATTATTATACTATTACTCTGTGATTATACCCACTCGTAAGCAAATGTGACTGGGAACAAAAAGATTGTAAAAAAAAAAACAGAAATAATTAACATTTTGTACAGTTTTGTTAGCAGTGCGTGTGGAATAGGGTTACCCATGATTTGTGCCATAGACTTACTAACTTTTAGACAGGATATTCTAAATTAATTTTCTAATTCAAAATTGCATCACCAGCCCATGCCTGAATATGCTCCAAGCGGCGAGACATGCAGCGACGCATTTTCCTGAAAAAAGGTGATCTGAATTTTTTTTATGACAGAAGAGCACAAACGAGCCAGCGGGTTACCTGACATCCACGACAACAAAATCGTAGATGCGTTGCCCACCTATGAAGTAATAAAAAAGTAAGGACGAAGGGAGTTGAAAGCAGAAGTAGTATTATTCTTCCAGCTCTGTTACTCATCGTATGTCCACAGTGACATACGATGAGTAACAGATATCACCTTTATTTCACGTCGAAATTCTGTGAGAGCGTGGTCCGTGCCCCTCTCGAGCCAGCCCCTTTACGAGCCACTACCAGTTCATAGGTAGTGGCTAGGCTCTACTACACTAAAGATGATTTCTGGACAAGCCCACCACAAATCCCCACCGATGTGTCTCTTATATAGCAATCACGTCGACCTCAGATTGACAATGATGAAGCATATTGACGTCACACAACGAATTTAATCAGAAAGAAGATAGTCGGAGTACGTAGTATTGAAAGGACTTCCTTCCTTAACAACTGCGTGAGAGACAGCAATTTGAAGACTAAAGATGATACAATAGGTGAAATAATTCGTGTGCACTATCTTTTTAAGTCTGTGGTGCACACACTAATTAACCGCCAACACTTGCCGATGACATTCGGCCCGGTCCCCCAGCGGAAGTGAGATCCGATCTACTTCAGAATAATGGCCGAAAAATTACATTATACGTTTCGCTGGCTCAGTATTGTACGGTCATTGCCTTTTGTTTTCAATGGTTTATCTATTTCAACTGTTTATCATAGATTGAATTAGGGAATGTGTAAAAAGGTGTAAAATATACGACCGAGTCTGATGAGAGCTATAATATTTTTATTTTTCTTTTGTCTACAAACAGTATAAATCTATATCTAAATATGTAGGTAGGTATAACATAATGATAATACAGACAGAGATGTGTGGGGGCTGATGCTCGAACTACGCTTGTATTCAAGTCATCAGGACCCGCTTGAGGGTGATACATTTATTCAAGAAATTATTAACTTATCCATGTTTCAAAGCCTAGCTTAACTCTTTGATAAAATCACAATTTTAACAATACTCTCAATTCAATAAAATAAAAAAATAATAATAATAAAATAAATTTTACACCTAACAAAATACTTAATTGATGTCTCTATGCTAAGGCCACGGTGAAAACTTACCATCAGTTGACTCGCATGCTCATTTGTCAACCTCATTCACAAGAATCATAAAAAGAGGCTGTTTAATTATATTGTTTTAATTGGTAAGGCTGTCTTAACTAACAGTAAATATAAAATTTCAAATTAAAAATATGTTAATGACACTATGATGTTCAATTTAGCACAAATTAATGCTATTTTTAAATTTTATAGCTCGTTTCCGTGATTAGACAATCTCGTTTAGACACATACGGTTTCCTGCTTACATTAAAATTAAGTATATTTTATGAGTGAATGAAATATAGGCTTCTGTCTACCTCTTATCTTAAAGAAATCTTCGCCTTTTCCTCTTCATCCTATAATCTCTTCGCTCTGGGAATCCCACTCTCCTTGTCCTGCCTAAGCTTCAAAATGATGCCGCGGCATCGAATAATCCCTTTCTATCATCATTTTGAACCTTAGCAATTTATGTCTTACTAGCTTTTCCCCGCGGCTTCACTCGCGTTAATTTTATGACATAGATCTCGTTTGACAAAAAAAACAACCCATAGCGCGACTTGTGGCGCCATCTGTTGGCCGATACAGTGCCATCAAAAAAAGTAGAAAAAATATTTTCCCATTAGAACGACATACTTTCACGGGATAAAAAGTAGCCTATGTTGGGCTCTGTAACCCTAACGATATGTATGCAAATTTGCATAATGATCGGCTGCTTAGTCAAGCCGTGAAGAAATAACAAACAAACAAACAAACTCACTTTCTCATTTATAATATTAGTAAGGATAAGGAAGTAAGGATTTTTATATCGTACCTTGGAATGTCCATTGGTAAAAAAATATCCCTTGCCATCCGCCTTTACAGTCCAGAGGATCTCAATGAAATATCTACCTATAGTCCAAAAGTCTGGTGAAAAATCAATTCCTTTTTTGTGTACTCCATAACAAAGTCGGTAAAATATTTTCTATGAATCGTTAAGCAGATCCATGATATTCAAGATAAAAACTGTCTAATCGCCTTTAAAATGCTGCTTTACTAAACAACCATACTTTATAGAGTAATTAGCCGTATTACAATATAAACATACAATTTTACGTGTGAACGAACCCCGAACAAGATGCTATTTAGCATTTTATCTAAAGAGATTATCAGAATAAAGAAAATAACATTGACTCATTATCATTCTTTACATGGACTGCGAGTCTTGGAAGAAACTCGGTTATCAGGAGGAGTTTGTATGTGAAAATACATTAACTCATAATTTGGTAGATAAAAATATATTTTTATAATTTTCACATAAAAATAGTCAGTCAAATATTTTTATTCAAAAGGCCATTACATATTCTTTCAAATCTAAAAGTTACTTACAGAATATTCTTCTTCAAGTCTCAAGAAGTTTCACTAACGGACCGGGAAAAAATATTGTTTTTGGTGTAATTATCAAGTTGATATCCATATTTTATGTTATGTAAAATATGTTATTTTGAAATAACAAACCGACAATTCAATTTATTTGTGTAGATAAGTTTAATTTTAGCAATTCCCTGTGGTTTAAAAATCAACTGAACTTTGTGATACGGTCCAAAGGGCAAAAGACAAACATGATTCAAATAACCCACAACGCCCGCGGCTCTGTTCGCGATAAAATTATACCTATCTCTTGTTACTTGATACTCCTCTCTCTTTTATTGTGGTGAAACAATAATTTTACTTTTTTCTTACTTTTTGATTGTTCGTAGAACGGCTGGAGTAATCCAGCTCCCACTCTTCGCACGCACAAAGGGCACATTAGGCTGCCTAATTGCGGAGAAGGCCCACAAGACAACAAATAACATCAGAACTTGTGTGTACATTCGCCAGATACATTAAGGTCGAACGAAAAAGAAGCGCGCCTTTCGATTTTTCTCTACCAGTGCCATCATAGGCCGAAGTCCGAGTCCTCTCTGGGGCGCCCCTAGTCAGACACCGTAATTTCCAAGCGATGAGAGGTGAGAGCTTTGAGTGTTAGCAAGACTGTAACAACGGCCCAGACTACAAATACTATTAAAAAAAATTATACACGCAACGAAACACCACAAACATAATTATTTATGATTGTGGTTAAAGATGTTTATTTACTAATTTATTTAAATGAAAAACATATTGTTTTCACTAAACGTTATTAAAAATGAATACAAACTAATAATGTTCTTTCACTGTAATTAAAAATTAAATTAAAAAGATTAATTATTATGATTGAAATTTAGAAACCAGTAGGTCTATTCTCGTAACAAAAATAGGTTTAATTAGTCTCTATCGCTCTAATATTTCAATCTCACTAAAATCATAAATGGTATTCTAGTAACCATTTTTTTATGACATTAAATTTGACAGCTAATGGGATTATATCGAAATGCGAATAAATCTAAACAGGTATTTTATTTTACAAAACATGATTTGCAATAATATAGAATAGTTAATTTTTTTGTAGTACCTAATAGGTCAAGTTGACCAGGGACACTTTTGTGCACACACCATGGCTATACATTTACTGTATGTGTTCTTGTATATTTCGGTCTATGAAGTAGTAGATCCATGGCCAACGATAAACTACGGTTTGACTACCGTGAAATTTAGTAACGATGCTAATTCAAATTACTCATTAACTAAACACAAGACAAATGCGATGATGTCTTATTTACATATTTTCATTGCTTATCGTAACTGTTTAGAAATTATATATCTTTTTAAACAAAGTGGTATATTTGATCGTGTTTACTTATGTAGTTCTTTTGTTTTAACTTTTAAATCTATTGTGGAAACAGTGGTGAAAACCATAGTCTGTATTTTTTTAATAGTACTGAGTATGTACCTCGCACATTTTTGATATTGACAGAGTGAGATGGGTCATTGTTTCACCCAACTGGAACGATTGTGCGACTTGGCACCATTCGTCTTTATATATTTTTGTCATTAACTCGCAGGATTCGAACCCTCGGCCCTCGAGATAAAGTGGCCATTGCTAGCCACTCGACCATCAGGCCTGTCATACAGTGCAAGTTGAAAAAAAACATCAAATGGTTCCAAATCGCACGATCGTGCGAGATGACGAATTAACTCGGCCCTTTGGGTAAATAAAACTAAAAGCTCTTTATAATGAAACCCATCTAAAAACTGACTAGAATCGACGTTGCTTTAAGCGACGCAGCGACGCCATCGAGCTTCTCATTTCATTATCTTACATTAATGCCATTTATTTGTTACTTTTCCCAAACCAATCCACCGTTTCGATAAACAAGCTTTTGATTTTCCAACATTACCAATTCCCTTTACTTGCCCGTTATAATTCCAGCCATTAACGGCCATTTCTAATGAATAAAATAATATTAATTTTCATCTAACATTCAACGGCATTCAAAATGAATGGGATTCAATCTTGCAACTGAGATGTTAAAGGATGGATATACATTTTAATGTATTAGTATTGATAATTGCTTTCGCCATTTCATAGGGTTGACTTGGGTAAATAAAGGACGGCTAATTTGTTTAAACAGTCGTTGAATTGATATGATATCTATCATGGTAGACATTTTTATGCATCGATATTATTTGGTTTGCATGGTTTTGGCAGGCTCGGTCGCCGAGTGGCTAGTAATTGAAGCTCGCGATAAGGAAACCCATCCAAAAACTGGCTATGGTCGACGTTGCTTAACTTTCGTGTTCGTTTTAGAATGCGACACAGGTACGCTGTCGAGTCCCTCAAGTAAGCATGTTACAAAAAAACAAAATTTTCTGACGAGTGTATTCCATTTCACTATACCTCCTGGTACCTACTGGACATAAAAAATTGTCTGTTTTTAAGCTATTGCGTAGCTTTTATCGCGGGCTTTGAGCGCGCAGAATCAAGAAATTCCGTAACGAAAATAAAACCTAATACCCCCACTCCGCGCGGCGTTGAAAGCCGTGTATCGTCTAACGTCGTTTCAGTTCGGCAGACTTCGGCACGGTGTTTGTGTGCGTGCGACTAGTTGTATGTGTGTAGACTAGCTGCTAACTGCTCATAACTGATTCTATCTCTTTTAGACACGATGCTAGGTGATAGGCTAGATGATATTTTTGGCCGTGTGTGACCACGAGTGAGTTCGAGCCCGCGACTATGCAATAGCTTTACCGCGGCAGTCCCCGAGTGCCACACTTTTTTTTAATTACACAGATTGAGCTAGCCCCAAAGTAAGTTCGAAACTTGTGTTATGGGATGCTAAACTCAACGATACTATATTTTATAACAAATATAGATTAACAACCAAGCCAATCAGAAAAATATCGTTTTTCATCATGACTCGACCGGGATTCGTACCCGGGAGCTCCTAGGTGACGGTCTGGCATGGTCAGGGCATAGTAACAGTTACGCCACGGAGGTCGCCTATTTAAAATATAAATCGAAATAAAAAAACATGAGTCAATTACAAATCACCTTTGCGATAAAGCACATAATATTATGTTACTACAATGTAAATATACATTATACATTGTTTATTCATCTCACGGGCTAGTTCAAGTCAGTCAGCACTTGCGTCAGCACAGCTCCAGTGAGCAGCGTGGCAGAGTACGCTCTAACCCCCTTCGATTGAAGGGAGACCCGTATCCCTGTAGTGAGATGATAACGAGTTGATATCGTTGATATCATAAAAATATTAAAAAATAGACCACTTGGTATTGTATGTACCACGACACGAGAATGTCAATTGACGACCTCCGTGGCGTAATGGTTACCACGCCAGACCGCCACCCAGGAGGTCCCGGGTTCGATCCCCGGTCGGGTCATGATGAAAAACGTACTTTTTCTGATTGGCCTCGGGTCTTGGATGTTTATCTATATATGTATTTGTTATAAAATATAATATCGTTGAGTTAGTATCCCATAACACAAGTTTCAAACTTACTTTGAGGCTAATAGCTCAATCTGTATGAATTGTCCCTTAAAAAAAAAATACCGCTGGATAGGTACAAACTATGCTTGCATATTGAAGCATGACGTAGACGAGGCAAGTCAATTAATACAGCATGTTACAAAAAAACAGACTTATCCTGTAGAGTGTACGTGTAAATATACATTATACATGGTGTATTCATCTCACGGGCTCCAGTTAAGCCCACTCTGCTTCCACCGCAAATAAACAACACCTTATGTTTAGGTACGTTCCGCTCTAAGTATACTGTCAATATTTGGTATGCGCACCTTATTTCGAGTTGGTGCTGTGCTATTTTGAACTCTATGCCAAAGAGATAAATATAAATGATATTTCCTTTGACGTAAAGTGAGATATTAAATCTCGGTATCAGATTTATATAAAGACTAGCGAAACCCGCACAACTTCGTTTGCATGAATTCCGTTTTCCCGTGGGAATTTCGTGAAACCCTTTCTCATCGGATCTCTACGTCATACAAAGAACAAACCATCCTAGATTCAGGTCTCTACGATCAGCAGTTTAGGCTGTGTGTTGGTTCGTCAATCAGTTAGTCATTCAGGACGAAGTATTTTATATGTATAGAGATTACAATGTGTTCATTTTGTTTCTTTTTTATTTTGTGCTCTTTTTCTTTCTAGTGTCATCCAGATTTCTCCTTCATTAATTCGCCATTTTTTTTTAAAGTAGTAGTAATTTTGTCCTGTTTCTGATGGTATTGACTTTAAAAACAATTTTTTTTAACAATTTTTTTGTTTACTAATTAGTAAGTTACTGTTAGAAAATTACATGTGTGTTAGGAAATCGTTTATTCAGATAGCTTTTCTTGACCCTCTTGTTTGTCACTCAGTACATTAAAAAAACCACACCCTTAGCTTCAAAACACTTAGAAACATACATCTCACTCTAAATTCCGAACTTGACAAGGGAAAAAAAACGAAAGAATAAAATTCCCTCCAATAGGGGTGAGTCCCTCCAATCAGGGCCACCCCCTATCATTATAGAACGGTGCTACTAATTGAGCTTAATGATAATTGGAATTTTCAAATATTTCTTAACAAAAAAAATTATTATAATTATATTGGATGAAGATTTATTTTATCGAAGAGGGGTAGAGGGTAATTTAATTTTTTTTTTTTTTTTTTTTTTTTTTTTTTTTTTTTTTTTTTTTTTTTTTTTTAATTATTAGTAAACGGAAATGGTGTCCAGTCCCGTTTTCAAGAGAATTTTGGAAAATTATAAAGAGGAGCTCGATGGTGTTGCTGTGTGTCTGAAACGAACACGCAAGTCAAGCAACGTCCACCCCAGCCAATGTTTCGATGGGTTTCGTTATCTCGAGCTTCTCCGTACTTCGGAGGGCACATTAAGCCGTCGGTCGGCTGTCGTCGTTTCCGTACCCAACCCATGGCTCTGAAGTGGTTAAAGTTTAATACGAGCTTTCATGTAAAGCTTTATTTTATCATAATTATCAATCCATAATCATCCCACAACAGGGATAGGGTAGGGGATTAGAACGTACTCTGCCACGCTGCCCGAAAATACTGTGGACTCCAGTATTTTTAAGTCACCTGAAGTCCAACCTGAAGACCACCAACTTGGCTTAACCATTATACTCAAAATTATTTATTTGCTAAATATAGGTTTACAAATTGGATGTCAATACATAACATAATATGGAATATAAAGCCAAGACTAATAACGAACTTGTGTCCACTCATGGGTACTCAGTTTCGGAGATTCCTTCCGATAAGTATAGAAACAGATTTTTTCCAAAAGGACCCGCTCCACAATTACAACGACGCTGAGGATTTCATTGCCAAATATTTTCCTTTATCCGCAAATGTGTGGATCAAGTTACAAGTTAGAGCGAATAAAAGTTATTAATAAAGGTAGATAGATACAATACTTTATGTTTGCATTACACACAGGCTCAGCCCGGACACTCCATACAACGCGCGTGAAATAATTATCTATTTCTACTACATAGGTCAATGTCGTCTGTACACGCGCACACGTATACACATTCCTTCACTAAACGCACACCTTTGCGACTGCACCCGCCACGATACCCGCCTGCGGTTGAGGTAACGCGATTCGGTGCGGGGCGGAGAGTGACCATTCTACCTCGGGTTATTACTAAAGAAACAATCTTACAAACTAGTGTAAATGCAACAAGGCGGCCTTATTGCTAGAAAGCAATCTTTTCAAGGCAACCATAAGGTAACGAATTTCTGTATGGAGTGAGCAGGGCTAGCAAGAAAAGAAAATAAATACTAAACAAGAAAATGATAGAAACTAGGACATCATCTAAATATTAAAACAAAATTAATAAATAACTTCAAATATTATTTTTAACCCATAATTATGCCACTGCAGGGAGGTCTCCGTTCAATCAAAGGAGGTTTGAGCTCTGCCACGCTGCTCTAAAGCGGATTGGTCGAGGCCAGTGTTCATAAGCCGCCTAGACAACCGATTTGACTTAACGACTGTGATCTATCGTCTACAGTCGACTGACGGCTTAATGTGCTCTACGAAGCACAGAAAAACCCGAGCTAACAAAACTCATCCAAACACTGACTAGGGTCGACGTTGTTTAACTTGCGTATTCGTTTTAGAGTGCGACATATAGCGACACAATCGAGCTACTCCATCCATCGAGTTTAGAGAACGAATGATAACTATTTTGTAATTTTTTTTATTAATAAACAAATTTTTTTTTTGAGGTAGACAAGGCTTCCTCGACACTTCTGCAGTGGCACGGGCAGTATTTTTATAATAATCAAGATACAGAAGTATCGTTACAGCTTTTGACTTGACACGATGACGGAATCTTTTCCCCCACGGTTCATTATTGAAAGGTCGCAATATAGCCTGCCTCCGCCCATGTCGCGTCCCCTTAATTAGGACATCTGCTCAGATATTACGCCGAAAAGGTGTGTGCTCAACAACTGACGGACTAATCCACTGGGTAAAGTTTGGTACTGCTTAAAAAAGTACATTGTGGTTTAACGAGTGGATGCAGAGCAGCTCGATGGCGACGCTGTGTTTATCTAAAACGGACTCCCAAGTTAAGCAACCCCAGTGTTTGGATAATTCGTAATCTCGAACTTCTCCGTGCTTCGGAGGTCCCTGCTGTTGTTGATGAATGACAGTCGTTGGGCTTCGGGCCGCCGCCGCTTGAAAACGTGGCAGAGTAGCCTAGTCCCAATCGATCAAAGAGAGGACCGTATTTCTACGGTAGGATGATTATGAGTTGATGATGATGAGTAGATGTTAAATCAATTAGAAATAACTAGCCAATTTAATGTCTTATGACATCAGGTGAGCTCTTGTGGGACATTGGTTACGGGAGCGGCGGGATCCATAACGTGACGACGGATGTCATTTAAAAAAATCTCAAAACTGTATATACACTTTAAGTTATACCTATTCTGATAACAAAAACTTTTTCAATCTGATCTCAAATTCACGCACTATCTCGCTCTGTGCTTATTTTGTATGAGTGAGAGATTGTAACTTTTTTTTTGTGTCAAAATTCAAAATTCAAAACTTTTATTCAGAGAATAGGTTTTCACAAACACGTTCTCTTGTCAGAGTATAAAGTAATAAATGATTATTATAAATTAATCTACTCTATAAACTACTACCATTTCGGAAACAGAAGCAAAATGACCACTGGTAAAAAGAAATGGCGAAAGAAAACCAGTTACGGCCTTTTTTGTCATTTAAAAATATATCGTACTTTTCTTTTTTCTTTTCTTTTTCAACATAAAATTTAAAACTAGGTACATACATACAACATTACAACATGATGATGATTGGAATAAAGAGGACAATATCTGCAGTATTAAAATGTATCAATACCGTAGTTTCAGTGATCGAACTGTTCCCAATATTGTCTCCTAAGATGTTTAATGAAATATCTGCTAATTTCGTTACATGGCTTCTTATAATTGATACCTTGATACATTTCCAATCTATATCTTGATAAACAGTTACTGAAACGTACATATTTTAATTCCACATTAAGTTTAAAGCCATCACTTTTTTTCTTTTTTAGTTTGATTGATAGTAGGCCGCTTTCTGCAAATCGCATTTTTGAAATTAATGGCACAATGAATTTAGTCACTGTCAAAATAAAGAAGAAAAACTGGGCAAGTACGTGTCGGGCCACGCACAATGCAGAGTTCCGTATTTGATACGCATTAAAAAATACAAAAATAGACAAACACAACATAAACAAAAGAGTAACATATATCTGTGTGTAACAAAAAAATGTGTGTGTGTGCCGCAAGCTTAGTGTGCTTTCGCCATTTTCTACCAGTGGTCATTTTGCTATTGTTTCCGAAATGGTAGTAGTTTATAGCGTAGATTAATTTATACAAATCATTTATTACTGTATACTCTGACAAGAGAACGTGTTTGTGAAAACCTATTCTCTGAATACAAGTTTTGAATTTTGAATTTCTGATTGCTTTTCAGTCATCACGATTATTATTTACGGGAATGCACTGCACACCTATTTCATTGGCTGACAGTACACGTTGAAGCATCATTGATGACATTGTAAATATAAGCTTAGCAAGTTAAATGGAGCGTTGTCCGCAGAACAATAATCTTGGGAGCCATAAATTGTCCAAAGAGCCTCCGCTTATTATTTATGTATTAAGTTTTTCATGCTCAATTCCTGAAGTATTGTAAGGGCTTACCTTGTAAATTGTTTCTCTTATTAAAACTTAACTTTGACTTATAAATTTTAATTTATAGGTTTTTATTTTGTGTTCTTTATCTTTGTATTATTCAGTTTTAGGTTTTTCAAGACAACTTTTTTCTTTTTATTGTCTGTAAAAAAAACATTTAAGTATTTAAAGCTGTTCTGCTTCTATTGTGTTTCAAGTGTATTATGTCTAATTTAATAGTTAACAAAAAAGTTGATTGATGTCGAAATAGAAAATACGGAACCCTAAAAACAGGGGTAAAATAGATGTGTAATTTAATTAATGCAAGAAATAAACTCCCTGTATGCAAAACTTCAAGCAAATCCATCCAGCTATGCGATTCTCTAAGCGCAAACGTCGTGACAGCTTTGTTCGCAGCGGCTGTAACAGCGGTGAACGCACGATTGGTATTCTCTTAATCACATTTCTGCGCTGTTCGACAGTAGCGCCGCACGGCTGTAGACGGCGTGACACGGAATTACTTATTTGACATTTCGTGTATGAAATTGGTATTCTGTAAGCAAAACAGCTTTAACTTTGACAACAGCCTCGACGTACGCTTACAATTTTTAATGTCAAATCCAAAAGCTTCCTTTTAGTGGCTGTCGGCAAGGATTTTGTAATAAATTAAATTGTGTGAATTAAGTTTCAAGTGCTAAATATTGGATTTTATTATTAAATATATATAATTATATAAAATATGTAAGTACACACCGTTTTCATTAACTATTTTGTGTACAAACACTTTCCTAAAATTCGGCGTCAACATAAGTTTTTAAGTAAACAGTGGTAGATAAGTTAGTTTTTTTTTCACAAATTATTATTTTTACAGGGCTGCAAGAGTCTCGTGTATGTTGTTCCTTTTAGAAGAAGCTAAGAGACAAGACGAGTTACGTAAAAGACGTCAAGGTCGTAGAATACGAAACCTAGTCTCCTAACAACAGACATGGACTACATACGCGCTTTCAGACTCACATAAGAGTTGATAGCCATGTTAGAAGGCGAATTGTGCCGTTAATGCCTGAACAAACACGGCGAGGTGGGCTCAGTCATCACACCAAGATAATTCAAAAAGAAATTTACTAACTTACAGTCTTACCAGTGTCTAGTGTCTATCAAGGTATTTATGTACTAAAACTTTAATAATTTCAATTACAACAATAAAAATAATTTTCTGTTCCAGATACTATGTACGGGAGAGACAGCACGTTTATTAGATACTAGCTGACCCGTGTCCACTTCGTTGGGCATAATGTTAAAAGCCTTTTTATTTTTTGTTTTTTTATATAACCTATGACACTTAGCAATAATGTGGCTTTCTATTGGTGAAAGAATTTTTAAAATCGGTTCAGTAGATCCCGAGATTACCCCTTACAATTTAACAAATACACAAACTTTACCTCTTTATAATATTAGTAATAGATGGAAAATATTAGAAGCTTTTGTGGTGTTTTATTGAAAACATTCAAATTTAGGTGGTGGAAGGGTGGTAATTCATATGTTTTCAGGTGATTCCGCCTAAGGGCAGAGGTCCTACATGATGACCCCATGCATTAATCCTGAGCTTGGTTCTTCAGAGGAATAGTGTTGACAGAACATTGGGATTCTAAAGGGCAGATTTAAAAGTCTTCTGGTTCACAGAGTTTTGCACTATGATCCAGAAATGGTATCTAAAATTGTCATTGCTTGCTGTGTGTTGCACAATATATGTAATCGAGCTGGAGTACCATTCTTAGAATTAACAAATAATTTGCAAGAAGAAGAAAGTCGGATTCATCAACTTTTGCGGCGAGGGATTCATCAGGTGGAGCCCGATGCGGTACTATAGGTGCCCTAGAATATGGTCGGACTTGTCGACGCCAACTTATAAATATGTTATGGCGGGTAAGGCGGTAAATTTCAAAATAAGTAAAACCACGATATTAAATTTTATTTTTATATACAGACTTATACTATGACAATAAAAACTAAATAACATTTGAGTATTTATTTTATCCCTACTTACATATAATAAAACAAAGTCCTCCCGCGCATCTGTCTGTCTTTTGAAATAGATTTTAAAATTTCACCTCCCCCAGGTGGGATTCGAACCCACGACCCCTCGATATCCGGCCGCGTGCTCTAACCACTGAGCTACCGGGAAGGTTAGTAATGGTGGTAAAATTTCTCATTCCTTTTAAAACTGCGTTCGAGTTGCAGAGCTGTCTGTCGGTCTGTTTATAATTCAAAACAACCCCTCAATAAACACCATAATTACATTGGAGCTCTATCTCTATGTTGTTGAATGGCTTCAATTATCTGTGGCGCGACATTGTCTACAGTGTTGGTGAATCTGCTTCTGGCCTCTGCCATCATGTGGTGTCCCTGTCTGGAGGTGTGGGACTGCAATTTCTTGTTCCTGAAATAACAACAGACATTAAAACAAGCACTAAATTCATATGAATACAGAAAACTATCACTAAAATGTATTTAAATTGTGTAGTTTATATTCCTTTTTGTGGCAGCTTTTTTATCTTTTCAATACTACACATATAACAAAAAGCAAAGAGCTCACTTTAGTACCTATAATGTAAGGGTACACCGGTTCCCTGGCTTCTTTGCTCTAAGAAGTACACACATTTAAACACAAACTGCAGCATGTAAACATGTCATTTATTACATACCTTAGCCCACTGTTTCCAATCTTTTACACACCGTTGCCAACACTGTTCAAGACCCTAGCGATTTCTGACCATCCGTTTCACATCCGGGCCCTGACATTGGCTGTACGGGCATGTCCAGTGGTAAGATCAGATCTTGTCTCGATCAGCCCAATCAACTTCTTTGCCTGGGCTAGAGTCCTGTGTTACGAGCCACTGCAAGCAATAAGTTAGGTATATTATAAGTTGTCAGTGAAGTAAGCACGTATGTATTTCATCATCATCATCATCTCAGCTCGTTTCTGCCGACTGTTGAGCATAGGCCTCTTTTAGTAGGTACGCCAACCAACTCGGTCCTGTGCCATTCTCATCCAGGTACGACCTGCGACTTTATGTATTTACTTTCAATATTTTTTATTAATTTTTTAAACAACTTTAGTTAAGGATAGGTAGGTATTACTTACTTTTGGTTCAATTCACCATGCACTGCACCACAGTATTTATTACACAGTTACCACAACAACGTATTGACGTAGAGTGTACAAAATAATGTTCTACATTTCATAGTAAAAAATTTCAAGTGGCTGGCGTGGGTCGGTCTACCCAAAATTTTATATTTGAATTGGAATTTATTTTTTGTTTACCAATAAACTTCTAGGTTAGGTTATTTGTAGTTAATTTTGACAACCACTCAGACAGTCGGGCGAGTGACATTTTTTTTTCACAAAAGACATTTTATTTTATTTATTTCGTGATAAAAATACATTCAAGTAATTACTACATGTTGCATTTAGGTGAAAATGTGATTATCATAATTTTAATTACAAAGAAATAGCCAATATCTACTAATCGAGAATTTATCGATTGTGCAAGTAGGAATACAACACCGCTCTAGCACAGCCTTGCGAACAGTCATGCGTTCACGCAGCCGAGAGATCGACGATGAGCTAAAAGAGCTTAGAGAATACCAAACAAAACGCCGTGACCACAGCGAACGATGTAAAGGCTGTGACATCCGTGATCACAGCCAAGGCGCAGCGACAAACCTTTCGCTTAGAGAATCGCACTACAGTTGTTTCACGATAAAGTAACAAACATGACAAACACATATCCACACGAACACATATTTCATAATATAAGAGGGGTTAGATAGGATCTCCAGTCGATTGAATACTCTACGCTTACGTCACGGTCGGACCCTTAAATCCATGATACGGTTAGCAAAAAAAAAACATTTTTACCCCATAATACGCCCGAATACATCCAAATAGTACAATTTGCATCGCCGCTTTCACTAACATTACCACCAAATACATCTTATGTTAAAACGCTACATGAAAAATGAATGCTAGTTGCCCATTACAAAAATAACTATTTGTGAAAAAAATTATACAGCCGACACAACCCAACCCTTAAGGTAGATAACCATAAGGTTTATGTCCGTTTCGGAACTTCTGTCTCGACACGAAAAAAACATTTGTTGCACGCACACGCAAAGTTCAGGAACTGAAAGAGCGTTAACATTTTTTTTCCGATGTAATTTCTCGGAAAATATGCTACGTGATGTAACTCAGCAAAATCTTAATTTTAGTCATCGGACGTAGCACGTGGAGGGCGCGTGCTTTTAGGCGAATTGCGAATATGCGATTTTGCGACTGTAATTACCGAGCCAAAGTTAAAAGTCCGAAGTTTATTGATGTTTGCCACATTTTTTCGACTTTATCAATGTGTATAAAAATATATGCATATACATTTATTAAATTATTTGAAATATATTTAAAAATATATGCATAAATTCTTATTGAATACAACATTAAGTAATTTTATCATCAAAGTAAATGTAATTTTTATAATGTATGCCGATACAGGATTTTTTATTATTATATTAATAGTGGGACCACGAATAAAAGAAAAAAAATACTATGGTAGGAGTAAGGTAAGTAGTAAAGTAAGTTCCTAAAAGAGTACCTATGTGGTAAAGAAATACTAATTTTTAAATGGGCAAAGCATTAATTAGTTTTATGAGAGATCTAAGACAAATTTTAACATTCTTCCTAAAATATTTAAAAAAAAATTACTATCGAGATCAAATTATAGCTAATTGCACGGAATTTTACTTAACGTTACATGAATTTGTAAAATTAAGAGAAAATTCGGACACTTTGGAGGACGTCCACCTTCGTTCAACACCGTCGTAGTCGAATCAATAATTAAGTCCCTAATTCAAAATTTAAACTACCAGTTTCTCAAACGCATTTTAATTCTAAATTAAGTCAAACTTTATCTATTGTTCTTATTGTTATTATTATATATATTTTTTATACTAATAAGGTGGCAAACAAGCATACGGCCCGCTTGATGGTAAGCATCGCCGTAGCCTATAGACGCTTGCAATACCGAGGGTATCATTCACGCGTTTCCAACCGGGTTGTGTGGAAGTGGAGCTCTGGAGACCTTACTCACCGCAGGAACACAACATGGCCGAGACCAATGCTATTTGGCTACGATCTTCTGTAAGGTGGAGGTCCTTCCCCAGACGGGCTGCTCCGATTTGAGGATTATCCGCTATGCCCTACCTCTGTTATTATTTATTATGGTTTTATGCTACACATTATTTTAGCAGAATATACATAACTGCGGCCCAGGCTTAGCACGGATTTTATTTACCCATAGTAATGAAATAAGATGTTTTTCCGGGATCAAAAATAACTCCAAACCATAACCTATCCCAAAAAAAACATATCAATCTGTTCGTTAATTTCGACGTAAAAAAAGGACAAACAAACAACCATACACACTTTCGCATTTACAATATTAGTATAGATTTGTGAATAAACTAAAGAAACTGCGAAAAAATCTACGATTGTGTTATCTATCAGATTATTTTAGAAGTGATATTTCTCATCTATTACATAAAAAACCATTACATGGGGTTTCTCATAAATAAATGACAATCTTGAAACTAATAAATTCACAAAAATGTCTAGGAAAACCCGACGGATCCAATTTCGTTGCTATTTCTATCAGAATTGGGTGTCGGAGGGCTGATAACGCGTTGCGACATCGCAGCCGTATCCCAACTCGACAATATTTCAACACAAGGACGAAAATTGTACAAAAAAATGCTTTGTTTTTATACACACCAATTTTTTCATACCATTATTCATTAGCCAGTAAAGTTTACATTAATTTCTTTATAGTAAACAAAATACTCCTATAATGAAATGTAGACCTCTAAGTTTGGCGACCTCCGTGGCGTAATGGTTACCACGCCAGATCGCCACCCAGGAGGTCCCGGGTTCGATCCCCGGTCGGATCATGATGAATAACGAACTTTTTCTGATTGGCCTCGAGTCTTGGATGTTTATCTATATATGTATTTGTTATAAAATATAATATCGTTGAGTTAGTATCCCATAACACAAGTTTCGAACTTACTTTGGGGCTAGCTCAATCTGTATGAATTGTCCCTAGATATTTATTTATTTATTAGGATCTTGCCATGAATTGATTAATTAGAAACATAGGTTAAATATTAACTTAAATAGGTTATATGCTATTTAAGAAAAAATCTATATAATAAATTCTACATAATAATACCGCGCCATCTGGTCCCAAAGAGATAGGCTTGCTTGCTTATGTTATGGGTACCAAACTGCGTACATTTTATTATAAATATACCTATAACACAGAAAACACTTAGACTCAAGAAAATACACAAATACCATCACATAAATGTTTGCCCTGAGCGGGAATGATCCCGCAGTACCCGCACCCTCTGCTGGTAAAGGTCACCAATTCACCATCGCACCACTGCACCGGGCTGTCAATTATATATAATTATGGTACCCATTGATTTAATTATTTGTCTTTTTATATTTGTTTTATAATCAAGGTCACAAGCATAATTTTCGTAGTAAATATTTGAATGACCTGCAAAATATTTGTTAACTTCGTAAATAATATTGCCTTGGGACAAGGTTAGTTAAATATATTTTATAAAGACTGTCTTCGGCTTCTTTTCGAAACAATGCTGTTTAACAAATAAAATTATTATAACTTTATATATTTTTTGAAAACTATTCCCACAGCTGAGCAAAAGCTCCAATCCTTTACGAATTGAAGCATGTTGCTTGCCAGTTCCACCTAAATATAAAAAAAACTTTTTTTGTAGATATTTGGATACATTACATACAATAGTATCGAACAGTCAATTTATTAATTTAAGTAATTAATATTTTATTAAATTACCAGCTTCTACCGTGAGTTTTAACTTAAAATTGCTCAAATTTTTATGTTGTGCAAATTGTCTCAGTCGCAATGGTATCAGACCGAACTGTCGTTGTGTCGTACATGAACGGGCAACCTTAGATAAGCCACCTCATTCTGATAATAAACATCTGATCATTTTGAACTGTAGTATGTAACTATGGAACGCTAGGAATTTTTATAGATAGCATTCCTGCTAATCTCCTATCTACAGTATTTTGAATACAAATAACAGGTCACTGTTATAATAATAACGTTGCAGATATTCAAACAATTTACGGTGTTTTACATAATTTCTGAGAAACTGTGGAAACTTTTTTTTGCAAACACGTTTACGTTATACAGTCATGATCAGTCTCTTACGAACTAAATTAGAACGTATGAGAAACTTGAGTAGTCTGAAATAGATTTTGTTATCAGCTTAAACTGGCCGACGAATGTTGCTCAAAGTAGTCTCTTCCCTTCGCAAAAGATGAAAGTAAGGGACACAAGAATTAGATTTATTTCAAATTCAAATTCAAAACTTTTATTCAGAGAATAGGTTTTCACAAGCACGTTCTCTTGTCAGAGTATACAGTTATAATAAATGATTTGTATAAATTAATCTACTCTGTATATTACTACTCATTCGGAAACAAAAAATTTTTCAAGCCAGCCCATAATCATCCCATTGCAAGGATACGGGTCTCCCTTCAATCGAGGAGGGTTAGAGCATACTCTACTACACTGCTCCATTGCCGATTGGCAGAGACCTGTGTTCTCAAGCCGCCTGAAGGTCACTGACTTGACTTAACGACTGTTGTCCATCGAAAAGCCGGGACCGATGACGGCTTAACATGCCGTCCGAAGCACGAAGTCGAACTCTTATTACTTACATATAAGAAACGTAATTATATTTTATTTAAAAAAGTATACGAATAATCCAATTAAAAATGTTTGTTTACTTCCAAAAGTAAAATCACATTTGACATAAATTTATACGGTGTAACAACTCATCTTAAAATTTATTAGGGGATGCTACCGCGGGCGACTATGCGAATGAAGAGGGCGTTTATCTAAACGTCTAGACATTTGTCTTAATGGCAGATTATTTCAAGTGCCAGCGACTTATGAGATCATTAGGGTGCCTTTATACGGTAATACAAACAAAATACCGTTTTCTTGTTAAATAGATTAGAGTTCACATTGAATTTTCTTGTAGATTTTTAGTATTGTTTTTGTGAATACCATAATAATATACGGTTTCTGAGACATATTTTAATTTTTAATTCCACATTAAGTCTCAATTAGTGACCATAATAAAAATTGTCATTACCTTAAAAATGTTTTTGAACAAAGGAGGTTCCATTAATATTTTTCTTCTCAATTTCAGCCAAGTCTTGTCAAAGACTTGGTGACTCTCGGTAAGTTGTAGTAATATTTTCTTAGTGATAGCCATAATAAAAATTGTCATTACCTTAAAAATGTTTTTGAGCAATTCACCAATGAATAAATAAAAAGGAGGTTCCATTAATATTTTTCTTCTCAATTTCAGCCAAGTCTTGTCAAAGACTTGGTGACTCTCGGTAAGTTGTAGTAATATTTTCTTCTTAATTCAGCCAAGACTTGTCAAAGACTTGGTGACTCTCGGTAAGTTGTAGTCATATTTTCTTCTTAATTCAGCCAAGACTTGTCAAAAACTTAGTGACTCTCGGTAAGTTGTAATAACATTTACTTCCTCATTTCAGCCAAGTGTTAAAGACTTGGTGACTCTCGGTAAGTTGTAGTTATATGTTTTTTTTTTATTTCAGCCCATATCGACTTGGTAACTCTATTTTGGATTGCAGCTGGATTCTTGTCAACACTGGAGTCAACGGCATACTCGGTTGGGAAACGTATAAAGTGACCCCTTTCTCCCAGAAGTCCCTTTATTAGTTCCTTTGTCGCCAAAGCTCTGAAAAAAAAGTGTCAGTAGTTCTGTAAACTACTGAGACTTTTTATCCCAGTTGTCCCTGTCTGAGCCTCCAGTGTTGACAGTATTTTCCTTGCATCTTAGAACAAAATTGTAATTATCATACATACAGCCACTTTCCGTAATGCATTTTTAAAGTTAATGACACATTAAATTATATCTACTACTGTTATAATATAGAAGAAAAAAACAAGTAGCTCGAGACTAATGTGGAATTAAAATTAAAATGTGTTTCATAAACTGGCTGCTATGAATTTAAAACAAACAAATATTAATCATTAATAATGTTTCATCAGTTGTGGAAGAATTTATTCTTAATTTATGAGTCCATAATTATAATTTTAATTAAATATAACAATGATTAAGGTGTGTTTATCAGTCATATATTTGAACTAGAATTTAATTGTCACATATTGTCACAGTACTGAGAATTCACAAATGAATATGAATATTTTACTTATGAAGTAACACGGTTGATTCTGATGTTTTATGCAAGGCTAGTTCGAGTATCAGCCCCCACAAACTTTTGTATGCTTGATCATAATATGTAACTCGTAATAAGACATAGATTGTGGAAAAAGATATTTATTTTATTATCCCTCTTTCCCGTGGGAATTTTGGAATGTATTGTACTTAAAAACCTTCCCCTTGAATCATCACTGTATCTATTGAAAAACCACATCAAAATCCATTGCGTAGTTTTTTATATTTAAGCATACATACATAGCCTGGTGGTTTTTTTGACAGACGACACAGACGCACAGACAGACAACAAAAGCGACTTCATTTTATACTTTGTAAAGATTTCACACTCTAACGAACACGCAAGTTAAGCAACATCGACCCTGACCAGTGTTTGGATGGGTTTCGTTATCTCGAGCTTCCCTGTGTTACGGAGGGCACGTTAAGCCATCAGTCCCGGCTGGTGTCGATGGATGACAGTCGTTAAGCCATGTCAGTGGCCTTCAGGTGACTTGAAAATTGGGTCTGTGATTTTGCATTGGAACAGCGTGACAGTGACGCTCTAATCGCCTTCGATGACGAGACCCGTAGCCCAGCAGTGGGATGATTATACCTAAGTTGCTGATGAGTTGCCGAGCCCATTATAAATAGCCAATTCAGTTTTATATGAGGCGAGAGTCCTTGGGAGCGTCTGCTTACGGGAGCGAGGACATTGTATCCTTGCATTAGAATGATTAAGTATGGTTTGACAGGCCCGGTAGTCGAGTGGCTAGCAATGGTCACTTTATTCCAAGGGCCGCGGTTTCGAATCCTGCGCAAGGCAAACATTTGTGTGCATGAACATTGAACAAGTCTTTTTGCCTTGGTCTAGGTGTTTTCTATGTATAATAAGTATTTATTTACAAAAAAAAAATATTTAAGTAATTTATCAGCAATCTAGTATCCATAGTACAAGCTTAATAAAATTGCTTAGGGGACTAGATGGCGTTGTGTGATTCGTCGAAGAATATTTATTTATATGATGATGAATCGAAATTTACGGTGACCGATGTCGCGGGCAAAATATAGTTATGGTTGGAAGTAAATCACTAAATTGTGATGGTAAAGTGACTATTGTCACGTACAACCTTGGTAATCAAAAAAAGGTTAGAAACATGCATTGTTATAAGAGAAAGTCGTTTACAATCAAGGTCGACATTTACTTGTAATAGTAAAGTAATATTGTCAAAATGTCATCAAAAACTTTCGCGTTACAACCACAACGGCAGTTTTCATAATTACCCAGATGCGGGAATCGAGCCCTTCACCAGAAAAATCGTTGCATTGATTACCGTCATCCCGATGAATCAAAAGTTAGAATTAATGAAACATAAACATAACAAAATTCACGTTACTACTGGAAGATTTTTTTCTTCCTTATTTCTTCCTTTCTTCCTGCTAAAGGTTGGCAAGTGCTCAAGGATTTCACTGGTAATCCTAATACCTAACACTTCCAATCGATCGCCTTCGCCCGGTGTAGCCCCAGGCCGTGGGAGGCTCGTACCTCGGCCTAGGGCGACTACCCCTAGCTGACCCCTCCTCTGGAGTACCCCTAGGCACACTGTCAATTAACGGTGAGAGTCTTTCGCTCCAGCAATTATTGCCGAGTGTCGTACCAAAAGACCGCTAAGTGGTTTTTTCTGTATATTACTGGCTACTTTGTCCATTAAAAATACCTAGTACCTAAGTGTTTTATTCGAATCAAATAAAAAATAATAATCAAAAATTATTATCTTAACAATGTGTTTTGGAAATTAATTAAATAAAAATATTATAAATTATAATGATAAAGAGGTTAAGGGACTGATAAGCATAACATTTGATCCTATTAGCGTTGACCTCAGAGGCCTAGTTTTTGAACCATCGGTGGTTTCTTATCGGTAGCTGGTTTGATCTTGACACCAGTTAATAATTAAGATTTAAAACTGTGCCCGCTGTTTCGTTCGTTTTGTTTTTTGTACGACATAATCAACGCAGACGTCATCTTAACACCTTATCAAACTTTTAATTTTTCCATGAATGGTTTCGTTAGACCATGATTTTAAAAGTTAAACTGTTGCTCAGTCTCTTTTGGAAGAGATGTGATGGTCAATTCAAGGATCCTTGACTACCTACACTAATCTTTAGAAGCGTTAATTCTCATTTAAGTGACTTGTACTATGTCTTTATGAGAAATAAACTTATTTAAACCGAAGCTTGAATTGGACAGTTGGTGCAAGCCGTGCAGGGCAGTGTACCATCTTATGTTTTTATGATGGATTATTTTAGAATGTTTTTTCTACAATTATTTTGCAATATTTTTAGGATAGATTAGGATTTCTTCTAGAATTGTTTTCGAATGTTTTTGGAGTGGATTAGGTAGGATGGCGGCGGAAAAAGGCGGATTTTATTTTACGTAGTCATTTTGCTTTTGTTTTCGTTATGATGGTCAGCTTATAGAGTAGATTAATTTACACAAATTATTAATTATTGTATGTAGTTTTGTTGTGTTGGTAATTGTTTTAGACTGGTAATAGTTTTTTAGGTAGGTATAAGCATAAAATTATTCAACAAGCTGCCACAAAGCTTTGTTGATTTGCCTCTGTATAAATTTAAGTCGACTATAAAAAGTAGCTTGATGAAAAAGGGTTATTATAAAGTAGAAGATTATTTCAAGGACTAGCTGCTGCCCGCGGTATTACACGTGCGTAAGTTTATGCATAGCAGCGTCATCTACATCAGATTTTTGACCAAATCCTACGGAAATCGCGTAATTTTCGGGATAAAAAGTACCCTATATGTTAATCCTAGATATCAACTTACTACATAACAAATATCATAAAAATATGTCCAGCTATTAGACCGTGAAGAGGTAACAAACAAACACACAAACATTCGCGCTTTATAATACTACTAGAATAAAAAATTGTGGTCACAGTAATTTGCTCCTCTGGCACACTTAACTAATTTTGCAATTTATAAAAATCTTTAAAATGTTATATTGGCTCTCATAGCCAATTTTGAGGGCCAATATAACATAACAACTTTCTTCAGAGAGTGATCTTTACAGCCCTATTCTCTCGTCAAAGAGTAAAATAAAAAATAAAATCATTTTTGCAAGTAGAGTTACAGGAACGCACGTCAAATTTCATACCACCAGCACAACGATATAAATGTTGAGCCATGTTGAGAAGTGCAGCCAGAAACTCAACTTTGTTGAATTGAGCTGTAAAGATCTGCTCTCTGTGGAAAGTTTTTAATCTTTGAACAGACGTACACGAGTACACGACATTTGTTAATAAATCGAAACGAAAACTTCTAAATAAACAAAAGTTGTTTTTATAAACAAACAGTGGGTAGCATTGTTTAAAAGTTTCTAATGTTAAAATTTATGACATTGTAACATAATCATAATTTTGTTATTGTAACATGATAAGTTATGAAGGTTTTAATTGTTCCTGGACTTTTAGTTGAATCAGCAAAAGAGGTTATTAATAGTTAAATTGTTTTTGTTACCATGTCATGCAGATAATATTGTACAGTAACTTATGACATCATCATCAAATTAACCCATAATCACTACAGGGATTTAGAGTAAGCAAGAAAGCGGATTAGAGCGTACTCTGCCACGCTGCTCCAATGTGGATTAGCGGAGGCCGATGTTTTCAAACCGCCTGAAGGTCTTCATAGGCACTTTCTATAGTCACATGTCATCTTTAACATGATATAATAAATTCGTTTTGTATAAATTACATGTAAACACTCTATAAACTACCACCATTTCGGAAACAAAGCAAAATGACCACCATTAAAAGAAATAAATAAAATAAATATATAGGGACAATTCATACAGATTGAGCTAGCCCCAAAGTAAGTTCGAAACTTGTGTTATGGGATACTAACTCAACGATATTATATTTTATAACAAATACATACATAGATAAACATCCAAGAAAGGCCAATCAGAAAAAGTTCGTTTTTCATCATGCCCCGACCGGGGATCGAACCCGGGACCTCCTGGGTAGCGGTCTGGCGTGGTAACCATTACGCCACGGAGGTCGTCAAAAAAAGAAATCATTAAAAGAAATGGCGAAAGAAAAACAGTTTCAGCCTTTTTTGTCATTTTGAAAAATATTTCGTACTTTTTTTTTATACATAAAATATTAAACTAGGTATTAAAAAAGGTACATACAACATTACGTGGTATACGCGGAATAAAAAGTGCTATTAATTTGTCTTAGCATAAAATTAAATGTAAAATACTAAATCGGTGTTTAAAATAGGAGCAGACAGAAAACCTTTTTGTGCATTTTTAAATCTCTCAGAAATATATAATTACTAGCGGCCCGGCCCGGCTTCGCACGGGTTATAACTATCTGCCTGTGTTAAACAGTCGTATACTTACATATATAAATAAATATTTTAGTTTGTTTTTTAACATACTAAAATATTTCTTTATATACCACATTGACAACTTCTGCGTCATTTCGTGTAAAAACAAACATATTTTTTTTTTTTGATGTTACACGTGACAGGGCAACATACAATTGTCCATGTGAAAAACATTGAGTAGTTAAGTCGATTCCAGCAACGAATACGGTCGTTACGTAAGCGGAGTTGTCTATCTTCGGGCGTTTCTGTCTCTTTGAGCGTTATGTCTATCATTGTCCAACGCTAAACGAACTGTGCGATCCACCGACGATTCTCGCGCTCTTTGGGAAACATGCCTTTCACAGTCCAACGATAAACGAACTGTGCGATCCACCGACGATTCTCGCGCTCTTTGGGAAACATGCCTTTCACAGTCCAACGATAAACGAACTGTGCGATCCACCGACGATTCTCGGGCTCTTTGGGAAACATGCCTTTCACAATCCAACGATAAACGAACTCTGCGATCCACCGACGATTCTCGTGCTCTTTGGGAAACATGACTGTCACGGTCCAACGATAAACGAACTGTGCGATCCACCGACGATTCTCGCGCTCTTTGGGAAACATGCCTTTCACGGTCCAACGATAAACGAACATCCCTCTCTTGATCATTTTCGTTGCTTCGACTCAAACGAATTCTTTTGGCAGAAGATGTACTGCGTCCTATATTAGACTTTCGTCGAGGCATGATTAAATTGTCATGAAATAGGTACTTTATATTGCTAATTAAACTTAAATAATTGTTATAATCTGTCAATAAAAAAAAAACTCAAAGATAACATAAATCAACACGAAACCATTAAAAAATGCGACAGATGTTAAAATAAGCCCAAACAAAGGACTAAATTGAAGCGAGTATGTAAGTGTCTATCCATATCTATCTATTTACAATAAATTGTATCAAAAATTATAACACGAAACAAATAAAATGCACCCTTAATATTAACTTTAAATAATTCAAATTGTGAAGCATAAACAAATTAAAAGTATGTAAGTATCTATAATTTTATTTTTAAACAGCGCCACCTAGCGTAATAGATTTAAAGTGCTTTAATTTTCGCGCGATATTTATAATTTAATGAAAACGTAACCATAGCGCGATGCTTTTGAATAGCGCCATCTAGCGTAGAATAGAAAGAACTTGAACTAATTTCGGCAAGCGCGTAAATTTTTTGCTATAACTTCTAAAGTATCTATTTAAATAATATGATGTAAAGATTATAATAATGTACATGAAATACTTAAGGTAACTAACGTAGTTAACTGGATAAGGATTAATATTGTATACGTCAAAATCGGTTTCCAATTCAAGTTCTTTCTATTCTACGCTAGATGGCGCTATTTCCGCATTATTACTCGGAAATCGCTTTTTATTTTATAGTAAGTTATCCGTATACGATAAATATATGCTATCGCGGACTTTTTTGGAGACCTAAATAAGAGGAATATCCTATAATTTTTGTTTTATTATATCTCAAAGGGTTTAGCCAGCGTTTTCGTCGACAGCTCCCAAGCGGTTGATTTTTTCCGACACTCCCAACAATAATCTTTATATTTCAGCCAATTTACATAAAATCCTGACAATCCGCATCAAAATCCGTTGCGTAATTTTAAAGATTTAAGCATACAAAGGGACAAAGGGACATAGGGACATAGGGACAGAGAAAGCGACTTTGTTTTATACTATGTAGTGATTTAGTTTAGACAGAATAGAAAATATTAAAAAAAACAATTTATTTTCAATAATTTGAATCCGCTACGTGCCGCTACTCTAACCACTAGACCACAAAAGTAAACAGGTCATTTAATAAACTGCTACTAATAAAATTAATAAATCGAGTAAACATACCTACTGAACTTCACACGTATCAAAATATACATAGTAATATCTTAACAATTAAAAATAACACATAAAGCTATAAACTTTTAAGTCCAAAATTCCATGATATTATTCTACGAAATCTACAAACAAATGTCATTTGAAAATCAAGTTTTGTATACTAGTAATATAGTTGATTTTTGAATGAACACGTAAACACGAACACATGTTCTAGTAGATATTTTAGAAGTATAATTATGACAATTATCAGTTTACTAAATAAGGCAGTTGCATCGTGAATTGATGATAATGTTATGTGATGTGAAGCAAGCATTGACTTAGGATACAGACAGATATACCTGCTCTGTAATTGAAAGCAAGTTAACGAGCAAATGCTACTTAGTAGCGTGTCCATGAATTGCTAGTGCTTATTTCGAGCGTGTTCTTGAATCGACTCACTTGATTTATCATCTCTGTAGATTATAATGCCTTTTGCTTCAAATTGTCTCTCACGTAGTTGTTAACGAGGGAAGTCATTTCAATACTTCCTACTCCGACAATCTTCTTTCTAATTAAATTCGTTGTGAGTACCAAGACAGCAGTAGTTTTCTCCCCCGGGACGTCAATAAGCTTCATCGCTTATTGTCAATCTGAGGTCGCCGTTGTTAATCCTGGCTACACAGGAGACATCGGTGGTATGTGTGGTGGGCTTGTCTCGATACCTGTAGCATGGGTGGAAGGGGGCGTGCTTTGAGCACGTCTGAACAGATTTGCTTATACTAGCATGCTTACTGCTAACGTATGTGAAAGTGTATGCTTAAAAATAGAATTCTTATTGCTGGCAAATGTGAACAAATGCAGAGCATGATAGTTTTAAAACTCTCTGCAACTGTTCACATTACTGTCAGCATACTCATATGTATGATCTCTAGCGTGCTATTATAGAGCAGGTCTATCCGTACCTTAATACAGTAGAATTCAGTTGATATACTGGTTCTCTTATACCGAGTACATGCTGCTGTAACGTAATATGTACCCCCTTATGGGTTGTGGTCTTCTGTTGTGTTCTACTCTCCTGGTACTTTGGTATTTCTTGCTTACTTTAAATCGTGTTAAAATTTACAAATACGCACAAATTATGACCGACCTACATATTTATAAAATCAAACAGATTTATCAACAATGCATACAATGCATTTGTTAACAAAACCTATTTGGGCATATCTATAGCAAATAGCTGATACGTCTGGTGGGAACAAACCCGACAGAATGGTATGATTTCGAATTTCTTGTATGAGGTATGGCCTCATAGCAAGAGAAATTTGACGACCTCCGTGGCGTAATGGTTAGTATGCCGGACCATCACCCAGGAGGTCCCGATCATTTTCTGATTGACCTGGTTCTTGGGTCAATCAGAAAAAGTTCGTTTATCATCATGACCCGACCGGAATTCGAACGCTGGGCCTCCAGGGTGGCAGTCCGGCATGGTAACCATTACGCCACGGAGGTCCTCAATTAAAAAAGGTACCTACAGTGTTTTTCGCTCAGAAAATTATAAAATTTATTCGTCCCAATGGTTGACTGGTAGAGAATGTAACTTAGCATGATAGTCCACCTATTGTATCAGTATCTTTGTATTGTATTAAATAAAGTTAAATAATTAAATGAAAGAAAACATCATATCAACCCATAATCATCCCACTGCTGGGATACGGGTCTCCCTTCAATCGAAGATGATTAGAGCGTACTCTGCCACACTGCTCCAATGCGAATTGGCAGAGGCCGGTGTTTTCAAACCGCCCTAAGGCCACCGAATTGGCTTAACGACTGTCATCCATCGACAACAGCCGGGACCGACGGCTTAACGTGCTCTCCGAAGCACGGAGAAGCTCGAGATAACGAAATCCAAACTAAAGAAACCTCAGCGTACGGTGAGTCGCAAAAATATTTTTTACAGTTTATGACACAAAGGTGGCAAACAAGCATACGGCCTGCCTGATGGTAAGCATCACCGTAGCCTGTAGACGCTTGCAATACCAAACAACACAACAGCAAACAATTTAATGACACATTAAACGAATTGAATAAGTATCATAGATTCTAAGTCGTGTTTAAGTTAATAATGTGATCGGTGCCTCTTTTAGCACGAATCTTTAAAGTTCAAGTGTTCATGTTAAATCGATTTACCGTCCAAAATGTCAAGGATCAAGATTATCTTATATAGATAAGTGTAACGAACCATAATATATCCATTATACACTTTGCTTTCTTATAATCATGTTTGTTAGTTACAAATTGACAGGCCTTTTTTTTTTTTTGTTTAAAGTCAGGAAAATGAATTACTGCATGTCCCGCCACTTGGGGGAAGCGACGGGGGTCTGTCGGGCTCGCCTCTCTAGTAATGAGGGATACCGACTAAAAACCTGACTGTCTGCCACCTTCTCCGCCTTCACGTGAAATTGACAGGTCTGCCTGGTCGAGTGGCTAGCCAATGGTCACTTTATCCCAAGGGTTGAAATCATGCGCAAGGCAATTGTGTGCATGAACATGTCTGTTTGCCTTGGACTGGATATTTTCTATGTATAATTAGTATTTATTTACAAAAAAATGTATTTATGTATATTTATCAGCAATCTAGTACCCACAATACAAGCTTAGTTTTTTTAGTTTGAGACTAGATAGCATTGTGTGGAAAAAATTGGATACCTTTAAAAAAATCCGATTACCAGAAAATGTTTTTACCTTCTATTAAAAAAAAAGCAGTTGTTTAATCACATGCCAAGGGTCTGAGTCTGAGTAGAGTCGTGATGAGTCAGTCAGACCTCTTTTAATTGTGTACCCCGGCTTCGCGTTTTCGATAGATCTAATTTTTTTTAAATATAGTTTTGTCCTGGGCTAGTGTAGCTTCCCCATGGAGACAGATTTTTCAAATTGGTACAGTAATTTTGAAGTCTATTCAATGCAAACAAACAATCAAATCTTTCCTCTTTATCTAATACTTCTATACTAATATTATAAAGAGGAAAGATTTGATTGTTTGTTTGTTTGTTTGCATTGAATAGGCTCCGAAGCTTCATTATCAGGGAGTGACATAGGCTATAGCTTTTCCCGAAAATCAATGTGGTACCCACGGGAACAGGTCCGGAACTTCACGCGGACGAAGTCGCGGGCAAAAAAGCTAGTAATACATATATTAGTATAGATAGATGAAGTTGAAGTGTTAAGTAACAATATCATTATGATTATCTACAAATCTGTGTCGTGACGGCGGCAAATTAAGTTGCTCTGAATGATCACTTAGAGTTATCGAACCATCTACGGACAATCTTTAAATGTCAATGAATTCATTTATAGTATCCTTATGGCGGCCATAGGCTATGTCCAAATACATGCGCTCTTTTCGCTTTCCGATCTAGCGGTTTCCCGGTAGGGCTAGCCAATTTCACAAAATATGTTCTACCGCTGGAAGCGGTTTAATTTACTTGAGGTTTAGGGCTTCCCACATTGGTTAAATTCGTTGTGAGTTCCAAGATAGCTGTAGTTTCTCCCTCGGTATATCAATAAGCTTCATCGCTTATTGTCAATCTGAGGTCGCCGTTATTGATCCTGGCTACACAGGAGATACATCGGTGGGAATGTGTGGGCTTGTCCCGAAGCTCGTCCCACATTTAGACGCGGACGAGTAGCCCCTAACCTTTTAGGGTTAACTGTAGTCCGAAGTCATCGAAATGAAATTCTTGAAATCTTCGTGTAAGTAACACACAAAATGTAAATTTTCACATTTATTCAGATTTTCTCATATTTTATTGAATCAAGGTTACAAATTGCAAACTTAACTCAAGGATAAAACCTTCGATGTATACTGTGTGACCTTTGTACTCAATATATTTATAAACATAAAAGGGATTTAAAAAAAAGATGAACTAAGGAAACTAAAAACATTTTGTCAGTAATCCGGTGGAAAATAGATAATGCGATCAGATTTTTAGAAAATAATTAGTACAGCTATAAACAAAATAGTTAATCGTTTGTTATGTTTCGCAGGACATGTTCAAGTCTGAGACCGTCGAGTGACCTAAAAGACCTAAAAAGATAGTTAACACAACACGCAGTCAAACTACTTTCAGAAAGCAAACGACATGGAAATGAATAATGACTACCCAAGGATTAAACAGCGAATCATCAATGTCATCATCATCGTAGTCTTCATCATCATCATCGTCAGCCTATAGACTATTCAATCTGTTGAAAGTCTAGTATGTGAGTTGCTCCCTATGTCGTTGTTGCTCATAGACCTCAAACAGCCAACCAATCCTAAGCCTCGCTCATCCAAACGCTCCCAACAAGTCTTCTTATGTCATCATAGAGAAACGAATATCAACACTTTCAGAAATTTTAGAACTGTTATCTCTCAACTTAAATTCTATCCTTATTTCAAAGAAAACAGCTAAAGTTACAATATAAATTCTGTCATAAAATCAGAATGGCTCAAGGTCTCACCTTGAACGGGTACACCCCTGCAAAATGCTTGCAGTACTGACCTTGCCACTATGAATATTGTGGCGATACTTGTTCCGAAGGTTGCACATAACTTACGTCCTTAGCTTGCCTTTACTCTGATTAAAGGAGTCTTGGTACGGTCAGCAACGAAAATAGTTACTTTAGTACCATGTCATTCCAAATACTGACAACAGCTTATTATATTTGCAAAAACAACGGCTTGGTTTGAATTGGTAATAGTGTTAATCTTTTTACGCCAACTATTACAAGTAGAATAATCTTTTGGTACAACAGTCGATCAATAAAAGAGGTAACCAGGACAGAGAAGAGAACTGAGAAGAAAGTTTTTTATTCTAATAATGTAACCATCGATATTAAACTTTGTAATTTAGACAGTACTAGTGAAACCCGAGCAACTTCGTTTGCGTGTATTTTTATGCACAGTAGCGCCATCTATATCAGACTTTTGACCAAATCCTACGGGAATCGCGTACTTTTCGGGATAAAAAGTACCATACGGGTTAATCCAAGGTATTAGCAACCTACGTACCAAATATTATAAAAATTGGCCCAGCCATTTTGACCGTGAAGAAGTAACAAACATACACACAACTTTCGCCTTTATAATATTAGTAGGATTTCAAATAAAAATTAACAGCATTACATTTTTACAAATACTATTGCACAGTCAATTGATCAATCAAAAAAAAATTAAGTAAATCCCTTCCCTTGGCTTCATGGACTATCTACAAAACTTGAATCATGTTTCCGATCCTGATCACGTCGTCCAATGGCTCACTGACTGCATTGAGAAGAACTGGCAAAAAACATAGCACTTTGCCTTTTTTGCAAAATTTCCTTCACTCAATTTAACTATTAAAGCCGTGTCATAACATGTTTTAAAACACAGCTTATCGCAAGCTCATAAGTAGATTATAAGCTTTTTTTTAAAGTGCACAACCAAAAAGTTGAACTGCGTTGAAACACAAGCTTTTCGCCGTAGCAACGCAATGCTCCGCCCTCGCCTTGGGCTAAACTAAACTGATGGATTAGTATGGATGTTACTTTGAAAGTCTATAATTTTGATATTAAATGAAATTGTTTCTTCGGCAACAAGCACATATTTTAGTAACCAAAGTGTAATTGCATACAATCTTTCCTCTCTCAGTGTTAAACACCATAGATCTTATTTATTTTTTATTAAAACATTATAATTTGTAACATGTAATTGAAGGTGAAAGTTATTGACATAAAATAAAATAAAACATCATTAAAAAGTGTATAAAACAAAAAAAAGTAACAAGAAAGTGTTTCTGGCCAGTTCATGGATTCTTCTTAACACCCAATGTCGACAAGGGTTGTAGGTTTTTCTACATTACTCTATCAATTAGCAGAATGAAGGGCAGGCAAAGCCGCGTGCAACATTTAGTAATAAATATGAACTTGGAAACAATTAATCCACTTTTTTATCGAAGCCACAATAAGGTCAAATGGAAATGTACAAAAAGGCAATAAATTCACTGTAATCAAGTGTACGTGCTTAAATTTCAAAATAATAAAAACACAATCAAAATAAAATATACCAGGAGTTTATCAATATTATTCTTTTGGGCTTCCACTTGGTTGTACTACACGAACGTGTCCGAGCGAACCGGTTAGTTTGCGTGAAAGTGAGACGGAGATATGGCAAAGAATATACGAGAACAGAAGGTTCTGTGCACACTCAATTTTATTTTATTTTAAATTCTACATATCAATCAACCCGTAATTGAATACATTGTATGGCAATCAAAAAACACCCTATATTGCCAGAGTTTCTTTTGACATTTCTTCTCGTCAGAGTTCATTTTGAAATGCTGGTAGGACAAAAATATCAAACATTGTTAAAGACGTGTTTAAGGGTCCGCGAGGGCCAACAGATAAAAGATATTGTGACTTTGACGCATCTCACTGTAGAAATACGTACGGGTCTCCCATGTATATGCGGATTTGCTGAGGTTAGTATTTTTAAGCCACCAGAACCTTATTGAATTAGCGTAACGACGTCATCCATCGACAAGGGCTGGCTTTAACGTGCCCTGCAAAACACGGAGAAGCTCGAGAAAATGAAACACATCACAAACACTGGCTAGGTTCGACATACCACGAATTTCAGAATAGTAACAGAATTCCCTCGAACGTGTAGAGTCGAAATCAATCAACAATAACCCTACTGAGTATAAAAGGCACCTTCTGTTCTTTATACTCGTATGCACGAATGAGACAGCTAATGCAAGTGAAATAAGGACAGCAAGAAAACACGAGAGAGATAACCGTGGCAATACTGCTTGTTGCGCTTAAAGGGCAATGCATTATGAGTCGTTCGTGCAATTTTACACTCTAACCACCAGTACTTTAGATCTATTTTAAATTGATTTTAACTAAAAATAGGTTGTTTCTCTCATAGAATAAGGTCCCGATTGTAAGTTTGTGACTACTGACATCAAATTGTCTATTCGATTCTATAGACCAATAATAATGATAATATGGCATTCATACCATGAAGAAGTCGAGCAAAAATTTCTCGTACTTCGCAGAGAATGTTAAGCGATCGAGTGTTGTTGTAGATGACAGTCTTTATGAGAAATCAGTGGCTGTCAACTAGTCTGAATAATTGACAATAGTTACCTCATTGCTGTCACCAATAAGGCCTCATCTCAAGCTTCTCCTTGCCGTCTGTCCCGGGCGGCTGTTTGTCCATGGATGACAGTCCTTAGCCAAGTCCTTGGATTCAAGTGGCTTAAAAACACTGGCCTTTGCCAATCCGTATTGGAGTGGAGCAGCGTGGCAGAGTACGCTCTAATCCCCTTCGATTGAAGTGGGGATGATTATGGGTTGATATGATAGTTTCATCTTGGCAAATTAACAAAGATGATATCTAAACTATTTTATTTAAATATTAGTGCTCATCATTGGCTGACAAACAAGCATGCCATCTAAGCATTCATACATGCTTATGGCACCAAGAGCCGCTCGTGCGTGCCAATGGTTAAACACGACGTATTATGTGGTGTTTGTATATTTCAGTCTGTGGGTCGGTGGGTCTCGAGAGGTATTACTCTGTTAGCATAAGGATTTATTGTACTACATGATATGAAAACAGTCTGGTTAAGGATTACATGCTGACCGGCTATGGCTTCGGTTGGTGCAGGAAAAAAAACTGCATCTTAAGATTGTCTATATCTAAATGCGATTTCCAAACCTTAATTACAATTTCCAAGTCACAAAACAACATTTTCCAAAATAGTGAATTGAAATTTTCAAAACTTTTCCAAAATTGCAATTTCCAAGTCAGAAATTTTTAATTACCAAACATTAAAAACTACATTTGGAAACCTATTTTTAAGGCATTTAACATTAAAGAGTACGAATGATTGCTAATTAAAGGTAAAGGGTCAATTTTGAATATCTGGTAATCTAATCTAACAACTACTTTCTCTTTGCGTTGCATAGACTCATTTTTTATAATCGTGAAAGTATTCTTATCTTTTAAGCTCTAACTAAACAAGGGAACCTTAATAAAAAGCTTTTTGAAACCTGTTCTATCATCAGATAAGTCCGTTGCGTTGAGACTGGGTGGTTTGGACCATTGTACAATATTAGTTTTAGGGTCTGATTTACTATTCGCTCATATGTTCAAGTTAACCTTATTAGTAAGATAAAAACTGTCAAAACGCTATTGAAGTGACAGAACTTATAATAGTATAAAAGGGTAACATGTAGATCTACTAGTTAGCGAAACTAGCATGACTATGTTTGCATGTATCCTGCTTTCCCGTGGAAATTATGAAATGTATTATACAATATAAACCTTTCTGTTGTATACTTGAATCACACCATTTAAAAAAAAAAACCGTATCAAAATCCGGTGCGTAGTTTTAAAGATCTAAGCATACATAGGGACAGACAGACAGGAGAAGAAACTTCATTTTATACTATGTAAAGAAGTCAAAGTCTTTAAAACATAGGTACTATTAAGGATGGAAAGATTAGGAAAAGAGGAAGGGATGAAGATAACTTATATTATAGAAAAATATGAATTGATGGCAAGAAGGTGAAAAAGTGAAGTGAAGCGACAGTAAAATAGAATATAAAAAACCATAAAGAAAAAGGAAACATAATAACTATTTACAAAGAGGTTTTTAAAAAGAGTTCGGTTTGCCACAGGTACCTACTGAATAACATCTAAATAAAATGTAAAGTATGATTTTAAATTCAGTGAAATCCTAATCTCTGCATAAATTTCATTTAATTTTGAACTGTATCTGGCTCTGGCGCCTATGTTACAAACAACCAGTTTGACCAATAAACATAGTATCGTATCATATCATAAACGAATTAATTAACGGGTTATCTTGCACCTATACAACAAAACGTTACGCCAGCTTCCGCTCGAGTCGAGTCCGAACAAGTTTTGACCGGTCTGCCGTCCGACAGCATAGTAATCAGCTGACACCGTACAGCTATTTCTTTATCTATATTTTTTAAAGGAGGCTCGAACGTGTTTGTATTATGGCCAGTCCTTTCAATACTTACTACTCCATCTTTAATTTCTTTCAGATTAAATTCGTTGTGAGTTCCAAAACTTTAGTTTCTCCCACGTCAATAAGCTGAAGCTTATTGTCAGTTTGAGGTTGCTGTTGATCGTGGGTCTACAGGAGACACAAGGGTGGGAATGTGTGGTAGGCTTGTCCCGGTTTTCTTGACTTCCTACTCCGACTATCTTCTTTCTGATTAAATTCGTTGTGAGTTCCAAGACAGCTGTCGTTTTCTCCCCCGGGATGTCAATAAGCTTCATCGCTTATTGTCTATCTGAGGTCACCGTTATTGATCCTGGCTACACAGGAGACAGATTGGTGGGAATGTGGGGTGGGCTTGTCCCGGTTTGTGTCATAGGTAGGGGCTCCGACAGGTGCATCAAGTAGACAATCAAGCCTCGATCATATCCCCCTTAGGATACTGTTGGCACTCGTACAGGCAAGCGGGTCACCTGATGGAACCTGGTCACCACCGCCTATAGACAGGGGCGCTACCAATGCGTTGCCCACCTAGCTTAATCAGAGAATGATTATTAATACTTAAACTCAACGACGACATGGGACTCCTCATACACCTAAAATTATATGTCAAAAAAGCCAATATCTTTTTAATTTGTTTGTGAAAATGCACCCCATAATTGTCTACACTCACTACACGAATGAGTCATCAATGTGTCACCAGCTATGCGATTCTCTAAGCGCAAACGTCGTGACAGCGTCGTTCGCAGCGGCTGTAACAGCGGTGAACGCACGATTGGTATTCTCTTAATCACATTTCTGCGCTGTTCGACAGTAGCGCCGCACGGCTGTAGACGGCGTGACACGGAATTACTTATTTGACATTTCGTGTATGAAATTGGTATTCTGTAAGCAAAACAGCTTTAACTTTGACAACAGCCTCGACGTACGCTTACAATTTTTAATGTCAAATCCAAAAGCTTCCTTTTAGTGGCTGTCGGCAAGGATTTTGTAATAAATTAAATTGTGTGAATTAAGTTTCAAGTGCTAAATATTGGATTTTATTATTAAATATATATAATTATATAAAATATGTAAGTACACACCGTTTTCATTATCTATTTTGTGTACTTTCCTAAAATTCGGCGTCAACATAAGTTTTTAAGTAAACAGTGGTAGATAAGTTAGTTTTTTTTCACAAATTATTATTTTTACAGGGCTGCAAGAGTCTCGTGTATGTTGTTCCTTTTAGAAGAAGCTAAGAGACAAGACGAGTTACGTAAAAGACGTCAAGGTCGTAGAATACGAAACCTAGTCTCCTAACAACAGACATGGACTACATACGCGCTTTCAGACTCACATAGGAGTTGATAGCCATGTTAGAAGGCGAATTGTGCCGTTAATGCCTGAACAAACACGGCGAGGTGGGCTCAGTCATCACACCAAGATAATTCAAAAAGAAATTTACTTACTTACAGTCTTACCAGTGTATAGTGTCTATCAAGGTATTTATGTACTAAAACTTTAATAATTTCAATTACAACAATAAAAATCATTTTCTGTTCCAGATACTATGTACGGGAGAGACAGCACATTTATTAGATACTAGCTGACCCGTGCCCACTTCGTTGGGCATAATGTTAAAAGCCTTTTTATTTTTTGGTTTTTTATATAACCTATGACACTTAGCAATAATGTGGCTTTCTATTGGTGAAAGAATTTTTAAAATCGGTTCAGTAGATCCCGAGATTACCCCTTACAATTTAACAAATACACAAACTTTACCTCTTTATAATATTAGTATAGATGGAAAATATTAGAAGCTTTTGTGGTGTTTTATTGAAAACATTCAAATTTAGATGGTGGAAGGGTGGTAATTCATATGTTTTCAGGTGATTCCGCCTACGGGCAGAGGTCCTACATGATGACCCCATGCATTAATCCTGAGCCTGGTTCTTCAGAGGAATAGTGTTGACAGAACCATTGGGATTCTAAAGGGCAGATTTAAAAGTCTTCTGGTTCACAGAGTTTTGCACTATGATCCAGAAATGGTATCTAAAATTGTCATTGCTTGCTGTGTGTTGCACAATATATGTAATCGAGCTGGAGTACCATTCTTAGAATTAACAAATAATTTGCAAGAAGAAGAAAGTCGGATTCATCAACTTTTGCGGCGAGGGATTCATCAGGTGGAGCCCGATGCGGTACTATAGGTGCCCTAGAATATGGTCGGACTTGTCGACGCCAACTTAAAAATATGTTATGGCGGGTAAGGCGGTAAATTTCAAAATAAGTAAAACCACGATATAAATTTTATTTTTATATACAGACTTATACTATGACAATAAAAACTAAATAACATTTGAGTATTTATTTTATCCCTACTTACATATAATAAAACAAAGTCCTCCCGCGCGTCTGTCTGTCTTTTGAAATAGATTTTAAAATTTCACCTCCCCCAGGTGGGATTCGAACCCACGACCCCTCGATATCCGGCCGAGTGCTCTAAACACTGAGCTACCGGGAAGGTTAGTAATGGTGGTAAAATTTCTCATTCCTTTTAAAACTGTGTGAGTTGCAGAGCTGTCTGTCGGTCTGTTTATAATTCAAAACAACCCCTCCATAAACACCATAATTACATTGGAGCTCTATCTCTATGTTGTTGAATGGCTTCAATTATCTGTGGCGCGACATTGTCTACAGTGTTGGTGAATCTGCTTCTGGCCTCTGCCATCATGTGGTGTCCCTGTCTGGAGGTGTGGGACTGCAATTTCTTGTTCCTGAAATAACAACAGACATTAAAACAAGCACTAAATTCATATGAATACAGAAAACTATCACTAAAATGTATTTAAATTGTGTAGTTTATATTCCTTTTTGTGGCAGCTTTTTTATCTTTTCAATACCACACATATAACAAAAAGCAAAGAGCTCAATTTAGTACCTATAATGTAAGGGTACACCGGTTCCCTGGCTAGTGGCTTCTTTGCTCTAAGGGGTACACACATTTAAACACAAACTGCAGCATGTAAACATGTCATTTATTACATACCTTAGTCCACTGTTTCCAATCTTTTACACACCGTTGCCAACACTGTTCAAGACCCTAGCGATTTCTGACCATCCGTTTCACATCCGGGCCCTGACATTGGCTGTACGGGCATGTCCAGTGGTAAGATCAGATCTTGTCTCCATCAGCCCAATCAACTTCTTTGCCTGGGCTAGAGTCCTGTGTTACGAGCCACTGCAAGCAATAAGTTAGGTATATTATAAGTTGTCAGTGAAGTAAGCACGTATGTATTTCATCATCATCATCATCTCAGGTCGTTTCTGCCGACTGTTGAGCATAGGCCTCTTTTAGTAGGTACGCCAACCAACTCGGTCTTGTGCCATTCTAATCCAGGTACGACCTGCGACTTTATGTATTTACTTTCAATATTTTTATTAATTTTTTAAACAACTTTAGTTAAGGATAGGTAGGTAGGTATTACTTACTTTTGGTTCAATTCACTATGCACTGCACCACAGTATTTATTACACAGTTACCACAACAACGTATTGACGTAGAGTGTACAAAATAATGTTCTACATTTCGTAGTAAAAAATTTCAAGTGGCTGGCGTGGGTCGGTCTACCCAAAATTTTATATTTGAATTGGAATTTATTTTTTGTTTACCAATAAACTTCTAGGTTAGGTTATTTGTAGTTAATTTTGACAACCACTCAGACAGTCGGGCGAGTGACATTTTTTTTTCACAAAAGACATTTTATTTTATTTATTTCGTGATAAAAATACATTCAAGTAATTACTACATGTTGCATTTAGGTGAAAATGTGATTATCATAATTTTAATTACAAAGAAATAGCCAATATCTACTAGTCGAGAATTTATCGATTGTGCAAGTACGATTACACCACCGCTCTAGCACAGCCTTGCGAACAGTCATGCGTTCACGCAGCCGAGAGATCGACGATGAGCTAAAAGAGCTTAGAGAATACCAAACAAAACGCCGTGACCACAGCGAACGATGTAAAGGCTGTGACATCCGTGATCACAGCCAAGGCGCAGCGACAAACCTTTCGCTTAGAGAATCGCACTACAGGTCAAGGTGTGACACTGGGCTCACATTGCTTAGTTAGCAACTATCATATGACGATACATATTTGTTTTACTCGTGAATCAACATCCGATGGTCTCAAATGACTTTGAACTGTTATATTTTGATTATCTTTTGTGTATTAGCAATGATTTTTGTGATTCATAATGATCAAGGCATAATTAATTAATAGTACCATAGTTTTAATTTCACTTATTAATACAGAGCAGGATGCTTCTCTACTTCTAACTGCCCAAAGCAACGCCTAAGTCAAAGTCAAAAATATTTTATTCTGTAGGCTCGCGGGCACTGACTGAGACACGTCTTTTACAGCATTATTATAACTATAAAAAAGATAAGCTACTCTATAAACTACCACCATTTCGGAAATAAAGCAAAATGTCGGGCAAAGCTAACACGGTCGGGTCATGATGAAAAACGAACTTTTTCTGATCGGCCTCGGGTCTTGGATGTTTATCTATATATGTATTTGTTATAAAATATAATATCGTTGAGTTAGTATCCCATAACATAAGTTTCGAACTTACTTTGGGGGAAAAAAAAAAGACCAACGGCATAAGAAATGGCGAAAGAAAACCGGTTACGGCCTCATTTGTCCATCTACATTCATATATCGGGCTGATATCCGCTAACCTATGTGTTAATCCAGGTTATAATCTACCCGTATACCAAATTTCAAGCAGCCGCAGTAATCTGTCCAGCCGGTTTTATGTGAAAGAGTAATAAACATCAATCCTTACAAACGTCCGCATTTATAATATTAGTAACGTCTATTTTTACATTTTCTTGATAACATAATGCAAGGATAAAACCCGGAATTACTGCAGATTCTAAAACTGCGCCATAACGGTCATCGAACCGGATATTATCAAAAAACTTATCGTTATCAGAGAGGAAGTAAACGTGAAATTAGGTCGGCATCACACATGACGTTCTTGGAACGGAACACTTGAGATTATCATGACGTAAGGCGGATATAATAATATAATAATAAATCAATGAAGTAACTATTACGGAACTTAATGCTGATAGCTAATCTTTCAACGAGTAAACATACGTTAAGCAACCACGACACAAGTCAATATTTTGATGGATTTAAAAACTCGGAATTCTAACCCTATATATGGTAATCCGCAGTAGAACGGCGTAGTCAAATATAAAGATGTTAAAATAAATACCCTTGCTCTACACCTAAAAATTTTGAAAATTTTAATACTTTACTTAGTAAAGACCCAAATATAAACCCAAAAAATTATATTATTATTGAATTCACTCATTCTTTCACTGAACGAAACGCATTGCTGATTCACGACGATATTCTGTGATAGGGTAGTACTACAATCGATCTATCGCGTTTCATAAATGTACACTTCTACAGCTCTATAAAACTACGTACAAACTCGCAATAAACACATGTATAGACATTTCGTTACCTCCAAACAAGTAATAAATATTAAAGCGCTGTGTGCTACCACAGGCAGATGGTGCGAGGAGAGAACTCGGAAAAACTGAATTTTAGATATCGCCTTTATGTTTGTATAGTCGGCAAAGAAAATCGTTTATTATCATGGTCGAAATGATGCCTGATTTTTTTCTATGTCATAGCCGACTAGCTTGCAAGTGGACTACTCGATGGTAAGTGGTTACAGCCGACTTTGAGCATTAGTAACACCAAGCTATACCAATGCATGCAAGGAAGGTAATGATGGTGACAAATGATAACCGTAATTTATATTTTTTAAATAAATCTGGGAGGACTACTTTATGAGGGGACGCTATTCTATTTTCTATATTATTTTCTATTAAATCATGTAACCAAAAATGTATGCTTTTCATAATTTTCTCTTTATCTATACTATGAGACGTTGCTTTGTACCAAATTTCAAGATTCTGAGTTTACGGGAAGCACTCTGTAGGTTGCGATTCCTTTGAGAGTGTCGAAAATGCGGCATTAACGGATGTACCATATGATTGCGTTGGCTTAGAAGTTTGATTTTTTCCCAGTTCCTAGGGACAGTAGACCTGAGTATTTGATATGAATTTCATCTTGATACCACCATGCGTTCCAGAGAAAAAGAGTCTTGACATACAGACAGACGGACAGACAGATAGACAACAAAGTGATCTTATAAGGATTCCGTATTTTCCTTTTGAGGTACGGAAACCTAAAAAGAAATAATGGCATATGCCAAAGATAACCAATCTTCAATTGCTAAAAATCTACTTATTAAAATGTTAATTAGACTTCTACGTATTTCGTTTATAAAATGCATTTTTCGTTATCGTTCTTTTAATACTTTACTTTTATAACAAAGAAATTACTAATATTCTTTTTAAACCAGGTTGCATTACCGAAACTTTTGTCTTACTACAAAGGATTTTGCGACATTAGATAACATACAAATATAATAATGTAATTTCTTTATGTAAATAATGTACGTTTTATGATAAGATAATTTCAAATCATCCCTTTGTTAATGTATGTATTTCTATAGAATAACTAAACTAGGTTAAATACTATATTATCGTTAAAAAAATTCATTGTTCCTAGTTAGGTACCTATGAGTAATATATCCAAAAAGTCTGAGACTCGCCAATATGAAATAAATTTTCATATAAATAGTTAATAAAGTCTATGTCCACTTGTCCAGCAGTGGACTTCTTGTGGCTGAGATGATGATGATGACGAGTTAATAAAGGTAATTTTTTATACATACATACAATAAATACTTTTTTGTAAAAAATAGGGTAAATATCTAGTTGTTGGACACTCCTAGAGATTCATACTTCATTTTCTTTATGATTTTAAAAGAACTAGGATAGGTACTTCTTTTTCCACGGGATAAAGAGATTCCCATGGGAAAAATTATTGTCATTTTCCGTTGACCACACGGGCGGAGCCTCGGGTAACAGCTAGTTATACTATATACAGATACCTAATAATATTCTTGTAATAATAAAATCCAAAAGAAAATTGAAGTGTCTACAAATATTATATTATAGAAAAATAGTTTGGTATCAATATTTTTTCAATACACTTCGGTATAATCCTACTTTAATAATATGAAGGCGAAAGTATCTGTAGATGTTTGTTACTTCTTCACGGTCAAATGGCTGGACCAATTTTTATTAATTTGGTACCTTATGTAGATAATATCTTGGATTAACACGTAGGGTACTTTTTATGCCGAAAAGTACGGGATTCCCATAGGATTTGGTCAAAAATCTGATGATTTAGATGGCGCTGCTGTGAAAAAAATTAATCGCGGGTAACTAAAATATAGGTAATAGCATAATTGTGAACAATGTGCTTTTACATTAAAGAAAAAGATATTTTTAATTTTTAAATACACAAATCAAAGTTATTGTCATTTGTTTACCACCTGAACGAATTAGAAAAAAAGACTTGCAACTATTGTATGGTTCAAGATCTTTATGGCTTGACCGCGTCTTGGATGGGAACTAGTCGGACCGGTTCCGTGACTTATAGACCCTTACCAAGGGACTGGTTTTGTTAACTTTACTATAGGACTACATTGATCTGAGTGTTGGTATACAAATAGTAGAAATTGTGTTAAGTAATTGATCAATTTTAAATTATTAATTTTGAATTAGGTATATGTTTACGAATGCTATGTAATTAAGCCTGTGTTTTCTAATATGGCGGTTTTTTTGTTCAAATAATTATATGTGTTACATTGAGTAAATTGTAAAATTATAGACGTCTTATATGGAGATTGACTTTTGAATTTATAAAAAGTAAAAAAAAAAGAAGAAATACCTTCCTCGTTTGCCCCATTAAAAACCAAACGACTCTTTCACTAATATTATAATTGTCACAGATTAAAAATAATTAAAATAATAACATAAGTACATTTTTATGTTAATTTTATTACTGTCATTCGTATTTTAATAACTTCTCAGTGCGCAGTTACTCATGTATGTATGTACAAGATGTCTATTTTATTGCAATAATCTCTGTATTTAAATAAAATATTTTATTTACAATAAGTACCTTATTAAAAAAATTGCTGCCATATTGCTGAAATTACTCAAAACATTTAAAAAAAGTTAATGCTACATTGTCAAACTAAAGAAGGAAAAAGAGACAGCTTCAGACTTAATGTGAATTATAAAATGCCTTTCAGAAACTTGATGTAAAATAATAAAAAAATATTTGTTGTCTTAACAATAATTTTATTTTATACATTTGGAATGTTTATACATGACATTGTGGCGACACCTATCGCCATACAGAAGAACTACAGAGTGAAGAAAAAGTTCACAAAAATAGAAAAATGACCTACTTGTTAAAAATGTATGTCTTTTTATTCGAGATATACAAGAAACCTGTATTTCTTAAATTCTCATGGGAAATACCAATGGTAATTCCACGGGTGAAGCCATAGAGATGTCCATTCATAAGTAGTAATTTTAAATAAGGCTTTTGAAAGGAGAATTCCCAATTTTAATTATAATAAAAATTACAAAATTAAGTAACAACAGTTTATGTTTATAATGTAAACAAACTCAAGTCAATTAACAAACTCGTTTTTATTATGCCACAATATTAAATTTTTCATAAAACATAAAATTATGAAAATTATTAAGAATCAAATAATTATTTTATTAAACGCACAAATAAGTACAATGAATGATCCATAATTTAGATCTTTTGGCGTCCATAGAATACACAAGCATGTCTGATTATCACAACAGTTTTAAAAAAACAGACAAACCTGTCAAAATAAGCCCGAAGTAATAAATTCTTATAATATCTCAACTAAACTACGTATATGCGTCTATGTTACGAATTACGATGTACATTATCATATAACATGATATACAGCGTGCGTTCGTTGTGAGCGCCGGAGCGTTAATGTGAGGCGGGGGGAGGCGGGCGCTTGCGCGGCGCGGGGCAGGGGTGAACAGCTGAGCAAGCTGTATATTGACAGTGTTGTGCACGTTGCCGTTCAGTCAGTACTCAGTCGGAACACAGACACCGCGGAGTGCGAACGTAGCCGCTAAACCGATATATTTACGATTATGCCACGATCGCCCCGCAGTACTAACTGAGCTGCGGTCGGGAACCGTTAAAATTATGACTTTTGGACCGATCGCGAGCACAGAAGATAGTAGCAGATACCTTGTTCTAGAAGAGAATAATCTGAGGATAGTGTCCAGATATTGGGAGGTCTACGGTGCGTCCCCCGCCGAGAGGCTCCGGTTCGGGAACAAGCAGAGGCTGTTGGTTGCCCCGTTTGGACTGCTATAAACAAAATTAAAAATAAAAACTTTTTTGAACTTGGAACAAATTAGTATAAGTGATTAAGTGCAATAAGTACGTGAACTGTGTTTTTGTGTTTAAGTTACTCGGGGTATTTTTTTAATTATTATTTTTTAAATTTTCGGATATACCTATATAAAAATGGTGCCCCAGCAAGTGACGGATGTGCGATCGCTGTCGCCGACCTCCAGCGGAGTACCGGTGTTCGGTTCCCAGCTGGTGGACAAAAATTCGTCTACCCCATACACGGATGCCACTCAGGTAAGTCAATGTGAAGGTGTTAACATTTTTTTGCTGTGTGTAGAATAAAATTCAGAAAGTGTAAAAATAATAAAAACCTTTAAAATTTAATGTAGGCTTATGCATTTAAAAAAATAAACAATTTTATGGCACACAAAATATTTTTAAGTAAAAAATTTAAATTGAAAATAAAAATCATAATAAGTGACAAATATTTTTTTTACATTATTAGTAGGTAGGTAGGTACATACGATATTTTTTTTTTAAGTATCAATGTCAAGAAGTTCACAAAAATAAGAAAATACAAAACTTTAAAAAAATACTAATTAGTTGTAGTAAATAAAAAACACATGTCAACACAAAAATAAAAGGTAAACAAACCCATTTCGTTAGAAACAAAAAAAGAATAAAAACAATTTTGTTTATGTTAATCTCGACATTCTTCTCTCGATTTTCTTTTAACTTCATTATTATAAACAATTATTAATAAGAATATTATTTGTTCATAGTAATTAGATTTTGAAATGAATTAAAATCAATTAATTATTAAAAAAATGCAAAGAAATGGAATAGGTAGCGGTTATGCTTAAAATCATAATACCCTACGCAACAAATAAAATTAAAAATTAATTGAAGCAGAAAAGAAATAAAATAAACAAACACGCAATATTTTTATCGTCCAAGAAACGTTCAACGAAATAGATCGTTTACGTAAACATGTTTTTCAAATACAGATTTTATCAGAAGACGTAGAAAATAGTCAGCGATGATGATAAGATCAATCGATCATAGGCTAATTATCTGGATCAATTTAATTAGCAATTTGTTGCTATTATTCCCATGAAGAAGGGACTGTAAACTGAGGGTCATTATCTTGGCGGTAATCGTAATAGGTTCTGACCAACGTGCCAATTAGTAGGCAAGATAGAAATTCAATTCAACCACTAAACGGGTTCGCGAAGAGTAATGATGCAGAGGCATGCGATCGTATGCACCCAACTAAAAAATAGGTCCTACATAGTATCCCAACATGAGTGTTTGTAAAACTAAATAAAAACAATACAGAAAATTATAAGTATTTTTAAAACTAAATAAAAGATTAGATAGAAATTTTTATAAGTTTAAGAGAATGGATGATGAATATTTAGAAAAGGATGTTTGAAAATTTTACCCTAGTTTTTCAGTCATAAAAAAAATCATTTAAGAATAAACTTATCAAAAACGTGCTCTATGCGAAAATAATACATTACTCTTTAAGTAATAATAAATCAACGTCAAATAAAAGAAAAAAGCAACATGGTAATATGTAATCTCGAAATTGCTACTTTAATACAAATAAAAATAGTGTTAGCGGAAAAAAAAATTGCATCTGCGGAAAAGTGAGCTCATGTCTAAGAGTAAATATATTTAATTATGAAAACAAGTTATACCCTTCAAAGTCCTCGAAACGAGTCAGTGACATTTGAAAAATGACATATTCGCAAACATTATGCAATAAATAGTTAATGTCTCTAATCACGTACTCCCGATTTGCACTGAAACGTATGAATCACATGTTAATTGCACAAAACCAATGCTTTTTTATTTAATACAACATGCCAAGTGTAACAACGCAAATAAAAATTAAATAGAACTCGATATCAATATTGTAGACGTGCAAAAACAAATTGTAGTGGCCACAGACAGCGTGGTTCAAATGACGTATCAGCGGAAACCCACGCAACCGCGACAATGCTGCTATAATTTAGTATTAGAGCACTAAACGCGCACTCGTAGCGTCAAATGAAGCCATATCAGTCAAAACAATCGATGGTATAAAAAAAAGACTTATGATTTTATTACTCTCGAGCGAAATATCCGTAAAATGCGCCAGCGAACCCCGAGAGTGCATTAACATCTCAATGTCAACCCGTATTTTTAGTCATCTGCTCGGCTGTGTGAGTGGCCTTTCTCGTATGTACGCGAGTTCGTGTACTCGTATCTCACTGTGTGGCTGTGTGACAACGTTCTCACTACTAGGAAATGAACAACTTAGGTCATTCGCGTTTTCATCTCTAAATACTCGGCGAGGATAGCTGGAAAACTTCCTAATTCCAATGCAGAAAAAAATGAATCGTAATATGAGGAAACAATTACAATTGTATTATTCGCTACACTTTAATAGTTAGCACAATAGCCGGAGTAATTATCACAGTTTCTATCGTCACGATGATGTTGATGCTAAAAAACTTAATCGCCATCATTATACTATTAATAATATGATTGAGAAATCAATATTTCTGTTCGACGTTGAAAAAGATAACAGCAGGAACTGAGGAATTGGTGTAGCGTAAAAAACAAAATTAACTTAGGGCGGAGTTTCGGATCATTATAATCTGAACGGCGGGCGAAGTGCGGACTCGGTCGACTTAGTTTTTGTTAGGTTTTTTGCCGTGCTCAACATGTACACCGTGCTGTTGCCGGCTCGCTATGGCAACTGTTCTTTTCGACCAAGGTTGCCTGACGCCTCCGTGTGCCTTTATTACACGAATAATGATTGTCCGTTCTCCAAACCGATTGTTAGATTATACGTTTCAAACTGAAAAACACGCCTCGCTTGCTTTTAATTTAGTTTAAGCACTTCCTAGAAAGAAAAGGTTCTTTGTAACGAGGCGGACGCGAACTTTTCCTTCGTGTTTGTCTACTATAATGTTGATTTTCTTACAACGGTTACTCACGAAAGGCTTTGTTTTGGAATTTCGAGAATTCTCATTACATTCCTACTTGGAGTTTTGATTGAGACTCGTTGGGATTATAAGTTGAAATTGATACTATATAACTTTAAAGCTCTGACCTAAAATAACAAAACAATCCTGTATTTGGGGGTAATAAATTAACATTTAATGCTGCTGGTTACCTTTCAGAAACAATTCCGTGTTAGAGCCTTTCCTCGCGTAAGTTTATCGTTTAAGTAAGCAAATTTATGTACCCTAATGCTGTGTTGGCAGCTCCACGCAAATCAACATTTGATTGTAAAATACGAACCTATGTCGGCAAATGCAATTTGCTCTACACTTGTGGGTGGCGTTTTAATGGTACCATTATGTAGACGCAGAGTGTTGCTCAAGAAAATTGCTCCTGCGTATAGTTTGTGTGTGTTATTTACAATAAAAATTAGTGGATTCTCGGTTATGAAGTAATTCAACATCCCGAGTGAGAGTTTCGAGAAATGTTTACTGTATTGTTAAAAACTGTGGTATTGACAGGTCTCTGTAAGAATCGAGACCTTAATTTCTTAAATAACCAAATGACGACAAACAACCATTTTGGTTATGTCGACACCGATGTTTATGCGAGTCCTGTTATTTTTTCTTTATTATCATACATGATACCTCCTGGTGAGCGCACGCGGTCAAAACTTGCGAAACGTAAACCCATGACATGTGAAAACAGAAAGTCCAAACTGCAAATAGCAATAAATTTGGCCGAGCCACGTTGACGCAGTACGAAAATCGCAACGGGCAACTTCCATCGTGGAACAACAAAAATAAACCATATATCTTTCACTTGAATTTTCCGCATAAGGTTTTGTTTGCCCCGTGATTTCAGATGAATGTTGTAAACAGTTGCAATTGCAGCTACATCGTTAGACCAATTTAGTTATTCTACTTTATCGGAATTCTATGAACATTTTAATCTATTTCGTATCTTTACGAACACACTGTTTCTTGCTATTCGTAATCATTTCATTCGTTGTCAGTGCATTTAATATCACATATTTTAATATAATGTACCTACTAAGATAATTTCGTGTTATATTAAATTTGTTAAGTCGACGCATAATTTAATATCATTTATTATAGAACGAATATTATTAGTGATCTAAATAATTTTCTTGTGACAACATGTAAGAAATCGTTAGTTGAACAAAAAAGAATTGTAATGATCAGTCCTCTGTAACTAATAATATAACTAATACAATCATAGAAGTTAGTCGTACCTATAAAGATGTAATGAGTGGTAAGTGAACCAATTTGTTGTCATACATCATCAGTGACAATCTAATAAATAACGATAATAACTCCAATAATAACTTTAGTACTTGATGGAAATCATCAGACGAGACATCTGAAGATATTAGACCAATTTATCTCACCAAACATAAAGCAGCGGAGTCATTTAACACACGAGCGAGCCAAAACTCTTGATGGTATCTCATGTATCTTAAATAATCTTATTCCTCGAGTCTTCCACTTAGCGATTTGTGTATGCTGATTGGATCACACTGAAGTTTCCCAAGTTCCACCCCTAGCCCCACGTTGGCCTGATTAGGTGTTTTTAGTCGTAGCAAGTTTATTGTACAACTTTGATTGGAATGTAATGGAAGGCTCAAGGCTCGAAGGATATAAAAGAAACATTATCACAGTTTCGCTGTTGTTAGCAATACTTTTGTTGGTCGTGATGAAATCTCACTTATATTGTAGGAGGGGAAATATGAACTACAGTACGTTGACTCACATGTTAGGATCGTGTAGATAATCATTACGATTTAAAATAACTCCTAACTAAATTAGTGTTGTTTAATAATAATGATTTACAGGTAGAATAAATTAATACTGAAGATAACTAAGGAAAAAGTTCATGACCTAATAACATAAACTTTATAGAATCTTAAAGAGCAGACTCAAAAGAAAATGGGATTAAAACTAGGCCCAAAGAGGAATAAACAATAACTTTAAAAAACAGGTATATAAATCAAACTCCCAAATTCCCAAAAGAAGTACGCAACCGGAACCCTCCCTGATTAGCAATTTTATTAAAGCTTCAGCTGTTTTAGTACTTGGCGTTAGAAATTTACGGTACCTTGTATTGCATCAGCATTTCATTTTCTCGTCTCTGAACGGAACACTAAAAACGATAAAATTTACGACAGGCTTTTAAAAAGGACGACATTCGATCCCAGTAGCTTTCGAAAAATAAATTTCTCTTTTGTTCGAGCTGTCGTCCCGGTTCAGCTTTTTCATCTCAAAAGCTTGAGCTTCCTGATTTTATGGCGTTTGAAGTTTGAGCTATCACGTATTTGATGATGTGGATTTTACACATTTAAACTTGTTTTATCTTAAGCTTTTTAAGTTCATTAACTATAACGTCTGTGTCTTAGTAATTAATAAAATTATTATGCAAAATGAAACATCGTTATTTTCCCTTTCATTATTTTTGACACGAAAGCTCCAAATTAAGGCCTGATTTAAAAAAATTATGACATTATGTACATTAAACATTTCGTTCCATTAATGATATAGACATTATTTGATCACAAATCGCTAAATCACATAATGTCACCACAATAAGATATGAGAAACAAGTTTAAACATCATCATTGAATATTACTGGAAGACTTGTGGCAAGTACCTGTAGTGAAACGGAAAATATTATATATTCTTTACTTTTATTAAAGACTTCTTACTATCATTAACAAGATTGCCTGTGGGAAACAGTCAGCTGCGTATGTGGAATGAAACCTCTTAAAACTCAGCAAAGCTATTATTTTAATCAATGGGATATCATTGCATAATGGCACCTGAACTTTATGGTATTAAAGCAAAAATCACTAATATTAAAGGATTTCTAAAAGCGTACTTATTTTAGATTTTACGATCAGAATGGTCTCGGCGAAGCGTGCATTATAGAAATGACCTTTGAAGCTAAACTTTTATTTTGTTCAATTGGATTGGAACCGGTTGTATTCACTATGTGGTGCGCTTTCATAAGCGTTTGTACACCTGAGATAAATATTACTGCTTCGAAACGAGGGTTAGTGATGTATGCTATTGAATTTCTATTTTGCTCTGTACCTGCTTTTGGTGATTCCACTTTTGTTATTTACTTCAGTTAATAGTATGGTACTTTTTTTTCTAAGTAATCGATTATCTGGTTTTCGAAATCCGAGTACAATAGTTTTCTTAAGGTCTACAGAATAGTCAAATTCAACAAAAAAAATCTTTTGTTTTTTAATATTTATAAATGTTTTCAATAAAGCGATTTAAAAAACGTAAAAACAATATTTAAGCCGTCTTGCTTAAGATAGTTGAAATAACATTTAAAATATAAATACAATAGTTGTCCGGACACAAGATACCTTATACGGCAAGTACTGAACACAGTCATAATACCAAATAAAATAATTCTTGTCATAAATGGGCGACTTAACAAAATTATAAATGGTAATGAAGCGCATTCTCGCATACATATAAATATCTATAATGTTATTTTAATGTTGCTAATTGATATTGATTTAAATATTTAACATAATGAAGGAAATGATAACTGACTAAAAACTATACAAGTACATAGGTATTATGATATAATAATAGAAAATATTCATGAGCACATTATGAATGTAAATGATTGAACGTTCATTATTGCTGTCTTACAAAGAGCTGACTTGAGTATTACGGTCAAAAAATAAATGAAAAAAATAACATATGCAAATCATATTTCGGATGTTCCATCATAAGACAATAAGGAATAAACAAGTTTTCATCATGAACTAACGGAAGAAAAACTGTTAGGTGTGAGAGGTTAAAAATAATATATGTATGACTAATATTGATATTATCCAGTGTAGATACCCCAGCAGTGGGAAGCGTCCATGTCAGATGAGCTAGATAAAAACCCATTCACAGAACTGTACAACGAAGACTGCAACCCACTAAGATATTATCTCATTTTAATTTACTAGGCTTCAATAATAGCTGTAATTGGATAATGCTTGACGGTGCATCGTTACGACTTCTCGGCGTCGTGTCGTGAGATGTAAACACATCTGCCTTCTAACTTTTCCTGTTCCCGGAAGTTTCTCCCTCGATATTCGCTCGCGACTCCGGTAATCGTGTTATTCGATTAACTTGTGGACAGGTTTCTTTTATACAATTAGTCACTTATTGGCTTGGAAAAAATCCTTTCTTTGAACCCCTGTTTTTTGTGCATTTAATCGAGTTGAACCATTCAACGTTGAAGTTAATTAAGTCCCCTTTAGTGTCACTGAGCACGTTGTGGGCCGTGGATATAACGGTTAATTACATTCAAGTTTTTATAATAGGACAAGAATTATACTAATATTACAATAGGGTACTCTTCCAGCGACGAGGACAGGAGAGAATTAAAATTGAACATAAGTCAAGCATACACAACACTTGAGCGATATTATTAGCCATAATTGGTCGCAGCACAGAACTGTGATGCGATTGCTATCCAAAGCAAACGATACGACAAACCAGTGTTGTCTTCCGATAGCCCTCACGAGACAGCGATAGTCTGTTGTTGTTCGCCAGAAATGTGTATATTAAACATTATCTGCAAAATAATACAGTCCAATATCATATCAGATATTTCAATTGTTGACTCGAAAATTCTCTTCTGTAGCAAATTTTGCTTAACAATATTCAATTTTAACCTAACTTCATTTCCCTACGAATGGAAAGGCATCTTAATACCAATAATCAATGAAATGCTTTTATTACAAATGTTGATTCAAAATAATCGTGAAATCTGGTAGATAGCTATTGCTATGTAAAAGCCTTTCTTTCTGATTAAATTCGTTGAGCTCCAAGGCCGTTGATTTTCTCCTGAGATTGCATTGGGTTTCAATGTTCATTGTCAAATGTTGCTTACTCTTAATCCTGTCTATAGAATGGATACAATAGGCCAAGTCTTCGAACTATTTTATTTACTAAAAATAAGTACTTAATTGCCAATTTCTGCTAATATTTATTGTGTTCCGATATGAAGAGCATCCCAATGGACATGCTGATTTTCAGGTCACATTTTATATACATGACAGTATCGACTTCAAGAATACCAATGTACACGACACTATTAGTTTATTCGGTTTGGTGTCCATTTTATTTCCTTTTTATTACATTGTCCTTTATATTTAATTCTTTATTTGCCACATGGTTATGTATATTAGTTCTGCAACAACATATGTCACCCTATTATGAGGGCTTACCAGCATTTTTCATAAAAACTTCTCGCGTGATCAAGCTTTGAATTTACATGGGGAAAGCAAAAAAGTTAAAATGGCATGGGCACCGAGGTATTCGGATGATTTACAGCAACACTAGCGTGACTCCAGGAACGAACAGTAAATCCTTTAAATGCCAACGAAATTAATCACCCGTCTCGGTTCCCCCTCCGTGTGAAATTCTATCAAAAAAAGCTAAAATTGTAAATCCCTTCAGCATTGAATTATTAATTTTGATATCCTTAAAATCACGCAAGTCTTTATTAAACTCGGCTTAGGTTTTGTTATATGAAGAAACGTGTAGACGAGATCCTAGTGGAACTAAAAGTCTCCTAGGATCCGGTGGGTTGAATAGGGAAAAAATGTCCCAGGATTCACTGGGGGATCTAGCCAGTGGATTCAAGTGGACAGAGCGGGATTCAAGCCCATATTTCTGTAATCACTAAACTTAAATCATTCTTGCTTTTGATCAACATGTTGTCATCATAGTTCCCTGTATCATCTGTGAGTTTGTGAAAGACAATTTATAGGTTGCCAATTTAGTTAAAAAAAGTAATTTGAGCTTAGATTTTATTAATTATATTATTACTGTTTATAGTTTTCTTAACTCATACATATACAAAATACTTTAATAGCATTGCCTAATCGAAATCTTGCAAAAGGTTGATTGAAAAACATAAGTAGATATGTTTTCTTTGAAATTCCATAGCACGTTTTCCGAAGTAATTCCCTATTTTGTTAAGGATTCAGTTCAATTAGGGATAAGATTATCGGGGGATCTCATATCTGTTGGATTACTTTACTGAAATAACGCGAGGTAATGCTATTGGAATGACTAAATAAGGTATTTCCTCTGCAATAATGAGAATTGAATTTAAAAATGATTCTTTATAATTAAAAGGGATTATTGTTCCCATTTTGGATAATCAGAAGTGGATTCTTGTGGCTGAGATGATGATGATGATAATTTTTCGAAAAATAAAAAATCTAATTTTAATTGAAAATTCAAACTCTACACTTCCGAATTGCCGCTAAATTTTGTTATAGTTTCACTTATTAACAAAATTAAAATTGCAATTTTCCCAGGACTATTAAAATAGGTAAAAGGAGATATTCTAAGTGAAAAAAGGTTGAGAATTTTTTGATAACTTTAAAAGAACTTAACTGCCAATATGAGCGGGTTGGTTTTGAAAAGACTAACTTTTCAACGGGAAGTTTTCCGACGAAATTGAAGCTTGCCATATTGCAGTTCACTCAATCTAAGAATATAAGGAAGTTAAGTTTTATTATGAAAAGGAATTTTGTGTTTGCAGTACCTTTTGTTCTGGAAGTTTTTTCGCGATATTAATTTTATATTTCGGGTTAAATATTAAACATACAGGGGCCCGATTCTACTAAACAAATGCACCATTGGACTCTCAATGGTGTCTCAATCGTGTCATAATAGAATGCCGATAGTGTATCAGTGCAATAGTTTTTGACATTAATGTTATGGACTTAAACAATTAGTTAAACATTATGTTATTGTTTAAGTCCATAACAAATGTCAGGTATATTAGTAAAGAAAGATCAGCCATGGTTTAATTAAAACATGTTTTGTCACTATCTTTCTTTAAAGGGAGGGATAAAATGAACTGAAACGTGAATGATCTTTTCCAAAGCATAATACTTTAATCTTCTACTTGACTACGTCTACAAGAATCGAAATGGTTCGACAGATTGTCTAAACATAAATATTATAATTATGACCTAATGAACTTATAATTGCTCCCATTAGCGCTGATGATACTAAATTTTTGATTAAAATATCGTTTTGGCTAACACATGAATTATATAAAGTTTACTTTGTACCGAGCAAAGGCCATTACCAAAGATCACATAACTATGTTGCTATTTTATGTTTATGTGAATCTTCCTAGAGTATGCCAATTTTCTATATTTGCTTTTAATTTTTAATGATATTTAAAGTAGTACTTTTCCATTACCTAAGATCACCTGTGTTGCTATCCGTTGTCTGATAACCATAACAAAAGCAGGATAAGCCTTGCTTACTTTGGGACCAGGTGGGGTTTTATGAACTGTGTAGAATATATATTTAAGAACAAGAAGACTTAGATGAACAATAATTTTCACACGTGACCAGTCGTTCTAATATTAAGAACCATTAAAGTCAGCAATATTATCTGTGACGTAATTAGGACGGCTGATCTAATGATCATTACTCAAATTTTATTTTAATGATATTTGTATTTGCTCACAAAATATTATTTTCATAGAAGTGCCTGTATTTATTCCGTATAGATCTATGTTATTTGATGTCATCAATTTTGTCTTCATTTGAATTATTGAATATTTACTTGTGTTTGTATGACTATAATAATGTTGACATTTTCTTCACAAATTCAAAGTCGGTAATAATCTCCCAGAAATTAAAAAAGAATTGAGCTACGTGTACTTGTAAGTTATGAAATCTTGGATTTTTTTGGAAAAGCGTCTTTTGACATACTAGCGATTCCCTGTCGTTTCAACTGGATCTATCTGAAATAATCTGAAATAATGGCTTAAAAAAAATTACAATCACACGCTTCTCAAGAGTATCCCATGTATACAAACAAGCTAATAATTCTCATTTTCCTTTTAATAGTAAAGAATAGATAAGTTACTCTATTGGTACTTTGTTAGTTCCAGATCATGGTACCTATACATTATATTTTTGTTCAACAATGCCTTATTCTTAATATTTCTCTCATGGTGTTTTTAATTCCAACATCAAACTCGATACCTTTTGAATAGATTCATTGTACATTACTACATTTCTTTACTCCTCTAGTATCGTGAACTTGATTCATATTGCCCTCACCTTTACTGCCATAATTGTATTCTGATTGTTAGGATTGTCCATTGCCCAACACACCGTGAACCTTGGCATTTCGCATTTAACAATAGTCTAATCGTTTGTAATAAATACCAAATGACGTCTTCGTATTGCATCAAATACTGTAAAAAGATCTAATAAAGAAATAATTTTGTTAAAAAAAGAACTATAGATTACAAAATAATTATAGGAGTCTGCAAAACTTTAATCATTGCTTCGAGATCATTAGGCGTTATTATATTAATTTCTTTGATTTATTCACCAACGCTTAAACTAATTAAGTTTGACCTGCCGAAATTTTACATAGGTTTCTTTTGTAATGTACACAAAGTATGCAAATCTTCAAATTAATCAGGGTATTGCAAGAGTAATTCCAGTAAGCACTTAGTATTGTATTATTAGTAAAAGATCCACCAATATAATGAGTTTATATTAAGGAGAAAAAAATTATCTTTTACCTTAACCTTATGGATAAATAATTCTTATAATAAATTAGTAGACGGTATGAACACAGAAATTTTCTGCAAGTAAATGCAATTTGTTAAACCAGTTTCATGGGAATGGTTGCTAGCCTTCCGCGTTCGTTTCCAAGACAGCCGTCACAAGACAATTTACCCCAAGTATTTTAACGACATCATCGTAAGTGGAATATTACCATTAATTATTTCATGAAATCCTAGGTTTTATTATGAAAACATTGCTACTATTAATTGCTATTACAATTATATAAAATTTTGTTTTCTTGTCTATTTGTTTATCACCCTCTCCTTTTTACATAGCATCTTACGCTTATTGTTTTTGGTTTCTAGGTTCAAGACCTTTAAACAATCTCATCCTGTTTCCTCATATTCGAGTCCATTCTTTTCGAGTAATACCAACTGAAACCTAAGAATATTCCAATTTAAATAATTTATCCCAGAGCTGATCCAACTATCATAAATTTAAGAAATAACCTTCAAACTATAGCAATTATAAAAGTTAGGATTGTAAAATTCTTCATAATTAATGATTACATGAACAAAATAGATTATAAAAGATCTATCGTAACAGATGGCCTTCAAAGGAAACCAGACAATATCGAGCCATTGTGAAATATACAATACCGAAAGACAATTTTGATTTTTATTTTTCAAAAGCGTTATTAAATTGACTTGCCGGCTCTGTGGGAGAACGGAGTTGCTTTCATAAGGTCTCCAGTTTAAGGGAACAACAAAAGTAGAGATCATAGGGACTTTTGTGTGTCCATAAAATAAATTTAGATGACCTCTATAAAAATAGAACTAGTTTATAACTACTTAAAGTTTGGGATAGTTCAATTCTTTTGGTTTTGTTGACTTGGTAATTTTGTTCGTATAACATAAAACACACACACACACAAAACATTATTATGTCAGACTTTATTCCTTGTTTGAATACAAAAGTCAATTTCATTTAATCTTTCGAATCGTCAGATTTTTTTTTCTGCCATCAGTTCAGACGACAGACTGGCAAAAAACTTATAAATGTTTACTCTAGTTTTTTTTAGACTGATTGCAATTATTAGCAATATCTATAGCGTCATGTGATAGTGATGTGACATTTCCATACCTATTATTATTATGTTCTCAGTGTGCAACATCAACCGAGTAATCTTGATCGTAATTTAATCCCATATCATCTAGATCAAAATCTACTTGTCCAACATTTTTTGCAGGCTACAACTATTGCAGAGTTAATCAAGCGACGTATTAAATAAGCATCAGTCACCGCTCACGACCGGTCTGATTGGTTAGCAGATTGCAGATAAACACCGAGTATCGTTCGATGCACTCTGCTCTTAAGCACCTATAACGCAGATATTTTTATATAGATGCCGCGACATTTCAACCATCAAGGTCAGAATGCAAAATCACTTTTCAGTGTTATATAATTCGAGTTTGCAAAACGCTCCAGATAATAACAAATAGAATGAAGGGGTAAAGATTCGAAATTCTGCTAAAAATGCATTTTTGTCACTTAAATGATTTTGTGATGTTACTTGTTACAGTAGATGTAAAATAGGCACGTTTGTGTTTTCTAGAAAAGTTTTGGTGGTATTTAATTAGATTCAAGTCTGTGTTCAATACCTTTTACAGACGTGATGTCATCCATTTAAGTATCAAGGAAGTATTATATTCTTGATTTCATATCTGCTTTCTTTTGTGCTTGACCTTTATCGATATCAGTGGCTTTTTATTCAATTTCTGTACGCTAATCAATTGTTTGATTGAAGTATAATATTTTTCCATCTCAGAGGAAGCAAACTGAAAAAAAACTTAATAGTCCATTGTTACATAGCGTAAATGTTTACTCTTCTTCCACGCCGAAAAAAATTGTTGACATCAATTTTATGGGGGTGGTCTGTAAAATGACATAGGTTACTTTTATCCCACGAGATAAAAAGTTCCTACGGGAAAAAGTGATAGTTCATAAAACTTCTCAAAGTTGGAAGGAGGCTTATACTCAGAGACTTGATTAACGGTGACTTGCGCCAAAAATATATAAGTAAAGACATTAAATTATTGGCAATAGTGGTCACTTTCAAATAAAGAAAGAAGAAAGAGATTACTCGAGATAAATTTATGTAAATCTAGTTATGAAATACATTTCTACAGTTGACTGTAAAGCTGATGATGATGATGTCAGAGAAGGCCAAGCTAATGGATCCTGGTAGCCATCACTACTGCCTATGATTTATTTATTTTCTATATTCTACAGTTAATGCCAAAGTTGAAATTCACTTAATCCGCATGATCTCATGCTGTCTCATCCTGTTTGTGACTTCATTTTTTAAATAGCTTTTCTTATTATTTCTGTAAGTCATAGTAAAATTCATCTAGCATTTTTAAAGGTAATCAGACTAAGGGCTAGTTTTAGCAATCCCAAATAGCGTATCGTCAAATAAACTAACTGTTTTTCATACTAGTATGAGGTTGACATTTCGTAATTTGCAAATAGCCTATTTGGGACTTTAGTAGCAAATGGTGAAACGGGTACTTTCTTTCTTCGAAATAGTTTTTTTATTACTGTACACAAAATATCTCAAAAAAAAGTTATCATTTAAAAAAAAAACACGTTATATTCTATTACACAATCAAGTTTTCTATAAAAGTGGTGACTGTTAAATAACCAACAAAAAAATTGTTCTAAACTTAACACATTTGTGCAATTTTGGTCTTTAAAACTATAACAATAAAGTTTATAACCGAAAGAAATTCTTGAAACTGGTACAAGGAAGCTGAAGTATGGTATATAAATATAATTGTATGACCTTGAACTTCTAGTACATTGAGTCGTTTGCCTCGAATAAGACCGGTGTGTTCTTGCCTCGAGGCAATCCAAATAAGGCATGGGACAGCTCTTTACAATAATCAACTTGTTCCTTAAACTTTCAAAAGTTGTACAATCAACTCTTTGAGTCTGGACGTCTTTATGAAGCAACAAGATGGGCGACATCTTTACACCCCATTTTTGTTTTCAAAAATTTTACAATTTCAAAAATTTGGGTGTCTCATGACTTTTGATATCTTTGGAATAATAAATGTTTTATAACCTGTGTAATATTGCTGGTAACTGTACTTTTAGTTTTGTTTACGCCTTCAATTACAACTCATTTCTTCTTTATTTTAATTTAAGAGCCGTGTTCTTGTCGATGTAGTCTTCATTTTGTTTCTTTAAATTCAGATACTACTAAATGTAGGAAACGCACCTGTTATTTGATTCTCCACATGATAACTAGTCATATCTACTTTCTAGACAGCTTCTGCTATATTCCTTTGCGTGTGATTAATAACCTGATCAATTATTACTCGATAAACATAATCAAGCTGTATATCAAATCACTTTTTAATTATACGCCACCGTATCCTGTGTTTCTATTCTCGCATTCAAATCAATAAATAAATAATAATAATGTCATTTACACACCGTATCGTAAAGTTCTCTAGTAATCGTATCAACCGATAATCATCCTACTGCAGGGATACAAGTCCCTTCAATCGAAGGGGTTTAGAGCGTACTCTGCCACGCTGCTCCAATGCGGATTGGTATCCATTGACAACAGCCGGGATCGACGGCTTAACGTGTCCTCCAAAGCACAGAGAATCTCGAGATAACGAATCCCATCCGAACACTGACTAGGATCGACGTTGTTTGACTTGCGTGTTCGTTTTAGAATGCGGCACACAGCGACGCTCCTCACTAGTAATGATAAATAAGAATTATGATATCACCGGAGCGAAAGGCCAGCCCGTAATGTTCATGCTCAACCAGTTTTATGAAAATGTAATTTGGAATAAGTAATCCCTCCCAATTTGAAACTGAATTTTCAATAACACCAAACGACGGCTCCGCGACTTAATTATACCCTCACGAGCCAAGAGCATCCAAAATTTGGCTCTTAATTGACGTCTCAGACTCCCATTTTATGATCGCAATAACGAGAGTTGCAATTAAATATTTACCTTTTATTAAAATATTCCTCTTCATCAAAAATATCTAATTGTACCACCTTAATTGAATGATTTTAACAATATTATACTTCAAAGGATAAATACGGTTGAATTCACCATCTAAATTCTTACAATTTCCAAGATATGTAGATGAGATCGACTCAATACTGACGATTTATGAAGAAAGCTGAGCGAAATATGGCGTCGTCGCGAGCGTTTTCATTGAAACTTTTTTTTAGTGCCTCCCCTTTAGATGAAAGATAAATTTGCAAATAGAGCACGGAAGACCACCCAACATCGAGACTTTATTTCAGACAGTATTGAAATGTAAATATCGTGCCGTAAAGTTGTTTTTCCAGACATGGATATACTGGTACAGCTATGTCAACAATTAGGAGCGGAGGTGTGGGAGATAGGGATACATTTGGAGGGTGGAAAGAGAGAAAAAATGAAGGTAAACCTTGTGTAGAAGGCTCGATGCTGGTTCAAAAGTGACTCGTTACTACGTTCACTAATACACTGCCAATATTTACCCACTGTCGACTCCACAGGGATTGGCTGGGACGGTTCTCGCACAAACATTGTCGTCCACAGTCTTTGGTTGCATTCCGCTTCCTACGTGTACAATCTCAAGGGAATGTGCTAATAGCGTTAGAGGATTATGCTTGTGCGTTGCATGTGAAATTAGCGTGCCACTCCAGTTTCTACGTCGAGTGTTGTATTAACTTTAATATCCTCTTCTACATTTAATATTTACTTTAAGCGCACTCCATATTATTTAATGTTTATTTCCATTTCTATCTTGAATTAATTCGCCACATTTATTTCGAAATTAATCATAAATGTTGTTTCGTATCAAGTTCCAGATCTTGATGTCTAAGTACTTTATCTTTACTATTATTGTAACCGCGATACGTCATGGTGCCATTAAACTGTTAATGCCACCAGCGTACTCCAGTTAAAACTAATTCGTAATCAGCTGGCATGATCGCTATAAAAAGATCTACGTTATTACTGGTAAATGAACTAAAAACGCACATGGGATCCATATACTTTGAAAGCAGTATTATTACGAGCCCGTAGGTAGTTTTTAAGCGCATGCGAGCTATAAATTTTACATTTACAACGTTGGAAACGCGACCACTTTGTTGGGTGAAAATAAAAAGTTCAATTTGAACAACGAAGTATTGGTGCGGGTTTATGTATCAACGATTCGCATCTGCGTCCGTTTTGGATGGACTTATTGATTGGTAGCATCTGGCGACATCGGTTCACTAACATATGCCGCGAGCAATGCATTTCAAAACGTTCAAGTGGAAATTCTAGTGAACGAGACTGGTGGCACCCCACGGGAGCACTGCGAACTTAGACGACGCAAAGAATCGTCCAACTCGCTCCACGGCACACAACTTTTGACAGATACGCTTTGAATATCCAGTCCATATTGTTGTAATATTTATTTATCTAGTTTCTGTTTCCATGACACGATGGTTTGTTATAGAAAAAGGCAGGCATCGATCGGGCTGATGCCATCGCTAAGAATAGTTCATAAAAAGTGTAGTTTCGAATTCCCCTCGCGCCGTTACCCGCAAGTTAGCTTAAACGGAAAGGCTCAAAAGCGAGGATCTTATTGACTGTTCCGTTCGGTTTATGCCCGAGTCTATTGACTCTGTAATGTCTCTCATTTCCCGAACACCAGCTTTCGGGAATAAGAAAAGTTCTGACGTCCTAAGGAAATGAAAGAAAGAGGCCTTTCGAGCCGAACACTAAACTTAATACCTTTGATCTTAACATCCAAAAGTTCGAATTAACTCGAATACAAAGACAGCCATGGCCATCTGTTTGGAGCCCCCCAAGAATCAAGTAACTAATTCCAAGTTTAATGAGAAACTCTCCTAAGAGGAATAATTCGATTGTGAATACAACCTTCCGTTAATTTGAACGTTTGCATCCCTTACCTTTTTGATCTTGAACTAAATTAAATTCCTTTTGTTTCGGACACCAGATAGGCATACTTAGTTCGATGCGATCGTAGGGGAGCCTATTACAGCGGGTTCGGTCCCAAATGATGAATCATCAACAATAATGCTATCTTATGCCCTTTATGTAATACCATCATTAGCCGTAATTGCTCGCAATAGAGTGAGCGCTCCGCCGCTGATGGCTACAATTTCTTTGCGCGAATCGATTCGGTTCCCAACGCGCCTCCGTCCAGTCAGCATATCAAACAATTTACTTACAAGACGTCTATGATTTCTTTATTACCGCCCCTTACCCTTTCTCGGCCGGCACTCGGTTTCCTTTTAGAAAATTTCTTTTGTTGCCTCGCGAGATAAGGAGATATTGAATTTTGAAACATAAGGTTTCCCTTTTTATCTCTTCGAGGGATTTGTGTATATTTATAGTCCTCTGCGCAAACATAAAATGATTTAGAAGAGTAGCCTATTATATAAATTGATGTTCCCATTATTGTGGATCCAAAATTTCTCGCGTGGAGTTCTTTAAAGATTAAAAGAGGACTCGCGGGGAATTTTCGTGAAACGCACCCGAGCCGAGACATAAGCCCCATTAAGTCAGTACGAAAAGAATTGTGTACCAGTTCTCCCGCGTACAGTAAAGCACTTACGGTAATGTATTTATAATTACGTTTCTATGTAGGTTTCGGTCGTGACAACGAGAACAGCTAAGTCTCTGTGAGTTCCATGTATATCCATTTGTCGTGATTACTATAATGGTATGCCTAACCGTGAATGTTTCAAACGAGAATCAAATGACGTTCGTCTGTTGCACGTTGTCGAATGTCCCCGAACCGAACCCCGTATTATGTAACATTATCGTCGTAATTAAATCCTGTACGAGTGTTTTACGGCTATCCGGAGGCGAAGCATGGAGTAATAAACCGTCTAGCATGCTTGTTACCGAGTTCCCATGCGCCTGGGATGGCCGCGCGAGCACCGCCACATTTACCTCCGTTAGTACAAATATAGTGCGTAACTCTGGAATTAACAGCGATACTGGGAAAATTACTGTTCTAAACCGTGCTTGTCTTTTTTATTCCCATGCTAGCGTTATTTTAAATTATAAGTTGTTAACTCCGCTTGTGATTGTAAGGTTAGTTAGAATCTTAGTCGACAGCATCAGATATTGTATTTACTTCTCTTCTTGTGTCTAGTGTTATTGTAGTTTACTGCCAATTAAACACCTCTCTAGTTGGTCACTTAACAAAAATCTTGAAGGTTATGTGGCAAAACGAACTTCTTTTTTATACGTTTTTTCAAAATTCTCTTATACTTTTTCTTGCTCTATCTTCACTTGTATTTTATCTATTACATCATTTTTTACAGGTTATACTATTTTCTTACCCTCACAACTCCCACCATCTGTAATTACTTCAGACAACCATCAAATTGTTGCTTATTTCCTGACTTTAATCAAAGTATTTTACTAATCAGTGTTATCATTCAATGACGAAAAATCAGTATCAACGTAATCAACAAAGTTCATCGTCATTAGTCACTCAATACCTATCTATGCACACAATTCAAAACTTTAATACCACTTCAATCTCAATGTTAATAAAGGGAGAAAAGTGGAAAACGAAGAATCAAGTAAACTCTCATAATCAAACATGGACAATGAATGACAAATATCAAAAACTATAAAAAAAATTGTCATAAAGTATTTACTTCCAGCCTGATAGCTAGTCTATACTAATATTATAAAGAGGAAAGATTTGTTTGTTTGAATTGAATAGGCTCGGAAACTACTGGACCGATTTCAAAAATTCTTACACCAGTAGAAAGCTACATTATCAGGAAGTGACATAGGTTATAACTTTTCCCGAAATTCAATGTGGTTCGCACGGGCACGGGTCCGGAACTTCACGCGGACGAAGTCGCGGGCAAAAAAGCTAGTTCGTAATATTTAAGTTTTTCAAATACACCTGCTCCACTTGGTGTTAGCAAAGCCTATAAAATCAAATCAAAAACCATAATACATACACGTAGAAAGGAGAACCGTGTGTTTGTGTATCGCTGTCTCATAAATAGAACCCGCGGCGTTGAAAGTCGGCACGTGTTCACAACACCTATACTACGCAGAATACTAGAACACTACAATTACACATATCATGGGATAGTTAGGTGCTTTCTAACTTCTAGGAAATTGTTAGTTTACACTTGACAAACACAAAGTTGACGTGAGATTAAAAACAAACTTTTTAATTTAAAGTACAAGAAACATTTTTTGTTTTCCACAACATTTTGCTGAGACTTTTTTCCATACTAGTTAACCTACCATATTAGTTATAGATGTTAATGCTGATGAATAATTGAAAATAAAAAAATAACTGTACTTCTTGGTATAAAATTAGTAGAATAAAATGTTTTTTTTTAAATAGTATAATACATTCTCTTTAACAAAATAATACGTTAATTGTAACAAAAACAAAAGATACACCAAAGAAAGATTTTTTTAAATTAGTACTTCATATCCAAAATACTGTAAATAAAAACAAATGAATAGGAAAAAGTAAGAATTAAAAAAGGAAATAGTAACAAAAGAAAAAAAACAACGATAAAATTTACAAGTAAATTCTTGTACGTATACATAAACAATGCAAGGATCCAGCCAAATCTTACATCATGCCCTTTCTTAGGGGCGTTCGAGGGGTAACTGAGAGTTAATAAGGATGTAAGAGAGGTCACGACTCCTGAATAAGCAACAGCTATGCCCACCACCGGACTTGAGATATATAACTTTGTTTATATAAAGGTGGTACCAGATATACAGATTCGTATACGTCTCATGGCGCTAGACTATGTACAATATTAAACTTTGCACTTTTCATTAGCCACAATGACAACGTTTGGTTCAAACCAAAAAATTGAATGTGAATTCTCCGTTCAAAAACCAAGTTACGGATATTATTATTCGAAAACCAATATACAAGGAGACCAGATGAAGCACCATAAGTTCAATAGACTCTTAAGGATATGAAGTAACTATTAAGTAGTTACTTTCAGTAATTTTATTCTCGTCAAAGGTCATTTTTGAAATGATGATTTTAAAAATAAATCTAGCATTGTAAAAGACGTCTAAATATTAGCGAGGACCCACAGAATAAAACAATTTTGGCTTAGCTACTCTGGTGTCATGCGCCATACGGCGCGTGCGGGCCTCGAGCAATGCTCCTTGCCCGGGATTCAACTCCGGGGATGACAATCCCCGGGTACTTAGTGTTTCCATACGGAGGCTTCAATTTGGACAACATTTTGGCTTAGTGACACATTATAAAAATGCATTTCTAAAAAGCAATACCAGTTAGTAACCGTTGTATCAGTAAACAAGAAAACCCAACGTTTACAGATGACAATAAATACGTAGACATTAATGTATTCAGATAAGATGTGTGTGGGTTTGTCTATAAAACAAGTATTATGTCGATCTAGACCAATGATAAAACTATTCATGGTTGTACCTCGTTTAGTATTCATTCTGCGTGTCGTACGCACAAATATTACAAATCTAAATGTTATCCAAGAAAATCCACTAGACTGAGCATAGTTTTGACCAAATTGAATTTATTATTTTAATTGGACGAATAGATATGAGTTTTGCACGCGACTTCACCTTCGTTTTGCTGTACTAAATATATAGGGACAATTCATACAGATTGAGCTAGCCCCAAAGTAAGTTCGAGACTTGTGTTATGGGATTACTAACTCAACGATATTATATTTTATAACAAATACATATATAGATAAACATCCAAGACCCGAGGCCAATCAGAAAAAGTTCGTTTTTCATCATGACCCGACCGGGGATCGAACCCGGGACCTCCTGGGTGGCGGTCTGGCGTGGTAACCATTACGCCACGGAGGTCGTCAAAAAATGTCATACGATTTTGAATACGTAGGGGAAGAAAATAGAGATGTCTTTTGACTACATGTGTAATGTGTAGTTATGGTCAAAAACGTTTCTACAAATGGATGTAAATGATTACTCATAACATGAATAAAACGATTTTATTGAAAGGAGCTCAAAAAACCCAGTTTCATCCCATGTACGTCTTTGAAAAATTTCTGTTCTCTAGCTTCAAAGAATTGCATTGATCAGTCATCCTTTATATTTAATACTAGTGAAACCCGCGCAACTTCGTTTGCGTGTATTTATTTATGCACAGCAGCGCCATCTATATCAGATATTTTTGACCATATGCTACGGGAATCGCGTACTTTTCGGGATAAAAAGAACCCTATGTGTTAATCTAAGGTATCAGCTACCTACATACTAAATATCATAAAAATTGGTCCAGCCATTTGAGCGTAAAGAAGTCACAAACATACACATAACTTTCGCCTTTATAATATTAGTTGGATAATTATTCAGTTAATTATAAAACCTATTCCAAAACCACAGAAATAATAAGAATTTCAACAACACTGTATCATTTCTCATGCTATGTCTATAAATTTTACTTTTGGCACGGCCCGCGGTATCGACGGGCGTGGAATCGAGCAACTACGACCAACATCAGCCAATCCTTTACAAAGATAACGAGAAATTGGACCTAGAATAATGTTAGATGTGGGGGGATTTTGCTGGCTGCATTTCCAGATAGCGGTGAGCTTAGTGCTCTTAGATTTTTGTAAATGTGAGACATATTGGCCGTAATAATTTCCCGTTTGTTTGTCACTGTCAATAAGTCTGATTAACTAGTCTACCTTTTAGGTTTCTTGGGTTGATTTTTGGGATAAATACAATCCTATGTTATGTCTTTCCTAGGTTATTAAATTCAAATCATTTATTAAACTATCTTCTAGCAAATATATATTATAAAATAATTTTAATGAAAACTAATAGAAACACATCTAGACTTATTAAAGCATAGAATTTCCAGTTATAGTACTTAACAACAACGGTTAGGACAGGCAACTTGATCAGGACACGGTCGATGTAGAATATTTAACCCATCCAAATACTAGATAAGTGCGTCGTTGCTTCATTTTGTGTTTCTTGCATTATCGACTACGACGTCATCGATAACGCTAGAACAGAATCCTAAATTCACAAGTGTTATACGTATATGTATTGCTATTTGAGTTCTTTAAATTTTAAAGTGCATTGCTTACTCGCGTTGTAATCTTCTTATCGTTTACAAATAAAGCGATCAATGTATAACTATATCTTCTATACATACTTGATCCGTCAACAGTCGTATCACTACGCAGTTACATCATTACACGCGCTCCTGCGAGGTTTATTAATAAACAACCACGTGTACGTGCGCTTGCGCATCTAACAGCGATCACACATTAGACTAGATTTAGCGGAGTAAGTTATTAAATATTTTTATATGGGCTAGAAGGATTACTTTCCCGAGTCGATAGGTAGAGGTAAAATGCACTGAGTTTATTTCATTTACTTGACTAACTTTATGTTTGTATGTGTAATTCTTTAATTATAAAAAAAAATTGCTGATCCAAACTTTAAAAACACTCCCCATCAAATATCATTAAAAAAATATATAAGAAAAGAAATACATTGATTCAGAATGGACCATCACAGCTGTAATGAATATGTAATGGATCAGAGCTCTGATGGTCCATTCTGAATCAATGTTTATTTTTATTAGAGTTTGGATCATTTTTTTTTTATTCCCGAAATCCCTTTATAGTTCCTTTAAAAGAACCACACAAACTTTTTCGTCCTAGTTGTCCTTTTATCAGAGACAAACACATAAACGCATTTTAAACTACTTAGTACCTCATTTTTGGTTTTGGGAATAAAAATAGGAGCATACTATACATCTGACCGAGAAGAATTGAAAGTTTTTGAGATTATCACATTCAAACATACATAAAAAATAAATTATGCTTGATTTTATTATCGAATTCAAATCCTTTGCAATATCGAAGGTAACAATTATTTTCATATCAGATTTCTGATATGATTAGTAACAAACAAACACAACGGTAAACTTGAGATGTGTATATTATGATAGCAGAATATGTCTATCAGTATCAACATATTCCTTATTCGTCACATACAGTTATGTACAGTAGACTGCACGTATAACCTTACACAACATTGGTCTTAAATCCTATCGCCATTAGTTTGGTAAAATTTTGTCCTATTAATGACAAAAGACATTAAAACATGTCCGAAAAATGTTTTTTTTTTCACAAATAAAACGATGCGTTGTTTTACTTTCGTCACAAAATAAATTAATAAGTTTACACACAATTTTTTATTGTCACGAATTTCCGAATGTGAAACGGGTGCACGACGAGCTTTACACTGCAGTACTATGACATAGAACTTAAGAAAACGATACAAAGTCCAATATGTAAAGGTCGACCTGCTCTTGACCGTACCACGCCGTAAATATGATTCTGATTTTCAAGATACAATTTTTATTTATCAATAATATTCATATTGTACCACGAAATTACAAAGTTTCACAACGATATACATCGTAAATAACATAATAACATAAAAATCTTTGGTCTTAGTTCTCTAACCTGGTAACCATTTCATTGTTTGACTGTACAAGTACTTGTAAATCAAAATTGAGGTTAAATTTCTGAATTCCGCTCGTAACATGACCTAACCTTTACATGCACAAGTCTCTGTCCAATGATAGATAGCAACACAGAACAGAGGAATAACAGTATACGATAGTATAGTAAACAGAACTATGCTGATTATTTTAATACATATGGATGGTTAGATGTTTGGCAAACATTATCCCTTCCGCGCAATATTAGTTCCAAAACAAACATAATGGAAAAATAATAACAATTAATTAACATTTATTGATATTAATAAAGCTGGATATCGCATATTATGGAACAAGTATTAACGTTTCATAAACGAAAATATTTCTACGCATAAGTGACGTAGAAAGAAAGATATGACAGGCCATTATTGGCTTGGCACTTGGCACTACATAGTGCCAAGTACACGATTCACATGAATCGTGTACAAATTTGACAGACGAAAACAATATCATTCTGGATGTAGAAAATGATACTGACTGAATGATATGCCGGACGGCTACCCAGAGGTCCCGGGTTCGAATCCCGGTCGGGTCATGATGAAAATATAGTATCGTTGAGTTAGTATCCCATAACACAAGTTTCGAACATACTTTTGGGCTAGCCCCAAAATTGAGCTAGCTCAATCTGTGTGATTTGTCCCTGTATATTTATTTATATAAACTGTTTTCAAAAGAAAGTCTTTCTTAAAAAATAAAAAAAATGTAATTGGTGAGTTGCACAACAACATTTTAAGGTTAATGATACATTCAAATATGTCAGTGATTGTCATACAAAAAAGAAAAGCACGGGCAGAGGCCGCACGAGTCTAAATGTCGAATTATCGTAAAAGACAAAATCTACTGGTCTATACTCTAAAACAAAAATCCTTCAAATCTCGTGTCATCTTATTCGCTATTCATTAAAATGTATTGTTATTATAATATTAGCATTTGATCTATTAATAGGTTATTTAGGTCAAACATTTGATTACTTTTTTAATATTCATTTCAAGTGTAATGTCAGGCATTTTTGCCTTCGGTTTTATTGTTAATAAACAAAATAGCAAAACACTCATGGCTAATCGCGAAATGATAAAAAAACCAGCACGTGTTCCGTGTCGGTATAAGCTATTATGTTGGTAGTACAATGTTATGCATTAGTTTGCCGGCACGAGTAACTTGATATTTCTATAACAGAATTACTCTGTGTACTGTGACTGTGAGTCTCACGAGTTCTTTAGTTCCTTTAAATTTTAAAAGAACTAAATAAAGGGACTTCTGGGATGGGGCATGGGGCGTCTCTAACACAGAGTATTACCACAATATTGCTGTGTCTTTTCAGCCCAATGGTGCGTTGATAGTGACCTAGTTAGTCCTTCCTTCGGCTCCAGAAGGCGCGGGTTGGATTCCCGCTCGAGACAAACATTCATGTGATTCAAATGTCAATTTATATTTTTTTTTTTTTTAAGTAAAGTATTAATATGTAATTCCTACTAGCTATTGGCTAATTAGTAATTTAACTTTAACCTAAACTTATAAAACGTAAAGTCTAAGAATATTGTCCATCGGCTTATCTTAGTGTCTTCACACAAACACAAACACTTTGTGTCAAACACTTTGTTCATGTGTTATAAATGTCGAATTTACTTAATAAAAAATATGTAACATAGCTGTTGCCCGCGGCGTTTGTTACCCTCGTTTAATTTTATGCACAGCAGCGCCATCTATATCAGATTTTTGACCAAATCCTACGGTAATTGCTTACTTTTCGGGATAAAAAATATACTATGTGTTAATCCAAGTTACCAAATTTGGAATGAAAAGTGCCATGTGTTAATCCAATTAATGGCACTATTTATTGACATTCCGCGTACGTAATGTTGTATGTATGTACCTAGTTTTAAATTCTATGTTGAAAAAGAAAAGAAAAAAGAAAAGTACGATATATTTTTAAATGACAAAAAAGGCCGTAACTGGTTTTCTTTCGCCATTTCTTTTTACCAGTGGTCATTTTGCTTTTGTTTCCGAAATGGTAGTAGTTTATAGAGTAGATTAATTTATACAAATTATTTATTACTGTATACTCTGACAAGAGAACGTGTTTGTGAAAACCTTTTCTCTGAATAAAAGTTTTGAATTTTTTCAAGGAACTAAATACCAAATATAATAAAAATTGGCCCAGCCATTTGAGCGTGAAGAAGTAACCAAGATCACAAACTTTCTCCTTTAAAATATTAGTGGGGTAACTAAAATTACTAACTATAACTAAAATTCTTGATTTTTTCCTAGTTATGACAGTTGTTCCAATTCCTATTCAAACTTAGAACGGATAGTAGACAATAGCATAGCAACAGATTAGTAAAGAGTTTTTGCACGTATCTCAAAGGAAATGGTTCCCAGACCATTTCAAAGATAACATTGACTATGGTAATGAAAAGTAATAGAGTAATGACCATGTTATTGTGATAGACATCGTTCGGTCCCATAATCGTTAAGAAATAAATCTTTAGTTAAGATAATATTGTTATTTATTTAACCTTATTGTTAGTGTAATAAGTAAGTCTGAAACAGGCAACCAGCTAGGCTACTCTCTGCAATAAATAAATAAATATATAGGGACAAATCACATAGATTGAGCTAGCCCCAAAGTATACGCATAGATACTAATTTAACGATATTTTTATAACAAATACATAAATAGATAAACATCCAAGACCCGAGGCCGATCGGAAAAAGTTCGTTTTTCATCATGACACGACCGGGATTCGAACCCGGGACCTCCTGGGTGGCGGGCAGGCATGGTAACCATTGCGCCATGGAGGTCGTCATTGTAATCGCGATTGTAATTTCAAACCCACTAATATTCTAAAGGAGAAAGTTTATGACTATGTTTGTTACTTCTTCACGCTCAAATGGCTGGGCAAATTTTTATGATATTTCGTACGTAGTTAGCTGATACCTTGGATTAATACATAGGGTACTTTTTATCCCGAAAAGTACGCGACTTCCGAAGAATTCGATCAAAAGTCTAATGTAGATGGCGCTGTTATGCATAAAATTAAACGAGGGTAGCACCACCGCGGGCAGAGCTAGTTACGTATAATTTCAATTTAATATTAACAGTAAATGGTTCTCTTATAACTTTATACTTTACACTAACTAAATTGTTAGTGTACAATCCAATTTCATTTAGTTTAGTATTTAGTTAAAGCTACTAAAGTCTCTCCAGAGTAAACGTAACAATCGAATACCGATCGCTCAGGATTGGTTTCAAGGGTAGCCTAACAGATGGCGCTGTGACAATTGTGTGCTAATATAAAACTTCAACGATTAGATGTGTTTCCTGCATAAAATAGTGCCGCGTGCGTCTAGTTTTAGAACAATTTCAAAACCTTTCCATGTTTTCCAACATTATATTCAAATCATTTGCACCACGCGATCAGCCACGGTTTATTACTATATACATGACTCATACTTTCTATTAGTTTCCAAACATATGGTGTAGTAATTAAAACAGAGAATTTTAGTGCAAGTTCACTTTGTAATTTGCGCTTACAATGTATGTTTTTTACTGTTTCAAAAACAGGAATTTTCTAGTTTGTAAACATTATATTTTTAGTTTAAATGTTACTATTGTTAAAAGCTCTTATAAATTAAGTAGATATTTTATTACACCACTAAGGTGGCAAACAATCTGCCCGCCTGATGGTTCTTCACAATGGCGATCGTCCGGCGTCGGCGACAAACGACTACGTCTTAAAATTCGTGTCAAAGAATATAAAAAATATCAAACAGAGTGTACCAAATTTCATTCAAGCAAATCCATTAAGCCTTACGTGCTTACGTGAAAAGGTAACAACATCTATAAATCTACATTCAAACATACTGTTTTTATAATCTTGTAGGGTTTAGAAAATAATGATTTTTGTACTCAAGTATTGTAAACAAAGATATACAGTGCCAAAAACTTATTTTTGCTGGTGGCCAAAACGAGAACTAATTACACATTGAATACCTTGACAATTACATTCAATAGCTTCGATAATAGCGCCCGCCATTTTTATTTAAAAGAAAAATTCGGCCATTGAACTTGCGTCCTTCACAGGGCTGTCATAAATTTGTCATAACACAAAAAAAACAATAATTTATTACCAACATTATTTTATGTGCAAGTATAAATTATTTACTAAAACTATTGTTATAAATTCGTGAAGTGTCGCACCTCCCCAGTGCGGGTGTGTAATATACAGCGTGTTTTAAATTTATTCCCAGTTAACACGACATACTTTTATGCAGTTGACATATGACATAATGTTGGTAAACCGTAGGTGGCGTGAGCTGGTGCATTTGCTTAATCAACTCAGTTAATTTGTGGTGAATTAACAGGCAAACAACAAAAATGTATATTTTGTTAAAATCTCGAAAGTATCTCATACAGGTATTCAAGAATTTACTATTAAAAAAAATCTCATAACACAAGTTAAAGTGTAATTAATTTCTTAAATGTAAGAAATCCATTTTTTCGCATTTCCGTTGTGCTTTATCGTTTAAAACAAATCATTATAATCGTGATCTGAGTCAATAGAATGGATAAACAAACACAAAAGCCACTTTACTTCATATTAATCTTTAAGTAAAAGTGATTAAAAAGTGGTTGTTGCTTTTTCAATTTTACCAATCTCCCACATTGATTACAGGCGTGAATATGTAATTGTTTAAAATACATTTATAATTAACAGAAAGCAATCTTTTAAGAACCAAAACCAGTGGCAACGACAGTGCTATGTTTACGACTAAACCATAAATCCTAGTTAAATACCACTAAAACTTAAACGGTTGTCAATCAAAAATAAACCTTATTGTTAAGCTTTAAGATACATGGTTTGAGTAATATTTGTATAAACTGATTCATCTTGATAATCCTTAATTAAGTCGGATAATATGTAAAGAGAATTTCATGTGTAAAGCAAGTTTAATGAGATTTCCAACTCTTTCAGTTATAATTTGTTTTAATCCGGTATTTATTTAAATTTGAATTTATTTTAACACGCCCTATATACGGAGAAAATTTTGTTTAATACGGAATTTAGACATGCTGCAATAGCTGGATGGCGTTAAGCAGTAATGAACATCCGACGTATTTGGATGGCGTTATCCATCTCTTCTGTGCTTCGGAGGGCACGCTAAACCGTCGGTCCCCTGTAGTCGATGAATAACAGTTGTTAAGCCAAGTCAAACCAAGCCAAGCCTTTAGGAGGCATGAAAGTACTGACGTCTGCTAATCCCCTGTGTAGGATGATTATTAGTTGATATAATATGAAAAACACTTTTTTATATTTAAATAGATAAAGCAGCTGACAAGAATACGTTCGAATAAATTGACAAAGTTACTGACGACCTTAAAGATAAAGTATCAATACTATATTTCGATCGAAACATCGAAAATATATAAAGCTTTAACGGTGGTACGATAAATATTGATGGTGTGGATAACATCACAGATGCCAATAAAGATAATTTCCATTGGCATTAAACCAAGGAAGTCATTACACGACTTATGAATAATATAAACCTAGGAGCGAAGCAAGACCTATTACTTTTTTATGAACTCACGTAATCTCTTCTTGATGGTGTAAACTAAAAGTTTTACTATGTTAAACTGATTTGAGTGGGACTTGGGATCGGTTTTTTATGTGCTACGGCAAACAATACTTGAAATGTATATTTAAAAAGTGATAAAACTAACATTAATAACTTAATATCTTTTTTTAATATCATACGACAGGCAAACAATTAAGCGTCACTTAAAAAGAAATTATTTAAAAATAAAAAATTTACAGAGTAGGTCCCTGTAGCATGATACCCAAAATATTTGTCTCTGAATGACAATGGATATATGTACTTTGAGAGAGGTAATTGCTAGCCTTTGGGTAGTCCGTGGTTTCACGTCTTTTATAATAGTCTAGATAATAAACATGAATCATTTCCAATGTTATTAGGTACTTTAATTTCGTCTGCACGTGTTTGTCCCGACTGGAATGATATTCTCAAAGTTTATCGTAATAATTGTAATGATCATTCTAGATTTCTAGAAACACTACAAATGTCGTCATTGCTAAATAATAAATAACTTCTACATTTAGATTGCTATGCCACAACATAGTATCAGACAATTCTAAATATAATAACACTTGCACGCGACTTTGCACACGTGTATGATATTTTTTATTTAGTTAATTTAAGCGGTCGTGAATTTCTGCACGTTTGACTGATAGAAAATGCTAATAGCATTAAATCCGCATATTGTATCAGTACTCTGTGTATTGTCAATAAAGATAATTAAATAAATAAAATTCTTTAGGAAATTGAGCTAGTTATAATTAGAAACAAGTTTCGACTGACTGATGATGCTCTGGAAAACGTTAGACTAAAACTTTGCACAGAGAGTCCCATTACGATTATGGATAAAATGTTAACAGGATCTTTTGGTAGTACCTATCTAAATAAATCTACAAACATTTAGTGCTATATACCAGGATTTAGACCACGGTACAGTAGGTTTAATATTCTGTTTTCTTATCCAATGGACTATCACCGCTCTTAACAATCTCACTTTAGCATTTGTAATATTAGTTGAGATATCTAGCCTCTTAGCCTGGATTGCCGGGCCATATACAAACACAATTTACCTTTCTATTAACTTGTCCAAGTTGACTTTACTAAGCTACATATTACTTAATTTTACTACAATTACACTATCACTTTTATTATGAGACCCATAAACTTTATCTAAAAGCGGTTTTGCTTTAAACCTGTTTAATTTGATGTCGACATCAAGTGGGGGCACACAAGAAAATATTGTTTGAACAAACGTTTGCTTTGCGGCTTACAACCTTGCACGAGCCACGCTTATCTCCGCGCAAATACTGCTTAGTGTTGAAACCATGTGGTCTATATCACGAGGGAGGCGATTTGCGAAATCATTCGAATCTGTAACGTTTAGATTTGCTAAATCTATTTCCGTTGACTAGAAATTACGATTCTACATCAATTGCACATTGATGCATCGTCGTTGCATTCGTGGCATTTGTGAATAACTTTTAGTGGCAATGTATATTGGATTTATCTTGCCTGGTAGCAAGCATTGAGACCCGAACAAATTTAGAGTGGCAACTGGTACTGTTAAGTTTTCAAATTTAAAATTGATTTATAGAAATCAGGAAACATTTCTGCCGGCAACGAGATCCACTTTTTCAAAATGATAACCAAAATCTTAATATTCTTATTTCTGATTAAATTCATGCACTTCTTTAGAACTTTAATTGCCTCACCCATAACAGAAGCAACTGGTCTATGATACACTCCACTTATGCGTCTTACGATGAGACGAGATGCTATCATTTTGTCTCGTACTGTCAAGCACGTCACTTTGTCATCATAACAAGTCAGCAAGCAGGTTATCGCTTTAGTATCAAGTAGCGTGTGTTGTTATTGTTTTTTTGGTATTTTTGGATTGACACCTTAAAGTGTAACCGTACAGTTGGACTGATGGTTGCTTAAGCGTATAATTAACGCCCTAGTTGTCTTGTCCGCTCTGCTGCATTAATGTCATTTGCGCTTTTGTATTTTATTTTTAAACCATAACCCGTTTCTATACCGCAGAAATTGTAAACAAGTGTACCATGTGGTGGTGAGCGGTCACCAACGCATTACTCGCGCGTTCGTTCGGTTTTAATAAAAACATTATGTTTTTCCTGTCATTGTCTCCGCATATTTGTCATCAACTCATCATTAATAGTTTTAGGTTTTATCTGTTACTCTTTATCTATCTTCATTAATTTTAAAGGAGAGACTATAATTTTGTGCTTTTATAAATTTGATAACTCAAAATTTTGGTCACTTGGAAAGTGGTAGGAATATCATTGAATGTTGATAAATACAAATTTATTATGATGTAATAAATTAGCCAAAGATGTGACTTTATCAATTTTTTCTAATCCGTGGCCTAATAACTAAAATTGGCTACATTTTGAAATATTATAAGTACCTACTAAGAGTGTCTTTTGTTGTTCTCGTGTTCCAATGTGTATTTTCTTTAAGCTTTTTACTGTCTGATGTTCATTTAATTTTGTGATCAGAGAGACATCCAACCCCAAAATCTCTTATCGCTCATCACTCATCCCAGAACCACAACGGTTAGTTAACCATCGATCGATATCAAAGGCACTTGATTTAATCTGTTCAAAGCTAATAATCAAGTTGATGTAAACAATTCCTCAAGGATAACCATGTTATTCATACTAACATACTCTTAGTGTCTTAGTGGATCGACCCATTATTTGTAAGACGAGAAATTTGTTTCCATCTTTAGTAAGGATGAGGTCACCTTACAAAGTAATATTATGTTGCATACTGTGTCACGCTGTACGCTGCGTCTCATGTGTTTTATGTAGAAATATACTGGTATGTCATTAGATGTTGACGCCATTACAAAGAATTCGTACAAAAGTCGATCGCAACGTATTTTTAACCCAAAGTTTTTTTGAAAAGATTGCTGTCAGCAATAAGGCCCCCAAAAACACTAGTTTATAAGTTATTAGTTTATACCTAGTGTAGTTTTGCAAATAAAGCATTATATCTACGTTGAAATCGGACATTGCATATAACGTTTACAGAACGTAGCCCCTAGGCTTCAGCCTACTGCAGACTAAGGAATTTCGGAAAGATAGAATCGAAAATGTCAAAGCTTAATTTGGAACATTTTTCCACACCTTACACGCTAACCTAAGGTCGCAATCCAAGATTCATTTGGGGTCGTGGACGATTAGCTGTGATTGCTTACTATCGGTTAACACGATAGTTTGACCCCTAAAATAAATTTGAGAACATTATAAAAGAACTTTTTACAAAAATACCTTGAATATTCAAAAAGTAAAATGTACGAGAGATACTTTAAAAAAATTCTTCAACGTTTTTATATTCTCTTTCATTAAAGAGTCGTATTATAATACCTAGCTTTAAGTATTACTCATTGGAGCAAAGGGGGACTCCAAATTGTAGGTCGCGAACCCACCTGACACAATTGAATACATTTTTTTGCAATTTGCCATCTGTTTGGTACGCAGACAGAATTTTTGGAACAGTTGTCAAATTGTATTTTCCTCGTTGTGGCACTTGAATAAACAGCAGTCTATGATTAAATTATTTTTTTCTAGATAATCATTAAAACTGGAATGTTTCTTGAAATTTTGCAGTAATTTAAACAATCATTCTCAAAGATGATTTTTATCATGTTTACACTTATTATTAAAATTATATTTTTTTATGTCGCGATGGGCTTGCCAAACTCTTTAATGGAACATAATAATGTATAAAATTTTGAAAATAACTTTTAAAAGTTGGCCAACAAATATATCAAATGATCGTCATTGTCAAGTCTGTGTCAAGTTAAAAAACTTGCCCTAAATGCTGCTACTTTAATAAATAACCTGAACAAATATTTAAATAAAAACAAACACACTATAAATAAATCAACGAATCCAAAACGTTGAAATTCATAGAGACCTCACACTTAAGCAAAGCTTATATGTATATTATTTCTTAGTGTACAAACTGTACTAATATCTTCAAAGCAACTACGCGATACAAACTCGAGATACAAAGCCAGTGAAATAATATAAAACAGAAAAACTATTCGACGATATAATAGACAAAAGACAACCGAAGGGCAGACAACATGAACTTGGCCAGACAGAGTATTTTATACACTTAATACATGTTAGTTTAGGAGCAAAATAGCATAGCGTTTGTATAAAAGGTTATAGGGGCTGTGTAAAATGCGGTAGCGCGAAAAAAATGAAAGAACGTTTTTAAAAATAGTGAAGATAAGAACACGTTTTGTGCAGCGGCATGGGGGCAAGCGGCCAGCGACAGATCTGATACAGCCTCTACCAGATCGCGTAACACCAATCTTGATTTGATTGAAATGGTTGGAAATAAAGATTATCTCATGATAGTAAATCTCTTGTAATTTGGTTGGCTTTGTTGCCGCCGCCTTTTGCGATGTCAGTCTCTAATCTTAAGCCAATAAATTGTTTACTTTGTTTTTTTTTACTTGTTAAATTATTATAGTCAACATCCAGTGCAGTGAAAATTGGGACTTTTGACTTAACTTCAGCTTGCCCAGAATTAATGTAAGGTTAGCCCTTTTTTGGTTAAAATAACTGAGCTATAGGTATACTTAAAGTACGCAATTAGTTAGTGCATTCATTGTAAGTTTGCTAATAAATTATACCAGAAGAAAAGAGAGGCTTACTATTCATGTTAAGAGTTAAATATGCCGAGTGAAAACATTATATAATGGCCCCATTAAGATATTTATTTAAGAGGTAGAGAATTATTTTTCCAGTGGCTTCCACTTTAGTTTCTTTGTTGACAGTTCTTTGACAAATGCCTTAGTCCACTTTATCTAGAATAACTATAACAGGAATAACAATATTCTGTTTGCAAAGGCATTTATCAAAGATATCTGGACATGTTAGAAATTTATATATGGAAAAAAAATACAAAAAAGTTATAAGTCATTCCGAAAGACTTATAGTCACAAAGAACGCATAATCTGATGTTTCCTGTCAGTTCCCTTAAATGGCGTGTTTTCTCTAATAAATAATACAGTACATTATCTTTATACCCTATATGACATACGGGTTGTATGCAAGATATGTATCTAATAGTACAATACATCAAACGTCTTTGTATCAGATATTATCCGCTACCTGTCTTCATCAATTACGTTTTTTAGAGATCTGTAGTAAAATGTTACATTAAAACAATATTTCATGTTCTATATATTTTTATTAATCACGAATAAAATGTCTTCTACTAACTTACTATTAGTAGTTTAAATTTAAGTATCAAGTACTTTAACTTTATTCTTTTCTTCTCAGTACAAATCTACACTGTGAACAGATGTTAGAAAAATAACTTTTACTAAGCAAACTTGCTTAAAAATAGTAAATTTTTTTATGCCACCAATTTTGCAAACAAGCATATGATAATAAGCAGTCACCGTAGCCTACAGATACTTTGATTATAAACGAATTTTCAAGACTACGGAACTATTTTATATCGTCCGATATTATCTTGACCAAGTTTTTTCTCAGTCGAACAACGTCTAAGGAACATCTGTTCCCTTTTTGATGGATGTGTTTTAAATACTCGGGACTTCTTATCCTGTGGTTCTTAATAAAGCTTGACAGCTTGAATACCGTGACTTTAATCGAGCTCTTGAATCGTTATCATTTTGTTTCTATTGTTAGTGTTTTTTCTATCATTTAGTATCCTTGACTCAATATTGTCCGTCTAGGAATTTCCGTGTCTTGCATTAATGATTCGACGAATGCAACACAATTCAAAATGTAAGATCTGATTCAAAGTTAAGCACAGCTTTACCCTGCTTCTGATTGGATACAAATCAATTCATAAACATTTCATATAGTACTCAAGAGGAACAAAAATGTTTATCGCATATATGTTGTTCTATGTCAAAATCAAACTACGACTCCGCTAGTAGATTTAACTTAATAACCTCAGTACATGTATGACTGGTACCCATTCTCTACACCCGCTACCCGAGTAACAGATAGCCAACGCAACGTTTCGTTTCTACTCATATTTTCGGGCGCTGACGAAGGATATATAGTAAAAAAGGCTCTATTGAAAACGTTTAAAAATCTTTATCATGTTAAAAGAAAAAACGCAACAAGAGCAACACACTACAGATGAAACAGAAGATGTGGAATTTAATCAAGATTTTATTAACATCGAAACGTTGTGATAAAACAATTAAAACTGGCGTCCGTTTGAAAAAATTCCGAAGTCTATATCGAAAGAAAAAGTCCAGTGCTCGGGCAATCTCGATAAAATTGTATCAGAGGATTAAAAGATTTATCGTTTAAGCCTCCCAAAGGAAAATTTTCGGGCGCTTTCGGTATTTCGTTCGTTTCTTCTCGTCTGGACTGGGAGCGTGATGGCGCATATTTTACGCAGAAATGGTTAAATCCTCTCTTTATTTGGCGTGTGTAAATGTGCACTTGTATAAAGCACAGGGTATTACACAGAATCATAGATTCTGGCGATTTGGGTTATTTGTGTACTATAAATTGTATAATATACTGGAATGTGTCAGTGGGTTTTAAAACTACACTACAACACGTTCTTAAACGTTAAAAATGTTTTTTGTCTTGTAATTCTGATTACTTATTTTGTTGGCGATGAAACAAACCAAAGGCTTTAAACGGCCTTTCAAATAAATATAGAACTCTTAAACATTTTTCGTACACTACACTCAAAATGCTAATTACAATGTGCTTGTCTAGGATACAAAACGTTACACCAGAGGTTAAGTTGAGTTGCTTTATTACCAACTAGCAAGCCATCAATCTGTCTTTCGACCATTTCAGATTTACACTGTTTGTCATCTAAAATATCTAATAATTATTATCTCTGTTACAGGTAACTACTGGTATAACTCGCAGCTGAACCCTGCCCGGTAACGTACACCGTATATTACTTTGGTACTAGCCATATTTTATATTGAGTCCTTTACGACTACTTCAGCGTTACCTGCTAGCCTTTCTTAACTAAACTATAACAATAAATTTAAAAGAACTTTGTACGTTGCAACGTTTAAATACTTTATTTAAAATTGTATAGGATATTTTTCATTAGAGAAATTCATTGCTTGTAATTTAATTATTATCGTTGCCAGGTAGGCTCGTTCTGTATTAATATAAATTGGCCATGAAACTTTATGCTTCGTTACATCGACTTAAAGTATACATGTTTCAGTTGATTGTACATGGAGTATCTCTTTATCTCTTCAAAATTTAAGAGCTATGGTATTGTCGGCCTCAATTTTCCTCTGTCTTGTACCAGCTCTTTCACCTCTTTTTAAGACACAACCGTCTTTTCCTTCACTAGGTCCATGTAACTCTTCCCGGCCTTTCCCTTCCTCGTCTACCTTCTGTCTTTATGTCTAAGATGTTTCTGAGAAAGTCGTTTTAGATGTACTACCAGTTTCTATAAAGTTATCTGTACTCTTATATTGGTATCAATCTGACTAAATTACATTATTCAATTTAAACTATGAAAACAAACAGGAAATCTCAAATTTTATTACGTTATAATGTCCAAACAAATAAACAACTTTTTACTTTGTTTCTATAAACATTTATTTAGAAATAATGACAGAACGAAGCTTATTTCTTACTCATGTCAAAACTAATTCCGATGTCACAGGGGACCAAAATGATCTATTGGATATATAGGCAGGGGTCCAATCAGATATAAGAAAAACATTGAAAAGATACAATAAGAATGTCGAGAATGAGGAATGAAATAAATGTTATTCTAGCGTAATTTGGCACGATATTTAAATTGATTAATACAAAGGCAAGTAAAAAAAGAGCAGCTAGATGAGGATAACGAAACCCATCCAAACCCTGGCTAGGTTTGATGTTGCTTAACTTGCGTGTTCGGTTTAGAGTGCGACTCACAGCTACACCAACGATCTCATCTAATCTACAAATAGATCTACTACTATTCTCTCTATCTTATCTCAAACTCCCACATTATCCCTTTCAACTCTTTCTTTATTTTGTATGAGTGTGACAGCGCTTGATATTGACACGAGATTTGAACTATTTTTGTTACGAGAATAGACCCTGATAATAAAAACAATAATAACTAAAATTAATATAAGATAATATCAATTTCCATTATTGAAATGGACACCACTATGACATCAATCAATGCTATCAGTTGAATCATTAATTACAAGTTCCAGAAGTTTATTCTACGCTTTGAACAGAATATAATTTAATTTAAAATAAACCTTTTCTATTTTAGACTTCTAAAGCTAAATCTAGAATTTAATTAGGACACAGTTAATGAGTTATAAATCTTAAGACTTTTATAGGCTGTGTTGATTGCACTGGAGTGCCTAGAGGTAGGAAAAAGTATGGTCTTTGGAAGTCTCGAAAGAGGGAAAAGTTTCAAAAATATACATAAGCTTTTATAGTGACATTAACAGTGTATTTGAAGTAAATCCTAACATTTATCAAGTGAATGGTGGTAAAAGTTACAAATAAATGATTATCATAGAACAGTTTGGAATTTAACCGTTTGGAAAATCTTAGGTTTTACCGTAGTTAGGGCTTTTAACTAGTATCATATATACAAAGCCAATGGCTTCAGCAATATTATATAATAATAAAAGAATTAATAATAAAACTTTTAACGATGTACAAAGATAATAGACAGTGGAATAGTTACAAGCTTGACCAGCCAACAAATAATGTTCTGAAACAATTTAAAAATTTTATAATTTTATTTCACGGCGCTTCTCAGACACCGAGGGTACAAAGCAATTAAAAACTTCGTTTAAGTCTGCTGAAGTTTTAGCTGAAACGACTCTGCTAGTAGTCTTTAGATTAATACGACTATCGCGTGTGTACCCCTTTGGTATTTATCAAAACTAATGTAAGTATTTCTATTTTTACATATGAATTCTAATAGGGCTTAATAAAATGTAAGATATTACCAACATTAGGGAAGTTAGTTATTTATTTGTGTCGATTACTTAGCCGTTTTTGGTTGGCTGTTTACCTTAGCAGTCTTGAGTTCGGTCCGACTATACATTTAGAAATTACAAACATTGCAAAGTAAGAACTATTCAAGAAGCTTACAAATTTTCATCGTCTAACACTAAGATAAGATGATTATCCGAAGAAGACTCAAATGAGAGAAAATTTGGAAAAGTTGGGGAGAGGCTTTTACCTTAGGTACAGTGGACATAAGTGACTGCAAAAAAATACCCTGAGCAAGAACTCGAGCTCAAAACCCTTCGACATTGGAGGTAATGTCAAGTGATATACGTATAAGCAAGTTGTCCAATTAAAATAGTCCTTGATGATGCATCACAAGTAGGAATATACTATTGTCTAGAATAATGCGCAGTGTTACTACGTAGTTGCACATATTACACAAATTAAAGCTATCTAACAGTAAATTCAGATTTTATTAAATCTAACCGTCTCTAACAAGCTCTAATGTATGTTTCGCGTTAAAAATATCATATCCTGCTCAGTCTTTTTAAGTGATGTATTAATTCGTTGGTCTACTCTAAGTAGCCACTTCCTCATTAAACGTTTTGTTATTATTTATTCCACTTGGCTTGAGAGTCACCTCGATGTTTCAATAGACCGTTTTATCTTTATTAGATGTCCTATTTTAAACGTTCCTATTATACTAGTCGCCAACACGGCTGGCTCGAGCAGACGTAAAACGAAGTTCGAAAGACTAACTCAGTGCATAACGACAATCTATTTTCAATTGTTTTAAACTGTGAGCCCTAATTTTGGCGCGTACTGTAACACACTTTGAATTTAGAATTCAGGTCTCTGGTCTACTCTATAAGTCACCATTTCGGAAATAAACTAATATGACCACCGGAATGGTAGCAAATTGAATTAGCAAAGTCTTATGTTTAAAATAGTAAAACCATATTTAAATTCCAGATCTAACCACATAGTGAGGTTACGTGATGGTAACCAGGTTTTACTATAAAAACATAGGTCGTTTTTTATGTTAAAAAAAATAACAGTTTTTTTGAAAAAAAAAAAGAAATATGTATTTACATAAAACAAAAACCGTATATTATTATAATTTAAAATAAAACAATATACGTATAATGTTATGAATAAACAACTATTTCGTTAAAATATTCATGGTTGATTCAAATCGTAAAGTTTTGGATCCGTTGTCAACAATAATTTCTGGGAACTTCGTTAAACAAACTTGTTTATATCAATTAAAGTTTGAGAAACAAACGCACGGGACCCAAAATGACTAGCATCTTTTGTTTATTATTATAAAGCCTATTGTCGTAGCCATTGAATTTCCATCAGTCTTGACAAATTGTTACAAACCGGAAAGTTAAGGGGGCCGTAGACGTAAATCTATATAGACAATACCATTACTATTTGAGAACTCTACGCGGTATGACGTCACGGGACTAGTACCGCCAGCGGCAAAAATGTGTTGTTATTTTAGTACTGATATAAGTAGTGAGAAATAGTCAGAGAAAGAGAGAGAAAAGGTCTTTGTCCAGCTGTGAAAAAGAGACAGCTTATAAAAAAAGTATCTATTCTTGCTTTGCTTTTGACAATCTGTAAATACATTAATTTGATTTCAATGATACATATCAACATATTTGAGTCATCTCTTCAGTTTTATGTCTGCGATTGGGGGCCCAGAGTCTAAGTTCTGCAAGTAACCGCCTCAATACGGGCAGGAACCATTAATTCACTCAAAGAACTTGAATTAAATCGCTTGAACCTTCAGCTTGTCGAAGATTTTTGAAGCAGTGTCTTTTCTATACCCAATGTAATTGTTTTATAACTTAGTAATTTGTTTCAAATATAACAGTATACACTTGTCAAGTTAGATTACATTATGTACGAGTTTCATTTTGAAGTTTAACGTTAGCTTTTAATTAATATTAAAGGTTGCGCCTTAAGATGAAATAAAAGGGGTCTCTTACTTTTAATTAAGATTAAGTTACCTTTTGCTTTTTGTACCTATTATTTTTAATTAAATAGGCGAAGAGGCAAAACTAAACATAATGTTTATTTATGCCACAAGCATTATACAAAATATTTACTCTTTTTTTTCTAATTTACATATTGTCTAGGTAGAAATATTTTTACATTGATTTTATGTTAGAAAATCAGTAGTCATGTTTGTATTCATTCATTGTATATTTATAATTCATTTCCTTAATAAATATTAGTATTATAATTATTTATTTTTCATTACAATCAACATTATCTTCCTGGTTGCAATTAATAATATTTATTACTGAACGTAATTCAAGATCTATTAAAACAGGCACAAAAAACGAATCTGGATTACACAAACTGCCGAAAATATAATGTGAATTATATTATATTGTTTACGGATATGAAACACGGAAATATTAAGGATAATAACCAACTCGAATACAACTGAACCCCACCATAATATAAATTCAATGAATCACTCAATAATAATTCAATAGAAAACGAGCAAAAAAACCGGAAACCCAACCCTTTAGATCACATTTTTTTCCTTCAAAAAATTATGAAGTATAATGAACCAGAGGGAAGTAAGTTAGCATTAAAGTATTCGCATTTCCAGAGCTGTCTCTGTCGAGGCAGTTAAAATTTCACTTGGCTAAGCAAAATTTTCTGTCCGCTGCAAAAATCTTCCCCTTTTAGGGAGACGGAGCAAGCAACGAGCGAATTCTTGCATAAAATTTACATCGAGCGGTCCATACAAATTACCATTTCACTTCTTACTCTGATTAAATGTTGTAGAAAAAATATTGCTCTCTAAATGGAAGAGAAAATTCTCGGTTTTCGACTCATTAAAATTGATGTTTTGTTTTTTTTCGGCGACGCTCGCGAGAGACCGATTTCCTTAGTTTTGCATTTGAACTCCTAACTTGAGAAGTTTGCTGCTTACGTAATTAATTTCCCAAAAATAGTCTAAATTAAGACGGCGCGGTTATAAAAGAAACCCCGTATAAAAGTAAAACAGAAAAACGTATCTCGCAGATTCCGACGTCGAAATAAAAAGAAAGCCAGTCATTGTAATGTCTCGCAAAAACTCGAAAAGTTGGCAGTGGATGGCGAGAATTCGTCCAAAAAAGGTGTGTGTTTCTGTGTCTTCCACGCAAAAGGGTGAGAAAACAGTAGACACGAAGTGAAGATATTTGGCAGGCCTTTACAGGCTAATGATCCACTTGATTGCGGTTAAGTGTCGCTATAAAAATGTCTGAATGTTGCCAACTAGGAAAAAACAGTTGCCTCTCTAAAGTGACTATTTTTCCTGGCAGCCTCCCGATATCATGAGACAATTGCCTTTAGGAGCACTTTAAGTGGTTCGGAATTGATGTTTTCCTTCCCCGCTTTTACAAACTCACTAAGTTTTTCATGTAAATATGTGGAATACTTTTTTATATTGTTGTTTTTGTTAACTTACACTTTCTCTGTGGTATATTTTGTAATACCTTTATCCATTATAATAATATCATTTCGTTCTGCGTTTTAGTAATTTACTCCATCAAAGCAATCGCGTCTAATAATAGTAAAACAACTCGTTTCTTACATTCGCTGCCAGTCTTCAAGCCCAGTCGAGGTCAGTAGATACCATTATCTTCAACACTGTTATTTACGAAGTAAACCACTACCGTAAGATAATAGATTCGGGTCCGTAAGTTTCCAAATAAATCACAGCGGGATTCGAAATCAATTCAGAATTCATAATTTAATTTTGTAGCGGCTGTGTTGCTCGGAAAATATTTAATTTCGCCGTCCGGTACAATGGGGACATAGAAACGTTCTGTTTGACGAACTTTTGGAGCGTACTGTTGAAATTTCCAAAATTTTGCTTGTATTCGTAGTTCGTACATTCCGCCAGTTGTATTGTTTGTTCATTTAGCTCTAGTTATACAATTAAAGTTAAGTTTGTTTGTTTATTGCTGCTAATTTCGTAATGCACATGTTCCAGGATTTTTTGTTAACTCTGCTAAATATTTGCTGAAATTTTATCATGAACACAAAATAAGCAGGTTACTCTGTATTTTACTCTTTCTTCTCTTATATTCTGTTCCTAACACTTCTTTTAACTAACACCTAACTTATTTTCGTCAAGGTTCTTACAAAAAGACGGATATATCGTAAAAATTGACATAAAATCCTGTGAGACCGAAGCTCTTAAACTTGCCTCATTCGTCAATAGCCCTAACGTAATGTATTTCTTCAATGTCTTTATTTACAAACTTGGATCCCTCGAGGTAGCCAGTCTTTTAGGTAAAGTCAACAAAAAACTCCCAAAAGGCAAATGTTTCGGGAGCCATATAACCGTAACTCTTGAGTTTTGTATACATTGAATGACCGAGAAAAATATCGCTAGCTGTAAGAAGCAATGGATGGTGTTGAAATATACATAGTATGCAAATACCTATCTTTATAAGGCCAATTAGAAAATTTGAATGATATTTTAACGATCAACGTGGCTAAATCTGTAGGCGTAAATTGTTTGACATTGTAACTACATGAATATATTTTGATAATTTCATTTCATTTATTTATTTATTTACAAATAAGATTTGTGTTTGAAATCATTGATTCATTAATTTTAAATATACATTTGTCAATAAGTTACATAAAAAAATACTTACATCCGTGATATTAAGATTCATAAAAGATATCTTCAATCATGTCAATGAATAGGAAGAAAGAAACCTCTTGGAAGGAGCTTAAGCCCAGCAATGGGACAGGTTGGGGGGTTGAGGCTAATAATCTATAATATAAAAATGAATCGCTGAATGTGTTGCTAAGCGCAAATCTCAAGTTACAGCTCGACCGATTTCGCTAATTCTTACGGAGAGAAAAAAATTAAAATTCCCACGGGAAAGCGGGATACACGCGAATGAAATTGCGCGGGTTTCGCTAGTAATAAATAATTATGACACAAAAAATCGGGTCAGCTTTAAATAGTGCCTTCCAAAACTCTTTTTTTATCGTCAGACAAATTTCTCGTACCAATTTACGTAAGGCAGTGAAAACAGAAACTAAGGAGTAATTTAGACTTTATTAAAAGTTGATACTTTAGAGACGTTACGACACTTCTCCCAAGTAATATAATACTTTTGCGTCGGTCGAATAAACGTTTCAATATTCTAGAGGTCCATTAATCACTGTAATTGACAAGGGGGACCTGGGCCCCCTACCACGACCGCTTAAAACAAAACAAGAACGGCTGAGTAAGGGAGACAGCGCAATACATGATGTAAGGCGACGTCTCGTTTACACAATCGTTTAAGGATAGTTATAAAAGGTCGTGGTACGGCCCCAGGACGATGCCCCCACTCTACAGTACGATTTGTTTTTGTTTTGCGATAATATAACGATTTTCAAGCGGTTGACTGGGGGGGGGGGGGGGGGGATAATTATAATTTGTTGACATTTCGGTGACGTTTCATTAAATTTTGATTTTGTTTTTGATTATATTATGCGATGATGTTTATTTTGTAAATATTAAGCTCTATTTTATTATGTTTTTTCTGAAATTCATTGACACCTTATATTTATTGGTTTACATAATTATTTGTGACTTTAGCTTAATACCTTCGATAATAATAGTAAGTATAAAGCACCTGGATATTGACTTCATCATTATCATCATATCAACCCATAATCATTCCGCTTCAGGGATACGGGTCTCCCTTCAATCGGAGGAGGAGTAGAGCATATCTGCCACGCTGCTCCAATGCAGATTGGCAGAAGCCAGAAGGCCACCGACTTGGCGTAGTTAGTGAATAAATATAAGACATTTTATTGGTCGATTGTAGATTTCCTTTCCCTAAAAAGTACAGAGAAAAGGACGATCAAGATAAAATAGAAACAACTTTCTCCTAAATGTAACGACCATTAATAGTTCCATAAAGGAAACATGCTGTACAAAGCTCTCAGTGCTATGATAGTCCTGCCAAAACGAAAAGTAACTTACTAATGACGTAAACTTTTCTGTTTGATCGGTTATGCTTATCCGACCCATTATTATCGACTGAAGTAATTTGGGAGGAAAAAAATACCTATCCTTAACAGGGCTGCTAACTTTTATTTTGATAAAGTTCTAAATAATCTGCTTTGATGTTGTTGGGAAGAATTTCCGGGCAAGGAGGTCGCACGCTGCGCTACTGGCCGGCAGCACTATCTTGTTTTTTTGAATCTTTTTTATGTTTTATGTCATTAATTTTCTTGTATAACATGTTTTACAAAATGAAGCAATACCTATTTTTATTATTTATTTTTGGGTTCTAACAGATGTTGAATGTTTTTAAATGCTCTTACACCATCTCACAAAAAATTGGACTGGGTTAAAACATTGGTTTGGAATCGAGATTTAAAACAGTATTCACAAAATTTGCTATGAAATTACAATCTACACTGTTTTAAATCTCTATATTAAATCGGGCAGGCTTTAGACTAAAACAGACGAGTAGATAATCAAATCCTAAGTTTAGTTACTCTAAAGTTGCCTAGAAAATGTTTCTACACAAGTCTGTAAGTTACGTACATATAGGTATTATTTTTATTTGTATATTGAAAATAAAGAAAAACCCACAAATAATATTTACCACAAAATGTAGTTAATTTAAACAAGATACTGTCTGCTCATTGATCTAAATTGTAACTTTTACTTTTCCGATTCCTATCTGACATTAAAATGTGTTGATGGCCCCGAGAATAATTTAAAGTCCCCCTCTTAAAACTTGTAAATCATGTATGGGTGTGTATCACAATAAATCGTCGGTTGACAACCCTAACCAGTAGCATCGCAACATCTCCATCGAGCTAAATGCGGGCCCGCGGATTTACTTGACAAATTACTTTTTCGCTTTTCTTGTTTATAGAGGGCGGTACTTCGGGGTTCTCTAGTGAAATAACGGCAAGTTGTTTAAAACATATTGTGGTTTAGACAATTTTTTGTAATACTGCTATTGATGTTTCTTATAAAGTTATGGTCTAAATGATTTTCATAATCAAGTAGCTGCCTAATTAAATAAGGGTTTTCATATAATTTAGGACATTGAAAGCACAATTGATGGGCTACTTTTTACATAAGATGGATGTATAAATTTAAGGTGGTAGTCTTTATTTACAAGGGTCCTGTACATTTTTTTTTTGTAAAAGTAATTGAATATTTAGTTTAGAATGATGAAACATTCTTGTTATATTTAAAATTGTTTTTTATTAACTTTACTAACTTTACTTAATTCTATAATATATCAAACATGACAAGAGATTCCTCTCTGAAAATGATAAGAGTAAAGTTAATAAAAACCAATTTTAAATATAACAAGAATGTTTCATCATTCTAAACTAAATATTCAATTACTTTTACAAAAAATGATTTATTGTACAGAACCCTTGTAAATAAAGGTCGACTATCACTTAGCCTTTTTTCCAGTATCGGCCCCGTATCGGTATGTTTACGGAGTTCGCTACAGTCATTTGGGAACGGTTCTTATTAACTTTCAAGGCTCAAAAAGTTGAGCGTAGTTCGCTTTTACGCTTACCTTAACTGTGGTTTATGTTCGACTCAATTTTAAATAATAAAATTTATAGGTAGACAGGTTAAAGCAATCAAATCAATTTTTATTTGTTAGTGTAGAGCTTTTTGACGAAGCATTCTACGTTCAGTCAGCTGAAGAGAAAACTGTCCTTCCAAAAAAATTTAGTTTTCTCATGTAATTCTCAACGTATTTAAACGAAGATTAATAAAAATGTACACTTTAAAAAAAAAAATAGGGACAAATAATAATAATAATATACTAACGCAACGATACTATAACAAATACATATATAGATAAACATCCAAGACCTGAGGCCAATCAGAAAAAGTTCATTTTTCATCATGACCCAACCGGGGTTCGAACCCGGGACCTCCTGGGTGGCGGTCTGGTGTGGTAACCATTACGCCACGGAGGTTTGATTGATGATTACTTTTATTCCATGAAATTTCATTGAAATCAGATTAGAGATACCTTAAAATTTAATTCTTACTTCGTTTGGGGGGTCACCTTCCTCTGCAGCTGACTCTACATACTTCAATAGTGCTACACTATCTCCTGGTAGGTAAATAATGATCTTTACCCAATTGTAACCACAAATCTATTTCCAGAATCTGATAACCTGAAGCCAAAGTTTTTTAAAGACATAATAAATCTCATCACGGAGATTTGGTGCGTACAATCGCAGCGGGCATGGTACTGTTTAAAACTTGTTAGTTTCGCTGACTTAGCAAGCCATGCGAAATCACGGCGGTTTGCTCCGGGCACGAATGGTACCGGGAAAGTTGCCAAAAGATCACCCCAGAGCCCTTCACTAATATATAATCCTTGTCTTGTAATATTAATTGTTTTAAGTTTATGTCGTTTTGGTAAGCATCTATCCTTTGTTCTATCGTTACGTTGTTTATGATGTTGTATTTGTGACATTAACCGAGAATGTTGTTGACTGTACTAGTGCCACTGATGATGTGGGGAGATTTGCTCCCCTAACCAAGTGACTATATCGAAAATTTCAGTAGAATTTAGATATTTATTTCATTCAAACATCAACTTTATATGGAATAGCGTTAACGGTTATAGATTCATTTTTTACACCGATGACTTATGTAACAAAAAATAAACATAAAATACTAAAGAAATAAAATTAAACACTAATTATGTTTGAAACTTAGATTAGATATGATTTTACTTAAATTTGTTTAGTAACATTTGTCTAATCCTAGTTCCCTAACTATTACCCTAACTATAAATACAATGTTTTTAATATTATGAACTATAGCAAAGATTATTTTGTTGCTGCAAACTTCATTGTAAACACTTAAAATGTATTTATCTGTATAGATTACAAGATTATCAATATCTTAAGGAGTCCTTATGCAAAGTCGTCATAAACCATTCACTGGTTTCATAATACGTGTAATCGCTAAATATGTTAATAAATACTATACAGAAGAAGGGCAAATATGTAACTATTGCAAATCAATCCATACATAAACCTTGGGTATAAAATTACGATTAATATGACGATTTGTGTCAAATTTGCGTTCATAATGTGCATAAATTTAAGCGTGAACATTTTCATTGGGTTTATGACCCTTAGCCCTTTGTGTTTTAGAATCATTTTCATTTAAGTCGTTGGAGTTTGTTTTATTGATTTCATTTATTTTCTTTTTTGGCGCTTTTATATTTTCGACTTAAGGATCATATTCGTTTGCATTATTTTTGCTACCTTGATCTTAAATTCATACTCTATCTCGCTCAATTCCTATTTTGTATGAGTGAGACAGAATTGACATGAGATTGTAGTCTGTCTTTGTTGCTAGAATAGCTGATGTTTTAAAATCCAAAAAAATTCTTGAAACTCTTCAGAATTGTCTATCATGTTTTCTTTCCTATCATAACGAATAAATTTGTTATCAGTGTCATCATTTCGTTTATTAATTTGAATGTTATCTAAATTGTCGTATTTTGATTGTAAATGATTGCTATCTTTAATTTAACAGTCACTCTTATCTCCGGAGTCATCGTTATCAAGCAGTTTAGACATCCGTATGTTTTGAAGTTCATTGCCGCGTGGTTTATTTTTATCTCTTGTATAGTCATGTTAGTGTTTAGGTGCTTGACACAAAAACACCATTTCGAAATTATGCACATTTATAGTAAATATTATGATGATAATGGACTTAAGTATCATGATAGTTATTTATCAGTAGAAAAAAATATAATATAACCAACTAAGCAATCATTGAGGTTGTTAATTTATTTGTAAGTTGTTTTTGTTGAATCAATTATGTAACCTAATTGTTTAGTTACAATATCATTTTTGATCATCTTTAGTGATTTTATTCAGAGATTTAAATAAAAAGTTAACATGATTTTTTCTAGTACGAATGTTTATTAAACCAAAATATAAAATTACTTGCAGATAAAAATGATAACAACCTAATCTGAGCATAATATGCAAATTTTAGAAGCATTAGTTCATACGCTAATAGTTCAGAATTAATTAGGTATTCCTTTTAAGTACTATAATCACTTTGATGTGTCAGTATGAATAACATGTTCATCCTTTACACCCAGAACAAAGATTAGTAGTTTAGTACTTTCAATTAGTAACAGAATATTACTAAGGTAATAATGGTTAACTTATAAATGATGCTAAGCTGTAGTCAGATCAAAAGCGTTTGTTCGTTGCAAGACTAAGAATTGGATCTTAAGAACTAACTTGATATAATTGATTACCTTATACTTACGTACATCAGTAGATGATTTTAAAATATTTTCTTTTGGTTTATTATGTTATCCAGTTGTGTTTTAGACCTGTTACCTGTAACTCATGTAACTCAAGTTATCTGACCTGCAGACCTGACACCTGACCTACCAGGCCTGACACGGCAGAACTGGTATGCACGACTAGTTCTTCTATCCTAAATAAGAGCACATCTACTTTTTTTTAGCTATTTTGTTACTAGGTTGAGTTTTTTGAAATATAATAGTCTCGTTGTTTGGCGATACCGCAAAGTGGTTCCGGTCCTGCTTGAGGGTTATCAGCACCAGTCTCATCTGCCATTTCATTTCCTTCTAGGCCTGAATGTCCTAGAATCCATCTAATCACGACTTTGTTAGATACGTCAAGAGCATTCAGGTTATTCGTGCAGTAGATTGCATTTAGGATTATTGAAATAGAAGAGACTGCTTCAAGTTTTCCGCTATCGCTGTATGCAGAAACGCTAATTCTCAACTCCAGCTTTACAGACCTTGGGTCGAGCCTCGATCTGTGTGGGCGTCGAACAGAGGTTTTACGAGTTGTGCGTATAGTGACACATTTTGTAACCGATTGCACAATTGTTAGCTCAAATAATCGGTGTATTACCCAAGAATGGAGCGGGCCTTGTCTTGGGGTATTAATGATGACTCGATTTCAGAGCAGAGCAAATTGAAGGCCTCGGAGCTCAAGCATGTATCATTGCTAGCAAAGGCCTCCCCAACTTTCAAGATTTCCATTATCATGGTCTTGAAGGGTTTGGATGTGAAAATCCACCACGCTTGTCCAAAACGGGTTGGTGGATAATATTAGGATCTTCCACAACAGCATTCTAGCTGTTTCAAATCAAAAGAGGTTTGCATAGGCATAGCCACATAAATAAAATTATTGAAAACAACTATTTCGTTCATTGATTAAACAAACTGATAGTTTTGAAGTTAATCACTCATTAAAATAGCTGTCACTGTCAAACCAAAGAAGAAAAAAGAGATAGCTTGAGACATATCGTGGAATCAAAATTAAAATGTGTTTCAGAAAATGGCTGAGACTTTTATACTAACGTATAGTATAAATGTATTTATTTGAGGCTCTGTAAAAATGATTAACCTCAATAATCCCCAGAATCTCTAGGGTTTTGCGATACGAGTCCTCCCAGCTGAGCATCCCTCATTAATCATCATTAAGAGCGAGAGGGAGAGAAAAAATAAAACTGTAATTAATTACCCCTAATTTGTATTGGTTTCTAAAATTAACATTTTGACCTTAAATTTCATACGTGGTATAAATATTCAACGAATAACCAGCAACATTGTGGGCATTTCAATTAAAATTTACACGAGATTAAATTTTGAACTATTCGGGATTATTTGACCTTCCCCTCAATACTTGCAGTCAAATATTGAACAAGGGACGAACCCGACGACATTATTAACTTTCACTAAGGTTTCACTCAATATCATTTAATTAAAACAATCTTATTACTTATCGGTAAATTATAATAAGTTAGCATCTAATGAACTAATTAAGTTCTCCTAAATTTTTATCAGGTATAAACATTTGAAATTATTTTAAAAATTGATATTACAAAGAATTTTACTAAGTGCGTAATAAAATAAAGGCGCGTGCCTCAGTACACAGGTGGACTGGGAACCACGCCATTTTCCGCTATTTTATAAAAATAAATTTCTTATGAATACGCATAAAATTAGATAACATTTCAGAACTCAGCTATTGTCGATGGATGACAGTCGTTTAGCCAATGCGGTGGGTTAATATGGATAAAATATGGTCACAGAGTACTCAGTCAAGCAGCAAGATCGTAGTCAAATAGCATTGGTCTCGGCCATGTTGTGTTTCTACGGTGAGTAAGGTCTCCAGAGCTCCACTTTCTACAGGGTCGGCAACGCGCGAGTGATACCCCCGGTATTGCAAGCGTATATAGGCTACGGTGACTGCTTACCATCAGGCGGGCCGTGTGCTTGTTTGCCACATTAGTGGTAAAAAAAATCAGGCCCTAAAAATTAACAAAATTGAACCGTTCTCAATACAATTGAATCAAACCGTGTATTAACCTCGTATATTACGAAATTGGCGTGTACAAAATGTACGTGATTTCAATAACGTTCTAACGACTCATTATCACGGCCGGCTGTATCGCCAAAACACTTGACCTTCGACGTTACCTCGCCAAGTAAAGGGAGCACTATTTCATTCATTATAAATGATAACGTTTTTACTTAGTTTTCGTAAAAATAAAGTAGAGTAAGTTCCCAGTCATTTAAAAGCAATTTTTTTTAAAACATTTCACTACTTCTGTACATGTTAATGCTAGAGAGACAGTCAGTATACCAATAGATAGCTAAAGAGTGGATCTCTTAATAATTGTTAAATCAGCACTTTCGGCAAACATCTTTTTTTAATTTTTTTTAAAACAGTCCTTAATAAATAGTTATGTACACAACAACGGTGGTTTAATGGCTCACTGATATTTTTCTTGGTCTTTTTCCCTCCACCTTTCCCAATTTATGTTCAAAATACCTTTGTTTCCTGTATAAAACATGCCTTTGCCCAATAAACGCTGGGTAGTATGATATTTAATAAGAATAATCACATTCCCATAACATATACACCAAAATACCATTTCTACATGAAATATCCCTTAGAGTAGAGAAACTCTATAAACGGCTTTAGAAAATAACATGATATCTGAGATCTCTGGTTACCATGGTAACGTAAAGGTAACTAACCTCAAATCATGGTTTCCTCTCCCAATAATATCAGCATAACGACCAATAAAAGTCGAGTGCGTATACAAATTGTGAATGTAACTAACTACTAAAAATAAATTGGCTTTTTTGTCAAACTATCTCGTGATTGTGAAGGTACGGTTGACAGAAATAGGTGTGTATAAGCATTTTATAAAATAGGTTAACTTGATTTGTATGAATAAATCTACTCTGTAAACTACCGCTATTTCGGAAACAAAAGCAAAATGTCCACTGGTAAAAGAAATGGTGAAAGAAACCCAGTCCAAGGGTTTTTTTGTCTAACTTCCCTAAAATTGTAGCATGGAGCTGCTACACCGTCAAGAGCACGGCTGTTAAATTTAAAGAAGAATTTTATCGGTTAGTTAGAGATCTGGAAGAATAACTCTTTTCCCTTCTACTTTTCCTTATCCCTACTTTGACAGGTATTGATAGTGCTTCTGATATTACAGATGTTTATAGGCGTTGGTAACCACTTATTTATTTATTTACATACAAAGATTATAAATGTATATCAAGAGTGTAACCAGTATCTGGAAATGTTCATCCATTTTCTATCAGGTGGCCTGAAACACTATGAGCGTCACTCGCTAACATTTGGACCTGGATCGCCCTTTCTGTATTATCAAGATCCTTAGAATAATATAACTTATTCGATTTGACATTAACAACATAATTCTACAAATTACACGCGTGCTATCGTGTTAAATGTTTTGGAGTGAAGTCAACGGCCAGCCTTAGCCGTGTACAAAATAAACGTATGATTATGTTCGTAACCGACACGTTAACATCCAAATTTTGACTTTGTGCTAACATTTTAATACTTATGCTTAAAGACGGTGTTCCATTTGTAATAAACTAGCTTCTGCCCGCGCCAGAGTGGCCTTCTAACATGCAATATAGTTTTCCAGGGGGCTAGATTATCCCCGCGGCTTCGTCCGGGGATTTCTTGTAAGAAGTGCCACGACAGTCTGTCATAATAATACCCCTTTTTTCCACTTTCGTGCCAATACAGCTAAACGGATTTGGTTGAAATTTGGCACACTGGTAGATCGTTTATAAAGGGTAGTGCTGTGGAAATTTCAGCTTTCTACGTAGCAGGGTTTGGCCGCCCATGGTAATACACTTCGCAGTCCTATGTTCCCGTGGAAATTTGGATAAATCTAACTACCACATCACACCAAGAAAATATTCGCCGAACATTCGCTCAACGAACATATAGGTATACAATGGAGAACCAGCTTAAAATCTTGACAACTGAATCGTTGACGTAGTAATTGTTCACGCACCCATTGTTCTATAAAAAAAATCGTTACAAACCGGCCGATTTGAATAACACCACAAACTTAAATATTCTGTTGATTTTACAAGCTTTTCTAATCGGTCGGCTAATAAGGTTCCCAAAATTGGAACATGGAAGCGGTAACACGCGAGGTAATTCTAAGATTTTATCTGTTCAATGGATAGTTATAAAGTTACGAAAGGTTTTTTTTAATTCTTTGAAGGTTACCATTAGGCTGTGGACTTTGTGGTGAACAATATTTTGCTTGTGTAAAAAATACTAATATATGAATTAAGACCACACGAATCGATCACACAATGATCTGATTGCGAAATATTTATTATTTATTTATTTATAACAAGTTAGTTTTTTTAGACACGGGGAGGGGATCCTTTATCTTCAAAACTGTTGTTTAGAAATTGTAAAAAAAAATATATGTAATAATGCATAGTGGCCCGATACGCAATTACCCGGTTTCTCTTCTTACATCCAGTTGGAGAATGCATTTTTATTTTTATTCCACATTAATTCTCAAGCTATCTTTTTATTTCTTATTTCGACAGTGACATACAAAGTTTTATAATATACGATATATTTAAAATGATTATATTCAACTTATAATGTCACCCTTACGAATTTAAATTCACATTTCAATGAAATACAATGAGTCGAGTTGAAGTTGAGTCGGCGTGGTGTGCGAACACCTTTAATCTTTAAACGCTATTCGTCTATTAAAATATACGCTACCTTACAGAACAATACGCGTTCAGTATAATAAAGATCACTCATAAAATATAGTGTTTAGTTAAATTACATGTAACAGGTGTACGGAGTAATTATTTCCATTATAACTTGATTTGTAAGTAATCACAAAATAGGTGTTGAAGGTTTCGTTTTGTACTTACGCGCATATAAATCGCATGGGGGGTAGGCAGACTCATTTTTTTGTTTGTTTATAAGAGTTAATGCATTTTTTTAACAAAACATGTTGGTCATGACAGCACGGTGGTGCTTTTGTAGTGATCCTACCAGTTGGCACCAGAGAGAGTTTGATTCCCACTCGTGGCAAACTTTTATATGATGGCATGAGTTTGGGTGTATGTATTACAAATATACATATGTATATTATATATTATTGTAAATATATATTTACAATAATATATTCGTTATCTGGTATCTGGTACCCATAATATATAGGCTAAGTAAGCCTAGATTACTTTGGGACTAGTTAATGTGTTGTGAATTGTGTAAAATTTATTTATTATTTATTTAACGACCTCCGTGGCGTTGTTTACCACGCCAGACAGCCACCCATGAGGTCCCGGGTTCCAATCCCGGTCGGGTCATGAGAAAAACGAACTTTTTTTGATTCGCCTCGGGTCTTGGTTTATCTATTATATTTTATTTGTTATAAATTATAGTATCGTTGAGTTAGTATCCCATAACACAAGTTTCGAACTTACTTTGGGGCTAGCTCAATCTGTGTGATTTGTCCCCATATAATTATTTAATAATAATAATAAGTATAAAGAGTTGGTTAGAACGCGCTTGGAACTACTGGCCGGAAGTTAATAATAATTATTGCATACGATAGCCCAATTCTTGAGGAAGGTCAAACGCGCTACTAAAATACAATTATTTGTATAAATTATGTAATGCATACGATTACGTATGATAATAATGATAATCTTACATTTACGTTAGTTAGCTTATATTTGATATAATGATAATTTTATTATCAGTCAGTGTCCAAGATCACGTAAAATTTATCAATTTTTTTCCAACACTGTTCCTATAAAATACTTTTTTACAACTTCTATCTTAAAATTATAATTATTTAAATATAATTATTAAAAAAAATATAAAATAAGAAATTTGATAACCAGTGTCAAGTATTTTGATTTTTTGTGACATTATTTTTTGTGAATTGTAAAAAAAAAGTTTTTTACAAAGCCATCAAAAAATTGGCTATAACTTTTATGCATGACACTTAAAAAACAAAGTGTCAAAGTGACAGCGTCGAAGTGATTTTCAATGCACGAACGACATCCCATGACCATGATGTTTTTTAAATGAATAAATAACAAAATGGCGACGTGCGAGAAGTGACAACAAAAAACGATTCGATCTCGATTGTGTTGTAATAGCTTTACAAAATCTAAGTAATAGTGTCATAATAGGAAATTCAGTTTTGTTTTATCATACTGAAAAGACTGCGCATGATTCTGTCATTAGAGCTATGCGCAGTTGCTAAGCTTCTTTTATTTCTGTCATTCTGTGTTCCTTGGAGGTGCAAAAGTATTTCTTGTGATTCTACTTGCAAAATAAAATGATTTTATTTATTACAAATAAGTGATTTATCTATATATTATATTCTGAAAATCAATTTCTTCTCTCAAAAATGTGAAGGGCGCTTCGTTCTATTTCTCATACCCTTTATGTTCGTCTTCTAACTTTGTGCCTAACTTCACTTCACTTCGATCATCTTCACGGAAGCCTAATAGTTAGCATTAAAATCATCATTCACTTGACTTGTTTCAATTATTTGGGATCAGCGTCGCACGACTAACCACTTTTCATCTTATGAAGACCTGAAACAGATCACCTATCCTGTTACCTTTACCTTCGTTGACGGTGGTGCTCTCTTACCATCAGCTGATCAGCAAGCACTTTTACCGTCTTCCATAAATAAGCAAGTGGTGTTTGCTACTTCACTTAACAAAAAAAACACACTTAGATATTCATAGTTCTATATCAAGGTGATATAATGACAAGGAAGCGACTAAACTAGCGAATGTTCACGATCTAACCGGCCTTCGCTTTGATAAAAACCGTGTTATTCTAGTAGAGAATGTTTTGGGACATTAAAAATAAATGTTATGGACACAGAAAAGGTTTGACAGTACAGCTGGCTAGTTGGAGAAAGGGGGAGAAAGAGATAGTAAGAGAAAGACAAAAGAAAGAGAGCAACTTTGTCCATTACCACGAGTGAGATAATCTAGGCGACCAGTAGAAAATATAATATTAATTGATGTATCACCATCAAGTACCCATAAAAATCCCTTCACGCATTATTTAGAATGCTTGAATCATATTTGCGGCCTCTTTCATTGGTTGACGACCTCCGTGGCGTAATGGTTACCATGCCTGCCCGCCATCCAGGTGGTCCCGGCTTCGAATCCCAGTCGGGTCATGATGAAAGACTTTTTCTGATTGGCCTCGGGTCTTGGATGTATAACTAAATTTGTATTTGTTACAAAATATAGTATCGTTGAGTTAGTATCTTCTAACACAAGTTTGGAACTTACTTTGGGACTAGCTCAATCTGTGTGATTTGTCTCTATATATTTATTATTTATTTACTGTACAATTTACTGTGTAATCAACGAATTTGTAAAAAGTATGAAAAATATCGATTTATGTTACAGGCGACTAGTTTAATTTATCAGAAGGTAATCTTAAAAATCCCCAAACCACGTAACAATAAGAAACGAGATCACGATCCACAAAATCACAACACGAATGGCATCGTATAGTCCAAGGTCCACGAAATATGATCGGAGTCCGTTCACTAATCGTTTCTTCCAGACCACTGCACAGTTTCACGTATCACTTGGCAATCGATCGCATATACTTTTTAGGCTTTATATGTTACTAACTGTCTTGTAGTAGTTATGTTCAGTAGTTGTCCGGTCGCTGACTCTGAGCGTGCGTATTATTCTAGAGTTATACCAGATGGTGTGTGTCGTGTCGTGACACAAGGATATCGGTTTTAGACTCACATTTGTAACGCGCTATAACACCCGTTAGATTATGTGATTCTTACCTGTCGAAACGTCTAGTATTTTAGGGCTTTTTAGAGTCATATGCAGATTTTCTATACGCACGCGGGTTAAATCCATATACGTATCGCCCGCACGCACGCAGAACGCGGGCCTGTGGGTCTTATTTGCGCGGATGCGTGCCGACCGCGTGCAGTCCGTAGTTAACGGACCGCGTGCGAGCAAATCCATACAAACAACTCTTAAAAGGGTCTAAAAAGTTTTTCTACTATATCTATCAAAATAAATACAACTGCAGGGTGCACACGAAATGTGACAATTCGAAAGAGCTTGTAAATAGGCCTATTTGAAAAAAAAAAATACGACTGTCTTTAAAAGTACTGCGTAACTTTTAAACCATGATTTGTCTATCAATCAGTAACGTCATTTTATAAAATGCATTATGAAAATGCGAATCCATGTTGTCAGATGTGGTTTAAAACTATAAACAAAGTCTCAAGGTTCGAGCGAAGACACTGTTGTAATTCGCCTTCCGTCAGATTACGATAAAAATAAATAATCATGGCTCCCTTTTAAGGTCAGACATTTGATTGTAACCATTTGCATACTAGCATTAATTTAAGTAGTTATTATATAGAAATAATGGTTGTTATTAAAACTACACCCACACTTAAACGAGAAGCCTTATATAGTAATGTTTGACATCCCATATTTGGAACGGCCGATTTTAAGCATATTTATAATATTATATCTTTTTAAACGACACAGCGTTAAGAAAAGTAGATAATATAATTACATAGTTATTTTATTGTGGTTGTCCTCGAAAATCTAAATACTCTGTGATTTGATTTTAAAATCTGTAATTAAAAAGATGAAATCTGTTGGTTATTAATATAGCTATTGAGCACGACTTTCTAAACATTTTTATCTCTAAACAAAATATAAAAATTCACAGATTACGTTACGAATGCAAATAAAGATTTTAATTCAGATTTTTGGAGACGCATTTCACACAATAGAATCCCATATATTCACGAAATCTGAGCTCGGATGCTCATAATAAAAACCGAAAAACTTCCTGTGTAAAAAAAATACTCTAAAGCAATAATCTTTTATCACTTCCCGTCCCAAGGCAGCATCTCTGGAAACTTGAAAATGGTTTTCCCTTTTGTTATATGTATATTTTAAGGGGAGTTCTCGTAAATTCCTTAAATGCTTCCTTACGCGGAGACGTAGCAGTTTCGGGGCATTAACTTCTGTTTTTTTCACTCAATTCTTCTTAGGCTGTTGTCACCTAGCTCCACCACTGTAATACTATGGTTTCAAGACAGCAGGACTGAAGAAATATATATATAAATTCTACCATAGACTTGTAGAGCGCGGATGCTAGGTCTATGAATTTAAAAATAAAATTGACACAGCGCCGCCGAGTCCCAAAGTAAGCTAAACCTGTTTGTGCTATGGATACCAGACAACGAATATATTATTGTAAATACATTTAAAAAAAACACCCAGACTAGAGACAAACATAAATGCAAAATATATTAATGTTCATCTCGTTATTTTCACTCCCATTAATTTTGATCTATTCTTATTTTTAATTGAACATAAAAATCATATTGAATTTTTTTTTACTCAATTTTCTCATCAACTCGCCTGACAAGCGTGGCTACGGTGATACTTCGGGCCGTATGCTTGTTTGCCACCATTGTGGTATAAAAAAAATTTGCAACCTAAAAAATGGCGCTGGAAAATTTTGAGGCCTATGTCCAGTGGACTCTTATGGCTGAGATAATGATGAAAAATAATTTTACACACAATCAAATAGCATTGTGAATACCGTCTTACAATCCACATATTGCCTTCCTTGCGTTATTACTGAGATCTTCAAAGTACCACGTGTTAAATTATGATGTTTACGCTTTAACTTTATTGGTAAAAATATGTTTTATTTATTTATAAAAAAAAAGAGGTATAAATTTAACAAAATTGTTCCCTTTGTTGAGGAGTTCGACGGCGTCGCTGTGTGTCTCACTCTAAAATGAACAGCTGTTTGGATGGGTTCACTTGTCTGAAGCGTGACATAGGCTACTTTTTATGACAAAAAAATATTCAAAAATGAAATAAAAAAATAGTTTTTCCTCTTTGATAAGCGAGCGAAGTCGCGCTAACAGCATATAAAATAAAAATATTCTGTCAGCTGTCGATCGATAATTTCTCGGCACTGTCCTGAGGCTTAAGCGTAAAGTTTTTATATGATGCAGGCGGCACATCTGATGTTAAGTGTTCACTGAACACATAAAAACACCTGCAAGCTGCAGATGTCATATTAATGCATAATTCTAGTTTATGTTGGTGATAGAATGGTTATAACTCACGGGCCTTGTCTTCCAATTTTTGTCTGTCTTGATTTGTTATTTTTTTTACAAAAATAATTATGTATATGTTACCAGAAAATGTATGTAGTCCGGAAATGTATAAAATTCCTAGGAAATGTGTTATTATAAAGAGGTCGCAAGCCAACCCTAACCTAACCCAGCTTTGTCTGATGAACAACGTGTTTCAATTATTTTATTTACAGATATTTCTGATTCTCTGTGTTGGGTTAGCGTTAGCTTGTGACCATCAAAAGTCGAGCGACCGAAGGGAGCGAGGCCACCTTTATAATAACACATTTCCTAGGAATTGTATACATTTCCGGATAACATACACTTTAGTTACACATACATATAAAATACTTTGTCTGTGTCCCGATGAATGAATGAATGTTAAAATAATCGGTGAGAGGACCGTTGAAATAATCACAGACGGCTAAACGTGTCCTAAACCCATCGAAACACTAGCTAGGGTCGACGTTGTTTGACTTACGTGTTCGTTTTAGAATGCGATACCACAGCGATTCCATCGAACTCCTCCATAGATATTATGATATTGTGAAATTCCAATTTCCAAAAATCCATTTATAACGGATGTTCGCATTGTTCACTGCTTCACGCCAATATCCCACCAGTGGGTGGTGTATTACGAGCAAACGAAATTCGTAATGGCACTGAGTTTATTTGAAATTTGAAATCTGGATCGGAAATACAGGAATACATGAATATAATGACCAGTAAAATAGTCAAAATACACGTACGGAAAGATAACTATGAATAATTCAATATTGATATACAATTACCATGTTTAATATCTAGGTGGCGATTTAAAAATTTGGCCGGCCATTCAACTTTTATTAGAGCGATAGCACACGGCGTATTTTTAAAGCAAACGCGCGTTTTTGGCGCCGCATATGTCGACTTTTGCGCGCGTACAAACGCTCGTATAAATGGACGGAGGAGGGGCGCGTGCTGTTTACGCCATGCTTTCCTGTATCTGCGCGTAAACGTGCAGTAGATGCGCGATTCGCCCCGTCCCCCGTGTGCTCAGATTACTAGGTTGCCTTCAAATCTTGTTTGAAGATATACGCGCGTCATCTGTGCGTTTAAAGTACGTTGTACGTAGTAAGAAAATAATCATATTTATTCATGTAATTGTTTTTTTTTGTTTCAGGTGAGATATGCAGTAAATTATACATTTTCTGTGAATATAGTAAGTCTTAGTATTTACTATTAAACCCTTTCATGTGTTTAATGTATAATAATTTTTCATTATACTTCATTACTTCATCATTATCTTAGCGTAAGTCCACTGTTGTACATAATATATCCCCAAACACAGGTTTATTCTCTCCATATATTTGAATAGGTTTTTTTTCACATCGCTTCCGCGATTTATCGGCACATAATACAAATGTCCCAAAAAACTTGGGTTCATTGCCCTCATTATAGACCTCTTCTGAATAATATATGGGACAATTCTCGTATACGATTTCGCCAGTGATTGTCGGAGCGTTGCGTCAATGGAATTTGGTTTTTTAATCTGTATATATGAATTATTTTTCTTTACTGATATATTCCAAATAAGAATAGGAACGAGATGAATAATTGTACAAAGACTTATGTCATCTGAGAGTAGCTGTCAATTTCCAAGTCACGAACTTGGCTTAACGACTGTTATCGACAACAGTCGGGACCTAGAGCAAAAACGGCATGGAGGAGATGTAGTTTTTACCATCCAAGTATAGAATGTGGTTATAGCTTCTTAACTTGAGTGTAATTCACATAATGATACCCACAATGATGACCATAGAACTTCTTCTAAGTAAAAAGTCAAAAGTCAAAGTCAAATCATTAATTCAGAGAGTAAGCCTCTATAGACACTTTCTCTAGTCTCTACATGATGACACGACTTAGAAAATCTATAAAATGTACTTAAACTAGATTCATAAAATACCTGCATTTAACTTAGAATAAAGGATGTATCTTTTCACTTGAAATCATAAGTTTTTCCTAAAATAAACGCGATTGCAATCAAAAGTTTAAAAAAAAACTAAATTCCCAATTAAAATAATGAAGAGCATAAACTTTTGTATTAAAAAGAACACTAAAAAATTGTTGAAGTCATTGAACGATCCCAAGTCGAAGTCGTCCGAGGTTGTTTACCTTTAACCTGACTGAGGATATCATTAATTAGAAGTTTCCTTAGAAAATACAAACCAAATACTTTGTCTTATATTCAAAATTGTTTTATTATCATTTATATTGAGGATGAGATTTCCCTCCTTATCCACTAGACCTACTAGTGGGTAAGGGGTTTTAAAACTCAAACAAGACCCCTTTGTATACCATATGAATATACCATAGAGAAGAGATGATCAAAGATGACCTCACAGATACTTTTATGCTGGAATTTATCAGACACTAGCGCACCGTCCCAGCTTCACAAGGGTTTGTGTAAGGATCCCTATGTAAATATATATATATGTGTATATATATATATATATTTATATATATGTATATATATAAATATATATATGTATATATATAGCCTATGTCATCCGCGGATTGTTTAGCTTTCAAACGGTGAAATAATTTTCCAAATCGGTCCAGTACTTTAGGAGCCTTTTCAATGCAAACAAACAATAAAATCTTTCCTCTTAAAAGTAGATGTGTCTTGTCCATTATATTCGTCGTGTAAGCATTTCATATGAAGTAAGTCCTGTGTGGTCTCATAGGCTACATTGAGCCATTAAAGGCTGCAAGGTATAGGATATACAGAATCATTATAAAATGTTTGTCTGGCTATCCGTGATTCGTCTTGATCTTTGTGATTAGCAGCGCGGCGGAGTATGTTAAATGTTTATTTACTTTAATATGAAAACACCCAGGTTATATACCCGCATAAATTTTTATCCTCTGCGAGGATCGAACCTACGTTATTCAAAAATATAATAATATCTCCAAAAAGGTCTACCACTTTGTTTATAATTTTAATTAGGATCAAGCCATAAAGTTTGTTATAGAAAGGTCAGATGGCTGAATTTATAATTTTGGTAGCTTTAATTAAAAATATGACAAAAGTTTAATTAGTCAAAATAAACATACTTTTCTAGATATTAAAAAGAGTAATTGTAATGATAAAAACATTACTAGAATTTGACGAAATTAACAGAACAAGCCCACCACTCTTTTGTAGACCCAGGATCAGTTACAGCGACTTCAGATTTGCAATAAGCAATGAAGCTGAAGCTGACGTCCCGGGGAAGAAACTACAGATGTCTTGGAACTCACAGCGAATTTAAACAGAAAGAAATTAGTTATTATAAGGACTGAACCTCATTAGCAAGTACGTGAGAGAGAATTTAACGAAATTAATATGAAACCAACACTCAGTAGTCTTTGAGTTTATAAAGATAAAATAATTTAACATCATTCAAGCGTAGTATTGCGTAGTCAGTAGATTCGGGTTCGTCGACCCGATTATCTATACTATTCCACTGAAGTGTGGATGTTAATGTTTTCGCAGCTGCGGCCCGTTCAAGTTTAACTGCGATTTTAGCGACTAATCGCACGATTTGTCGTATATTATTGGTCTTTTACCTAGATGATCTAATTTCGAATTCAATGTCTTTTTACTGTTGTCTGGCACCCATAACACAAGCTTTGAGACCAGGTGGCGCTGTGGGAACCATGTTGAATATGTTCATTTATTTATTTAAAGTGTTACATTGGAAACTCTTATCGGGCATAGCTACCACTATACTACGACTAATTAAATTAGAATTACATGTATTTACATGAAGGGAAATCGCAATTTGTCTTTTTCAGAAATTGTATAATTTTGTAATAAACGTTTTAGAAAGTTTTAGGTCGTTAGCAGCCTAAGGGGAAATAAGAACTTAGCTTAAACATTGAAAAGTAGGTGGGTATATAGACAAGGCAATGTAGAGAACAAAATATAGAAGGCCTCCCTATGGAACCCTAAAAACAAAACAAAACTTGTAATGAACTGGTTCACAAAATATCTCAATTACTTGTTACTGAAACTAACAACAAAATGTTAGATAATTATGCCCTTTAACCTAGAAAGGTAAAATTAAAGTTAGCGTGGAATATAACTTTACTACAACTTAATAATGTTCTACTTAATATGACAGTAACTTTATACTCTTGTCCTTTGAGGGGCGTTCCAAAGTTTTATATTCGATATTTAGAAAATTCTGATGTCTTTATAAAAGCATTCACTGACTGACTTGATCGTCAAAACTAAATGACAAAAAGGTCGTAACTTGGTTTTATTCGTCATTTCTTTGTCATATTAATTTGTTTCTAAAACGTTTGCAGTTCATATCTTGTCTAATTTATCCAGTACATGATAACTAGAAAAAGGGTCTGTAAAAGGGAAGCCTTGATATCTGAAAATATAATTTGAATAGCTATGTAATGTAATGTATATAAGCAAAAGCCATTAAGCGGTCCCGTTTTTAACTTGCTTTACGTCTATATTATGTCAGAGTGTGGTACTTCCGCGGTCGAGCCAGACCAATAAAATGCACTAGAACTCAAAAAAGGTAATGTCAGTGGCCTAAATATAGTATTTATTATGACGTTAACCTAACAAAGGAACATTCCATGTTGTCTAGATAACATCATGTTACACTTTCCAATCATTTTTCACACATTATGCTATATTACTATATTATCATTATTATGGTCTATTAAAATAATAGCTTCACTTTCAGTAAGTGGGGATTTCGATATGACTATAGGAAATGTAACAATTTTTGTATTAGATTGATTAAAAAAAATACACTTTATGATTTCTGTAATTGCAACAATTAAATATAAATTCGAATCAGAAGTATGATTTTCGATTTCAAAATTAATGTACATTCTATAATGTACATTAATTGCAATGCAATCAAATATCTAAACATACGTTTTTAAATCAATGTAACAAAATTTACAGAAGATGAACCTGACACGGACTAATGAAATAAGTGATCTTACAAAAATTCTGTTTCATCCTTTTGGAGGTATCAACTTAATCCAAACGTTGCAAATCTTTACATAAAATCAAAATGCAACGAATAAATCTCGGATCTGTACAGAAAAATTAAATGGTGTATTAAAAAATATCGGATCAACTGTCCATAGACGGATTACTGTACGTCGAACCGGGTTTAATCTACCTTTATCATCGTATACCAGCCGGATTTCGAATAGTAACACCGACGGACAAGTTAATCCCGGCGACATTTCCAACGCAGATGTAAAAAGTAGAATCAATTTTTTAATCATACCTAAATGTTGTTATGCAAGATGATATTGGTGATCTGAGTGCTCATCATAATAATTTTGCAGATTTGACTACTGCGGATTTTCAATTCCAAATTGGAGTTTATAGAACTGATACCGGTAAATTCCGAAAGAGTAATGTTGTCGTTATGCATGATGGTGTTGATGATCTGAGTGCTTATAATCATTTTGCTGGTAACTTAGGTATTTGTCCACTGCTCCGGGTCTTCAATTCCAAATTGGAGTTTATAAAATTTAATGCAGAAAAGTTTCGAAAGGGCTTGTAATAGTCCTTTCTAATATACAAAAATGTCTTTGACTTCAATGATATGACTTAATTAGTCATCTTTTCAAATTGTTGTAAGAGGAGGTTAAACAAGTTCGTTGGTAACCCGCATAACTCTAAAAAACCTTTCATTCTTTTTTGTATATAAAATGTATAATATCTTCACATCAAAATTTATTTTGTCTATTTATATTTTTAACACAAGTAAATATTTTGGTAGGAAATTTTAAGACAGCCAAAGTTAAAGTTGAGTTAACGAAAGCTTTTCTTGTTGTTGCCAAAACGTTACGGGTTTCATCTCACGTGTTTGGAGTTCCACCCACCCAACGTGTTTACCTCTAGCGTGGTTGAAGATAAATTATGTATATTGGTTTCGGAAACTCATCGGTACGTGGTTGCGAATTTCTTACTTGCTATATACAATATCGGCCTAGGTCATTAGCCTTTCTCAAACTTTCATTTATTCACCCCCTCATCTCTGACATTAGTATTTGGACCTTCGTAAATATAGAATTCTGAAGTGACTTTTTCAATTAGATATTAGATACTTCATCTAAAATAGCACCTTTGTAATGAAATACAGAGACAATAAATACACGCATAGAATTGATAACAAATGCTTGCAAATATAGGTGATTTTTATTCAACATAAAAAAAACTTGCATTTATCATTATTATTTGCTCTATTTGCGGACTTTGACTAATGATTTCATTTCATCACATTTCATTTCAACTTAATACTTATTAGCTATGTTTATAAAACAATTTCCTCTAAACATCAGCTTATATTACATCCTCTATAGCCTTTTTTGTAACTGTGTAGGCGATGGAATAAACATCTATCAAAACTTTCACAATTTTCTATTTGTCCCCATTTGTGTTGCCTAAGTCAGAACGTTTCCTTCAAGTAATTTAAAGATTCAGTTTCAGTTACATTTCCAACACTGTATATGACAGATTGTAATGATATATTGAAGAAAACAGAAGTATACCAGACAATACGACTAGAACAGAACATATCAATAGCAAAAATAGAATTGCTCAGTCCCCAATTCTGTTCTAGATTACATGGACGATGTTTAATCCTGCGTTATCGCTAGACACAGTCGGTCGCTCGATAAATGTTCTACACACTGTCAAAGATAACTCTGCCGAAACCAGACCCAATATTCTCCATATCGCGAACGCCATACGGTCCATAATACATTCACACGCCGGCACACAACATTTTGGTCTCTCATTATTGGGGACGCATTGAATTGACGTACTGATCCCTGTTTTCATGATAAATGTATATAAATGCTCTAGTATTTTTCTATCGGTGCGTTATTCGACGTGAATCAACAGTTTTATAGTAACGATAAGCTACATCTTAAAAGGTTCGCCTTAATGCTCCTAAATATTTATGTCTCGAATCAATTTGACATAAAAAACGTTTGTCTTTCCAAATCGTGACCGGACAATCACGAAGCTAAAATTTATTTCGACAATCGATAAAAGCTTTTGACTTACCTGTATTACAACGTTATAGTGAGATATTTTCGCCAGAGAGATTTATTATAACTTAAACAGTCGACGGAGATACATTAATCTTCAGTATTAATGCTCGACTAAATTGTTTTAAGGAAGGCACGACTGACAATCCATTTAGAGGAGAACTCTCGCTAAATAAAAAACAAGTTATTGCTAATGAAGCGTAAATAATCGAGACAGAGCGTTGAAGCAACTAATGTTTGGAATTTCAAGAGCTCAACCGATTTAACTCTCGAGGAGCCGTACCTAAATCTCGAGTAATTCCTTCGGCTGGCAATATTTCAAAAGAGCACTTAACATTATTGACATTAGACGCGAGAAATGAGAGATACGGCTGCGCCAAAGCAAAATTATAATTCATCGTCAACTTCGGCATCGTTGGCTCATTAAATTTACTATTGCCACGACATAAGGTCCAAAATAATAATTTGATATAAGCAAATCTATTCGTGCCCATAGATTAACCGATCAGATCTCGCTATGTTAAAATCTTGGATTTGTAGAAGGTCGCCGGTGATTGATGGCTCGGATTTAGTTACGTCGGTTTGTTTCTTTTCTTGAGATTGACAGATATTCTGTGATGAAACTCCGAGATCAGTAATGACTTTTGTGCCTTGATTACTTCTTTTGTAACGTACCATTCAAGCCTTGCAGTTCGATATAAGTTTTTTCTTTCTTTATCCATGAGACAGTTAATAGCCCTCTTTTATGTTCAACAACGTAATTCTCTTTGTCGCCGCTCGCAAATTCGAAAGAGAATTTTGTTGGAAAATCATTTTTCGCCGCTATTGCGTTTTCAACAGATATCATCTCTCACACGTCAGTTCGTTGGAAATTCAGTTTTGCTCAGGATATATTGGTGGTAGTAGCAGAAATGGGCGCACAATATTTTGGCGTCGCGTCCGTATCGCGATCTCCGAAACCCCTATTTACGTTCTCAGGTATCGTAACAGCGAGCGAAGTTTTTATGTTTGTGTTTTGTATTATTTCTCTGAAATTGGAAGCTGCACATCTGGTGCAGGCCGCCGTCCGGACCCGTTTTTATTGCCCTGTTATGACTGCAATCCGAATCGTGGACCCCGCAGTGTATTTTTACTTATTTTATTTATTAACACGCTCTGTGTCGTTGCGGTAAATTAAATTTTGTACTCGCGTGTGGCTTGTTTAAAATTTGATTACGTGTCGATGTTCCCGAGTTTCAGATAAGGGATTGTTGCATCAGTATTTTATTTGTAACTTTTACGGAACACGCCGTATTTGAATGAGACAATTTTCTCATACGATCATTACTCAAAACGAAATCGTACTTACTGTGAGATTTTCGTGATTTCGAGCATACATAAGAGGTCTCTTCTGAAACTACAACTAAAGGAAGAAAGTCTTTTAAAAAGATACAATTCCTTAAATGGGTATAGCTTACTATAATAATAATGAATGGAGTGCTTTCAATCGCATTTCTAATGGTTAAAGAGCTTACTAATAACTTTGAGAGTTATAAAATAATTTGAATAAAAGTTATACAAATATTCCAACTTTTATAGATCGATGTACGAACATTGCACCGTCATGAATATTCTATTTAGCATCCAACAAATGTAATAAAAACTACTGCTCTTTTATTTCCCTCTACAGCAAACACACCTTCGAATATGACAAATACTGCAAATTTAAAAGCTGTAATATCTCAGAGACCACGTAACATGATTGGAAGGCAGCCTTTTTGACTCCCTCCCGCAATCCCGTTTTCATTTCTCAAAGTAACTTTTGTAAAAGATGTGAGACTGCCGTCAGGTCCTATAAACGCGTTTGTTGAAACTTGCGTACTACACTTTATTAAATTTCCGACGCTATCTACAATTTGGACTAATGAAAAAGTTTTTAAATTCATGTCTTGTTACATTCGTATATTTCGGATTTTTAAAATAGGATTGTTCTTTCTGTTAATACTTTTACATTTTCGTTCAAAGTTAAAATGTTATAGTTGGCGGTAATTTTGGCACTGAATTTAATTTGTCACACTAAAAAGTTTTTATTTATTTTTACAATGCACCCCGATGTCTTTTGTTTCGTTCCAAATATTATTTCATTAGACAAAATTGTTTGGCATAATAATAAATGTTAGCTTTACTATACATAAACAGAATACATAAATCAATGTTTTACTATATTCAGCCGTCGTCGATCAAGTATTGTCTTAAGAGTTGTGGTGTCATTTTGACTCCTAAGTTTAACTTTCTTTAAGAATTGACTCACTAATGTAAAAGAATTTACAAAGCATAATAGTTCCAAGGATTAGTGCATTTAAACATATAAAGTCGGTACGTTTATTAATACAAAATACAAAAGTTTCAATATGATGTGAAAAAAATGCACATTATAGTGTAACCTATGATTTTATGTACATAGTGACCAAAGTTACTCAGCTAGATGGCTATCTATAAATAGAGTTACAAATGAACATAGCACTTGTTATGATAACGTCAAGGTTGTTGGTTGAATGACCATTTGAGACACAGACATAACAAGTTGGTACAAAATGTGGATAGGGTTACTTTATATCCGAGAAAATATGATTAATGAAAGAAGCCCGGTGCACCGGGTGATGCGTTGGTGACCCTTAGCCACCTGAGGACGCAGATTCAATTCCTACATTTTTGTGTTGTACACAAAAATGTCTTTGCTCTAATTTCTGTAAGTCTAATTTATTACCGATTAAATTAGTTGTGAGTTTCAAGACATCTGTTAGTTTCTCCCCCGAGACGTCAATAGGCTTCATTGCTTTTCAATCTGAGGACGCTGTTGTTGAACCTGAGTTTACAGAATCGGACTGTTAATTAATTGTTACAATTCAATTACTCTTTTTAATATCTAGAAAAGTTTGTTTATTATCTAAAAAACTTTTGTCATATTTTTAATTAAAACTACCAATTTGTTCTTAGCTATACCGGAGACACAGCTGTGGGTGTGTTGGGCTTGTCCCGATTTCCTGGCTATAAAAGTCCCCTATTTATGCGTAGATTATCACAATCAAGCAGCCAACTAAACTACAATATCGTATCCAGTATACTTGAACAGCTATCTATATTGTGCGATACGCGGGCCCCGATAACTTTTATAGGACATTACCCATCGCCCGTGTCAAGTTGCTAACATAATTTATCAGCATTTACTGCGACCGTGTTATTAACATGTATTATTATTTTTGTGAGGCATACAGCCAATTTCTAAAAGCATTTTAATTTTAATGTCACGTTAACTCTTAAGCTATCTTTTTCTTCTTGTTTAGTTTAACAGTCAGCCACTTTCTGAAAGTAATTTTAATTTTAATTCCAAATTAAGTCTTTAGGTATCTCTTTTTTCTTCTGTAATTTGCTATTGACGGCTATAATTTAATCTGTATCATTAACTTTAAAAATGTGTTTCTGAAATTAACTGTCAGTATTGAGACCTGCTTTAGTAAAACTTAATGATATGCTTTTATCATTAATCTAAATTAATTTTCTCTTGTTTGAGTTTGTTGACTTTGTATAATAATCACTATCTTATGCCATTATGAATGTATAATAAAAATGTTTTTTATTAATTAATCGCAATCTGTTTCAAATCATATAAAACATCGAGATTCAATTCAATCGTTTATTAGCAAGATTAGCAAGATTAAGTATAAGATAAAAGTATTACATCAGAAACAACAGCTGAGTTTTATGTTATTTCATTTAGCAGTAAGAATGATTTCGCAAATCCATCCAAGTTAGTTGTAACAGTAATAAACTCCCGATAAGGCGTAATTGACAAGAAAATTGTAAACAGAACCGACAGAACTACAGTCAATCTACGACTCACCGCAAGAATAATAGGGTTCGCACAACCAAGTTAATTTCGAGCCAAAGCGTTCACGGTTCACGAATTAAATTCGTGTAACACATCATTCACTTCATCATTGCTAGTCGCAAATAGATTGCAGCGGAGCCGCCGCCAGTCCGATGTACATACCGCTCAGTTCTGACTAAATCTCCATAGTCAAATTATTCACTCTCGCAATCCAAGTAAAGCCCTCCCAACACAGCTCGAGCCCGTTCGTGTAATATTAAATTATAGTGGGCCAAGTAAGGCATTTCGAAATGGAAAATTGTATCCAGCTGTACGTTTTGTTAGACCTTCCCTAAAGAGAATTCTCAGTTATGGCTTTATTTTCAATAACTTCCTATTAGAAAATTCCGTTTGCACAGTGCACGTTAATGGACTTCGATGATGTATTCTGCTCGAGACTGTTCGATCGGGACTTTTTAGCATAAGACTACAAAATAAAATTGGAAGAGGAATCGCGATTCTGTCTAGACTTGTTATTAATGCGATACCTTTTAGAGGTCGGAAAGAGATGCTCGCGAGGAACGAGATAACGATGTGTGTACACACGATGTTATCCGAACTAAAACAGAGCCGGCGAACGTCGGCTGCAATTGTGAAATATGAGCGAGGATCACAGTGTCACTCTGTGCCCCGCTGGAAGAATTTATCACATTTCTGTGTTTGTTAGCAAAATGGACAAGCAAAATAGCTTGGACGTAGACGCTCGCTCGCAAAGTGAATTGGTCCCGTCTGCCTTTTCACAGCGAATTGGCTCTTTCTAAAATATTTGCCATGTTTGAGGCCAAGCCGGCGTGTTTGGCCGTGTGCATCTAAGCTCCGTGCTGTTGCTCGGATGTTATATTAAAGCAGAATAAGACGCAGACAGACGTAAAACTTATTATTATTCCGCCATCCCCGAGCGTAACATCCATTTTTATCTTCAGAGAAACATATTTAAGTATTCTTTATGGAAAACACACAAAAAGGCGGGGTGCAAAAACAACAATGGACCGAATCCTTACTTTTAATTTATTCTCTTTCCGTTTTGCGGACTGGACGTCATTTCATTTCGTGCTAAAGCTACACGATTATGCTTTTATTTCACCGCTGGGACTAAAGGTATTTTTGCTTTTAATCTGCTAGATTTTAGATTTGTTTCCGGGAGTCGCACTCGCAAGTTGATCCGTAAATTTGTTTGGTTTTCTTTAGCAGTTAGTTGTTTGTTTAAAGTTTCGGACAGGTTCGGGATGGCAGATAAGCTCTCCGAGTTATCTCGTTAGCTTTGAATTTAAGTGAATCGCTCGCACTAGTTAAGATGTTATCCGCACCTCCTAGGTGATATATTTCGATATAATTCCCGGCTGCTTAATTAAAGTTTCGAGTTCAAAAGTTTGAAATTTAATACGAAATTGCGGTGCGGTAATAAACCGTATCTGTTGTTTATGTTCGCCATCAAATGAAGATAACACCGACTTTACATCCCGAGTTTAAGTTAGTGTCATTGTTTTGTAAGTTACAAGTCTAAGCGACATTTCACAACAGCGCTTCGCTTAACATTCATGAATATCATTAAGCCTCCCCCTGTTTTGAATATTGTGAACCTCTTTTCAAACGAACTTCACGAGTTGTGTTTATGCTTATTGCCTTTTCGGAGACTATTTTTTGAGAGGACAGTTTATGAGCATCCCTATATTAACAACTAAACAATAGAGACGCGATTCCCTTCCGGGACGCTAAAAGAACAATCCGATGCCGAGAAGTAATAAGCTTCTATTTGAGAACGTCCCAAAAGGTTTACTCTTAAAACAGAGTCGTGCCCGTTTGTAACCGCCATGCAAAGCGTCGCATTTAAAAGAGGAAGAAGAAATAAAACGGGAATAGCTGAAAGCAAACAAGAAAGTTGGCCGAGAGCGGGCGTTCCTCAAGTCGCATGAAACAAGTTTTCTATGGACATTATTTAAGTTGTTCCTGCAGTAGGCGGCAGAATAGGCACTGTATTAAACGTATCAAAGTCGAGTTTTTAAAGTCTTCCTGTCGATACGAGCGCTGGCGAACCGCGAAACTGCCGCGGCTCGGGCACTGCCAACGGGCGCCTATTGGAAAAATAAAATAAAGGCAACAGTTGTCTAGTTGAACATGGCTCGGCTATTGAAGAACTGTAGACTGCAGAGTATGTTTCGAGGTTTGTTATTTGTTTTGACTTTCGGTGGGTTTACTTTCAACTTTTATTCTGCTTTGTGGTGGTAATATAGAGGAACTGTGTCCGTTCTTTATGTTGTGTATTCTCTTTTGTATTTATGATGTCGACAATATTATTTTGTATATCAATTTGTTTCAATTTAAACTCGATGTTTCCACATTACTTACTCAATAATTAGATCAGTTAGTATCGAAACTCATAAATTGAAGCAGTTTCGCGTTCAAAATCCGCACATATTTTAGAAAGCCGCACAGTCGCAAGGTCCTTTAAACAAATTGGCCATTTAACTTGATATTTGCCAAAATTCCAACGGTCGACTCCCCCTTGGGACAATTTTGACAAATAGTTGTTGGACTAATAAATTTTCATTGAAACCCCCGATAACTTTCGCCGTCAGCTGAGTTTGAAATTGGGACATTTGAGGAAGTTACAGTTAACTTAATTAAGAGTTGAATTAGTCTTGACTTAAGTATGATTATAACTTCTTAAGACGTCTCCCGAGTTGCTCTTTGCTTCATAAACTCGCCGGACGAGGTTTCAGTTGGCCCGGATGAATGTGCAAGCAGATATGCCGGTCTGCAGCGGTCTAATTGAGCTTGACAGCCTTGGAACAACATGACGGATGAAATTAAAGTTAACGACATCATTTAAAATTTTTACGGCTGTTTGATATTTTGAAACAAGACAAACTCTTGCTTCTTAACCTTGAATAAAACACATTAGCTCACAAACTAAATAGTGCTCCACAAAAAGATAGCATTACAACTAATCACGTATACAATCTGGAATATTTCAGAGTATTATACTCATTACTCAATCATAATTACATCTTTTAATTGTATTAGTATTCATATAACGTGTACATATTCGCATAAATAAGTTCAAGGCTTTACTTGAAAAAGTTTTGCATAATTAAAATTGCTTACGTGCTAATGTATTCACATGTCGCTGATCGTATCAACCGGCCTGTGTTTTTTTCATACTCAACGTTAGTTGGTGTACCCAATTATTAGGAGATTCCATCTGTAGTGGCGTGCTCTCTTATGTAAATTGTTTCTTGTTTTTTTTACCTCACCTCCTTTATCGTACAGTTTAAATAGCCTTGATTCCGTAATTAACGCACTGTAAATTCGGAAAGTATTTTTAGCGCCAAAAATTTATTTTACTTTTAAAATCTTCACTTCACCAACATGTTGTTTTTCATGCGTGAAGATAAGTAAGATTTGCGGTTTTGATAACTTTTCCTGTAGGATGGGTTTAACATTCTTGTTCAAGCAACATAAGACGGGCAGCTATACGTACACTCAATTTGTATTACTCATCATCTCAGCCACAATAATTCCACTGCTGGATATAGGTCTCCCCTAAAGGCTTCCAGCATGACCGGTTGGCAGCACAATCACCTTATCTTTTCATATCATAATATACCAATATTTTTCTTCTAGTAATATAATTTTTCTTCCAAACTACCAACATCCGTAACAACATTATTATTCTGACAACGTGTTATTTTTATTTCACAAAATTTAAAAAATTTTGCATCCAATATCTCGTATACTGCAATAGAAAAAACAAAATACACCACGGTTATATTGAAAAGCAGATTCAATATTTTTAACGAAAACATTTACCTAAAACAACACGAATCTTTTGTTATTCAATTCAAAATGATTGTTATTCGATGTGCGAGAAACAACTGTGTTTTGTATTGCAATCATAGTAATTGAATTGTTCTCCAATCTAGCTGGTAATTCACGTTAAGCTCTGTGAACACTTGAAAACTCAATGCTTATATTTCATTCATTATCTTGTTTATATTTTTATTTTACCATAACATCTTCTTTGCTAGTCTTATAATTTTTTGCGTTTTCATTTGAGCTTGTTTTATTGTTACCAGCCAGTTTCTGAAATGCATTAAGTCTCAAGCTATATCTTTTTTCTCTTCTTTAGTTTGACTGTGATAGCTATAATTTAGCCTAGCTTATTTTGGGACCAGCTGTGTTTTTTTTTTTTTAATTCTGCAAAAAGTTATTTCGTAGTCTTGTAATCATAACACGAATAGGTTTAACACTTGCTTAAGTAGAATTGCCTTGTATAAATTGTGCTATTTTATAAATTGCAAATGGAGTGTACAAAGTTAAAGCTATTTACTCTAAATCCTCTTTTACTGTTTGACCTCTTTCAGCTTTTATTTCTATTCCAGTTGTTGTAAATTGCGTATCTTTTAAAGTTTTATATTAACCATCATCCCAACTAAGGTTTCTTGTGGTGTGGCTGAAGTTTATACTTGGCAAGTTAGGACATTGACAGTGGGTTGAATTTACGACAGCACCCACCCACTGAAATAACCGAGATGAGCTGAAAAATACATTTTATCATAACTTATAATGTGTTAAGAATTTTTCATCATACACGTTGTTAAGGATGAAGGAGAGAATTGAAAACTAGAGAACTTATGGTAAAATTGAAAATAGATAATAAAGACTATGAACAAGAAATCGAAAGAAAAGACTGACTTGTGTTGAATAGTGTATAAAATTTTGCAACCCAAGAGAACAACTTGTGACAAACTGTTACGCAGCTTGGCAGAAGATCTATTTTGAACACTTATGTAACTTTTCTTTAAATAAATAAAAAAAAAGATAATGAAGAATACAAGACAAGAGACAATAAAATGACAGATATCAAAAATATTAAGACCGGAGTTCACCAACTCGTGTTTAAATTTTAAACAGATGTTTAGACCCTAACCGGCTGTTTAACCAAATTTTGCTGTTCACCGTGCACTAAACATTGGTTAAGTGTCGTAACCGTCTGTTTAATTTAATGGACGGAATAGACGTAGTTTAAACGTCGGTTATTTGAGTGACGTGACCTGACGTGAGTTGTATTTCACTATATCACTGAATTTATTGAGTGCACAGCCTAGATAACACCATTTAATCACTATTAACAAAGTCACAACAGTAGGATTTAGTTTAGGAAAGTATTTCAAACATAAAAACGATCAACAAACACGGATATAAAGTAACATGTAGGTAAATATTTAGAAACTGGATGTGGCATCATGCATCGTTGAGCTGTTATTATAATTTTAATAATTATGATATTTATGTAATGATATGATAGTATAATATATTTGCATATAATGTAAGTAAGTATTCATATTATTTACGTAGTGATTTAAAATTTAAATAAAACTTAAATACATTTTAGTTTTATTTATATTTAAAATATTTATTTACATTCGTTTATACATAATCGCAGTGCAGCGTAGACTTTTTATTTTCTACTAAATCTCGGTACTTTAAAACCCATCTCCAACTGATACTTTTATATTACATATGTATGTAATATGTTATTAAATATTATGCATAACAATATTACAAAAATAACTTCGAGGTGAAAAATGTGGTAAAATAAAAATATAAACATCTGGCCACATCAAGTGAAACTAAATCTATGGGCCACATTTTGACTATTGACTGCTGACAGTGCTGACTGATTAGACTTTGACAATAGAAAAAGGATGTTTAATAAGAAAGACGTTCCCATTACGGATATGGCATTACCTTAACAGATTTTGAATTTTGTAGTATAATAACAAAACCATACCATTTATAGATGCCGTTCGGGTAAAGACAAAAGTATGGAGGTGCACTGCCATCTTTACAAAGTAGTATTAAACTATTCATTCTTTTTCGGCTCATTCATTCAAAAACGTTTGGTTAGTTAACCGCCAGATAAAATTGAATGGAGAACATGAAAAAAACGCAGCTTGTTTATACAACGATTAAAATATAACCGTGCGGTTACGTAAACGTTGGTTATGTTGTAGTTGGCGAACTCGAGCCTAAAAATAATGTTAAAAAAGATTTAATCCCCAGCCTGACGGCTAATTCATAACATACGTAAACACTCGCTCAAATAACATCTCAAATTATTTACACTTAAAATTTAATTTAAAGCTTATAATTTATAATTAAAGTTATGTAACAAAAGTTTTAATTAACAAAATTCGCTGTAACGAAGCGAATTTTCATGGAAATCTGAAGACAATGACACTGATTCAAAATGGACGGCGAAAGGGCGGCGCAAACATTGTGTTGAGGCATCCAAAGGCGTAATTACAACACTGTGTCACAGGTAACTCCGTTTAATGCCATCCGTGAGTAAGAGCAGCAAAATAGGAAGAGGCTCCTGCAACAAAAACATGATATTAGAAAAGAAACTTGTATTATATTGTATAAAATATAACAATACTCTTTATTGCACAAAAAAAACCTTATAAACAAAGATAGCAAATAAATTTAAAAAAAAACATATCGCCGAGCAATTTTTATCAAAATGTAAAACTGTTTCTTAAATAGAAATATTATTCACTCTATAAACATAATAAAAATATAAAAAGACCTCCGAAGCACGGAGAAGCTCGATATTACGAAACCCATCGAAACACTGGCTAGGATCTACGTTGCTTAACTTGAGTGACGACACACAGCGACACCAAGGAGAAAATGTAAATATTGTATTTAATATTTTCAAAAAGCCAAGTCTAAAACAATCAACACGCGCCGTCTAGAATTAATTAAAAGTCAATATGCGTGTGAACAATACTAATGAAACGGTTGACAAAGCGAAATGGATTATGTCAACATTAATATATTCCATTTGAACAGACGTTTATTTGCTGTCTCTACTTACTCGAAGTATTTACAAAGAGCACCAAGAGTGGAATCAACAAAGTCTTGTTTTATGAGGTAGAAAATTTTAACTCTATCCCATACTTTGCCTTATGATAATAAAGCCATTTATTACGCATGTAAAACTCACGGATTGTAGAGTCTAGAACTTCATACTGCTATAAAGTTTGTGTAAGCATTCAGGTGTTATTTTAGAGTCTAATGGAGTTTCGCGAAAACAGATATGGAGATGGCGCGGCGTTTTTTGAGATTGCGATAACTTTAGATAAACATACCATATTGGAAATGTGATTTTAAAAAGTTGTTTACTTGAACCGATAACGTCTCTATATTTTGTTTTATCTTTAACCTTTTCTTGTGTCAGCCAGTTGGTTCGTTGGTAGTACCTACCATCAGCACCAAATGGAGTCGATTTCTGCTCGGGGTAAATTTTTATGTGATGTTCTCGAGTCTGGGTGTTTTCTATGTATTATAAGTATATCTATACAACAATGTATATGTCTGGTACCCATAACAAGTAGGTTAACCCTAGCTTTATTTGGGACCAGATGGCGATGTGTGAATTAGGTAGAATTTATTATTATTTTCTTATTTTTTACTCTAACATCTAAATTGATTTAATAATTAACACTAATACCTACTTTTTTTATCTAAATCGTCCGATACATTAGATAGTTAATATTTTATTAGTATACCTATTATAATGTTAGTCAATTAATAATTATTTTGTTTCCTATTATTCTAATCTATATTACTGGGTTCTTTACTTAAAGCTTTGTATGTCCCACTGCGGGTAAAAGCTTCCTCTCTTCTCTTCTATCCATTTCCAAGCATTAAATATTCATACAAACATTTTCTTATGAAAAGCTAATACCCCTGAATGAAACTTTTAATTTGCTTTTCTTTCTTAATAGCTCAGTAGTGTTGAATCTATCTCGAAGTTAAGAACTGACTATTACATCGAAATCCAAAGTTGAACCACCATCTTGAAGAATATCAAAGAATTTGTTCATTAGTCTTACCGCCATAACCTTTTCATTGGTAACTTTAGCGGTGTTTTGTGCAGACTCTCATTATTCTGCAAGTTAAAGTTGCAGAAATGCCCGGTTGCCCGAAGACGTTTGTTTGGAAGTGACGTTAATCTTTCCTGCCGTCTGCGGTAATGATATTGCAAAATTTGCAAATTGCATTATGACTACAGTGTTTGTTCTTTATATTCATATCTTTAAATTTATTACTGCGAATAATTTAGCCTTTTCGCATTCACGTTTGTTTGCACTATCCAAAAGTGTTATAGCGGTTAATATTAATATGCTTTGTTGTTTCGTCTTGTTTATTATAGGTTTAAGTAATGGCTTATGTTGTTTTAGTATTAGTTTTGTGGTCGTACTTCGCTTAAGAGAAACAACAAACTGCTTACATTAGTAAAACATTAGTACAAATGTTTTTAGTGATTATGTTAAACGAAAAAATCTATTCGTCAGTCTTGCTTGATATAAAAAAAACTATTCTTATAAAGTGGTTTCTTCGATTACGTTACTCCCTAGAATGACTTATTACTAGCCGTTTAGACTTCTTCTTAGCTGATTTTTCTTTTTAATTATAAAATTGAACCATTCTATTTTTGGTACTACCTAAAATTTGAACAAAAAAATTTTTGTCGATTAGCATTGGCCGAACATTGGTTCGACGGAAGTTAAAGAGGCTTATTGATAGCTGATCCAGATAATGATATAAACTAATTGCGACCTATCAACCAAGTCACAAGCCTCCAAGTCACAAGCCTACACGATATAATGACCGTTAAGGTCACGATTATTAATATAATACTCGTTAAAACAGATAACCATAATGTTTTAGGTAATAAAGAAAAATATGATAATATAAAACAAATATTTTTAAACAAATATAATATTTTGAATGAATATGATAAAGGAGATGACATAGGTGCATCGGACTCATAAAGTGAATCTGTCCACGTTATATTTATACTGGAATGTAAAACGAAACTCAAAGAGATACAATATAATGTCCGGAACAAATTGAATTTTGTTCAGGATACACAGCAATTGAGGGGAAAGGACGTTTCCAAGTTTTCAAGTATTGCTTTAGAAATTTAGGTATGCGGATACGAGTTTATGTTGTCAATACAAGCAATATTTTGAAGATGCTCTGAGATTTTCGATATTATTAATATGAATGCTTTGAATAAATTAAGGTTCAGTTATGATGTTAATTTTTAAAAAATCGTTACTGATGATGTTTGGCTTAATATAAAAGTTAAGTGCGATGGTTCAAAATTTTATTTAAAAGGTAGACTTTAAAAAAAATTGTTTTCTCGTTCTGTTCATAAACTTCATAACTTTCATGTGCATGAGATTATGGTGCTGATACAACCAGTTTCTGTAACGCATTTTTTAAGTTTTAACCATTACAATATAGCTGCCAACCATATAAAAAAAGAGATTGCTTGCAAACAAGAATTAAAAAAGGTTAAAAATTACAGAAAATGTAAAAAGATATTTGCAACCATACAGTAAGTAAAAATATAAACAAAACCAATCAAATCATAACTCCAACAAGTGAAATGTCTTCATAAGTTTTCGTGTGGGATCGTATAAGTCAAGGGGACTGATCTACGCCACTTGATACAAGATTCAATAAACATGGTGAGGTGGGGCATAAAAAACGGCTATCGGTAGTCGACACACATCTATATGTTGGTACGTGACCTGTTCAGTAATCAGTTTGCACAGAAACGATACCTAATAATTGTTTTTCACCTATTCTGCCTACATATTGTGAACTTCTTTGAGGAATTTTTAATCATATTAATTTGCAGCTGTCAATTTTATTATGGTGTTAATTACAAAACGTCTTATAAAAAAGTATATCTTTGCATTACTACTCAACGGATTTAATTCAGTGTCACAGAATATATAATAGTATTACGTATCAGTATTTGACAATAAATGGAGTGATTCTAGGGTGGTTTTATGTATAATACATGTAAGGCTTTTTCTAAATCCCCACGGGAAAGCTAACACGAATTTATTTACAACTTTGTATTTATTAAACAAAATTCTACATGAAAATTATGCAATATCTAAGTGACTTTCTTACGACCGAAATTGCCGTTTATAATACCGCCTTAAAATCGTCTTCGTGCCAAAACTGTAACAGTAAGAATAAAAAGCCGAGAGTTATTGAAATTTTACATGATTAGTGAGAGAGCATTGGTAAGTATTAATTTTGCTAAATGTCGATGTAAAAGAAAACTGAGTAATTTCGTATTTTATAATAAACTATGCAGATTTCTAATGACACATTCAACTATAACATCAGGCAAATAGTCTAAATCTAAACTGTAGTAAAATTATCCTACATTTTAACAGGTAAGGTAAAAAAATTAAAATCTAAAGAAAGATTTGAATGTTTGTTTGCATTGAATAGGCTCTGAAACACTGGACCGATTTGAAAAAATAATATTTAAACCGTTTGCTTTCAGGAAGCTCCGTTATCAACGGGTGACAGCCTATGTTATATTTAAAAAAATATTCATTCTTATTAAAATACGTTAGTCTAAAAGAATTACCAAATTTTATGTTCTCAAATAACCAGTGCGCAAACTACGCTCTCTGTCTATCATATATTCTGTGGCAACCTTCAGGCAGAGTTGGCCACGTTCGCATACATTATATGCAGGAAATCACGAGCCACTCGACCATCCAATTTATCTTCGAAAATCATAAATTTTACTGTAATGATATTTTGCATCCGCCATTTTGACATTTTATTTATACATTTTTAGTTTTTGCGTGAAGTTTCGCATTGATTTTTCATGTTACTTTAATGGGGTAGGTTTATTTTTTGGCTCATCTAATTGTATGCTACTGTCACTTGAAATAAAATGCATAATTGCTAGTAAACATTAGGGTCTTATTATACAAACATGCACTTAAAACTTAAGAACCCATTTAGGTAGTTATTGCAAACATAAGCGGGCGCGACTGCACATAGAATCGATATTTTTACATTTTTAATCATATATATTTTTTAATTTCTGTCAAAAGCCTTCGAGACCTAATAGCTTTTCTAAGCTGTTGCTGTTGGTCTTGAAGGTTATTGAGTGGCCGTCAGGTTGCGTGAAAAGTGAAAACACAGCTGACTTGACAGTACACACGAAAACAATGAGTTAAAATTTTTAAAATATTAATCTAATCTTTACATAAAATGAAGTCGTCTGTCTGTCTGTCTCCATGTATACTTAGATATTTGAAACTACGCAACGGATTTTGATGTGGTTATAGATGGAGTGATTCCAGAGTAAGGTTTATGTGTATGATACATCCCGAAATTCCCACGGGAAGGCGCAAACGTTATGCGGGTTTCGATAGTTCAAAAAATTTTTCTAGATTTAAACATTAGACACAAAAGTTTCTATTGTAGAAATGTATACAAAATAAACAAATATTGTGTTTCACATTAGTATAATGATGGCTATACCCAAAACGAAATATAATGACAGCAAATTGAAAAGTATTGTAACTCGTTTAATAAATAATATCACTAATATACATTAATGTCTTGTCGGAGTCATTTTCAAATTTGACCACCTTATTGTCCAGTTCACTTCACTTGATTACAGATAATTCAGTGTATTAGTAATAAAACGCTGAGAATTAAGAGCACTCTAAAAATTAACACGCAAGTTAAGCAACGTCGAGTTTAGACAGTGTTTGGATGGGATTCGTTATCTCAAACCTCTACATGACATCCGGATTGCCTAGATCGAAATTTGAAAGTAGTAAACTCGGATACGGATCAGGTTTTTAGTGTCGAGTTGCCCCCTAAGCCTTCGGAGACTTCGGAGGGCACGTAAAGACGTCTGTTCTTGTCGATGGATGACAGTTGTTAAGCCAAATCAGTGGTCTAAAGACCGCTTGATAGCACTTAAAAAACTTTAAAACTCAACTTTTTTCTACCAACAGTTTTTCGACGAAGTAGTTCTATAAACCGAGCTTTACGTCAAAAATCATACAAAACTGTTCGTAATATTTCTACACAACAAATTGCCATGTTCTAAAAATATAATACAGTTAAAATTATGTTCGAAGTTAACCATAATAATGCTGTCAATGTTACCGTGCCTAATCGAAAGGGTACGATTGAAAAACTGTTTAAAAATCTATTATTGTATTTCTCTTACCGATTTTGATACGTGCAAGTCATAAGCTATTGCGTTTTGTTTTTTATTTTGCCTGAAGTTGATTGTGTCTCAATGCTACAAAGGGCGTCTCTGGCCAGCCGCCTAAGAGCAGCACAAATTTTTTTTTATAACAGAGTAATGTAACTGGATTTCCTTCGCTATTTCTTTAACAATGTCAATTTTTGCTTTTCGTTTCCATAATGGTCGTAGCATGCACGTTTATAAAATTTTTATTTAATTCAAATATGCCAATTACAACTTTCAAATCGGCCTTTCCCATCCTACCACCCGTTTAGACGGCCGATTTGACTTAGAAGAACTGGCAAGAAACTTAATATGTACTTGCTTAAAATGGTGCTTGTACAGTCAAGAGCAGGCCGACCTTTACATATAAGACTTTGTACCATTCTTAAGTTATATGTCATAAGAGACAAAATGGTACTGCAAGTGTAAAGCTTGACGTGCTCCTGACTGTACATCGTACATCACAATCATTTCGGGAAAAGGAATTGACAAATTAATAACATTGTTTCATTTACACAAAGTAATATTATAACATTAAAAATATATTTAAAAAACATTGTTTCATTACACATGACATCTATATCAAAATAAACATTCATTTTAAAATATCTTCTAACTTGTACCACTACCCAGTAATATAGAAGACACATAAATTACAAATGGCGCCCGCAGGCAAGTTCCGTACCCGAGTCGTTACAGACAAATCGCCAAGGTCAATACTGAGCCTGCAGCCTCGTTTAATACTCGGATAAAATTTATAACAACCACACTTATAATTTAAGTGACCCGCCTGCGATATGTATAGCGGTTGTTAGGTGTACCGTCAGCAGAGAAAAACTAATTTTATATTTGCTATGATTTTTAGATGAAAAAAATAATGAAATGTTTCGTTCAGAGAGTGCCTCCACAGGTAGGTGCTGTAGTCATTTAAAACTTGTTTATTTAAAATATATAAAAAAAAACTATAAACTATCAGCATTTCGAACAAACAAGAAAAATGGTAAAAGAAACGTTAAAATAAAACTAATAAGGGCTTTTTTGCCATTTAACAGTTTTTTTTTAAACTAGCGCGGAATGTCACACAATGATGTAGAATAAATCAAAAAGAAACAAATTGAAATCAGTAGATACTGAGCAGTACTGAAAGAGTAATCAGACCAGTCACCCGAAGCGACACCCGTTCACGAATAGACGCGAGAGCCAGTCATAGCCGAGCTCAATATTATATTAATATCATCTTGTTTATACTTGTTTTGTAGACCGTACGATCTTTAATCACGCTCGCAAGATAATCATTTGGGATAATAATATTTTTTACGGACAAATAATAGCATATTTGAAATGTAATGCAAGAGTCGTGGAAGGTGAAAATAAGGTCCCAACAGAAAAAAAACTATAGTGTATGAAATACATACAAACGGACGATTAGATAGTTAGAGATACAATATGTAATACACAACAAACTAATTAATACAGTGAATATTATAAACTTACAGATTACTCTTTTTTTATACCACAAAGTTGGCAAACAAGCATAGCGTAGCCTGATGGTAAGCATCACCCTATGGTGATAGAGGCTTGCAATACCGGAGGTATCACTTCACGCGTTACCAACCCTCCCAACCCCCCCAAGTGGAGCTCTGGAGACCTTACTCACTGTAGGAACACAACATGGCCGAGATCAATGCTATTTGGCTACGATCTTCTGTAACGTAGAGGTCCTTGCCCAGACGGGCTGCTCCGATTGAGCGGATTATCCGCTGTGCCCCACCTCTCTTAAAAGTCTAATGCAAGATTATATGGATAGGGACAAGCCCACATACCCACTGTGCGTCTCTGCAACAACGGCGACCTCAGATAGACAATAAGTAATGCTTATTGATGTCCCGGGAGAGACACTACAGCTGTTTTGGAACTCACAAGATTTAATCAGAAACATATTAATCTGATTGAGTTGAAGTTGTTAAAACGGTGGTCTTCACACGGCTTGAAAACACTGGCGTCTGCCAAGACTGAAGCTGCAAGTCAGAGTATGCTCTTGTCTCCTTCAATCGAAGGAAGACTTCAGTCGAATAATTATAGGTTGATATGATTTGATGAAATCTTATTTAAACCAATCGTTCTTTAAAAATGAGATACTGTTATGTACATTTGATATGGTCTCGAGCTTCGAGCAAAAACATGACTAAAACTTCTTTGTATTGTAAGCAAATACTCTTGTACTTATCAAACACATACTATAAATTCACAAGTGTGTGTTTGTTTATCACTTCAAAACGTATAATCGATTACTGATAGATAGTTAACTGCGAACAGGCTATTTCCCGCCTACGGTGAATTTCTCAAAACTGTATTTAAAGTTAATGAGATAAATAAGAAAAATAGAGAACTGGCTGATAGTCTCCTTGTTAAGACCGATTCTCGGGACAAAAACTATCCTATACGAATCCTCCAAACCTAATATCATCAAATCGGTTCAGCTGTTACAAGAGGAAAAAGATAAAAAGCAGTTACTTTTAAACCTACCCGAAAGTGTATTAAAATAATCGTTCTAGATACACAACAAGAAGAGTCTTACTATCCATTTATTGTAAAAGATTACGTTTAAGTGTAAACTGAAAAAAAAAACAATTTGTTTCCCAAATCAGTGTTAGTTGATTTATTTCTTCTTGCGCAAACGCATTGTTATGACGATCAAATAATATTTTAAGTGACCTCAAAGTGACTTTGATAGATCTGTACTTTTTATGATTTACAAATTAACTATGTTCAATACGTTTGGGAAAGGTAATATATATTTTAAGTCAAGGTTTTATTATTTACTATTAATATTAAGTAATAAAATAATTTTCCGATTAAAAAATACTATACCGCTTGGGAGCTCAGCCGTCGGTCCCGACTGTTGTCAGTCGTTAAGCCTATCGGCATTGGAGCAGCGTGGCAGAGTACGCTCTAATCCTCGTCGATTCAGGGAGACCCGTATACCTGCAGGGTGGGTTAAAATGATAAAGATTTTGCCAGATATGCCAGATAGAGGGAACCTACCTAAGTAATATAAATAAATAAATATTAAAATTATAATACGTGATGTTACATATATACCTTGACCGACATGTTTCGGTGTCTGATTTCAAAGGCAAAATTAAAATATCACAAAAAAATAAGAAACGACCTCACGTAATAAGTTATTTTGAAGGTATGTTCAAAATTTGATAACAATTGTGATTTTTTTATAGAAAACTTTGATAAAATGTCCTCGATATGAGGTTAAAATATTGCAGTCTTTTGGAAGAGGTGTGACTGTCAATTCGGATGTTTTCTGTTTTTGTATCTCACTGAAAACCACGTAACTTTTGCGTGCTTCTCACTTTCCCGTGGGAATTTCGGAAAACAAAAAAAAAACTTTTTTTTATACCACAAAGCCGGCAAACAAGCATACGGCTAGCCTGATGGTAAGCATCACCGTAGCCTATAGACGCTTGCAATACTCACGCGTTGCCAACCCTCCCAACCACCTCTAGTGGAGCTCTGGAGACCTTACTCACCGTAGGAACACAACATGGCCGAGACCAATGCTATTTGGCTACGATCTTCTGTAAGGTGGAGGTTCCCCTCACGGGCTGCTCCGAAACTGTTGGAAGGAAAAAAAAGTGATTCGAAAGTGCTTGTAACAAGACCTATCTATTTGAATAAGAAAGTTTTCACTTTGACTTTGAATTTAGAACTAAAAGTGCATAGAATAGAATCTAAGCAGAAAATCTACATTACAAACTCAAATATTTTTAATATTTAGAACTTAATATTCTGAAAAGTAACAACATTAATTACTCTTTGAATATTCAAAGTAAATCAGGCATAACCTCAACTACACTAGTCACTGTTTGCTCAACGTACAAACAGATCGATAACATTTTATGTTTGTACACCAATTTGGAAATGTCAAATATGGCTTGTATTATTATTGTTCCGTTCTCAGTGTTGCCAACTTATTAACATACAGTGTTACGTGTTTGGATATATCATATACGTATGTTTATGTGTCATGATACTTTTAACTAGGGTCATCTTCGTAACGTAGATTTTCTGCTTTAGATTATGCCGTGAACTTATTATGCACTTTTAAAAGTTCTAAATTCGCAGTCTGCTCGTTTTCAGCAACACCTCCTAGCGGTAGGAATAAACTTAAACCCTGTTTCTTTTAACTTGACCAATGTAGTAAACAATCTTAGCGTGTCTTTTTATTCAAATATCCATGTGTAAAATCGATAAATCGCCAGAATAATAAGAGTGTTGTGTTAAATGCCATTTCTAACTATATTATGATTATTTGGGTGTGAATGATAATTTTAATTGCCTATTTTCGTTAAAAAGACATGCTAAGATTGTTTACTACATTGGTCAAGTTAGAAGAAACAGGGTTTATGTTATCAAATGTCATACTAAGTCCAGTTAGGTTATTTCTTAGGCCAAGGAAGGCGTTTGTTAAAAAGGGACATAGTCATCATTTTCGTTCGTAATCTTATACGTTTTGTTTTTAATTCTTTATTATTATTTTCTTTATGATTTAAAATTGCAGTTTTTTTAATTTCTGTGTTATTATTGGTATTGTAACTTTTATTAGTACCACTTTATAAGAGCAAGTGCCAAGTTCCTAAAATCTGCCGTCTGAAATCCCGTCCGTGGTAGGAAAAAAATGTGACGATTCGAAAGAGATTGTAATAAGCCTATTTGAATAAAAATATTTGACTTTTGACTCATTTCGACTGAAAACTTACTTAACTTATAATTTTCGCTTGAGGTCTCTATTTGCGTAAACACTCAGACATTTTCTGACCCTAGTTTTAACTTTAACATTTTGAAATAGAGTTGTTACTATGATTGTATATTTGATATCGAGTTTATAGACCTCAACCGATTTATATTAAATTTTGTATCTTTTGAAAGGTTACGTTGCTCGAGTCCACACGAATATCGCCGTTTATTCGAATACAAAATGGGTTGTCAGTTAAAATTCACATCATGTGCGTATATGAATAGTCGATTATAGCGAAAAGGGGTCAAAATAGACGTATCTTTAGAAAGGTCGTGGTGTGTGCCGCACAAAATCGTGACTGCCTTGCTGGGGACTAGAGGTGTGACGTTTATCGATAGTAAAATATATCGACTATAATATATATATAAATGTAAGTGTCAAATAATATTTGTTTATCATTATTAAATTAATAAAAAAACACTATGTTTATTTTCATCATGTTACTTTTATTAACTATCTACATATATTTTACAAATTAAATTAAAATTCATTAATATTAGGTTAAAACTTGAGCCATAAATAAACATTATTAAAATTGATTAATTAAAAATTCATACACAACATACAATTTTAAAAGTTATGACTGCTCCATCTTGCATACCGGGACTTGCATGTTACAGCAATGCAGAACACAGGGCTATCTAACCTGTCAGCCATCATTGCCATATTTATCATTGTAGCGTATTGAATATATTCAGAAACGTAATTAATTTAACATTGAATGCATATATCGATGCCAAGACATAATTATGAATAAACCAATTAAAAAAACAATTAAGAGCAAAGAATACAAATTACTTAACACTTGTGTTGTAATTAATATGAGATAAGAGGCTAGAAGCAATAAAAATCTGTTTTAATATTACAAATGTCTAATAAGTTCTTGGAATTGATACTGTTGTTTTTGTTGGTCGTTTTTTTATCCTTTTATTGCTATCATACACAGTTTCTTTGCACTATCAGCCAGTTTCTGAAACCCATTCTAATTTTAATTTCACATTAAGTCTTATCTCGGCCTTTTTCTTCTTTATTTTGACTTTGACAGCCACAATATCTGCCAATCTTTAAAAATAGTTGATCAAGTCACCGTATGGTCAATTTGAAATAACAGTTTCACAATAAAAATATGATTTCTAGATCATGATCCGTGTAAATGGTTGAGTAAGGTTTATCTATGTTACAAAATATCGATATATATATAATTTTCAAAAAATATATAGCTTTCCCATCACTATACCACGACAATCGTTGACTGATATGCTATTTATATTCACTTCCTCGCTCAGCCTTTTCTCTAACCCTTATTTAGCATACCGTCAACATTGTCTAGTATATAATATAAATCTAATGCTATCCTACTTCAAGATATTCTATAAACCCAAAGAAGCTTTTTCGGTAGCAAAGCTCAAAGTCAAAGTTTTAAATATGTATATATTATGTATTTAAATTCAAAATTAAGTTTCTCCGTTTTAGTGTTTAAACAAAATTGATGTTTTATAAGTAGATGTATTTATTTTTTAATAATTAGACTTTTGAGTTGCTCTATTATTTTATTAGAGAAACATCAATTTAAGTTATAAACTAATTTTCACATATTATCAAAAAAAACAAAAATAGACAATCACTTTTTAAAATCAAAACGTCATACGTCATCTTCTTCTTAAAACATAAACTATAAAGTAAAACCTCAAAGAAGTATTTCTTTACATGTATTCAACCATATTACAAGCGCTTTCGAAATTTTTCAGAGTTCAGACGACAGATTTGTACTGATATTGAATTTTTTTAAGTAAACATTTAAACATAAAATTTTGTTCGTAAAATTACTAGCATTATTTGGATACATACAAATAGTTAAAAATCCGATTCGAAAAACATTTACGAAAATGGAATTACCTAGAACCTTTTTTTAAATTATAAATTCATGTAGAATTATTAAATTACATAAAATTCGAATTTTGTATTATCCAAAAAATATATTTATTGTATTTTGTTCTTATCACTACATAGTATAAAACAAAGTCGCTTTCTCTGTCCCTATGTCCCTTTGTATGCTTAAATCTTTAAAATTACGCAACGGATTTTGATGTGGTTTTTTTAAATAGATAGAGTGATTCAAGAGGAAGGTTTTTATGTATAATACATTCTAAAATTCCCACGGGAGAGCGGGATACACGCAAACGAAGTTGCGCGGGTTTCGCTAGTTAAAAATAAAATAGCAATCAATATAATATGCTTCCTTATATTATTATTATGCGCTTTTCAAGACACTTTACTAGGAATATTAAAGTTCCTTAGTAATTGAGTCATTTGCTAAATTATATAAAATGACATATTAAGGTCAATTTAATATGAGAAATTGAATATACCTATATACTTAGCCTATAAGAAATGGATTACAGTTTTACTAAAATTCATTAATATTTTATTTATCATCAAATTCAAACCATCTAAGTATATAATAATCATCCCACAGGGATACGGGTCTCCCTTCAATCAAAGGATATAAGAGTACTCTGCCACGCTTCTCCAATGCAGATCAGCGGTGTGAGGTGTTTTCAAGTCGCCTTAAAGACCACCGGGTGTCTTAACGACTGTCATCCAGTAACAACAGCCGTCAAAACTTAAAAGTCTTTGATAGAGACTTTCCGTGCTCTCCTAAACATATAGGACTTCGTGTTTAACAAAACCCATCTCAATCCTGACTGCGAACTTCGTTGCTTAACTTTCGATACATCTAAAATTAGTATTATTTAATTGATTTTGCATCACCACACCTTTAGTGAGAGAGTAAATATTTACCGTATATCAGTTTCGAACCTACAGTCACGACCAAAAACAAACACTCGTGTTTACGCACAGTCATGCGTGGGCAATTGTTTACTACGCCAGTGGAATCCTTAAAAAAGTTATTTCGAGACATTTCCGGTTATTTTTTTAATACGGAAATCGTTCTATAATAGCAAACATTTAAAAGTCAATAAATTTAAACCAGGCAATAAGTTTAGTTGACTTAAATCCTTGACTATGCAATTAATGTTAAATCAATGATTACTATTGACAGCGAAACATAATGCATAATTATTACATATTTATATTTATTATTAGTTTTAATAGACTCTGTGTATAAAATAATTTAAAAAAGTCTTCAACAGTACGAATCCGGTAATTCCCGAGAACAGTGTCGGATCCGGTAATCCACACATTAAAAAACATATTTATTTAAATAAGTAAAAAAATTTCTTTGACGAATCACACAACGCCGTCTAGTCCTAGGCAAAGCTAATGTTGCAAACATGTTGCAGGGTAAGCCTAGGTTACTTTGGGACCAGATGGCGCTGTGTGAATTGGGTATAAACCTAACTATAATATAATATTATAAATGGGAAAGTGAGTTTGTTTGATATTCCTTCACGGCTTGACTAATCAGCCGATCATTATGAAAATTTGTATACATATTGTCATGGGTGCAGAGCCCAACATAGGCTTTTTAGGTGAAAGTATGTCAATGGGAAAAAAAAAATTCTACTATAGATGGCTCTGTAATTGCGATGTCGACCAACAGATGGCGCCACAAGTCGCGCTAAAGGTTGTATTGTTGTCAAACGAGATCTATGTCATGAAATTAACCGCGAGCGAAGCCGCGAGTAAAAGCTAGTTTATTTATATTAATAGAAATAAAATAACAAAATTAAATGATGTTATCTAAACCATAAAACGCTTACTTGTTTCAATTACATATAACAAATATAACTCGGTACAGGAAGAGAACCAGTTGCCCTTGCTTCGTATGTAAACGCGCCCGTAATAGTAATGCGAGATAGACGGCTGTATTAGTAATTTATAGATTAATCTTTTAGTTAAATTTTAAAGTGAGATCTGTACAAATTTTTAGGCAAAACTCAGTAAGTTTAATTTCGAAACTCGACTTGGGACTCGTTTTTTTAATTATTCATTATTTTAAGATAATATATTCTAAATGTCCAGCAGTGGACTTCTTGTGGCTGAGATGATGATGATGATTCTTAAACGTCTCATCCTAGTTCTTTTAAAAAGTCCTAGAGAAAATGAAGTGCATCAGGCATCGTCCCATACCTAGGCATTTACCCTACTTATAAATAATTATGTAAATTTTATAGTGAATTCATTTTTAATATTCAAAACATGAGTTACAAGTATAGAGCATTTTAGTATGGATAAAAATACATCCACACGACAAAAGCCGCGGACACAACTAGATAATTTCACAAATTAATCTAATATTTATTCAAACAGCGGAAAATATACGATCTTGTTAAACCAGTTTTATAATGTTTCCTCGCAGGAAGTTTATACTAAATTAATCATCTTTAAAAAAAACCTTATCGTAACTGACCTCCATATTGCGAAAATTCCGGAATTAAAATGTGTATGTGTTTACGGTTGCAACGCGGAAACTTTTGTAACCTTGGCTCAAATCAATATGTGTATCTCTGTCTATCATTAGATTGTTCTAACTTGACAGCTGACAGTATTCTGTCAATGCTCTGGGGGGTAATATGAAAGCAGAATTAATAAGTTATGTAGTACGACTTGGCTTAAAGACTGTCATTCATCGACAAAGTCAAATATTTTTATTCAAATTCAAATTCTATATATTTTTATTCAAATAGGCCTAATATAAGCTCTTTGGAATCGTCACAATTTTTTCCTACCACCAGTTCAGACGGATGATTTGTGCTAAGAAGAAACTGGGAAAGAAATAGGCCTAATCTCTTTCGAATTGTCACAATTTTAAACGCTGGGACTTAATGTGCCATAGTACGGAGAAGCTCAAGATAACGAATCCCATCCAAACACTGGATAGGGTCGACGTTACTTAGCTTACGTGTTAGTTTTAGAGTTTGACACACAGCGACGCATTCGAGCTCTTTACGCATCTGCCATATTTTTTCACTTTAAAATAACATTTTATCAAACTAATACGTTTGTTTTTTAATTCAACTTTTAATAAGGATTATGACCATAACAGACCTATCCTAAATCTAAAATAAAGGTTCACTTCAATAGATGCAGCCATTCACAGACTCATATCAACTTAATAATGCGTAAAATGTCGAAAAATTCCAATCTTTACCTTATGGTCCGATGAAATTGTTTCTATAATAAGAAGCTGTAATAAAAAAAAGTTTCATTTCGACTATTGTAAGTCATTATCGGGAAACAATGGCGTCTCATCTGTTAAGTACTTGATTATTAGAGTCCCAGGGATTTCGGACCCGTGCTTTTGTTCAAGAGTTTTCAATCTATACTCATACTTTTGAGTCAAGTTGATTTTTTGGAGCGTTAATATTTAGAAGGACTGTTTTAATGAGATGGCTACCGAGTACCTTTACATATTTTTTATTGTTGTATTTTCTATAAATATTTATTTGGGTATCATTTTGCTATTACTTAGCGTGTTCATTAAGAGTGCGATACACGGCGACGACATCGAGCTACGCAAGTTATAGTTTACTATTATCCTATAGATAAGACCATGATGTCACTTTACATGCTCGATTTTTTGGAACAGTACATGAAATACGTATACATAAATCAAATGATAATGGCCCGTAATAAATTACAATTTCAACACCAAGTATAGTTACAAAGGTGACTTTGAAGCCTAGACGTCACTTAGCAACAATCAAAATTAGTCATAGGTTAGAAAAAAAACAGTACAAAATCACGTGGTCAATCTCCAATTCTAGATTGTAACCGAAAACAAATTGGTCTAAGAAAAAAATGTTAATAATAACACCAGTAACCTGGATATATATCGCGGCGCTGCAAAAAACTAGCTACCTCTATTCGGTTCACCTTGAGACGGTAGGCGTGCCGAACTTGATTTAGTCGCCATCTGACAAACCCTTTTTTTGTCCTGAATATAAATAAGAGGAACAAAAAATATAAAGTCGAGGTTTTTTCCCCTCCACAGGGACCGCCCGAGCAAAGTTTAGCGAAAGTAAGATTTGAATAATAAAGGAGAATATTCGCTTATGTTCTTACTCGGCGGTGTTGTTTTTATGTTTCTACGTAAAGCGCCTTCGAAGATAGTGGGCCGTAAAGTTTCCCTGTGGCTAAACCACGAAAATATGCTTTCCATTTCGACGAATACAGAATCTCTTATCTAATTCTTGTACGGCTTTCGTTCGTGTCGGGGTAAACAAACAGAGCCGCTATAGATACGTTATTGTCCTCGCGATCGTTTCCTTCATGATTTTATTATTACTTCCCCTGTCCTTTGAGCGTCCTCTTTAGTGTTTACAACGGTCGATCGATGCGGAAGTGTTCTGCGCTAAAGACCACTCGAACTGTTTATGGCTTTAGTTGATCCGCCAGCTGAAATAGAATTATAACTAGGTTAAGCGTTACACAAACCAAATGAGCCACTCAAATCGACTGCATTACATATTCAACCTACGCTATATAAAATTTTCCGTTATGGAACGATTAGAATAATTATAATTCGACTTGTTTGTAGTAATAATAATTCCTATGATAACAATGTCATTAATAGTAAGGCCGCAGACTTAATGGTGCAATGTCATGCATACTAATTTAATATAGCTAGCACTTTGCCAGAACCCGCGGCAAATCGGACATGTCTGAAATAATAATCGTGCTCTCCACAATTAAACTGATAACAGTGATTTTCTGTCTCAGTCATAAAACTATTTTATGTTTCTGTATCAAGGACGCCAAAGTTAATAGCTATCTCAACTAACCATATACTTTTCTTTTGTTCGCAGACTAAGAAAAACAATCCAAACCACATAAAAAGGCCGATGAACGCATTCATGGTCTGGTCACAAATCGAACGTAGGAAAATATGCGAGCAAACACCAGATATGCACAATGCTGAAATCTCGAAAAATCTGGGTCGCCGCTGGAAAACATTAAATGATGAGGAACGACAGCCCTTCATCGATGAAGCGGAGAGGTTGCGGCAGCTACATATGCGTGAATACCCAGACTACAAATATAGGCCACGCAAGAAAGCGGCAAAGCCTACGCAGCGTTCAGGTGCCGTCACCAAACAGAAGCGCAAACAGCGCGCAGATTCCAACAACAACAGAGGAGTATCTAGGCGACGGTCGCGACTTTCGCATACCATACCGACTGTCCCTAGCGTACCAGTCGATACATCTTTACCTCAACCATTGCCGGCGTCCCCAGCCGGCTCACCAGACTCTCCTGAATCCGCCTGCGTCTACGAGGACAGCACTCGTCCCGTCCATAGCTCAGATCTCTCCGATCTATATTCCATCACGGACTTACTCACCCTTCCGGAAGACTGCGAAGTAGATCTCGAAGCACTGACGACGGACGCCTTTGAAACAGCGTCGTCATCATCAGGGTCACACTTTGAGTTCTCCTGCACGCCAGACGTCTCCGAAATGTTAAACAACATCGGCGTGAGCGAGTGGGACGACAACACGTTCAACTCCTTCCTCACGAAGTCTTAGAGCGGTGCGAGGGTCGCCACGGCCGCTGCCGGCCGGTTCCATTGATCTCATGCGGTCGGCCAACGGGCCGCCACACGGAGGCCGACGACGCGGCGATCGCTCGCCGCCCCGCCTAGAGAGTGCCTACATCCAAAATGACGTGTCGATTTTTGGATTCAATGTACAAAGTTATTTAATAAGGATCGAGAGCGAAAACGTTTATTTTAATGTCAACCGACCTGGTAAATCGGTCGCATTTCTTCTTCAGTTGTATTGATTTACAATCATTAGTTGTTTCGTAGACGAATGTTCCGTTGAAATAGTCGACGCTTCAACGTCATTATACTCGGAAATGCATCGGGTTAAACATAGGCTGTGAGTTGGTTCTTTTATATTGCTTTCGTTTAAATTTACTTTTGACACATAATGGGGTGATTTCCAAACGGCACGTCTCAGACGCATCTCAGTAAATAATCCGTCTACACTCCGTCGCCTGGTTAGTAAGCCACGGATCAGTTAGAGCCTTAGATAGAGGTAGGTCGCCTTTGCTCGGGTCGTGAAATATTTAAGCAGGGTGGCCGCGGGCCAGTACCCGGAGCGAGGCGCGCCTCGTCGCAGGCTGAGTCGCTCGCTGCACCGCACGCTCGCACCGCGTTGTCGCGTCCGTCTTCAATGTGTACATTACTCGACTTGGCTTCTAGTAATAGTAAGTTTGCAATTACTGTGTCCACTTTGTTTACTTTTTTAACATTTTGTACTTTAAGAGTCATCACTTACATATTATTTTCAAACGTTCTTAGAGCAATGTATCATTGGTAATAGCAAAATAAGACTAGGTTATAGTCATGTTTCTCTTGCGTTCTATTAACTGTACGTAAGTCCACTTATACTTTGATGCACATCTAGATAATAGTTCGATGATTTAATTTTACTGTTGGAAGCTAATCGGTATGTCATTTGAAGATTTTCAGAGTGCGGAATTTTCGGGTAGGTTTGTCTTGATGGAATGGAGCTTCTACCACGTTTGTACTTTGTGAATTGAGGTCGCGCGTATGATTTGCCTGTCTTTCGTCCTAAGCGTGACTCGCCCCTTTAATTGCGTGTAACGTGGTAGGGGCTCGCTGTAACGATTCAGTGTTTCGCGTTGATATAATGTATGTTAGTATAGCTAAGGTTATCTGTTCAATGGTAAGGTATGAATATAACTGTGTAGTTACGACGGCACTTGGATCGATGTAAAGGGACACTTAACTTTCTCTTTATTTTAATATCTTCACGCTAACATTTTCAATTCAAATGGTCTACAGAAAGATACATATCAATAATGGGAAAGTACTGCGGAACGGTGGGAAAATAATGTGGATCGGCAAACAAAGTTTGGTTACACTCAATTTTTTTGCTATTTCAGACTCTGTGATTTACTTTATGGATTTCTAAATTATAAGATTATAGAGACTGATAACGCAAAGTAGATTAGTTTTAGCAGCGCTAGCTTCTGTATCTTCTTAATTTTTAAAACAGGTCATAATGATCGTATTGTGAAAAATCAAGTCGTAACTATTTTTTATACTTTGTGTTACTGTGGAACGCGAACTTTGGGAATGATAAAACTTTTGACAGTAACTGATCTCTCATTTTATACTCTACAATAGGTTTTTAAGCTATGACGCTATACCAAAAATATATTTCGTCCACAGTAACACACGGGTGGAACAACTTGTAATTGCTAACCTGTCAATTCATGAAAATGATGTCACTTAATTAGGGGGTGTGAATACCTCAGTCATTTTTAAGATAGTTAAAAAAAAAACCTTCTAATATACTGTTTCAGATTGTGAAAACAATATTTGTAGATATTCTGTGTCCCTATATTTAAAATAAAAATTAAGGGATCCGTTGTGCTCTATTTATAAGGGAAAAAATGCTTTACTTATTATATTATATTCTTATAAATATATATGTAAAAAAGTTCACGTATTACCTAGTAAGTGTCTATGAAATAAATTGAAAATGCATAAATTACATGTTATTCTATACTTATCGTATTATGAACTTGTAAGTAACGTCTTGTGTGTCGTAGAGCTATATATTGATAATGAAGATAATGAAAAAATTGTGCCTAAACTGCAACTGTTCGATGTATATTTTTAGTGATGCTCAATACTTTTAAGCAAGTAGTCGTTATTAGATGCTGTCAACATAAAAAAAAGTAAATTTTTAAGGTCTCCTTAGACGAAATTCATGGCATTTTTCGTTTTACTTTCATCTGCTTACCGTCAACGAATGTTAAAGCATTCTTGTGTCGAAGCGACGAAAACAATTTCATTAGATTCGTCGTATACCTTCGCTATGTAATATATCCCTTCATATTTTTAAACTTTGACAATAAAACGCCATTTTTTTGCTTCAATATAAGTTGAAGACGGTCTTATAAAACTTTGTATCGCGTGTTATTCAAATATATTTTGGTGCAGATTGTATTTTCTCTTATATTTTTCGCTTACATTCGTCGTTTTTCAAGTTACGATACTATTAAGTACTTCGATTCAACGATTTAAAGCAATATCTTTACAGTACCGACGCTCAAATTAGTCTAAATAACACTTCTACTAATAAAAGTTAATAGTATCGCCGTAACCTCTATCTGTAAGCCGATTAAGAACAAAATGAGGTATTTCATTAAGTGTAATAGGTAGTTTTGGTCGTAAGTAACGTTTTGGATGCTCGAAATATATAATTTACGTTTGATGAGAATTATGTTCTGCATTTTGTAAGTTTGTGTAGATATTGTTGATGTTACATTTGTAGCGGGGAGTGCTGATAACCCCAGGTGTATTTGTAAATGCAACATCGAATTTATAATGTTGTAATCTAGCGCTTCTTGTTGATGTTCTACAATATTTGGAATTATCAGGGTTGAATGTTTTCATTTAAAATTTAGGTGTAAATTTCCAATTGAATGTTCGGGAATGCCTTCCTCTAAAATGTCCCTCTGACTCGTCTGATCGTTTGCGTGAACACAGGCTTCTCTTACTTTGTAGCCTTTCGAAATTCCTTTCGTGAAATCCATGGAAATATAAAAAGAATCTATGGTCGTATGTACATAAGTATTAAAGTGTTAATAATAATAATGAAGTCAAAATAAAGCGTCACTGTGAGAAAAAATTAGAGGGTATTTACGCGTCTCAAAATATCATAGAAGACGTAGTTAGTTGTTGTAGGTTATATAACTAATACTTATATATATAAATATTGTTGTATACAGTATTCTATTGAGACCGCATGGAACTATGCTTGTGTCGCTTCTCATTCGAGTAGAGAACGTTTTCAAAACAACGCAATAGGTAGATACTTCATACGAACAAGCTTACTCTAGAATATTAGTGCATCATAGATCACGTTTTATTTCCATCCTTGTTAATCTCCTTTATTAAAAGCGAGACAAATAGTGTACCAATGATGACTAATAATATAGAGTAAGCATTTATACATGTAATATAAAAGTTATACATTTGTAAAATTAGAATTAAAATACGATTCAATTGAATATGTTAGTGATTTATTCACAGAACTGAAAAGTTGAAATATTCTCGTTATATTGTTTAAAAAAAATCGTAATTATATATAATCTGTGTATTATACTGTACCTATTCGCTATTGTTGATTTAATTGATAAGCGTTTCTATTCATTGCAAATTCTTCCTACTCTGTGAGACACAACGAAGTACTTTTCTTTTTAGAGCACTTTAAATAATAATTATATTAACTGATATCTAATTGGTGTCTATAAAATGATAAATTTAACAAATAATTACCCGTGTATTGCATGTGAGCATCAAACAGTAGTGGATATAATTAATCTGATTTGTTATGAAGTAGTTACATTATAATAATTGGTATAATAATAATGAAAACCAAACGAAAACATCGCACAATCTGAATCAAGTCTAAGATAGAGTTAAATAGATATTAATAATAATTAAGACAGATAAAAATTAAGTATAATAATAAAAATATTCCATGTGTTTTAGTTTCGTCCCGATTCTTACTGCGATGCGATTATTTGTGCGATAAACCAAAAAAAAACATATTTTACAGCCTATTTTATTCGGTCATGCAACATTAGACAAAACAGCTGCTACTCAAATATAAAAAAAAAGAAGTTAAACGTTTTATTCTAATTCTGGCAAATGTTTAGAAGTGATTTTTCGAATTTCGAATTATTCAAATTTAAAAAGAAATAAATACTTAATAATAAGCATAAAATAAATTATCGCATAAGCATAAATTTATACTTATTTTTACCTTTTCGGTAATTATGTTTTATGCTCATTTTTAAGTTAATAATATAACAGCATAAATCGCCAATAACAAATGTTTTGTCTACAGTTGGTATTGACTCAGATCATGTTTACTGATTACTTGCATGTTGAAGGATCAACATTTATAAACATTAACATAATTCAATAACATAGACCAGTTGCTCCTACAATATGCAAAATAGTAGGGCTGTGTAACTGAGTAGGCAAACAATTAGCAGCTTACTGTCTGCTCACTGTAGCGTAGACTTGTAATGACCGCTCACTGGATGAGCTGGCGTAATTGGCAGATGATTAGCAGCTCATTGTTTGCCTAATAAAGACACAGCGTTATCAACCGTGAATTGTTAAAGTTTGAAATGTTTTTTTACTGTAAATAAATTCGTTGACCAAATTTTTTAGGAACAAAATAATATTGAAGAAAAAAAAGGTCCATTAAAATATTATTGTGTAATGTTAAGGTACTGGCCGCATAGCCGTTGGATTTGTGTGCGCTTATTCGTATTATAAATACTTTACATCAAACAATATGCCAAACTATTATCGTTATGAAGCTAGAATCGTCTTGACCGATCTCTCGACTGATCATCAGTCTCTGCTTCATCATTATTTCCTTGTCCATTTGAAATTTGTAAATATCTTGTTAAATAAACGTCTTGAGGCCACTATTTAGTATTTTTCGGATATATTGTGTCACATAATGTTGTGTTCCGTACCAATCTAGTCTTTTGAAACTTTCCGTCGCTGCGTTATCTTTTGAGCACCAAAAGGTAAAATGTTTTCAAATTCCTCGTGGCCTTTCGATCACTGATACCTGATTTTTATTAGTTTCTTTTTATTCAATTTATACCAAATAAATTATGAAGGATTTAGACGCTGTTACCGATGGATCTCTATATTAAGAACTATGCAGTTATCTTTGGCTTACCAAAAAAAGAAGTGTCTTTGCGTTCGGTTCTAAAGAATTGTATATACAGATTTTGATTTAACGAGCCCAGCATTGGAGATTGTTACCCTAATGAGGGATTATTTTACTAAAAATTTTTGTCCCACAATACCTTAAGAAGTTTTTATTTGTATAAGTTTTGACGAGAGCTAATGTTGCTGTTTTACATTATTTTCATCTCGTCCGTTGTATAAATTATTGACATTGTATTTCTTAAGATACCTTAACTGCAAATAATGTATGTACGTAGTCTTTTCCTGCTAAGAAGGAATAATATTGTAGTTATTGAAGTAAACATTGTAAATTTTGTATGGTAATTTGTTTTAGTGATAATGAATATATATTATTATTATGATAAAAATAAATCATCCAGTTTTTAAAAAAACAAACCGATTTTTATTGAATGACCTTATGATGTTTGCAGATCGAGAGGCAAGCTAAGTTTTGTTTACCTTGCACAGCTCAGATGATAATCATCATATCATATCTAAAGACAAATTTCAATGGGCAATAATATTAGTTTAGGTGAAGAATCTTAACTTATTTCTTGGTCTGCAATAACAATTTTACAATTACACATTAAAACACAACAAAGATCAAAGTTTCATAATACATATAAACGAAGTACCAGTACAAGTTTTATTCGAAAAACTGTCAGCACCTCGAAAAAGCACCAGCTGATTGGTACGACATGGAGGCTGATTTTCACTATACTATTGATGATATTTTGACGGTAGTCATTCCTAATCATATAAAAAATTTAAAAACGGAAAACAACATCATTTACACTGATTATAACACACACGAAGGTCTCAAAGCAATAATAATATGACACAATGGTAATATTTAAAAGTGGTAGATAATTATTATTACATCGAAATGTGAAAAGTACCTCACGACACGACACGACAATAACGACTAACGATAGTGGGGTAAATGATTCATAATAACTACGAAAGTTAACATTAGCCGCCCTATACTCGTTACAAAAACAGCTGCAATCTCATGTCAATGTCAAACGCTGTCTCACTCATAGCAATTGTATTGAGCGACAGAGCGAGATAGTGCTAGAGTTTAAGATGAAATTGAAACTGCTTTTGTTACGAGAATAATGAGGCAGATGTGCTGAAAACCTACCAGCAGTTGATTCCAGTTGTGAAAACCAAAAGAAAGAAATAGCAGAACAAGACTATAACAATGTTTTGAATGAGAAAGAAACTATTTACGTCCTATATATTAGTAAAAATATAAAAAATAATAACGAAAAGTTTATTTCTTCTCACAAATATGAGTTTAAACTGAATAAGCTTACAAAGTAAGATTGAGAGACTAGTGCCTAGTTCATGACGAGTTCGATTCTCGGTTTAAAATAAAAAAAATGTTATAATAATAATTTTACATGAAAGCAACTCAATCTGTAAATATAAAATTCAAAGTCCTTACTGACTTAACTATATATCTACGCACAGCCCCCCAGTTTAGTTTCAATAAAATGCACTTGGTTCCAATCGAGCAAGTCAAAAAACGCCTGCCGTGATTGACACCATGGTGTCAATCAACGACGTCCCAATTATATGTTACTCGACTGACACCATGGTGTCAATCAGTCAATTCAAAAAGAGTCCTTCCGCGACTGACACCATGGTTCCAATCCCTCGTGGTGTCAGTCGCTGAATTACCCCCCAAACCACTGGGTCTAGAGATTCCAAATTTGGAATGTCAGTTCCTGACGACGTCTAAAGGTGTACTAAGAAAGAATTTTCAAAATTCCCACGGGAAAGCGAGATTTACGCAAAGGTTGAGATTATTTTTTATAAATAAATATTGTACCATAATGAACAAAATAATACTATAGTACTACTACTAAATAAGTACGTAATCATTCTTAAATTAACCACACAACGCCATCTAGTCAAGAACTCAGCAAAGCTTGCACTATTAGATAAGTACTTAATAATAATAATAGAAATATTACAAATAGATAACATCTACACAGTCAAACATTACATTAATACAATATACTTTTTAAATATATATAACAAAAGAAAGAAAACATATGATAATTATTTTATTGGTAAAATACATAACTAAATAACATGAAATTAAATATTAATTAAAACTAAACTAACAATAAAAATTAAGAACTAAACTAACAATAAAAACTAAAACCAAGCATTAAAAAGACAGTCCCTGTGGCAGGGTGCCCAAAATGCTAGCAGCGTTACCTCGCTGAACGGCGAAATAGATATCCGTTGAGCGTAGTAACTGCCAGCCTTTGGGTTACCAGTGGTTTGTCGCAGCCTCCTTTTTGCGATGTCCTTAAAAAAGGACAAAGCACTGGAACCCCACGGGCCTAATGTTTCTGAAAAGAAAGTACATATTAGCAAGAAAAGTACAACAGGCGGTCTTATGGCTAAAGCAATATATTCCAGACAACCTTAGCGGTGGAGAGAATAGCAACAACAGATCAGGTAATTTAGTAGGTGTATACTGTGTGGAAGAACTAAATATAATGCTCGAAGCAATAATAAATTTGTTTTACAATAAAATAGAAAAACAAAGTTCCATAGGAACGGGAACAACTGAATTTCACGGATATTAACCAAGGATATAACATTAATATAATAGAACAAACAGTCTTCCTCAAAAAATGTGACTGAACACAAAACATTGGACTCAAATTTATTACTTTAATTCTGCTCACCCCCTCGAATTAGATAGCTCATTACTCATTTTTGATGATACCATCAAGTCTGCAATATCTTCTCATATTGTGATGTTGGAATTTCTCGTTAAATTAGGCTTTTTTATTACTTATGAAATTCAAATTTTGTCATACACACTTTTCAACGGCGTTATGTATACACTGTCTTTTTAAATATGCACACGTTTCACATTTTGTCATGTTTTAAATTTTTTATAATGACCCTAAAAAGTCCATATGCATATTTAACTTCTATTATCCACAATGAGGTCGGTAGAATCTAAGCTTCAAGGAGCTCAGCAGTCTAATAGGGTTAAGAAAATAATTTATGTCTAGTTCTTGGTTGTGAAGATCCACAGGCCTCCACCCCTTGTAAATTCATCGTATCAACCCATAATAATTCCACTGCACGTTGCTTGACTTGCGTGTTCGTTTTATAGTGCGACACACAACGACTCCATCGAGCTCCTCAATAGTAAAATCACTTGGTGGGATTGGAAGGGTTGGCAACGCGTGAGTGATACCTCCGGTATTGCAAGCGTCTATAGGCTACGGTGATTTTTGTTTCTATGATGCTTGTTTGCCAACTTTGTGGTATAATTTTTTTTACCAAAAAAACTTAAGAAGAAAGCAGAAGCATTTTCATAGGGAGCAGTGTTTGTTATTCTCAACTTAAAAATCTATATCTCTTCTCTATGAGCATAAGTAAAGATCATCTGGCTATGTCATTTGAAATCAGTTATAATTATAATGATGACCTACTTGGTGATCCAAAATGACGTGTTTGAATCAATCATCAACAATTAGACATAGTCTTATCATTACTAATTCGTTTTATTAACTTAATTGCTGGTTAGATAGGTATAATATGCTTTATTTGCAATAAACATTAAAAGTAAGTATTAAATTAAAATAGACGGAAAACTTCATATCAACACATAATCATCCCACTGCAGGGATATTGATTTCTATTTAATTCACGGGGATTAGAGCATACTCTGCCACGCTGCTCCAATACGGATTGGCAGAGGCCAGTGTTTTTAAGCTACCTGAAGCCTACCAGCTTGGCTTAACGACTGTCATCCATTAAAAAAAAAACTGGGAGTGCCCTTTGTGTATGGAACAAAAAAGACGGAAATCTTACAGGCTTGTATATAATATTATTACGCAACTAGGCGACCTTATTACCTGTACGGAGTGGACAGAGCTAACAAAACACAATTACTAGAAGGTTATAGTGAAATAACAAAATAAATGGTTTCATAGAAAACTTGGCTTTGGAATAGGAAATAATGGTATGAATTACAAATTACAGATGTCATAAGGGTTGATTTAAAATGTTCCCGATTAGTTTCAGTTAGCTTTACTGTAAGATTCACTGAAAATAATTAAGTATTGTCAATTTATTTAACACTAGCAGATATCCGCGTTTTTATCCATGAAATATCTCTGTGTAGGGGCGTCCGCGTCTCGTCTCGACCCGGACCAGTTTATACCTATTAAAAAATGATAGTGGTAAGCTCGTCCCACATTCGTTTATTTGATGTGAGCAGAATTGAATAAGGGCCGAGTAGTTCTGCAGAGAATTGTTTTGGGATGTGATAGGAAAGGTTTTGGGATGTACCAGGACTGGTTTTGAGAGAAAAAAAAGTATATGTTATAATAGTGTAATAGGTAACAGGTTGTTAATTGCTTGTGCATCAAATTCCAATTAAATCTATTAAGCCGTTATTGTGTGAAAGAGTAACAAGCATCTACTCCTAACTCAAGATAGTAGAGAACTATTACCAACAGAGGTAGCAGGCTATCATTTAAAACAACATTTTCCAGAAATTGCATACGAAAATGTCCAATAGCTCTAATGTTTATTCATTATGCCCTTACAGGAACTATGTCCCCCGACAGGGGCAGAACAAATTAATTTGTCCCCGACTATTTAACATTCATTCGGAACTGGTGCCTTGTAACTGTAGTCAGCTGAATAAATCAGCAGTTTGTAACTGATCAGTATTAACAGATCTTCGAATTGATGATTTCGACAAGGCTTGTTGCATAACTGTGTTTTTCGAGTTTCAGGAGGAGTTTCAGGTGTTTCTAAAAAAACTCTATTTAGTTGTAACGCAAACTGTGTTTCTGATAAAATATTATACATATCTACATTCTGTTATAATGTTGTAATTGTATTTTTTAGCAAGTTGACAAATTTAGTGCTAAGTTCCTTGCCAGTGTTCTTCTTAGTACAAATCTGCCTTCTGATATGGTGGTAGGAAAAAATTTTGACGATTCGAGTGAGCTTGTAATAGACCTATCTGAATAAAGAAAATTTGAGTTTTATTTATCTAAAAAAAAAAACAATTTCTTATAATTTATTTTTTCAATAACACGAATCGTTTATTTACATTTAACAGCTAAAACTGAACTAATATTAAATTAAGACGAAACTAACTAATATTAACAATTAAACAAACTGGTTTTCTGTGGCAGAATATCCAAAATTGTAACAATATGGCAATAAAAATACGTTAAAACTTTTTTTAATCAGGCTGCTGATAAATTGGAACATTTCTGTTATTTGGGGCTTTCCCCTTAATACATCTAAGTGTATCTCTATCTTTATCATTGAGTTTGTCAAGCATATTCTAGTCTACGTAATGTTATGTAAGATTGTCATCTTACTTGCACGTTCTTGCAGCCGACGCTTCATCCTTACTAATACCGTCATTACACATATAATACTTGTCTTGTGAATAATCTAGAGCCAAATATGTAACTATATAAACTAGTAAATAAGTAACAGATAAAGTTTTCAATAAATATCGGAAGATCATAGTTCTTTTGGGCTATCCATTCACATCTCACACCATGGAAGGCCCCGAAAAATTTAATAATCCCAATTTCTATGTCTCTAAAAATTTTGTTTTCTCGATTTTCTTTTACTACTTTGTTAGAATAGTTACTATGCTATGTGTAAACATGTCAAATTACAACATGTATTAAAAAATAATTAAAAATATCAGTTTAAAAAAAGATCGTAACCGGTTTTTCGCCATTTCTTTTGCCGGTGGTTTTTGATTTGTTTCCGAAATGGTGGTAGTTTTATAGAGCAGCTTATATATTATAATGTAGGTACTTTATATAATTGCAGTTAATTATGTAATTTTAAAGATGTACTTATTATGACGATAATTAAATGCTTGTGCAGGCCTTGTCACTAAATATAATATAAACAAAAAAAATTTATTCACCAAACTTACGACAAGAGTAACATTAATTAACAGTATAAAAACAAATTAAGGTTAAAGTATATTAGAAGAGGTCCCGTCATAAATTGTATACCGACTATTACCCACTTCGCTGTTATATCATACACCACTTCTCATACAAAAAGGTCTTCCTTTAAAGTCATGGATGCTAATAACGAATCCTTAACAACAGAGCATTCCCTTAATAATAAATCATTGATCGAGCCCCACAAAATTGAATTACAGCATTATTTAATATGTGGAAGTAAAACATTTAGCCGCGCTCCTGATAAGGCCGTCGCATTGGCTACAGAATATCAAGTAGCCTTATTAACATTCTGTGATGCTGCCTTGATGTTTTCGTGAAAAATAAGTTTGTTTGTGACATATAGAGGTAAATTTATAAGTACCTATCATTAGTGTTGTAAGTCCACTGTTCCACTGCTGGGCAAAGACCTCCCTTCCCTACTTTGCATGAGTTCTCTAAATTAATGAATATCCCTCCTGGGTTAGCCATCTAAATAGGCCTATGGATGCCGCCGTTGGTATTTGAGATACTCCACCGCCATCATAAGTTGCTACATTGCCCTTGCACCAACTTGCCTACCAACTAAGCCTCTAGTGACTAGTGTACCCAAGTGAGCTCTGAGTTAACACTTTCTATAGTGTCACCTCTTTCAAAAAAGAATGTGCAACAGTTTCACTTCATATAAGCAGGCAGGACGTATAAGCGCACAAAAATCTGCATAACGCACAAAAAACACACTACGCATATCGTCGCGTATATTACGCCCACTGCAGATGGCAGACAAAATGTGCGCCGTCTGCATTAGGGCGCATTAATTCGACGCGAAAATTTTGCGCAGTCTCCGCGCGGCCGCTGAAATTTTCGCATCGTCAAAACGCGCCCTAAAGTCTATAGACTGCGACAGTATGCTTGTTTTCCACGGGCGTGGTATAAAAAAAGGCTTTTTAAATATTATAAGTAAACGTACAACTACAAGACGACAACCCACAATTAGGCACTAGCTTCAAAGAAGCCAATAGCTTTCAATAAGACACTTAATAATAGAGATATTCCATTTCAAGGCATATGGAATAATATACAGAGAATGACGTCTTGATGAAAAGGCAAGTCAAACACATTATTGTAGCCTCTGGTCTATACCATGCGCGAAGTTTAACGAGGCGAAGTTAAACAAAGTTAACAGAGTATAGACGAATTAAGATGAAGTCATTTCAATAGACAGGGCCGAGTGGCTAGCTATGGCTACTTTGTTCCAATGGCGAATTGACGACCTCCGTGGCGTTAATGAAATGAAAATATAAAATAATGGTTACCATGCCAGACTGCCACTCATGAGGTCTCGGGTTCGAATCCCTGTCAGGTCATGATGAAAACGAACTTTTTCTGATTGGCCTGGTTCTTGGATGTTTATCTATTATATGTATTTTTGACCCGCCAACAATATTTCTGCATTACCTGATGATTGACTGGTTGAGAATGCCTTTAGGCATAAAGTCCACCAATTGTACTCTCAAGTTAAGCTACGTCGACCCTAGCCAGTGTTTGGATAGGTTTCGTTATTTCGAAATTCTCCGTGCTTCGGAGGGCACGTTAAGCATGCGGTCACGGCTATTGTCTATGTATGACAGTCGTTCCAAGTCGAAGTTGAAAGTACTGCCAATCCGCATTTGGATCAGCGAGGCATAGTACGCTATAACCTCCGTCTACACATCTATAACCTTTGCCTTGAAAATGAAGAGTTTCCGGACAATTGGAAGATAAGCCGGGTAATCCCGGTTCCAAAGGGAAGCGCAGGTGATAGCGTAGAAGGATATAGACCAGTGGCAGTACTATCAACTCCTGCCAAAGTATTTGAATGTGCCTTGCATAGAATAATAGAATAATATACAGTCACGTACAAGCGCAGTTATCGAACGTGCAACATGGGTTCCGGCCGGGTTGCAGCACTACTAGCAATTTGATGAGTTACATTACCCAGCTGGTTCCTGTAGTAGACAGTGGGGGTCAAGTAGACGTAGCCTATTTCGATTTTCGAAAGGCGTTTGATGTCGTGGATAATGACATACTGTTGAGAAAGCTGGCTGGTGTAGGTTGTACCCCACCTGTTGCAATTTTTCGCAAGTTATATGAGAAACAGGCGTCAATATGTTGAATATGCAGGATATGAATCGGATCCATACTTTGTTAGATCAGGAGTAAGTCAAGGGAGCAATCTCGGTCCTCTCCAGTTCATAATTATGATAAACGATTTACCGAACGTTATCAAATACGCGAGTTGCTTGCTTTTCGCGGATGATTTAAAACTCTTTCTACCGATAAAAGATAGTGCTGACTGTTTACGGCTACAGGATGATATAAATAGAGTAGTTTCTTGGGGCCAAGCTAATAGGTTATATTTCAATAAATCTAAGTGTGTGTCCATCACTTTCACCCGATCACTAAAGCCCATACAGCATAGATATAGGGTTGAAAATATTCATTTGAATAGGATAGCAGAGGTGAAAGATTTAGGAGTAAAATTTACAGCTGATTTAACGTTTCGTGAACATGTAACTAACATTTGTAAAAAGGCATACAAGAACCTTGGATTTGTACTACGTAGGGCACAGGGTTTTACAAATGTTAGGGAGATCGTTACATTGTACAACGCGCTGGTGAGGAGCAGCCTCGAGTGCAATGCAGCAATCTGGTCTCCTCATGAGGCTAAATATAGTCTCATGCTGGAGAGAATCCAGAATAAATTTACAAGGCACTTGTACTGGCGGTACTACGGGGTGTATCCGTTTTATCCCTTGATGTATCCCAACTTGTTCGTGCTGGGTATGGTCGGATATAACGAGCTGAAGGTGCGTAGGAGTCTTTATCTAGTCACCTACATACTTAAAGTACTTAGAGGTAAAGAGAGTAACAGCCAGGTGTTGAGCATAATAGTAACCCTATTATGCTCAACACCTGGCTGTTACTCTCTTTACCTCTCTTTACCTTTACGTGCCTGACAGATACGTGTGGCGCCGTCGCCGACCACGCCTGCTGGCGGTGCCGCGCGGGCGTACCAACTTACTGAGCGAGGCACCGCTGACCCGCGCGCTGTGCACTCTCAATAAAATCGCGGGCAAAATCGATCCGTTTTGTTGTCCTTTGAGTGAATTCACAAAAGTAGCATTGGCAGTGACTTGTTATTGTTAGTTACGCTATTGTATTAGGTAGGTCTACCTGTAAGATAGTTGTAAGTGTGTAAAATAAATAAATAAATAATTGATGGGTGACCCGTTACCCTGCAGTGGGATGATTATGGATTAATAATGATGATGTCTTGTATGTGAACATTCATGTGAACAAATGTGATATACCTATTTTATAAAAATACTTGATTTAAATTAAAGGCCTGAATAAAATTGATTCAAGTTCGCAATTTCTTTTAGCGATTGCCATTATAGCAAGTAGAATATATTATTTACATAAATCAACATTATGTACCCTTTGATATAGATGTTAGTCTGACTAGAGAATGTGCATTAGAAGGTCAATTCTCTTTATACACGAATAGCTCGGCTGTCCTAAACCAAAACCTAGCAAGGGACAATTTTTGTAAAATTGTTTTTTTTTAATGAAAAATCCTAAAATTTTGGCCCGCGTCTAATGCAAAAACAACCGTATTTCTATCTCAATTAGAATCAAAGTTATGGACACGCACGAACCTAGCAAGGACACTTTCTGATCGGAGATAACAACATAAAAACCTAGCAAGTAACATTTCCAAACACAAAAACCTATTAAATACGGTACATGCTAGGTTTTTGAGATTGTAAATGGGTCTTACTATGTTTTTAAATTGGGAATTGCTCCACACTAGGTTTTTGGTTTACAAAATCATTGAAGTAATAGAACGAGATTTCAAATTGTGTCTATATTAAATGATAGTAACTCAGGTGCGGAGGTGCGGTACGGGGGGGGCGGGGGGGGGGGGCACTGTCCTTACAAAGTACTCTGTGCTGGAAGGGCAGCACAGAGCACAGCACAGGCGACACTGTCGCCCGCGCCAATGCCGCCAATAGCACAGTAAAAAGACGTGTTTCATTTAGAATGTTGCGTCCACGCATGACGGTTACGCGGTTACTGGTACTTTGCAGAAATGAATAGTGATAGATCAAGACACGATGAATCCATTGATCTCCAAACTGAAGATGAAGTGACAGAAGATACTTAATTTTAATACTTTTCTATTGTATTTTTTTAATTTTATTCATATACTAGCTTCCGCCCACGGCTTCGCCCGCGTGGCCTAGTAACAATTAGAATATTTTTCTTCAGAAACAAATTCCGGTCCGACACGGCCCGGTACGGTACGGTTCCATCAGGTCCGATCAGGTCCGGTCGGTCCCCCGAGGTTTCTCAGTTTCCCGTGGGAATTTTTAAATATCCTTTCTTAGTACACCCCTAGACGTCGCCATCGTAAGGAACCTACAGTCCAAATTTGTAATCTCTAGACCCACCGGTTTGGGCTGTGCATCCCCTTGCAACTTCGTTTGCGTATATCTCGCTTTCCCGTGGGAATTTTGAAAAATCCTTTCTTAGTACACCCCTAGACGTCGTAAGGAACCTACAGTCCAAATTTGGAATCTCTAGACCTACCGGTTTGGACTGTGCGTTGATATATAGTTAAGTCAGTCAGGACTTTAGAGACCTTGCTAGGTTTTATTTTGGGATTTGGTATTATATACATGTTGATGAATTTAAACCGGTCGTTAGCAAGGCACATAAAAGTTCCAAAAATACACTTAGGTTTAATTTATCTATCTCGAGGGTTAGAGCAACTCATAATTATCAATATGAAAACAAAGAAAGTACAAAAAAATGATTAGGTTCTAAATGGCAGAAGAAAACGTTCAATGTCTTCTCCTATAAAATTAAGTCTGATGCACTTGCTAGGCTTTGGTTTGGGACAGCCGAGCTGTTGCCCACGACTTTTTCTAAATTGAAAAAAAAAACAAGAAAAATTACCACTGGGAAGAGAAATGGCGAAAGAAACCCAGTTACGGCCTTTTTTCTCATTCAATTCATATTTTATTGTATAAGGGCTGAATTTATACAGAAACGGCGTATGGTGAAGACGTGGCGCAGCAGGCACGATGTCGCTTCAAAACGTTTTCATTCAAAATGTATGGAAGCGACGCGCAATGTAAATTATTATACATACATTATATACATACTATATAAGCTTCAGTAAATCCAGAGATTACTTCTATAACCTCACAAACTCTTTAATATTAGTACATATAAATTTCATATTATATTATTTTTAAAACCGTCATAAATTCTTTTTTATTCTTATATGGAGTACCTACATAGAGCTCTATGTTACAATTATTTCATGGAAATTAAAAGAAAGTGATTAATATCTATATTAAGGACACGAGATAATAAACATGATAAGGTCTGATAATACTTGTTAAAAACGATATCTTATCATAGCGTCAGATTGTCTACGAGGTGAGATTATATTGTTGTTTTATTTACGAAGAAGAGAACTGGCTATTGGCATCACGTAGCCCATTTCACATGGGAATCATGTGTCTTTATGAAAGATTTTTTATAAAACCGTCCAAGTGCGTACAATACTGTATTTGCTGTTTTGCAAAAGATTTCATATTCGATGACATTTTTTTTACAGCCATTTGTGTTCCACTGCAGGGCAAAGGCCTCCCCCCCAACTTCTCCAATGTTCCCTCAGGCCTTTTTACATTTTCATTAATTTTTTTTTATAAGTTCGTCGACTAATTAACTAGCTACTGTAAGAAAGATTACTTTTTAACTTCTCTATAGAGGACTACTAGCTGGTGTCGTTGGATAACCTAAAACGTTTGCAGAGTTATATCTCGGCGAGTCAATAAATGCGTCAAGCGAAGGAACTGCCATATGCCAGCCTTTGGGTCTGGCCATTTGGCGAAGTCCTTGAGAAATATGCAAGAGTAAAAAAACAAGTATTAAAATAGATTTTATAAAATTATAGATTCTAAACGTTTATTTAGATAGGATATGCTATCTATACTAATCTATACTAATATTATAAAGAGGAAAGATTTGATTGTTTGTTTGTTTGAAATTAATAGGCTCCGAAACTACTGGACCGATTTCAAAAATTCTTTCACCAGTAGAAAGCTACATTATCAGGGAGTGACATAGGCTATAGCTTTTCCCGATATTCAATGTGGCTCCCACGGGAACGGGCCCGGAACTTCACGCGCACGAAGTCGTGGGCAAAAAAAACTAGGATAATATATAGTAGGTCTTTACAGACACTTTTTCTCGTCGAAGAGTACATAGAGAGTACATAGTACATAGGTGCAGTAATAAATTATTTGTATAAATAATCTACTCTATAAGCTACTACCATTTCGGTAACAAAAGCAAAATGACTACTGGTAAAAGAAATTGCGAAAGAAAACCAGTTACGGCCTTTTTTTCATTTAATTTATTTAATATTTACGCAGTAAAAATTTATTTTACAAATTGCATAATGTATGATATGACGTCAATCATGATTCGATATGCTTATCAATAGAAAGCGATAATAGCATATTATCACGATTCGTAGAAATGTTCCAAGTTGTTTTTCGTTAAGCAAGCAAACAGGACCTGTTTTCTTCATTCGCATCACTCAACCGCTATAGGTCCTGTTACGGCATTTTATCTCTATTTTGGTATTTTTTGTTTGTTTTGAACGTAGCTCCTAAATTGCTTCGGGACAAGCCCACCACACATTCCCACCGATGTGTCTCCTGTGTAGCCAGGATCAAGACAGGCGACCTCAGATAGACAATAAGCAATGAAGCTTATTGACGTCCCGGGGGAGAAAACTACATCTGTCTTGGAACTCACAACGAATTTAATCAGAAAGAAGATAATCGGAGTAGGAAGTATTGGCTACTTCGGTAGTATAGTGGTCAGTATCCCCGCCTGTCCTAAATTAATTATAGGATATTTTAGAAAAATAAAAATTATATAATTTAATTAACTTTGTTTGTTTAAACTTTATGTTGTTCGTCGATAGAAAATATGCATTGTTATCAAACAGGTACTCAAAAATACCTCTATAAAATTCAGTGTATTAATAGGAATAAGTGTAGTACATTGGAACGCTACAATTAAATACAAGTTAATCGTAACTGAAACGCAGCCGTATGGATTCGTTCCCCCCCGTCACTCTCTTTTTGTCAATGGTTGTATTCGGTCTGTTGTACCAAAGTTAATAAACACTATTAATTAATTTTGTGGTTTAATTCAATATATAACAATTTGGCAACAGAAATAATATGTATTTCTGTTACAGAATTATGCTTGTAACACTTATTTCCGGTGTTTTAAATCTGTTTTTATATCTGTTACACATAAAAGTGTTAGTAGCAAAATGCCTATACGTACTGTATGTATGTACTACAATAAATAAGAAATTCAACCTCCTGACTTGACTATGGCTGCAAGAGCGATAATTTCAATGGTTAACTGCTCGAGAAGTCAATATCGGCTCTTACAATGTGACTTAAAAAATAATCTTACATCAGTACCAATTTCACAAATTGTTGAACTCTCTAGTTCACCTTATTTTTATCAGTGACACGAAGAATTTTCACTTGGTGTTTACAGCCGGCGTCCTTAGCCAGTCATTGACTTTATTTCCTGACATTACAAGGTTACAATGTCGTCAGAGGCTGAAAATGATAGCCACGTGTTGTTTACAATGTGTTTTTACACGGCCATAATATTAAGTAATTAGGAATTTTATCAATATTATATTGCCGTTTAATAAATTTTATGACAGGAGGACAAGCGAGCGGGTCACCCTGATGGTAAGCAATCACTGCCCATGGACATCCACGACTCCATGATTTTGGATGCGTTGCCCACCTTAAGAAGGAATGAAAAAGGAAGGACGCGGAAAGGTACGCGTACATAGTTTCAAATTTTATGTAAAAAAAAATGTACTGATATATTTTTAAATGACAAAAAAGGCCGTAATTGGGTTTTCTTTCGCCATTTCTTTTACCAGTGGTCATTTTGATTTTGTTTCTGAAATGGTAGTAGTTTATAGAGTTGATTAATTATACTAATCAAATGTACTGTACGTACTCTTTGACAAGAGAACGTGTTTGTAAAAACCTATTCTCTGAATAGTTTTGATTTTATTTTTTAAGGAAAGCGAAAAGGAGGATATCCCTGGAGTGGTATTCGTTTAGAAAATCTGTGAAGCTGTTTTGAGTGGCAAATATCCAAACTTTCACATTTATTAATACAAAATAAGATTACAAAACACACATATTGCTCGGTGCCTTATCGAACACGACGAGCGAGGAAGATGATTTCATTTTGTTTCACCGAAAACGGGAAATTGAAGATTTTATCAAGTGCACGAAATATTCACTGAATTTTTTTTATGATAGGTACTAATTAAATAATGTAATAAGATTTAATGATATCATATTATCTCCTGTACCTATGATGACGATGGATTCAGTAGTAACAAACAACCAACCAAACCAACAAATAAATAGAGTTAATGTTACGAAAATTTCTAACATTATGATATAATATTAATTATGTTTACATAATATTAGAACTTGTCTAGCTTTACTTTAGCTAGACTTCTGGGGCTGAGTCTATGATGACATTATAACTTTTCTTATAGAACAATTTTATTATATTAAATTATTTGAATAATGCTAAAAAAATATAGTAAATTCAATAAATAAAAATCATTTATTTTCAGACTCAAGCAGTCCACACAAAAAAAAAAATTTAAACCACACATTAAAATTAAAATTACGTAGTAACTTTTGATGCACCATTTCCTGTTGGACCAACTATTATGCACAACTAGTTGGTACAACAGGAACAAATGACAGTTCAAAATAACTTGGAAAAACAGTAGGAATTTATTTACATAAAAAAAACAAAAGAAATATTTTTTATTTATTTATTCTTTATTGCACAAAGAAAAGTACAATTGGCGGACCATTCTCTACCAGTCAACCATCGGTTAAGGCAGACATATAGTTGGCGGTTGTTGTTGAAATATCATGACAAGTATCGTAAATTTTGGTATCTATACATCGTTTTCATGAATTACGTGAACAGATCAGTAATTTAGATTACGAACACACAAAACCTGCATCTAAGAGTTGCGTTTAAAATAATTACAAGTGTAGCAATGACCCACATAAGGGCACCAATTATATATTAACACTAACATTGAGGCGAGCACGATAAACGAAGGGTACCAGAATCTTTGATTGACTCACTTTTAGTAGAATTGCAAGGTTGTGTTCTACCACTTAACTTGTGGAATTATTCATATTTTGTTATTGATAAACTATTAGGCCGTTAAAAATAGACATGTTGTTCTGCAGTTTTGGTATGTTTTATCTGTATTAACAGTAGGTACCCTGAACTCTAAGTTTCACACAGGATTCTTTAGATAAACCTGTGGAAACTGAGAAAATCGAGAAAAACTTCGAAATTTTAGGACCTACTATGCTCTCTAGAGCCAAGTTTATGCATTTTTTGAGAACGATGTTTACTACGCTACACTTAAACTATATTAAATTGCTGTATAGGTAATTCCGGTAGACGAATTGATACTACGTACCTATATGGCAATGGTTACAAAAAAAAATAAGTTTGCAATGTTACTAACAAAATGGATAAATACTCCGAAATAAATATTTATTTAAAACTAGTGAAACCAGCGCAACTTCGTTTGCGTGTATTAATTTATGCACAGTAGCGCCATCTATATCAGACTTTTGATGAAATCCTACGGGAATCGCGTACCTTTCGGGATAAAAAGTACCCTATGTGTTAATCCAAGGTATCAACTACCTACATACCAAATAACATAAATATTGGCTCAGCCATATGAGCGTGAAGAAGTAACAAACATACACATAACTTTCGCCTTTATATTAGTAGTAGTAGTTATTAGTAGGATTATCAAAGTTACCACATTCAAAGTGTACGTGCACTAAAATATTTCAGTAGTTGCACGCGAACTGATTCATACAGAATACTTCCTATATCATTTTTAATTTCATGGCACACCCAGATCTGGGTTAATTGTTTACTGTGATTCATGGCCGGCCATATATACATATTTAATCATTTGTTTTCTGCACGAATGAACAATATGTATATTTCCTAACAAATTAATACCACATCATTCAGATGAATTATTGTTTTTGTATTAAAGTTTTCGAAATACATTACCCCTTTTTTATGACAGAAGAGGACATATGACCAATGGGTCACCTGATGGGAAGCTATCAACGCTGCCTATGACATCCTCGACTACAAGATTAGATGCGTTTCCCACCTGAATTAATAAAAAGGACGGACGAAAGTGAAAAGAAGAGTCGGATGCAGGAGGGATATACCGGCTCTCTTATTCATCGTACGAGACACAGTGTCATATCACTGCTATTTCACGTCTATATTCTGTAAGAGGGCGCTACTGTCGTCAGCGTCAAAGAACAAATATTTTATTTAGGGACTCACAGACTTTCTCTTGTCATTATACATTTTTCATCATCGTTTATCTACATATTAGGCGTAATTGGTATGAAAACCACTTTTCTATAATTTTTTAAACCTTGCTTGGGTTTCGTTTTGTAATCGTGTAACGGTTATAATAAGAGGACGTACAGACCTACAAGGATATATTTTATAAATATGATTGACAGTTGTGCGAGGGCGTTACTGTGGCATATTTTCATAAATTTTGTCAAGAATTCGAGATCGCAGCTTTGTCAACGAAGGTCGTCAAGATGGCGACCTCGGATCCTCATCGTACCACGTTGCTTTTTTAAAGTGTCCTTTTTTTTAGAAAAAGTGTTTATTTTAATACTCGACATTGGCGAAATAGTCAATGTGTCGTTAAAGACATGTCAGAAACGCCATAAACATTTGGCAAAGGCGAACTGTCGAAAAGTGACATACAATATGACGGGAGTTGTGGTTCCAATCTCGGCCACGTTCATAAATCGCCTTGTAGCACTGTTAATGACTGGCAGACAATATAAAAAAACTGTTTTATTCTAAAACCAGTATCCTCATATAAATTTTAAAAATAATTCAATTGTGATCATTCATAAATCATTAGCGCAGCACGTCGTACATTTTCCTGGTGTTCGCGTCATCGTTGTGTTTCGTACGGTCATCGAACCTTAGTATTTGGATGATTTATATAACTCTGCGGCTTTGTTTGACATCCTTTTGAATTGTGTTGTATTGTGCCTTTCGCCTCAATTACTGATGTTCCATTTTAACCTATGGTATTGCATTTACGGACGCCCTGACAACAGACAGGTTTTAAGAGAGGTAGGGCACAGCGGATAATCCGCTGAAATCGGAGCAGCCCGTCTGGGGAAGGACCTCCACCTTACAGAAGATCGTTGCCAAATAGGTCTCTCATTGGTCTCGGCCATGTTGTGTTCATACGGTGAGTAAGGTCTCCAGAGCTCTACTTGGGAGGGTTGGGAGGGTTGGCAACGCGTGAGTGATACCCCCGGTATTGCAAACGTCTATAGGCTACGGTGACGACTTACCATCAGGTCGACCGTATCTTGTTTTTTGTATAAAAAAAAGACATGGCGAAACCATAAGGGTTCCGTGTTAGTTTACTACCATGAATTGTGAAGATTTTTTTTTTGTACCACAAAGTTGGCAAACAAGCATACGGCCCGCCTGATGGTAAGCATTACCGTAGCGTATAGACGCTTGTAATACCGGTGTATCACTCACCGAATCACACAACGCCATCTAGTCCCAAACTAAGCTTGTACTATGGGTACTAGATTGCTGATAAACATACTTAAATACTCTTTTTTTTTTGTAAACAAATACTAATTATACATAGGTACATAACCAAACCAAGGCAAACAGACATGTTAATGCACACAAAAATGTTTGCCTTGCGCAGGATTCGTACCCTTGGGATAAAGTGATCATTGCTAGCCACTCGACCACTGGGCCTTTATCTTTGAACGGAATATAGTTTATTCGTCACTGTCACTGCTTATACTTAACTTTGCTTATCGTGTGTGAATTGTGTACAAAAAGGTCAGTTATATGAGGAAGAGTTGATCAATATTAGTGTTATCTACGTGTTTTGTATATAAAGTGGCGTGAACGAACTCTTAACAGATACGACAAGGTTGCTGATCAAAAATATATTTTTTTAATCTATAATGACAACTATGACGTGATATCTTACATGCGCATACGCATACGCGTGACCGAGTTTTTTAATGATACGGCAGACAAACAGGCAAGCGGGCCACCTGATGGAAAGTGGACATCAGCAACACCAGGGGCACTACCAATGCGTTGCCCACCTCTGACGAGACCTCTAATGTACGTCGCTTCGAGGATAGCAGGACCATCTTTAGGATGATTTTTGGTTGCAACATCCAACATCCTAGTGGACACATGTGGCTCTAATAAACAAAAACCCTATTTGGTAACAAAGAAAAGGACGGAGCTGACAAAAGATCCGCTTACAAGACGTGCAAGCGATTTTTTTCTAAAATGGTCCTCCTATCTTCGAGGCCACCGTACCTCTTCAATAGTCCCATGTCATAGTTCAAAGGAAATACAGAGGCTGGGAGATTCCACAACCGTATAGTGGGAGCTAGAAACGCTCTTTTGAACCTTCGAGTGGACACCAACATGTCAACGTAGTGGGGATGAGCACACAGCCCGCGGTGGGTGGTATTTATTGAATAAACAGTCAGCTTCATAGTTCACTTGGTATTGACCCTGGCTCTGATGCTGTAAGACCTGAAGGTAGATCTATAGATAGAATATGATTTATTTATATTTATTATGACAGAAAGGTGGCGCATTGGTCCTGCTCCGGACAAACATTTATGTAATAGACAGGTCTGACAGGTCCGCCGCCGGTGGTCGAGTGGCTAGCAATGGTCACTTTACACCAAGGGCCGCGGGTTCGAATCCTGCGCAAGGCAAACATTTGTGTGCATGTACATGTCTGTTTGCCTTGGTCTGGATGTTTTCTATGTATAATAAGTATTTATTTACAAAAAAAAGTATTTAAGTATTTATCATCAATCTAGTACCCATAGTACAAGCTTAGTTTCTTAGTTTGGGACTAGATGGCGTTGTGTGATTCTTCCAAGAATATCTATTTATAGCATTTTGTATGTTTCGAGTCTGTTTTTATGTAAAACTATATTTATAATAATGCATCCGTCGTCTGGTACCCATAATATAAGCAGGATAAGCCTATCTTACTTTGGGACCAGTTGGAGCTGTGTGAGTTGTATACAATTTACTATTATTACAGATACAAAGTGACACAATTACCGTAGTGATTTCTTAGACAAAATAATGATGTCATTAAGTGTAAGGGGTCAAAATAGTGTATAAATGGAGACCCCTCGTGATAATAAATTGCGATATGTTCTAGAAGTGTCATCTCCATTTCCATCATGTGGCCCGCTTGCTTGTTTGTATGCTTTAAGCCATAAAAAAAAGAAAAAATCTAGTATCGTATAAACAAGCTATTTAAAGTATCGTTGAGTTATGTTACCTTACTTTGGGGCTAGCTCAATGTGTGTCATTTGTCCCTATATATTTATTTTATAGTTAGGAATTTCATTTAATTTTTTTCACTTCAAGTTACAGATTTCCTCCTAATCTAATTAAATTGAAACATTAACTCTATAGATCACATAAGTAATATAAATTTAACGTTGCCAGATGTCAGCGCCTTCCATTTGATATGTACGGTCAAGTGCACGTCGAGCCATACACTTGTAGTACAATTTTTGATCAAACAATTAGAACTTAAAAATGGTGCAAAGGTCGACCTGCTCTTGGCTGTACCATAAGTTTAGTAAACAAAAAATAATCTAAAATAATAATAATAATGAAACGATCTAATCTAAATCAAAGATATACAGCGTTATCTAATATCAAATTTGTTCATAGGTATTTGTGTATTTCTTATACCTATTCATACTTGTACTTCCCCGTTCAATGTAGACCATTTTAAAACTGCTCTATGACTCAACAAATACAAGAACACGGTAGCCGGGAGCACAGTACAATATGTATACTATTGATAAATAAAGAATCCAGTAAATAAGAAAACTTGAATCGACGTCCTTCTCGGCGTAATGGCTTGTAATGGCGGATTCGAATCCTGGTCGGGTCATGATGAAAAACGAACTTTTTCTGATTGGCTTGGGTGTTGGATGTTTTTTTTTATACCACAAAGGTGGCAAACAATCATACGGACGGCCCGATGGTAAGCCGTCACCGTAGCCAATATACGCTTGCAATACCGGGGGTATCACTCACGCGTTGCCAACCCTCCAAACCCCCCAAGTGGAGCTCTGGAGACCTTACTCACCGTAGGAACACAACATGGCAGAGACCAATGCTATTTGGCTACGATCTTCTGTAAAATGGAGGTCCTTCCCCAGACGGGCTGCTCCGATTTGAGCGGACTACCTCTCTAATGTTTATCCATATATATATTTGTTATAAAATATAGTATCGTTCGGTTAGTATCCCATAACACAAGTTTCGAACTTACTTTGGGGCTAGCTCAATCTGTGTGATTTATCCCAATATATTTATTTAATTTATCATAATTACCGGCCCGCTCACCTCTTTTATTTGTTAACTGTACAACACTGAACTGTATTTTATTTATTTATATATTTATTTAAACTTTATTGCACACAATACATAATGTGTATACAAAAGGCGAACTTAATGCTAAAAGCATTGTCTCCCAGTTTACCTTTGGGACATCTGAATCGGTAATAAGGGGTGCAGCATAAGAATAAAATAAAAAATATTGAAAATACATTAATAATCTAGATTAAATTTTAACATACATATCCAATTACACATAAATAAATACTTACATACATATATAAATACTTACATAACATACATATACGCGTAAACAATACATACAATTGAATAGTGCAGCCAATGTAGATTTTAACAAAATACTGTCTATTCCAGCTCCAAAAAATGTTGATGTACCTGCTTTTTAAATGAGACTCGAGACTGTGCTCGCCTAATGGTGTCGGGGAGGGCGTTCCATAGTCGTACAGCCGAAACAGCGAAAGAATTGGAGAAATAACCAGTACGGTGCGAAGGAAAAGAGAGGACCAAACTATTAGACGATCGTAAATTTCTATCGTGATTTGAACCAAGTTGGTGAAATTGAGACTTGAGATAATCCGGAGAAGATGGACTGTTAAGAACCATGTATAATTGGCAAAGGACATGGAGATTTCTGCGGTGCCTGATATTAAGCCATTTAAGCTGTGTACGATAGTGGGAAATGCGATCATATTTGCGCAAACAAAATATGAACCTGATACAGTTGTTCAAAAGTCGTTCCATTTTGTTGAGAAGGTCTTCAGTTAAATCCAAATAACACACATCAGCATAATCAATGATGGGGAGTATAAGGGTTTGTACCAGCATTATTTTAGTTGTGAGGGGAAGAAAATTTTTTAATTGGTTCAGGTAATGCAAGGTGCTATAAACTTTTCGGCTGATCTCAGAAATATGTGCATCCCAATTCAATTTATTGTCTATGTAAAGACCAAGATCCTTGACTGTTTCTGATATTTTTATAGGTATACTGTTATATATAACCGACGGCAAGGAGTTATTGTTAATTTGGGACACTTGTCGACCTCCGCCTATAATTATTGATTGGCATTTGTTAGGGTTTACGACTATACCGTAGCTATTTGACCATAAATTAATACGATGTAGATTTCTATTAAGTTCTTCTATGGCATTGTCTATCCTTCCTATGTCCGTGTGTACATAAAGCTGCAGGTCATCGGCATAAAAATGATACGAACATGAAATTATTTAAGAAAGAGTACTAATAAAGATTGAAAACAACACAGGAGAAAGTACGCCACCCTGTGGAACACCGACAACCAAGTCTTCCCATCCTGAACTGGATTGGCCAGAACGCACGAGCTGTCGACGCCCACGAAGATATGAAGAAAACCAGTCAATCACTGAGGATGACAAATTAAAGTAAGATAGTATTGCTTGGAGGATATCCGGATCGACGGTATTGAAGGCATTAGAAAAATCTATTAATACAAGGATGGTCACCATAGTATTTTCCATGGAAAATCGCACGTCTTCGGTTACCTTTAGTAAAGCCGTGGTTGTACTGTGCCCCTGCCGAAAGCCGGACTGGTAGGGATCAAAAAGATTAAATTTGTGCAAGTAGTCAGAAAGTTGTTTATGAACCGTTGCTTCTAATATTTTAGATAAAAATGGTAAGATAGAGATTGGGCGAACATCATTCAGACATTTAGGTGTCGCTATTTTAGGAAGGGGACGCACAAAAGCATTACGCCAAGTTGAAGGGAACACGTGCTGATCTAGACTTGAGTTGACTAAGTGGGTAATAACTGGAAGTACAGAATCAATTATATTCAAGATCATTATCCTACTCACTTCGTCAAATCCAGTGGCATTAGAATGTATGGAGGTTATTACCTTTTTTATGTAATCCTCAGCGACCGGGTTGAACTCAAATGTTTCAGTGTTTAGAGGAGGTAAGGCAGAGATAGAAGCAATAGTGTTGGTTTTGGTATTGTGACTAATAAGATTCACCTTGGTGAAATGCTTATTTAACTCATCTAGAGTAAATGGGATATTACAATCACTATTCTGCACTTTACCTATACCCATAGAATTGAGAAATTTCCATATATTGGCCGAAGAAGATTTTTCTAAGTTTTTAATGAAGTACTGACGTTTGGCGTTTCTGCACATTTGATTACACCGATTCCTTGCAGCCTTATAACTTTCCCAAAGTTCAGGCGTTTTATGTTTTTTATATTTGTTATAAGCTTTGTTACGTAGCTGCATAGCTGTTCTGATCTCCTCAGTTAACCAGGGAGAGGGTGGACGTTTCACTCTAACCCTGCGTACCGGTGCATGCACATTATACAACGCTATAATTGTGCTGTTGAAATGATGTATTTTTTCGTCTATTGTCGCAGCATCATACACTGACGCCCAGCTCAAGCCAGCAGCATCACAGCGTAACGCATCCAAGTTTATTCGCGCAAAACTACGTAGCTCCAGTATTTGTGGCTTAACTTTAGGGGATTTTACTTTGTAGGCCAGATAAATGAGGTCATGGTGAGAGAATCCTGGTGCAGGAAGTTGACCAAAACCGGCAACACGACTGTCCGAAGATGTGAACATTAAGTCAAGTAAGGAATCACTGTTATGGCTATGGTGTGTGGGATCTAATGGGAGAACTGAAAGATTTACGGATTTAACTATATTGAGAAGCTTGGAGGAACGTGTATCCAGTTTTAATAAGCAAGTGTTAAAATCACCCATGATCAGCTGATGTGTATAATAGACGCTAAATGACTCAAGAAGTGTTTCAAACTTTGTAAAGTAGTCTATGTTGGGGGGACAGTAGACAACGCCAACGAGAATCATAACACCACTCACTGTAATTTCAATAAAAATATATTCTGGAGAGGCTGAGTACTGTGAGGGAGATTGGGCAATTATCTTATATGGTATAGAGCTACGCAGATAGATCGCAACTCCACCCGATCCTTTACCAACACGATCATTCCGTATCAATACGTAACCAGGGAGTGCGTAACTTACGGATTGAAGACTTGGTTTTAGCCAACTCTCCGACACCAACACGACACTAACTAAATCGTTTGAAAATGTTGCAAGCAATTCAGTGTAATGACTGGGTATACTCTGTGCATTTATATGACATATGTTTAAATTACCTTTATTGTTTTTGAACACGTCATAGACGGAGTCGCACAGGGTTTGCGGTGAGTCAATGGAGGTAAACGAGTGAAAGCTAGAATTATTAAGGGAGGTATCTGAAGCTGAAACAAACGATAATTCTTCCTCAGATTCATTTTGCTGCATATTGAGTTATAATAAAATAGATAAATATTCTTATATGTACTTACTTAAAAAAAATTGGATCCAAAAAATAAAAATAAAATGAAATATATAATATTATTTGTTTTATAATAATATCTCGTAAAAACTCACTCGTCCTGCCGGCAATATTGAGTTACAATTATAATCTATGACTAAAATACATTTAGAGATAAAAAATAAAAAAATAAAATCGATTTGAGCTGTGACGAACAGAGTTACAACTTTCGTTTCCGAACGTAGCAAGCCAGTGTCAAACTGACTGACGGGAATTGACAGGATACGAAGATGACAAACAGTAGCGTAGGTAGGAAGAAACGATTTGTAATAAAATTTGTACCTATTATTTTATTTGACATTAGAAATTAGTTGATTTTTTTGAAGTTGCTGTTTAAAACTAAATTTTGAAGGTGTAATTTATAGTTAGCTGTAGGTAACTAAATAATTAATTACTTAAACAATTTACCCACCACGCAAGAATAAAAATAAAACTGAATTACTTACAAAGAATGTGAAAAGACATTACTTAATTAAGCTACTTGGATTTTGGAAATGTTGTTTGCGCCAGCTTCCTCGTCAGCACCTTCTTGTCTGCCATTCTCGGGGCGGCCACACCAGCAGCCGGCCTGCCCCCTGCCTGTTGTTGGTCATTTGTCACGGGAAGACTGACACCTACGGGGAACTGCTTGATCAAGCCCGCAAGCTCTGCTTTATCCGTGATCTTAGCTCGTATTCCAGTTGGGAGTTTTATATTGATTACCCCATCCATAGTCCAGCATAATCTGATCCCAAAGTGTAGCCGAGCCGAAGTGAATACAGCCTGTCGTGATCTCGTCAGGAACTCATTAACAGTGCACGACGTGCCCTTGAATAACGACTTCTTACGCCATATTGTGCTCTTCAGCTCCACAGTCCTGAAGCGAACCAACACAGGTCGGATGTGCCCATTCTTATGCTCACCAAGTCGATGACATACCTTAAAATCACCACCACAGATGGGTACACTCAATTTACTGTTAAACAGCTCTATAAGGACCGACTCTAAGTTCTCCCCATCGGCCTCACTGACCCCACCGATCAGCAGCACCTTTCTTCTATTGCGTGTTTCCAAGGAATCCACACTCCTGTTTAATTGAGCAATTTGTTGTTGGAAAAGTGAAAGTAAACTATGTACAAATTCCTTGAATGCCTTGAATTCCGTGTCAAGAGCGGCCAGGGTTATCTCCTTTGTCACGGCTGAAGATGCTGTAGAATTTGATGCCTCCAAACGAGTCTCAAAGTCTGCCATACGCTGCGTCAGTTTGTCTTCAAGTGTCCTCTGTGTGTTTTGTACTTGTTGCAAGTTCAATTGTGCCATTTTATTGTATTGAAAGTAAGTTGTTCTTTAGCCGGCAGGTGAGTGTAAATTAACTAAAATATTGTTCTCATAGAGTCACTTCTTCTATTTATAAACACTTATGTATTAAATATTGATTATATATAATTTATTTAATTAAACTTATTTAGAGCAAACAGAGAGATGTGTTAACATTTACACCTACCCCCACAAAAACATCAAACAGAACCTAGACATAATATAAGTTCAACAACCGTATACCCTACATTTTAAACTAAATATCCATTGATGCAGTGTAATCGATCAAATAATATCAGTCCATGTGAAGTTATCAATGTTTTTGAGTTCAAAGTCAATGGCGAGTAAAAATAAGGTTAATAAACAAGGTGGCTTAGTTTGGTGATGTCAAAAAATAGGTGACAGACGCATGTTCGACGCCGATATAGGAAAATCAATTATGTGATGAATATTGTGTCTTTCAACAAAGCGTCTTTCTTCTCGTGATTTTCAAACCTTTATAACGCTACAATTATTTCCTCTATATCAGGCTGGTTTTAGAGTCGCACTGACTGAACGCTGACCGTCAGCGCTGACAGCAAAATTCATGAACCGTCCGCGCTGATAACTATGTATTATTCAAAAACGCTTCCTAGAAGTTCATACATTTTTCAACTCTAAAATCAACCTTAGTATAGTCATCATTAATATCATCTCGGCCACGATCGACTGCTGGACATAAGTCTCCCCCAAATCTTGCAGTATATCAGTAGTAAACCTATGTGTTGTGATACAGACACTGGGGAAATTTTCTTTCTATGGTACTATGGTCTAAGGTGTCATTGTGAACACTGTGAACTCAGCCAGCCGCTGGACGTTGAAAAAACACTGACGGATAGCGGAGGCTTAGTAAGGGTACCGTTTGGGTACGGAACCCTCTAAAGCAAATCTTGGTTACATAAATATTTCAGGAATCGAACCAGAGCTTCATCTTTTCGGTCTACCGAGCCACCGGTAGCGAAAAATATGCTAATTAGTAAGAAACATCAAACGAGGAAGGCGACTAATAAATAAACATACAAGGTGACTCGAGATAACGCCGAAAATAATCGCGGTTCATCGAACCCTGTTATCAGCGCGACCGCAGTATCACCGATACCTACTATCAACATTTCGCGTGGCATACAACGTGAAGTTCGTAGGGTAGACTTTGTACTAAAGTCAGAAATTAAGGTCTAAGTCACCGAAAACGAAGGTCGATTCCGGTGATTTAATCCTTATATTCTAAAGTCACAAGAAAATCATGGTTTGCTTCATGGAGGACATGGAACAAAGTCAGAAAATAAGGACTAGTCACCGAAAACGAAGGTCGACTTCGGTGATTTAGTCCTAATATTCAAAAGTAACAAAACATAACTATTGAATCGCGATAGTCAATCACGATTCTTCATGGAAGATTTTGTAGAGTGTAATAAAAATAAGTGTATATCACCGAAAACGAAGGTCAATTTCGGTGACATTAAATTTTTTTAACTACAAGCGTATATAACAAGAGTAATCATGTAGGTATATCGAATAACACAGTGTCATAATGTAAACCACAATACAATACAATTCAGTACAAATACTCTCTTTAATGCGCCAAACAAAAATTACAATGTAGTACATACAATTCAGAAATACAATAGGCGGCCTTATCGCTACGCAACTTCTTCCAGGCAACCTCAGATACAAACCACTATACAAAATTTGTACGTTCGTACGTCGACAGTTTTTAGTAAGCAACACGTTTGATTAAATTCGCAGCAACAGCGACTAATTCAAAATTTCAGTGATCTAGGAGCCGACGTACGCTTGAAGCAGCTTCAAGGGTATGTCGGCTGTCAGGATGAACTGATTCAAGTTGCGACTGCAATGTGAAGTACGTACGCTTACACGGACCGCTCGAGCAGTTCAACTACTTCGGGCGGTCGAGCGGACAAAGCTTCAAGCTGACTATGACTGCAAGAGCGGTCCTTGTACGTTGATCAAAAGTTAACTTCTCGCGTAGTCCGTCTTTGTCGGCTCAAATTCCAAGAAAACCCTAGGCCAAACTACTTGTATGTTGGCCAGTCTGTCAGTCATGACTATTCCTTTTAAATATTACGATTTTTTTGGTATAAGCAAACAAAGTTGTGGCCTACACCTAGTGTGGTATAGAGATAGGATATTTGCCATGTAAAAGGGTAGTTTGCAGGCTCATGTCATGTCACTGTCAAAGAGGGTTGCTACCCCTGCCTGCTCAGCGATGCACGAGGGTTCTATGACTGTCATTGTTTCCAATTGCTTCAAATACTTCTATTTATGGATAAGTACGTGTTGGTTACACATTTTGTAATAAAACCCTATAAACAAATAAATAATATAAAAAAAATATGTGTACGCTGTTCTGATCAGATCAATCCATAATCATCCTCTGCAGGGATACGGGTCACCCTTCAATCGAAGAGGATTAGACCGTACTCTGCCACACTGCTCCAATGCGGATTTTCAGAGGCCGGTGTTTTCAAGGCGCCTGAAGGCCATCAACTTGGCTTATCGATTATTATTCATCGACAACAGCCGGGACCTTTATCAGGCAATCAGCACGCAGTGTGCTTGAGATAAAGAAACCCATTCAAACATTCGCTAGGGTCGACGTTGTTTAACTTGTGTGTTCGTTTTAAAATGCGACATACACTGACGCCACCCCTCCGCCTCCTTAATATAATAGAAATATTTTAGTACTCTTTTTTAGGGTTCCACAGTAAACTAACAAGAAACACAATGCGCTCGCTGAAGCTAGGAGAAAAGAAAAGCTCGCTGCAAAACTGTAGCCGTTGTGAGCGCTTAGTAATGATACAACTGATTCAATTTTAAAATTGTAATGAAACTTGATATTAGATCACGTTCTATATAATTAAATAGAATTTTCTGGCATGTTGTGTTGTACGTATAAATTGTGATAAAAGTGTTGATACCGCATAGACACGATCAACGACCCGTTATCGGAACCTACGTGACCGATATTACTTCAATATTGCATATGCTCTGCCTACTTAATTTTGTGCCCAAACATGAGACTGAAAACTTGTTAATGAATTTTTGATAAGAATAGTTGGGATTTTGGTACTAAATATAGCAGATATTAGGATTAAAAAAACCGGACAAGTACGTGTCGGGCCACGCACAATGTAGGGTTCCATATTTGCTGTGCTTTGCTTACCTTCAGTTGAGTCTAATATCAAAATTCTATCACATTTGTAAGTTTGAAAATTTTACTTCATAAGTTCGTCGGCTATTACTCGGTAACTAGTAGTGCCTACTTAACCGTTATAGTTTTCCTTGTAGGTTCACTATAATATGGCCAACTACCATGAATTTTTTTCAAATTTCTAAACATAAAACTTTCGGAGAAAGAGGGGGGGGGGGACCACCGTGCAAAACGAAAATTGACACGTTAAATGTAAATAAGTCGCAAACTGATCATTGCATTGAAAAATGATCTTGCAATATCCTCCATGTTTTTAAGAGACCTATCTAACTAACTTTAATTGGTCTCGGCCATGTTGTGTTCCTACGGTGAGTAAAGTTTCCAGAGTTCCACTTATCGGGATTAGGAGGGTTGACAACGCGTGAGTGATACCCCGGTATTGCAATCGTCTATAGGCTACGGTGATGCTTACCATCAGGCGGGACGTATGCTTGTTTGCCAACTTTGTGGTATAAAAAAAAACAAAATCCAAATGTACATTTTTATTAATTTTCGTTTAAAATACATTGAGAATTACATGAGAAAACTTAATTCTAACTTCATTTGGATGGTCAAGTTTCTCTCCAAACGTATGTACACAAACTACGAAAAAAAAAACTGCAGAAATCGAATCCACGACCCTGGAGACATGCTTATACACTCGACGACCGAGCCTAGTGATTGTTACAATATAAAAACATAAAAAGCCACCTAACTCGGAATATAGAGTAACTGGGCTTTCTTGATACCGTGACTAAATAAAATAAACCCAGAACTCCGACCTTGTCCCTATGAAATACTCATAAACATGGTTTGTAGGATATTTGTGTTTAGAGGGTCAGATGGACAAACATTGGCTACTAATGATACTCATATAATATTCGAACATATCTCGAAACATAACAGATTTTATATAATAATATCATTTAAATCTAGAGTAAATAGGTATTTTCTAGGCGAGCTTACTTTTGTTTCCGAAATGGTAGTAATATATAGAGTAAATTAATTTATACAAATCATTTATTACAACTGTTTACTCTGACAAGAGAACGTGTTTGTGAAAACTTATTCTCTGAATAAAAGTTTTGAATTTGAATTGAATTTGAATTTGAGCGTGTTACATCGTAGATCATAGAGATGCATACCATCAGGAAAGCTGTGGTGAAACGCAAACCTATTTTAGATATAAAAAAAATACGACAGACAAACAAGCAAGCGAGATATATAATAGAAAGTGATTACAGGCCCGCCTATAAAAAGGTAACTAATACGTGTCATAAACGGCTTGTATGTGCATCACGTGTGTGAGCAAGCGTTGAATAGGTACCATGTCTGAAGATACATCTAATCCCGACAGTGGTATGTGTAGAAATGACGTGTTTTAATATATCAGCAACACCAAAGGCGCTATTAATGCGCTTCCCTCTAGAAGATAGATGGTTAATGGAAGAAAAGAGCTTGGAATGAAGCTGTTTCCGAATTGTTCACTCATCGAACGAAACGCTTTGCTGCTTCACGCTGATAATTCCACCATACTTCTCAGAAACAAAAATTACTTCCGCAGTCAAAATCGACTTTTTTTTCTCAAAATTGTTCTGAATTCATAATGACGTCATAAGTTAAGCAAGGCTTAGTTCTTTTTGTTTAGTTTCATTAAAATAATAAAAAAATGTGTACCTATCCTATGGTAAAGACATCCTAGTCTCTTCTAAGTCTCACAAATATATTATACGCTGGTGATAGTTATCACAAGTCACCAAGTTACTTTCTAGCTAGCCCTTTGTCATAAAAAGAAAATCTATTCGAGTTCCCATAGTAATGGCTACGGCTGAACCCTTTAGAAGGACATAAGAATGAATAAATAAGCGTTGTCAATCAACTGCCTTTCGTGTACGGAACCGATGGTACTTCCTACGCTTGTGTTATACAGCTCACGTGCCAGAGATAAATAATATAGATAGTGCGAGCGGAGATAGTGGCTCGAAGGTTCCGTATGGCCTAGAAAGAAAATTGACAGAACGATGACTACAGAGTACACTAGATTGTATAGTCAGCTGCAAGGAAACCTAACTATTCAAACGAATTAAGAACTAGGTTTTTAGGTAATTCTAATCAGATTTCATCGAAATTACATCGAATACTAAACGTAATCAAAATGGGAATTTTATTAATTTTCGTTCGATTTTAGTCTAAACTAGCTTTTTTGCCCGCGACTCCGTCCGCGTTAAGTTCCTGACCCGTTCCCGTGGGAACCACATTGAAATTCGGGAAAAGCTATAGCCTATGTCACTCCCTGATAATGTAGCTTTCTACTGGTGAAAGAATTTTTGAAATCGGTCCAGTAGTTTCGGAGCCTATTCAATGCAAACAAACAAACAAACAATCAAATCTTTCCTCTTTATAATATTAGTATAGAAGTATTAGAGACGTTTAAAATGCTTTGTCTGACTGAGAATCAACGCACAGCCTAAACCGCTGATCGTATAGACCTGAAATGGTGGGTGGCTTTGTATGACGTAAGCGTTCGGATTTACCGAAATTCTCAAGGAAAACGGGATAAATGGAAACGAAGTTGAGCGGGTTTCGCTATTACATTCTTCTTCTTTAAATTTAAGAGCCGCACTCTTCTCGGCCTCCATTTTCCTCTCTCTTGTGCCAGCTCTTTCACCTCTCTGTAAGATACGACGCTTGCCTTTTATAATAATAATAATTACGTTTAATAATTAAGTTTATTTCAAGCAACTCAGTACAGCACTTAATTGGCTCATATTATTAAATACCTTAACCTAGATATACATATTATTTTATACTTAGAAACTATACTTTTGGGATTATAGTCTTTGTCGACTCCTTTCCTTTACTCCCTCCTCCTTCTTTTTTCCTTTACTTGGTCCATGTAACTTCTTCTCGGCCTGCCCCTTCCTCTCCTACCCTCTATCTTTCCCTCTAAGACGTTTCTTATGGATCTGAGACATGGACATGGCACAACGAGACAGGAGAAGATTGGAAGCATTTGAAATGAGGTGCTGGAGACGAATGGAAAGAATAAAATGGACAGAGAAGATCGCTGATGAAGAAGTGATGCAGAGAGTAAGGTAAAAAGAACTCTGATGAATGAAATATATACTAGAAGAGGCAAACTAGTGGGGCATCTTATAAGATACGTGTTTTTAGTACATTATAAAAATAAAAAAATCATTTTAGCGTACCCTAAAAAGATTGGTCACAGAAGATAACTGGGCACAGATTAAAAACTTTAGTACCAAGTGTTATCGTGCTATCTTGTTTATAGTTGTTTTACGGTTGGCCGTAGATTCGATTCTCGATTCGGTAGCTTTGATGAGTTTTTTGAACCATCGACGTCTTGCTTCAGTAAGTGGGTTCGATTTTGACGTAGAGACTTATGGGCGAGACGTGACTTGACTGTATAAATTGATTTTACTTTAGGAACTGCCACTGCGAGTTTTATTTGAACGTTACCATTATTCCCATAGGAAATGTTAATAGTCTTAATTACTGATGGTATGTGCTTATCAAAAACAAATGTGAAATGAAAGTCAAGTTCAATATAATACCACAAAAGAATTGTAATCAAAATGAATCCCAAGTAAGTCAGTCCTGAAATTTATTAACAACTTAAAATATCATTTTCTTCATAAAAACCTAAAGTATGACTTGGCTCCAAGATACATCTTTAGTCATGGATATCTATGGGTAGCGGGGATTTTATATCACTACCTTAGATAACCCCCTAACTTGTTTGTCCACTCCACTTCATCATAAAAAAACAGACGAAGCTGTAAGCTATTCGCTAGTGAATAAATAAGCAGTTACAGAGTAATTTAAATGCTACAACGCCGACAGAACAGCCTTCGATTTGGAGGAATTAGGAACAAGGAATATTGAATACATCAAAAGGGCGTATATGTATTGAATTTTAATGAGGCATGTGCCTTATTAATCAGCGGTTTTAGGGCATACTCTGCCACGCTGCGCTGTTGCAAATGGTACCTTGGAATTATATGAAACTAACCGGATTCCTGTGGTTTTACCCGCGTATTCAAAATCAGTTCCGTTTCCAGCAGTGATTTTTCTGGCTAAAAAAGGGTGGTACACGGAGACGAAGTTGCGCGAGGTTTGCTAGTTCTTAATATAACTAGCGAGACCCCCGCAACTTCATTTGCGTGTATTTACGCACAGTAGCGCCGCCTACTTTTTATAACGCCATTAGCTATCTGTCTTTTGACCAAATCTTATCGAATCGCGTATTTGACGACCTCCGTGGCGTAATGGTTACCACGCCAGACCGCCACCCAGGAGGTCCCGGGTTCAATCCCCGGTCGGGTCATGATGAAAAACGAACTTTTTCTGATTGGCCTCGGGTCTTGGATGTATATTTGTATTTGTTGTAAAATATAATATCGTTGAGTTAGTATCCCATAACACAAGTTTCAAACTTACTTTGGGGCTAGCTCAATCTGTATGAATTGTCCCTATATATTTATTTTCGGGATAAAAAGTAACCCTATGTGTTAATCCAAGGGATCAGCTACCTACATAATATACCAAATATCATAAAAATTGGTCCAGGCATTTGAGTGTAACAAACATACTCACAAAATTTCGCCTTTATTATATTAGTAGAATACGTAGTACTATTATTTATTCTATGACGAGCTGTTACCCGCGACTTCGTTCGCGTGAAATTTTCAAATAAGGATAACTCCTTTTCCTGTTATGCGATTTAAATGAAACAAAGCCTATATTCTGCTCCAAGCAGAGTTCTATCTTCGTGTGAAAACAGCATTAAAATCCGTTCAGTAACTTAGAAGATGTGCGCGTTCAAACAGACAGACAAAAAATTCCAAAAAATTTTTTTTCGCTTTTATTACCTTTCTCTAACTGTTCCCTCTCCATTTTTGCCAAATATGTTCAAAGTACAGACATATCGGGGTCTACTGTTTTATTATATGTATAGATATTATTAAGATATGTAACTGTTTGTTTTGTTTATATCATAACAAAAATTCACTTTAGGCTGCAAATCAATGGAGCGTAGTGTTACGATCGCTGCGTGTGCGCACCCTAACTAACGTTCCAGACATGTACAGGTTGTTTACATTATAATTAGCTTCAAAAAGAATAAGACTTACAGTTGAAAATCGTCACAGACTTCAAATCCTACTAATATTTTAAAGGATAAATTTTGTGTGTTTGTTTGTTACCTCTTTACGCTCGAATGTCTGGGCCAATTTTTATGATATTTGGTATGTAGGTAGCTGTTATCTTGGATTAACACATAGAGTACTTTTTATCCCGAAAAGTACGCGATTCTTGGAGGATTTGGTAAAAAATTTAATAAAAGAAATAAAAAAAAATCAGTACCGATAAAAATGACAATGCCTTGTCTTTTTAATTCTCAATAATTAGTTTCAGTTGTGTTTACTTTTTAGTTTAATTTTAAAAAAAAATGTTAAATATTTAGTTTGTAAAATGACAACATGATGTATATCAAAGCAATTTTCTTAAAAAGAACACCGATTATGTAGTTTGTTTATTCATTTGTAAAGTTTTGGGAACAGACGGGATGTATCGGGACATTGATTTCAATAATTCCCATGGGAATAACAATAAGGCATACAATTAGTGATAAAATATCATTCTTTGTAATATCAAAAAAATTTGGTTGTTTTAGTTTGGGACTGTTGTAAAAATTCTTAAAATAAACTTTTCATAAAAAAACATAACAATAAAAATTTAATTTAAATCTTTTTGTGTTTATGAGAAGTTAGCGAATAAACATACTGAAAGCGACTTTGTATTATAGATAAAAAAAACAGCGAAATCTCCCCGTTTAATATTTTGAGTCGTAAACACGTTAACCGTCGCTTGACTCGTAAAATATACGACGATGTATGTTATGAAGCTTCGCGTATTCAGAAATAGGCATTTAACCTTTTAAAGAGTTCATATTTTTATCCGACAGCGGAGAAAAATGTTAGTTAAGTTTTAAACTATCACATCCATACTAATATTATAAATGGGAAAGTGTGTGTCTGTCTGTTTGTCCGTCTTTCACGGCAAAACGGAACGATGAATTGACGTGATTTTTTAAGTGGAGATAGTTGAAGGGATGGAGTGACATAGGCTACTTTTTGTTTCTTTCTAACCTCCCATTTTAGGGAAGTTGAAAATTGGTATGTATGGTGTAATTGGTATTGTTACTATTTGAGACTAACAAAAAAATTGTGCATAATTTTTTTGGAAATCTGCCCCCAACCTTTTAAAAGAGTAAATTTTGTATGGGACTTTTCGCAGTTTTCAAGGTAGGAAGCAAGGGGAACCGTGTTACCCCGAATTTAACGCGAGCGAAGCCGCAGGCAAAGGTTAGTACTTTATGAATTTTTTGGTTGTGTTATTCCGAAAAAGAAATCAGCTTTATCAGACATTTTACCTCAAAGAGCTCGATGAATAAATAAATAACTAAATAAATATATAGGGACAATTCATACAGATTGAGCTAGCCCCAAAGTAAGTTCGAAACTTGTGTTATGGGATACTAACTCAACGATATTATATTTTATAACGCATACATATATAGATAAACATCCAAGACCCGAGGCCAATCAGAAAAAGTTCGTTTTTCATCATGACCCGACCGGGGATCGAACCCGGGACCTCCTGGGTGGCGGTCTGACGTGATAACCATTACGCCAACGAGGTCGTCAAATATGATGAAATATGATGAGATAAACAAGCACGAAGTCAACACTAATCAGTGTATGGAATAATTTCGTTAGCTCAAGCTTCTCCGTGCCTCGGAGGATATGTTAAACCGTCGGTCCCGTGAACCGATTCTAGTTCGATTCAACGACACTCGCTGTCCCGTTCAATTCCTATTTTGTATGAGCGAGACAGCGAGTGTCGTTGAATCGAACTAGAATCGGTTCGTGTTACGTGAAATGCCCCACTGGCTGTTGTCAATAGATGAATGTTGTTAAGCCAAGTTAGCACAGGTGATATGCTTCTCGCTTTCCTCATAGTAAACATATTAGGACATTAGTGTTATATTTTCACGTCGATGTTCTATGTGAGAGTAGGTACTGTCTTGGTTGAGCCAGGCCAATTACGGGCTACTATCAGTATACATAGGATTTACTATTAAAAAAGCTAGCTAGTTAGCTAAATAATATCTTAATGGATATGCATTCTATGCCTTCTTATTTAGAATAAACCACTTTGTTTACAAGTGATACCCATTTTTTATCAGATCAGCAGAAAAAAATGTACTTACATTTTTGTGACCAGAAAATGTCTTCTTCAAAATTACATTACAGTCTTAGCCGAGTTTAATAAGTCGCAATTTCATCGTAATCCCGTGACTTCGGGACTTTGTAAAAAATATATTCTTTTACGCTTCGTTCACATCTACAGGTAGCACTTCACAAATAGTAGGCACGCGCCATAATTTCGGCTTAGTTAGTTATAAAAGTCGGCTTAGTCTATAAAACAATTGAAAATCGATTGTCGTCATGCACTGAGTGATAAGTATGAGTTTCGAACTCCGTTTTATGACTGGACACGCCAGCTGCGTTGGCGACCAGTATAACATCAGTTTCTGAAACACATTTTAATTCTACATTAAGTCTTAAGCTATCTCTTTTTTCTTCTTTAATATAATAGTGATAGGTATAATTTAACGTGTCATTAATTTTTAAAAATGAGTTTTATAAACTGGTTGTTATTAGACAAAATATTATACGGTCAGTTTCAAATAAAAAGTTCAAGTATAAGATGGTTAAGAAATTTATAATTGATGGACAATAACTGGAAATAATTCGCAAGTGGTGAAACAAACAGTGTCTTTTTGCCATCATCGAAAATGTTTGTGACAACGTTAAAGAGATCTATGCAATATTCATATTCAGGCCATATTCTTACACTTTGTTACTTCTAATTAATTAACTAGTTTCATTAATTAACTACTTTCAAAGTTTTTATTTTTGTTTACATTTTTACATTATAGATATTTCTGGGAATAAAGGTCTATTCTTTATACGCTCCTCGGATTTTCATAATTACAAATATTTTTGAAAGTTGTTTTTTTTTAAATAATTGTGATTTTTTCGTGAAAATTGGAAAAAACTTTTTTTAAGTAACCGACTTCAAAACTAAACACTTTAAAAAATAAAATAAAAAAAACAGTTGAATGGCCGTAACCGGAGCCGGTTTTCTTTCCTTGTGTCGCATAGGAGACCCACGGGTAGATGTGAAAAAAGCTTCATGGGGTGTAAAAAAACAGAGCCTACAGTACTCAGGGGTGACGAGCTCCGTTCCTCATTTAGAATACTCGTAAACCGTCCTCCGGAAATTGTTTTGACATAGCTTTTAATATTATAGCGGGGAGTGTTCACTGCAACATTGACAGAAAATTAAATACTTTACAGATCTTCATTGATAAATAGATTAAATAAAATAGGTAATAAATAAATATTCTTGGACGAATCACACAACGCCATCTAGTCCCAAACTAAACAACTAAGCTTGTACTATGGGTACTAGATTGCTGATAAATAATTTTTTTTTTGTTAATAATACTTATTATACATAGAAAACACCCGGTCCAAGGCAAACAGACAGTTCATGCACACAAATGTTTGCCTTGCGCAGGATTCGAACTCGTGGCCCTCGAGATAAAGTGACCATTGCTAGCAACACGACCACCAGGCCAGTCAATTAAGTCTTTATATTGATAAAATTACGGTGCGATAGTCTCGCTAAAATTCGAGAATGGCCGTACTGATTTGGCTAATTTTGATCTCGAAATATTTGTGGAAGTTCAGGGAAAGTATAAACGTTGAAAAAATATGAGAAAATTGCGAGGAAAATACTAAAATCGACAATATTATTTTCCCATACAAACGCTACGCAGGCATACCTGCGCAGTTCAGCTAGTCAATTATTAAAATCTCACGTTACCACAAAGAACAAGAGTCAGCCCCTAAATTACAGTTTGTAATTTTGTAATAATAAACTTGTAATTATCTGAATTACAATATTGTTTATTATACAAATTGTTTATGTTTAGTTTGTAACTTTGTAGACTTGTTATCCCAAAACATTTTGTTAAGTTCCACATCGTAAATCACTAATTTATTTTCATTTTTGACTATGGTACACAAATTGCTTTCTGCTTCAATGGTCACGACTTCGATCACAATGCAAACAATTGTTGAATTTTCAATTCTTTGTTTCTCCCTTCGTAGTCTTTTTCGACCATTACGCTGGTCCCCTTCAGCTACTGCATCCAATCCGATCCTGCAACCCTCTTTAAGTCTTTCCCATTCCTGAATTATCATTATCATCATCACACAAAATAACTCCTCTGATAGAAGGATGTTCCTTCCTCTATCGATCTTCAACGGATTGAAAGCATTGGACAAAATATAAATAGATATCCTAAATAATTGTCATAACTTAACTTAACTTCAGGTGATCCGCACGCTCGTTTGCCAACCTCTAATATAAAAAAACAATGTTTATTTTAGATTAAATTACAATTTTTGCGTTTGAGTTCGCATCTCGGCCTAGGGCGACACTGCGAGAAAAATCTCGAACGGGATGCACAGCTAGATAAGGTATGGATATCTGCTGGATTGCTGATAACTGTAATAAATACTTCTAAATACTATGACAACCCGGTAGTGCATTGGTCACAGATATGTATATACAAATCTGTGACGTTGGTAGACCCTACCTCCAACACCAGAAGGCGCTGGTTCGATTCCCATAGCCCGTATACCGTAGTCGTTATTTAAGTAATTTTGGAACTTCATTGTGGTTCATAAATTATTAAAGTTCATCACTCTATTTACTAACATTGTTGATGCTACATTATAATAAATTCAACTCACCTTTATCCTAAACTGGTATATTTTTGACATATCTGTCAAACTACCCCATTGTGCAATACCCCCAATCTCCCCAGAGGTGCGTTCGTCATTTCACTCGAGTTTTTTACGAGCCCATCCCGAAAATGGCGAGTTAATCAACTGTACCACCCTGTATACAGCCGAAAACCGTTTTTAATTAGACTTGATTGCGTTATTCTTACCTCTGTTAAGTATTTTATTATTCTCATGGTGATATTTTATAGATTTATGATGGCATAATAAATACACTTAACTTGTTATTCTTTCAATGTCATTTTTATTATCAATTTTGTCTATTCAAAGATTCATAACTTTTATTCAGAGAATTTTACAAGCACGTTCTCTTGTCAGAGAGTAAATGCAGTAATAAATGATTTGTGTAATTTAATCTACTTTAATACAACCATTTTGGAAAAAAGCAAAATGACCTCTTATCTGGCAAAAGTGTTTGATAGAATGTTTTCTTTTTAACTCTAAGTTTTTTATTATTTTCTACATATTTGACATATTTAGGATTTGACCATAGCACTATTTGGATCAACGTCCCGCGTTTAGTACTGATTTTCTGTATGTACCTGGATCTGTATATTATAAATAAATAAAAAAATGTATTGTTATATGACAATAAAATTAAAATAAAAAAAAAATAAAAAAAACCCGCCTGCGTAAAAAGCAACTAATAGAAAATCAACTGAAAGGGCAGAAACAAGATAAAAATTCAATAATTACATAAAGCTAGCGAAACAAATCGAAACAATATCAAACATAAGTACTGTACACTTATAAATATAATGAATATATATTTTATTTCGAAGAATTATTGAATTGATATTTTATTTCGATCTTTATTTTATTCGATTATTTGTGTCTTTTTAGTTTGTCATATTGGCACCCCACCCCACCGGTTTCAGAAAGTGAAAGAGCAAAGTCCATATTTTTAAACTTTCCCATTGTGTTATTTTGGTTAGTATTAGAGTAATGATAATCATGATATACCTTTTTGAAATCCTTGTGTTGAGCTCTTTAATTTGATACCCATATTGTAGTATTCGAAAAAAAAATGTTTTCTTCACTATGTCCAATGGCGTCGCACAGCCGCCATATTTGCTTTTTTTTAACGTCACCTATCTAAGAACACTTGGGCTGCTAAGACAAATCTAACGATACCTAAATTATGTAGATCCGTTCAGCGGTTCTGGAGATATGAGGTAATAAAGAATATTACATACAAGATACGCGTGAAAAACTTTCCCTTCTTTGCAGTCGGGTAAAAAAAGCCGGTAACAGGTTTTCTTTCGCCATTTCTTTTACCAGTGTTCATTTTGCTTTTCTTTCCGAAATGGTAGTAGTTTACAGAGTAGATTAAATACATAAATAATTTAATACTGTAATGTAATCATTGACGAGAAAAAAGTGTCTGCGAGGAGTGAAGACCAACCGCTGAACAAATTATATTTTTAAATATATATTTTTTTAGTTACTCTTATAAAGATGTTACCCGTCTTTTGTATCATAGCTCCGAAACAGATGACCGATTTAGATTTCAAGTTCTTTTATAGTATTTGAAAAGTGATTTGATTCAAGATAGATAGGATAGGATAATATGCTTAGTTTGCAATACGCATTTAAAAAAAAAACAGTACAATTTAGTATTTTCTAATTAAGTCAAAAATACTTTTGTGGTGACCTACACCAGAATACCTCCTCTTATCTTCTGTAAAGCGAAAAAACACGCTTTTTTCGTTCTTCGATATAAAAAAAGTTCATTCAAAAGCTCTTTAAATCCCTCTCGATAGAAAGGAATCAAAGCTTAAACACGGTCAAATGAAAAGGCAAATATTCACTGGATGCTTCAAATATCCTGATCTTTTACATAAAACCTTTAAACCTAGACATTCTAATATCGGCCACTAGACGCTCAAAGCTGCGTTAAGGCTATGTTCCGGTTAAATACCGGTTAGGGTTTGCACTGAAAAATTCTGGAATATTCCACGGATATTCTAGTAAGCACATGTACAGATATAAGATTAAATAGATAACGCAAATGACTCCGTCGGGATCAGAAGTGTGACGAGTCGTGCGGTTTTTAAATCTAAAATTTTTGTAACACACAAATATTAGCAGCGACTGCAGCTAAGTTATGCAAGTTTCCTGAGTACTTAGTAAGTTTTTTGGTCACATTTGATCATGTCAGCGTAAATAAACCGACCAAATAGGGAATTTACTAGACGCGTGACATATCAAAATTATATGTCTTCTTGCTCACATTTTGAAGTGAGAAACCCAGTTAATTTGGATATGTAACTCGCGTCTAGTAAATTGACAATATGAAACTTTTTTTTCAATTCTGTCGGCTTATAAACGTTGACACGTTCGAATGTGTTCAAAATACTCGTACTAAGCACTCTGAATTGTGGTAACTCACTGTATTGATTGGTGGACAACTAGTTGAATTAATTGTTTGATAGAAGACAGAATGAATAACGCCGAAATGTTGCTAAAGAGGTTGATTCTTAACGCAATATTTTGCTGTTTCTTCAATACAAATACTCTTTAATAAATAAATAAATAATAAATAATTTAGGGACAAATCACACAGATTGAGCTACCCCCAAAGTAAGTTCGAAACTTGTGTTATGTGATATTAACTCAACGATACTATATTTTATAACAAGTACATTATATAGATAAACATCCAAGACCCGAGGCCAATCAGAAAAAGTTCGTATTCATCATGACCCGACCGGGATTCGAACCCGGACCTCCTGGGTGGTGGGCAGGCATGGTAACCATTGCGCCACAGAGGTCGTCAAAAGTCTTCACTTTATTGCACCAAACAAAAATTACAATGTACACAATTCAGAAGTACTAATAGGCGACCTTATCGCTACGCAATTTCTTCCAGGCAACCTCAGATACTTTTTCATCACAGGGGCCACGGGCATTAAAGGACTTTTTCTTAGATTTCAGTCAGTACATTGTACTTATTGATATAAAACTAAATGAACAATATCAAATGTTGTCGACAGAAAATTATGAACGCAATTGAAATATTCACAGGCAAAGTTTGTAAGGTTGTAGGAAGTAATCACTGGATTTACATAACAGATTTTGTAAATTCTTTTACTGAGCCACGTTATTTGTAAGTATTATGGATTAGTATATAAATTAATCGCGCTACAAACTGTTAGTCCCCTACCATCCGGCGACAGCAGTCTCTGAGATACAGACTAACGTCTAGTTCAGAGATGAGTTGTCGCCGGTTGGAACAGGGTACTTAAATATAAATATAACACAATCTTAATACAAACCTGTATCGCTAGTATGTACCACTTTGTTATTTTTAAGTTTTTTATGGCTAAATAAAGAGTTAAAGAGAGAGTTAATCCGAAAAGTTCACGCGGGCGAAATCGCAGGTATCTAGTTTATATATTATGTGCAAATCCAGTATTAATAAGTGATGGATAACACCTATATACTGTTTAGTAGAAAGCTAAATGAAAAATGCCGACGATGATTCGTGTCATCTATTTATGTATAAATCTGTGGGCACATCCAATCGGAATCCTTTAGAGAATGCACGGGTAAAATATGCGGTAAGTACCATGGAACGTCGAGTGGGTATTGGGTTTTTTATAGAAAGGTTTTTGGGAAAATACTTAATAAGAGAATATTTATATATTTTTATTTTTAGGTATTTTATTGTATATTATTTCGCAGAATTGATAACGTTATAAATATTATATTACATTATCAATTCAGAGAAAAAGTTGGTATGTAATCTCCAAAAATATATTTCATGTAAGTACATATTATTACATATTATGAATCCATGAATAATACTTGGAGAGAACTCGTGCCGTGATAGTTCTATATAACGATAAAACATTACAGATTTTTGTACTTACATTTTACACTACCACTCATGCGGCTTATGTCTTCTTCAACATCTTTAAGTATCTAATAAAATAATAATAAAATAATGTCAAATAATAATAATAATAATATAAAAAAAAAAGGTTTTTAAATGTCAAATCCACCCCTTAGGTTTCTGGCGCAAAGCTCCCCAAAACGCTTGCTGCGTTGCCGCGCTGAATGGCGATGGCCATTCTTTGCACCAGAAACGAGGCAGATCGGGGGTCGCCAAGTATCTAATTTGTTTTTCATCTGTGTCACCAATAAACCTCTGGGATAATACCAAGAGTTCACAGATTTTTTTATATGCAGTTCTCAATACAATGACTTTATAATAATACAAGCGAAACCCGCGCAATTTCAAGCGCCATGGACTATCAGACTTTTGACCAAATTTTACGGGAATCACGTACTTTTTCTGATAAAAAGTATTATTATGTGTTAATCCAAGGTATCAGCTACCTCTATAACAAATATCATAACAATTGACCCAGCCATTTGAGTGGGAAGAAGTAAGAAACGAAATGAAATGAAATCGTTTATTTCAGAAATTAGACCTTCACAGGCACTTTTTCTTGTCATTTACAACTTGTTTAAATAAAGAAAATAAACTACGTTATTTACTACCACCATTTCGGTCACAAGCAAAATGGCCACCGGTAAAACATACTTACAAATCGCCTTTATAGTATTAGAGGGTTATAGTGGGAGGTATACACTCAGCTTCTGATAGAGGAAGCTGGTGGCAAATAATCCGCAACAAAGTACTGAGTCAAGTCGATGATGACGACCCTCAGCATTGAGGAGACCGACGCGAGGAGGGAGTGGGATGTATAAGGTGCCATTAACATGGCTATACAAAAGATAGAATCCTAATTCGAATTTTAATATTAGAATAGCTCTTAGATGTCTTATCCTATCTTTCCAGCCGTATGCATCAAACTTTCCAAACAAAACTCCTGTTCCATCTCACACGGTGAAATTGAACCGTTGTTTTCTAAATGTATTAGTGCATTTATTCGCACGAGACGCGTCTCGATTCGATCCCGTACGATAATATTTTAGCTTTATCTAGGATGCTGTAACGAGAATTCCTCTGTGGGGCGTAGAGTAGAATTTTCAGTACAAAACTCATTTCTGTTTTAAACAATTTTTTTTTCCAAAATAGATTTGCGTTTGACTGCAGCTAGCCTGACGGTAAGCATCGCTGTGGTCTACGATGTATCATGCTCACCTAGAAAGTACCTATTTACTTATAATAGAGATAAATAAATAAATAAATATATAGGGACAATTCATACAGATTGAGCTAGCCCCAAAGTAAGTTCTAAACTTGTGTTATGGGATACTAACTTAACGATATTATATTTTATGACAAATACATATATAGATAAACATCCAAGACCCGAGACCAATCAGAAAAAGTTCGTTTTCCATCATGACCAGACCGGGGATCGAACCCGGGACCTCCTGGGTGGCGGTCTGGCGTGGTAACCATTACGCCACGGAGGTCGTCAAATGATAGAATGACACCCGTATCCTTGCCGAGGGATGAATATGAATTGATGGAGTCAGACGACCCCACGGTTCATCTACATTTTTTTTATTTTATTGATGTTAGTTATTTTTAAGTTCTTATATGTAAATTAGTAGATAAGAAATAAACCATTATCATCCTTCTTATCTTAATATAATGATCTTCTTAGCAAAAATCTGCCGTCTGAACAGGTGGTAAATTGTGACGATTCGAAAGAGCTTGATTAGACCTATTTGAATAAGAATATTTGAATTTGATGATGACGATTCATATTATTAGGATATTCTCTGCTATCTTTTGGCTACTCTGTGGGCAGAGTACGATGCAAAAGCGACACTGGGCATGTTTATATCCAGGGGAAAATGCACAAAAAGTGCAGTCCCGCTTGGCTCTTTAACATAATAATAGATTTCAGCTAGCGACAATTTATACTTATCTGGCTCCCTGATAATTCATTGCTGCCCGCACATATATTTCGGATAATAACTTTCTTTATTTCTAAATAGCGTGGGTTTTCTTAGTTTTCCTTGTTAAACCGTTTTACTTGTGCAACATACATGTGCCATCACTACATAGTATAAAACAAAGTCGCTTTTTCTGTCCCTATGTCCCTATGTCCCTTTGTATGCTTAAATCTTTAAAATTACGCAACGGATTTTAATGCGGTTTTTTTAAATAGATAGAGTGATTCAAGAGGAAGGTTTTTATGTATAATACATTCCAAAATTCCCACGGGAAAGCGGGATACACGCAAACGAAGTTGCGCGGGTTTCGCTAGTTATTTATAAAATCAATTTGTAGTGCTGTGTGCTTTGCAAGTTGCTATCGGACTGAGCTTTCGGTAATTTATTGCAAAAGGAAAAATCCGCCTAATTCACGATACACAGTATAGTCAACAAATGAACGAAATGCACATGATAGGTACTATGCTAATAATGTATGCATCATGATGAAATTCTGTAATTACATACAATATGAATTGTAAGTATACTATTGATAAAGAAGTTCGATTTAATACACAGTATTTAGGAAACTTGAATATTTACACCTGTTCACCTCTTTTATTGGTTGCCTGTGCAAAAGAAATCTAGTCTCAAATAGCCATTATTATCTCAAAAAATGACTATCAAAATCCTAATACACCTTTACAAAAGCCATCCACAAATGGGGTGACCACACGTCCGTCGACTGAGATCGGCTTAGTGCACTGATTGTCGTCTTGTCTGAGCCGATTTGCCAGGCTTTGCCGGTGGCCTATTTAAGCCTGGATTTAGTATTTGGTGAATGTACTAATCATATTTGAGGCTGACTGTATTTGAGCAGTAAATCTATTAAATAACACCACATGTTTTCTTTAAAATGGTGAAGGTAAATACGCAAGTTAAGGGTAGACAATACCAAGTTGAATTTGGATGGGTTTAAAAATTTATATTAATTCGAACTACTTTATAGGAAAGGTTTAGCATCAAAATAACATTTTCTATAAGCTGGTTTTCAGGCCATTTGTAGCCCACTGACTTAAAGTAACGAATATCAACGAAACACGAAGAAACACGAGATAACGAAACCCATCCGAACACTGACTAGAGTCGACATTGCTTGCCTTGCGTGTTAATATAAGCTTGGGACACACAACGACGCGACGCCATCGTTTATCTCTTAATTTTAATTAGTTCTAACAAAAAATATAACCTTCAAAATACTACCAATTATTTAATACTAATTATTTAATACGAGGAGCTCGATGGCGTCGCTGTGTGTCGCACTCTAATATGAACACGCAAGTTAAGCGACGTCGACCCTAGCCAGCGTTTGGATGGGTTTCGTTATCTCGAGCTTCTCCGTGCTTCGGAGGGCACGTTAAGCCGTCGGTCCCGGCTGTTATTGGTAGATGACAGTCGTAAAGCCAAGTCGGTGGCCTTAGGGCGGTATGAAAACACCGGCCTCTGCCAATCCGCATTGGAGCAGCGTGGCAGAGTACGCTCTAATCACCTTCGATTGAAGGGAGACCCGTATCCCAGCAGTGGGATGATTATGGGTTGATATGATTTAATACTAGCGGACCGCCCCGGCTTCGCACGGGTTTCACTAAGGATCCCTAATTTAAAAAGATATATAATATAGCCTATGTTACCCGGGGGTAATGTACATTGCCAATGGTGAAAGAATTTTTGAAATCGGTCAAGTAGTTTTTGAGTTTATTCATTACAAACATACACACACATACACAAATAAAAATCTTTACTCTTTATAATATTAGTAGGTATAGATCAGTTGTAAAAGGGTTTGACACAGTCCCCCTATACAGATATAAAGGCATTTACGTTCTTGACATAACAAAGCATTGAAACTGCAGTCAATTGCGAGCTGTCATCGGCATCACTCGGGATATTGTTGAATTGTTTTGACTTTTCACACGCTTAGAACTGTTTGGGTTCGGAAAAATTTTCCATTTTCTCATGTAAAACCAAATTTTCTCGCATTTTCGTTCGGATTCGCACTGAGTTGCTGGCGGTGACGGGATTTTGGTAGGGTTACAATAAGTTTAAATTATTATGGGATTTATTTTTCAAAATTCTTTGTTTTAAAGTGAAAATTGCACTTATAATATACTTAACAGTGTTGTTACTCAAAACATGACTAATTTAATACCAATATTTCTTCACCACAAGTCTATACATTTTGTAATGAATTATTTCAAATAGTGCAAAAAACAATTAAGAAATGACACAATCAAGTTTTTTTTTACATACTTTAATAGGTAGTGAGTAATCAGTTTTTAGTTGATTCTGGGAAATCTTTAATTTTGAGTGTGTGTGATATCAGACGTGACCTATTTTATTTATACTACGACATGACTGTACTGAATGTACTACCTATTTATTTTTAGTATTTCACTAATAGCACGTCTAAGTGATACGTGAAAGTTAAACTTGTATGGCTATTTTGACGTAGGAATGTCACCTTTACATATTATAAAATAAAGTTGCTTCTCCCGTCTGTCTGTCCAAATGTATGCTTAAATCTTTAAAACTACGCAACGGTTTTTATGCGGTTTTTTAAGTAGATAGAGTGATTCAAAGGGAAGGTTTACATTTAGAATAGTACACTAACTGGAAGAGGACACTAACCTCCTGTAACACAGGTATTATATACCTAGCACAGAGGTTAGGGACTTCATTATGAAAGTGTTAACCTTTGTTGTGGAAATAAATAATTTGAAATTGAAATTGAAATTTATAATCAAAAATTCCCACTGGAAAGCGGGATACAAACGAAATTGCGCAGGTTTCGCTAGATTAATATAAAAAAGAAAATTTTTGCACTATTTTTTTTTCGGCACCACAAACAAAAGGCTATCAATACAAAAAGTCCCGACATTCCAAGCATCATGGCATCCCTACGATCGTCTGCAAATAGTTCCGCGTCTGTCAGCCTTTGAAAGGGATTTATTATTTTTATTATTGTTTCGTAGCCCCCGCCAACGTCTTCCCGGCCTTAAGTTATGATTCCCGAATGCTGAGAATTACGAAGACGTTATTAAACGTTTTTTATACTGGATCCCCTGCGTTTATATACTTGTGCGTTGCACGGAAATAAGGTTTTATTTGTGCTATTTTTATTATAAGAAAATGTATACACATTTTTCTAGTGAACAGCCAGTGAGTTTTCATAAGGTTTAATTAATAACTTTATTTCTCATGTAAGAATTTACCTGCACTCTCTATGAGATTAATAGCTATATTATAAACTATTACATAGAACTCATATTAATGTTAGTTTAACAACAAAAAAAAAATTAAGTACACAGTCATAATAATTACGTTAATTTTCTATTTCATCGTTTATCTCTATCTATGGTAATGAAATAAGGCATACTCGCTGTGTTTCTCAGTTTATATTTCAACTAGTATACTCGCAACTTTGTTTGCGTATATCTCCCTTTCCCGTGGGAATTTTGAAAAATCCTTTCTTAGTACACCCCTAGACGTCGTAAGGAACCTACAGTCCAAATTTGGAATCTCTAGACCCAGCGGTTTGGGCTGTGCATCGATATATAGTTAAATCAGTCAGGACTTTGAATTTTATATATATAGATATTAAATTTGCATGTTTAAATTACATAAGACATTTGATACTTATTATTTTAATATGTATTTTTGTATCTAAGCGGCAAGGCGTAATAACGTTACAAATATTTGTTTTACAAAAAAGTTTCAGGTGTTTAAGAACAGCGGTAAGGCGCTTTTTCACTATGGGATATAATAAGTATATATTATGTATATTATATCTCATAGTAAAAAACTGGCTTTAGACGGTGCGTTGATCTCTCAGTCATACAAAATAAAGCATTTTATAATATAGATTGAAATAAAACAACAAAATTGAATGACTATATTAAATTGCAGGCACTATTAAAAAAAGGTCTCAAGTTTGAAATTACAAGAGCTCACCAAGTTATTCTACTTTGAATTTTAATAAAGTCCTTTCGAAGTTAAAAGTCCGACGGATCCGAACTTGCTCCTACCACTTTGTTACGGTATCAACTTGTTCCAACTATGTTCTGTAATATTGTTCTTTCTTTTTTCAGACCTCGATGGTCGAGTGGCTGGCAATGGCTATCTCAAACGAGGCGGGTTTGAATACCGCGTAAAGCAAACATTTGTGTGCAAGGACATAATTATGTTTGTTTTGCGGTAAAATTGCACAAAACTATTTTAAAAGTTAAATACACAAATCGTTATTTTTTATGCCATAAAGTTGGCAAACAAGCATACTTATATAAGGTCCTAATTTATTAATGAACTTCATTTTAACACATGACTATGTAGGTTACATTATGATCGGTTAAGCAAGGAATTCTAGTATTCAGTAAAAGTCCTTCCCCAGACGGACTGCTCCGATTAGAGCGGATTATCTTAAAATAGTACTTATATATAATTATCTATATACATAAAATTCATAGTCCTGACTGACTTAACTATATATCAACGCACAGCCCAAACCGCTGGGCCTAGAGATTCCAAATTTGGAATGTAGGTTCCTTACGACGTCTAGGGGTGTACTAAGAAAGAATTTTTCAAAATTCCCACGGAAAAGCGAGATATACGCAAACGAAGTTGCGAGTGTTTTACTAGTCCTATATAAAATGCTTTGTGCTGAATGGCTGACTGCCGGATCCACAGCCAGGTCAGCCTAAACCGCTCATCGTAGAGACCTGGAACTTGGAGTTTGGAGGTTGTGATCTGTAAGACGTAGGCATCCGATAAGAAACGGTTTTTCGAAATTCCCACGGAAAAGGTATATGCACCCAAATGAAATTGCTTTCGCTAGTAAAGAATATAAGTATTATTATAATAACCATAAGATTAAGATTGTTTTATTTATCTATAATTTATATTACATATAATATTACAAAAATTACTTACGCGGTATTGTTATAAGCGACGAAATGCAAGGTAGGTACTCAAAAAAACGCTCTATATGTATTAGCGCATGTGCTAAATAAAGGTTATAGAGCGTTTTTTTGAGTACCTACCTTGCATTTCGTCGCTTATAACAATACCGCTTAAGTAATTTTTGTAAAATTTTTAGGATGAATGAAATATAACCAGTATTTGTCTCTCCTGAAAACTTGTTAATTTTTACTTATGCGGTATCGTTGCATCGTTTCATAGACAACAAGATGTAATATGTATAAACAGTATTTTGTCTCTCCTGAAGACTTGATAAATTTTACTTGTGCGGTATTGTTGTTTGCGACGATTTATGAAATAAAATAGGATGACTTAGGTAATAATTCTGTATTTACTCTTAGACACAAGCAAAACTGCATGTAGAAACTAGTATATAAAGGTTACAACAGGCACAATAATGTCGTAAAGTTTATGAGTGCAACGTTTTTTGTTAATTACTTTGTTTTTCATCGATATGGTATTAGTCCGGATACAGTAAATGCATCGTAAAATTGAATTAAAAAAAACCCGGACAACGCCACATTATTTTGTACTGAACTAGATTTTTCCCTGGCATCACTCTCATTTTTCAGCTATATAAATACATACACTATGTACAATGTTCACTTTGCCTCTAGCATTAACATGTACAGATTGAGAGAAAATATTTTCAAAGAAATCTGCTTAAATGTCCAACAACTAGAAGTTTATTTAAAACATAGAAAACAACCAGATTCGATACCACAAAATAAACACAAAATAATGCCATCACATAAAAACCCACGCCCTCAGGTCCTCAGGTGCTGAAGGATCACTATAATTGTCATACATAACTTACTTACTACGATGGCGCAGTGACCCAAAAGTGGATCTTGGCCTCCGACACAAGATCTCGTCATCTCTTGCGGTTCTGAACCAGCTGTCGCCAGTCGCAAACTTCGAGGCTCTGCAGGTCTTTCATCAACTCGTCGCTCCAGCGGTATCTAGGTCGACCAACAGGCCGTCGGCCTCTCGGTTGACCCAGGTATGCTCTCTTCACTGCCCGATCCTCCTCCATTCTCTCCACGTGTCAGAACCAGCGGAGTCTTGCCGCTTTGGTCTCATTAATGATGTTCGGTTCAGACACCAGATCTTCCATTTCCAGCTTCCTTCTTACTCTCCAGCTTCGATCTTCTCTTTGTGTTGGCCCCAGGATCTTCCTCAAGATTTTCCGCTCCGCCACTAGCAGTTAGTTAGCTATTTTTATCATAAGATAACTATAAAATTGGTAGAAGTCCAATTTCATAAACTCATAAAATCCTTGTAAATACAACTTTGGTGTTTAAAAAACTCTTTCGTTGTAACGAAGCACGACGCATAGTTGTCGTTGAAACGCAGCGAGTAAAAAAATATTCGTACATAATTGGAAATGCCTAAAATAACGAGAGAGCCGGCATTTTTCAGATTAAACTTTTAGCTAACAATCTGTGCTACGCTTTGCGATTTTGTAATTTATTTACATGCATGCAAAGTTTATATTTCATTAGGGGACGGTATAGCCATGTTTGCTGTCAGTTGATCAGAAGCACAATTTTTGATTATAATAACATCATGTACACCGCATGAACGGAAAAAGGAGGGGTAAGCCAAGGATGTGATCGTCGGACGAGTTGACTGCCTTTTTCGGGGATTGGGGGGAAGCGTAAAGGCTTTTGCCCAGCAGTGGGACGTTAATAGCTAAAAAAAACATCACACATAACACTCAAATGGGGTAGTTCAGAAGCTCTTACTTTTTAGATTAGTAAGTTTTTTTTTCGGCCAGGTGCGATTCGGATCCGTGCTCTAAGTGCTATGGAACATTTAATTTTCTTTTACATTTTAAAAGAACTAGGATGTAATTTTTGTAATTACTATTAGAATGTTATATTATTATTCTTAAATAATATTAGAAAATATGATCTTTAAGTAACCTTAATGTATTGTGTACTGTAGCTTAATCATTTTGATAAAGAAGGAGTCTTTAAAAAACGTAATTAGAAAATCGCATTTCTAGTTCTTTTAGAAACCAAATTATATTTATTAATAATATCAATATCATAGATAGAACTTAACTAAATAGAAGATTACTCTACAAACTACAGTCATATTTAAAATACAAATGAACATAAAACTAAAAACCTTAAAAAATATTATAAAATAACTAAAATATATTATTGAAAGGAGTCCCTTTAGGCAAGGTTCCGAAGATACTGGCAGGGTTCCCCCTTTGAATAGTCAGACTAATTCTTTGTCCGAGGTAGCTGCCAGCTCTTCGGTCTCCTGTGATGATGATCGAAGCCAAATTAACAGTAGACATTTACCTTATATATCTCAAGGTTTAAAATAACCTTAATAATTAACATTAAACTCAATATTTTGACATGACCTTAAGAAAGGTGGAGTAACAAAATTAGCATAGGAAACGGGGTCTATCTATTAGAAGTTTATCCTTTTCGTAATTCGGGGGTAATTTTATTTTATGACGTCATTCCCCGTAATCGTGTTTAAATTTAACGCGTCGTTTGAGAACCCAATGAATGGCTCCAGACATACGTGGCTTTTTTTATTATTAAGGTGACAAACAGGCTAGTTGGAAATTAAAAGGAGAAGGGAAAACGTATTGCCGCTTTACGCCTATATTCTGTAAGAGTGTGGTTCTTCCTCGGTAGAGTTAGCTTATTTTAATAAATGCTACCACTCCAATATTATAAATCATATATATATATATTATACTAGCTTTTTGCCCGCGACTTTCCGGACCCGTTCCAGTGGGAACCACATTGAATTTCGGGAAAAACTATATACTATGTCACTCCCTGATAATGTAGCTTTCTATTGGTGAAAGAATTTATGAAATCGGTCCAGTAGTTTCGGAGCCTATTCAATGCAAACAAACAATCAAATCTTTCCTCTTTATAATATTAGTATAGGCTAGCTGCTGCCCGCGGTGTTACCCGCGTTTCATTTTATTGATCCAAGGTATCAGCTACCTGCATACCAAGTATCATAAAAAATGGTCCAGCCGTTTGAGCGCAAAGAAGTAACAATCATACACACAAACTTTCGCCGTTACTTGTATGTACTATTATTTATTCTGTGGCCTCTTATAACATTAGTGGCATTTATTTAAATGTCTAGTTTTACTTTCCCTTCCATTATTAATGTGTATACAATTTTTTTCCATGTCCTTCTCAAAGTTCAACGTACGATATTGTACTAGTGTTTGGTATAATCCATAAGCGGGTAGCGGGTTATGATATCAAATAATTTAGACGTAGGCCTCCCCCCAAACGCGTCCAATGCAGCCTGCTGGCAGCGGCCTGCATCCAGCGGCTTCCTGCGACTTTTTTTTAGGTCGTCTGACCGCCTTATAGGTGGGCGTCCTACGCTGCGCTTTCCGGTACGTGGTTGCCATTCCAGAACCCTCTTGCCCCACCGGCCGTCGGTTCTGCGCGCTATGTGCCCTGCCCACTGCCACTTCAGCTTGCTGATCCGTTTGGCTATGTCGGTTATTTTGGTTCTGCTACGGATCTCCTCATTTCTTCGATCTCGTAGAGAAACCCCGAGCATAGCCCTCTCCATGGCTCATATGGGCACTTATTACATGCTTATTACACACAACTATATAAATAAGAAAATCGCCATAATGTACTTAAAAAAATCAAACCAAAACTAATCTTATAATAATATTAACAAGTCTTATAAATACAAAATTTTAAGCGAGCGTGAAAGGGTAACAGACATCCACACATTTATATTAATAGAAAATCGCTCGTAGCTTACACCTTACTATAATGTAATACTTCTGTTATCAGAACTGCCAAGGTGCAAGCAGACTGTACGACGGCAGATAACACCACCTAGTGTTTTTATATGCTACCTGATAAAAACGAGGTAAGGTCACGAAAAAAGGGTCTGATAACACATGAGGGTCACGAATATAATTCTTAAAGCAGAGTATTCTTTGCATGTTGTTTATGGAATTGGTGTCACATGAGGGTTATATGTAGCAATTTTTAAGAAATAAAATGAAATCGCTTGTTTCAGAAATTAGATAATCACAGGCACTTTTTGTTGTCATTTACAACTTGTATATAATAAAGAAAATAAACTACGTTTTAAACTACCACCATTTCGGACACAAGCAAAATGGCCACCGGTAAAAGAAATGGCGGTTACGGCCTTTTTTGTCCTTTAGCAATTTTTTCTTCCACTCCAAAGAATCAAATATTTTACTAAATTAAGACTATAGAAAAAATCGTGACGATTCGAAGGAGCTTATAATTAGGCCGTTTTGAATAAAAATATTTTGAATTTGAATTGAATTTGAATTTATAAGGACTACACAGGCACTTTCTCTATAAGAGCCCATTGTTTGATCAGTAGTTAAGTATAGTAATGGTTAAAATTCGTAGCAATTTTTAATAAATAGTTAGTTTTTTCAACGAATTTTAACCATTAGTATACATAACTACCTGATCAAACAACGGGGCCTAAATACTCATAACATTTTTTTTTCTTTCTTTTTAATACCTATAACATTTTTAAAATTAAATAATTATAATGTATCTACACCATTTCGGATTCAAAAATGACTACCGGTAAAAGTAATACCGAAAGAAAACCGGTTACGGAGTATGGCCTTTTTTGTCCATCAGATATTTCGGTCGCCATCAGCAACCTGGTTGCTCTCCATCATCATCATCATCATCATATCAACCAATTACCATCCCACTGCAGGGATACAGATCTCCCTTCAGTCGATGGTGATTAAAGTATACTCTGCCACGCTGCTCCAATGCGGACTGGCAGAGGCCGGTGTTTTCAAGCCAGAAGGTCAAGTTGTGCGTAATAGTTGGTCCAACAGGAAATGGTGGTCAACTAGGCTTAACGAATGTCATCTAACGACAACAACCGGGACCGACGGCTTAATATGCCCTCCGAAGCACGGAGAAGCTCGAGATAAGGAAACCCATCCAAAAGCCCGCTAGGTTCGACGTCGCTTAACTTGCGCGTCGAGCTCCTCTGCTCTCTATCAGCAATAGCTTAATGTGCCTAAGAGACTGCTATCACACCTCCACAACTCAAAGGAGAAATCTGATTTGTCATCCAAGTGATGCGTTATTAGTGATCCAACTTTTGGCACCAGAGAGCGCGGGTCCGATTCCCAACGCATACATTATGTGATGGCATATATGTTTGTTCTTGAGTTTGGGTGTTTTCTATGTATTATAAGCATGTATTTACAATAATATATAGGTTGTCTGGTACCCGTAACACAAGCAGTTTAAGCCTAGCTTATTTTGGCGCTGTAATCGAGCCTCACTTGATTTGCCATCTCTCTAGTGTATAATGCCTTTTGCTTCAAATTGCTGTCTCTCACGTAGTTTTTAAGGAGGGAAGTCCGTTCAATACTTCTTATTCCGACTATCTCCTTTCTGATTAAATTCGTTGTGAGTTCCAAGTCAGCTGTAGTTTCTCTCCCGGGACGTCAATAAGCTTCATCGCTTATTGTCAATCTTAGGTCGCCGTTGTTGATCCTGGCTACACAGGAGACACATCGGTGGGAATGTGGGCTTGTCCCGATTTGTCGCTGTGTGTATTGTGTAGAATTATTATTATTATTTTATCTAAGAGGTTGGCAGACGAGTTGGGTCACCTGATGTTAAGTTACTATTATTTTATTGTATTTTCGTAATTCTCAAAAAATATATACGTCTGTTATTGAAAGACCTCTCCACACATAAAATAGGTATCACTCACAATATCTTTATTGCCGCTTCCGTCTCCAGCGTATCGTGAAATTGTTTTCCTAAATGTGCTTTACGTCATATGTCGGATTATTGTTCATATAAATACAGGTGTTGTTCACAATTTCATACACACTGGTTATAATTTAAGCGTACCTGGAAGTTTTGACTTAGGTGAAGGTTCACCCGTAAAATATTTTATCCTAGGATGAATCGTCGCCTTTTCAAAATTGTTAGGTGTCTTGTTATCCGCAAAATATTCAATAGTCATTATTATATCACTTTTCTTTAGTGTCTTTTAGGGTAGGGTTTAATCTTGCTGTACCAAGCACCAGACTGCATAAAACTTGTAATAGTTATAGGAATAAGCCTAAAAATGTACAAAAGGCGGTCAAATTTTTTTATTAATTTGCCTCTACATGAATTTAAATCTAGGTACAACTAAAGGTTGCTTAACGAAAAAAGGTTGTTTTAATAGTAGAAGATTATTTAAAAGATAAATATTTGTGGGCACTGCAATTTGATTTTCTGCATTCTTACAATATTTTGCAATGTGTAAAAATCGTTAAACACTTTTATGTCATAACTAGCGACCCGTCCTGTTTTGCACAGGATCACTACAGATCCTTAATATTTTAAAAATATATTATAGCTTATGTTACACGGGGCTAATGTACCTTCCCAACGAACGGTGAAAGAATTTTTGAAATCGGTTCATTCGTTTTTGAGTTACAAAGAAAAATAAAATTTTTTCCTCTTTATGATATCAGTATAGATGTTTGTGGAGCTCGATGGCGTCGCTGTGTGTCGCACTCTAATATGAACACGCAAGTCAAGCGACGTCGACCCTAGCCAGTGTTTGGATGGGTTTCGTTATCTCGAGCTTCTCCGTGCTTCGGAGGGCACGTTAAGCCGTCGGTCCCGGCTGTTATCGGTAGATGACAGTCGTTAAGCCAAGTCGGTGGCCTTCGGGCGGCTTGAAAACACCGGCCTCTGCCAATCCGCATTGGAGCAGCGTGGCAGAGTACGCTCTAGTCCCCTTCGATTGAAGGGAGACCCGTATCCCTGCAGTGGGATGATTATGGGTTGACATGATGATAGATGTTACTTGTTTGTTTGCCTACCGTACAACATTTAAAAAAATTGCCAATTAATAGCAAAATGATGACATTAGAACGGAAGAAAAATGATCTGATGGTAATTAAAACCGGTTTTTTCCGGTATTGTTGTGTCCAAAACTGATTTGAACCGGTTCAATAAACAAAAGACGGTGTGAAAAACCTCATGTTTATAATGCTACTATTATTTACGCAGCCGCGTCCGTATACAAAGTTACTATTTCATACATAATTCAGTTTATTAGCTATTTTCGAACTTATTTTCTTGTAAATAAGGCGCATACATATTTTGGGAGATGCATATTTTTATAATAGAATTGTAATCATATTTGTATCTGAAATGATTATTTAAATATTGTTCAAAGGAAACTTCAAAGAGTTTGAAACGCTATATGAATCGAATTGAACTAGATCGATAAAAACCGCTTTCTGCATTTGTTTGCTATCCCATAACTCTTAAACCTAAGTATTTTATGCAGTTAACTTCTTTTTTTTCTTCTCCCTTATCACATTTTACTTGGGGTCGGTCTATTGTTACATTACTATTGGGATGGGACCTTATGTTTAGTTTCGATAACCATTTTCCATCAGGTAGTTTGCTTGCTTGTTTGCCTTCCGTATGACATAAAAAGAATTTATCTAGATGTAATAAGTATTCGATTTTATTTTCGGGGAAATACATTATAGGGACAGATCTGACTCATTGATTATCGAAAGATATGCGGTTACTTCACGCTAATATTTTATAAGTTCATGGTACTTCCCCAGCATTGCCTACGCAATTTCATCAATAGTTCTACTATTGTAAATAAAAAACTCATTTCTGCAATCACTTCTCTTCTACATCTCATCCATCATAAATTTTTTTATACCACAAAGTTGGCAAACAAGCATACGGCCCGTCTAATGGTAAGCATAACCGTAGCCTATAGACGCTTGCAATACCGGGGGTATCACTCACGCGTTGACAACCCTCCCGACCCCCCAAGTGGAGCACTGGAGACCTTACTCACCGTAGGAACACAACATGGCCGAGACCAATGCTATTTGGCTACGATCTTTTGTAAGGTTCTCCTTCCCCAGACGGGCTGCTCCGATTTGAGATCGGATTATCCTCTATTAGATTATAGATTATTACAATTGAAAATTTATCAGCGCAACAAAAACTATTTTATTTTACTGTACGTTGTCACAGTATTATAAAAAATATAATGTTTCCACTGATGCTTAATTAGGTAATATGGTTTTAGGGTGATATAGAGACACTAAATATTCCAGTTTCTTCACCCAGGATACTATGTCGACCGCCATTTCAATACGATTCGTATGCAATTTGGATAGCGTGCAACCAGTGACCAGTCGCTGTCCGACAGGCAGTTGAGGCGTCGTGTCATGTGAGATGGGCAAACTGTATGAAAGCTACTCGTGAGCAACTAATAGAATACGTGTATGTAGTAGCATCACTCGAGTAAAAGTTGCTTGTGAATCGCGTCGAGGGCGAAGGACTTAAAGTTACCAAATTGTCGTTTGACCAAAACTGTATTAAGGTATAGCAAAAATACGTAGAAACACTCCATTCCATTAAAGATCTTCCATAATTCATTCTCCACAGACTAAAATCCTCTTTTAGGATCAAGTTGAGGTCAAGAGAAGGTCAACCCATAGTTGAAGGTAAAAAGAAATTCCGAAGCGATGATGGCGAAAAGAAAACCACAGATATTAATACAAATAGATACGGCTTTATAATAATATTCTTATTGAAAATCTGCCATCAGGAACTGATGGTAAAAGGAAACAACCAGGCAAGTACATGTTGTGCCATGTACAGTGTAGGGTTCCGTATTTGCTAAGCTTTAGAGCACAATGACATATTCTATGACATTTGTACGTTTTCATTCATCATATCATATCAACCCAATCATCTCACTGCAGGGATACGTCTCCCTTCAATCGATGGGGATTTAAAGCGTACCCTGCCACGCTGCTCCAATGCGGAACAGAGGTCAATATTCTCAAGCCGCCAGAAGACCACCGACTTAGCTTATGACTGTTATGTCATCGGCAACAGCCGGGACTGCAGGCACAAAACGTTTTCATAAAAAATATACAATATATATGTATATTGTAAGTTTAGCGGCTATTACACGGTAACTAGTAGACTTCTTAACTGCTTTCTATTTAAATTCACTATATGAATTACTATCATGACATTTATCAAATTTCTAAACACATAAGTTTAGGAGTTTGTAATAGAAATATACCAATAAAAAAGTTTTAATTAAAGTTGAGTTTCTTTAGCATACAGCCCGCCTGATGGTAAGCAAACATCGTAGCTTATGGACACTTGCAATACAGGGAGTACCTGTAAAAAGTGGAGTCCTGGAGACCTACATTTGAGTCATCTATTTATGTTTTACGTCATCGGAAACTATCTTCAAAGAATTCTTTTTATATAGGTTTTTGCGTGGCGAGCTACTTAACTCAAAATCAATTGCTTACAAAGTGACTCTATTAGAAGTGCTTTGCCCAGAACAATATTTGTTGAGTTTCGTCTTAATCCCTCTGTCTGGGTAATAAATATTTATTGCTACTAAACGAGGCGGTTTAATTTACAAGCGGTAGCGGCTAATATAGTAGAACTTTATTTGTATTACTGAGGCACGAATACATATCAACATAACAACAGAATATTGTTGCACAAAGTGTCACAAAGAGGCAGTAACTCAGCGTGAAAGATTGCTCAGAGAGCAAACACAGATTTTCATTCATTACCGTCAAATTATAAATAAATAATAATAAATAAATATATAGGTACAATTCATACAGATTGAGCTAGCCCCATTGTAAGTTCAAAACTTGTGTTATGGGATACTAACTCAACGATATTATATTTTATAACAAATACATGTATAGATAAACATCCAAGACCCGAGGCCAATCAGAAAAAGTTCGTTTTTCATCATGACCCGACCGGGGATCGAACCCGGGACCTCCTGGGTGGCGGTCTGGCGTGGTAACCATTACGCCACGGAGGTCGTCAAATTAATTTCATATTGTCATAGTAATTAACGATCGTGGTTCATCGATTTCAGCCTGTAATCTGGTATTCGGTGTATCTGGTCAAGGTAGCTCGAGTTATTCGTCAAGTCGCGCGTGCATGCACATATAAAGTTTCAATCCATACTAATATTATAAACGTGAAAGTGTGTTTGTTTGTTTGTTTGTCCTCCCTTCAAGTCGAAAGTAATAAACGGATTGATATGATTTTTTTGTGGATAGTTTAAGGTCTGGAGAAGGACATAGGCTACCTTTTATCCCGGAAAAACATCTTATTCCCACGGGAAAAAATAAAGTATAACAATATTTTTTCATTATTTTTTAACGGGAATAATTTAAGGTCCAGAGAGTGACATTTTCCCCACGGCATAAAGAGATTTCCATTGGAAAATTGTTGACATTTTCGCTTGACAACGCGGGCGGAGCCGCGGGTAACAGTTAGTAATAAATAAATGCTTGTTATAATATTTTTTACTTGAGTTAGTATCATATAGGTGCATTTGTAGCTCGCCTATGTAGCAACTGGTCTATTTATCAACTCGTAACTCTTATAAGTTGTTAATCGCCTGTTTATAACTCGCCTATATGATTGTGCAATATATGTAGGTAAGATTTTGATAATTTTTTTGATGTTTTTGGGAAGGATTAGGATTGACTTTAGGATTATTTTGGAATGTTTTTGCTTATGTCTTGGCCACCGTTTCGTTTTATGCCTTCATATTATGTCTTCAGGCTACCAATTCATCTGTAAATCAAACTTCATCAAGCTTAAGCGTTTAGACGTAAAATATCAAACAGTTTTACCTTTCGCAAATGCTAAAATCGCAAAAAGTTTAACACTTAAACCACACACAACTATTGAGATATAAAATCTATTTGCGCTGTACATTGTTGATTTGTCTGAAGATTGCATAGTAATGCACAGGGTCCGCTGGCCGGGGTCCCGATGGTATCTTAGTAATGGAGATACTATCAGCTGATTGACTACGCTTATTAATTGCACTTGCTCTCAATCTAACTGTTTATACACTATTGATTTGTGAAATCATTGATTGGTATCTGAACTGTATTTTTGAAAATTCAAGTCTTGAATTAGGAAAGGACTAGCACAAGATCGGAACAGATGAGAAACGGTGACTAAGTCACGACTCACGATCCTCAACATTGAGGACGAGCCACACTGATCCATCCATAAAATCTACCTACCGTAGTTTCTCATACAGCCAGGTATAATAAAAAATCTCGAGCTCCTCCGTGCGAGGGCACGTTTAGTTGTCGGTACCAGCTGTTGTCGATAGATAATAGTCGTCAAGTCAGTGACCGAATAGGTGGCATGAAAACACTAACCCGCAGTTTACACTAATTGCGTAAAGCACACGAAAAGGAGAAGGAGAAGGATTAATAACACGGCAGGAAAAGTGTTATGAGTTAGAGCTTTTTTTTATACCACACAGCTGGCAAACAAGCGTACGTCCGGCCTGATGGTAAGCCGTCACTGTAGCCTATAGACGCTTGCAATACCGGGGATATCACTCGCACTTTGCCGACCCTGTAGAAAGTAGAGTTCTGGAGTCCTTACTCACCGTGTGCACACAACATGGCCGAGACCATTGCTATTTGGCTACGATCTGTAAGGAGGTCCTTCTGCAGAAGGGCTGCTCCGATTTGAGCGGATTATCCTGTGCCCTACCTCTCTTGTGAGTAGTAGAACATTTATGAAATTTAACTCGAATAATACCACTCTCTCAACGAACATCGGCGTGAAGCAGCATGTGGAACATCGTGGGATTCGTCTGGTGTCATTATGATTGATTAATAAGGTCTCCAGGGCTCCACTTTTTCACAGGGTCGGCAACGCGCGAGTGATACCCCCGATATTGCAAGCGTCCATAACCTGCGGTCACTATTTACCATCAGGCGGGCCGTATGCTTGTATGCCACCTTTGTTTGATAGGCGGTGGTCATATTCCATCAGGTGACCTCTTTGGTTAGGACTATTCACACAAACAGTAAGTGAATAGAGGAACTTGGGGAGTTACCAATACCTAACCGACAATATCAAAGCAATTATTCATTTTAAACGGGATTCCCAATACATTCATATCACAATACACTTCCAAAAAGGCCGGTAATCTAATATAAATAACTTTATGCATATTAGATAACGTATAGATAAATTTTGAATCAGTAGGTAAGTACTTCTAAAAAAATTTTTTTACGTTCCATTGTAAACAAGGAAACCTAAGGGTACTCGCAGACGACGACTTTGTGTTGCGAAGCTGCCGCGCATTAGCCGCGTTCGCAACGCGCGACGGAAAATGTCGCGAAAATTTTCGCGTCGTCATAACGCGGCAATATAATTTCGTAATGTCCATTTGTCCGAGGCCTAGCTCGACGCTCAATATTAGAAAGATGCTTTTTTTTAAAACTACACAGGTGGCAAACAAGCATACGATCGGCCTGATGGTAAGCCGACACCGTAGCCTATAGACGTAAGCAATACCGGGGGTATCACTCACGCGTTGCCAACCCTCCCAACCCCCCCAAGTGGAGCTCTGGAGACCTTACTCACCGTAGGAATACAACATGGCCGAGACCAATGCTATTTGGCTACGATCTTCTGTAAGGTGGAGGTCCTTTTCCAGACGGGCTGCTCCGATTTGAGCGGATTATCCGCTGTGCCCTACCTCTCTTAAATGTATGGCTATATAGTTGTATTCTGACTTCTTTTCCTTCGTACCATTATCGCACTTTACGTGGGGTCGGTACAGCATGTAAGTCTCCTCCACTTTGCTCCACTCGCAATCTCCACCGTAACGCTCCTCCTTCTGACTGTAACATCAATAAAAAAACCTATGTGCACTAAACTGATATATAATACAATTATTATGAGTTTGTAATTTACGATGAAAAAATGAAGGTCATCGTTCCCTTTAACTGAATGTCAAATTGTGTAATGTCTAGACAGATAATGATTATAGAAACACAATACATTGACATTATGAAAATGCCATTAATTTTTGAGATGTTTTAACGAACATACAGTTAGTTTGTGAAACGCATTTTAATTTTAATTCCATATTAACTCTCATGTTGTCTCTCTCTTGTTTATTTAGTACCATTTTAAAAATCAAGTGCTGAGTTTTTTGCCAGTTCCTAGTTGGTAATATATGTTTTTTGTGTTATTATTATTTTGGTGTAACAAAGAGTGATGTTATTATTATTACCCATTATTAGGGTAATTCAGCGACTGACACCACGAAATTGGAACCATGGTGTCAATCGCGGAAGGACTCTTTTTGAATGACTGTATTATCTACTAGCGAACCCCGGGCATTTTCGTATGCGTGTATCCCGCTTTCCCGTGGGAATTTTTAATTTTTTCTCCGTAAGAACCATCCTCGTACTTCAAGGAATATTCTAAAAAAAGAATTAGCGAAATCGGTTCAGCTGTTCTCGAGATTTGCGCTTAGCAACACATTTAGCGATTCATTTTTATATTATAGATTTATTTTATTCCAATAAATATATTAATAAATCAATAAATTACTTTAGTTTAACGAAAGAACTATATTGACCATATTTTGTTTGAAGCCAATAAATTCTTAGACTTCTTTGAATCTAGTCACCTGCGAGCTATTAACTACAAAAACGTAGTTACAATAAAACTTAACGATCGTCTCAAAATGGCTTACACAGTTCAAGGAAATGATTTTGTTATACAGAAAATTCTTTATAAATTTCATCATAATGTTTCTATAGAAACAGTGGGTTGGTATTATGTGGGAAGGAACCAGTAACTTAATTACTAGAATGCAAGGCGATGATGGTGTCGCTGTGTGTCTGTGTTGCAGTCTAAAACGAACGCGTAAGTCAAGCAAAGTCGTATTTGTGTTGTTTTTTTTTTATAAATTATACTCAGCGCCACCTTGTCCCAAATTGAAGTAACCTAGGCTAAATCTGCTTGTGTTATGGGTACCAGAGAATAGATATTATCCCACTAATATAATAAAGGCGAAAATTGTGCGTTGTTTGTTACTTCGTCACGCTGAAATGGCTGGGTCAATTTTTATGATATTTTGTATGTAGCTGAACCCTTAGGTTAACACATAGGGTTTTATCCCGAACAGTACGCGATTCCCGTAGGATATGGTCAAGAATATGATATAGATGGCGCTGCTGTGTATAAAATTAAACGTGGGTAATACCGCGGCGCGGGCAGCAGCCAGTATTAAATAAAAATAAACAAAATGGTTCTTTTTTTTAATAATCCACTTTATCTAAAGTTTTAACAAATCAATATCAGTTTCAAGGAAAGCTTTAATAGAATTTTGTGATCACCCGTGACATCTTACATTGCTATCCTATTTTAAGCTCCATTGCCGTGAGCTTTCGTCTCACATTTCAATGGCACACACACTAATTTATTTCACAGTTTATTTTCTTATTTCCTGATATATTTTTATAGTTGTTTTGTATTTTGGTTATTACGTCGTGTTTGGAATAACTATGGAGATTAATTAAGAGCTATCGTCAACTTAAAAGCTTATCATAAAGTTTGACAATATTTATTTTATTTCGTTGTTTTATTTTGACTATAGTTATGTGACAATGTCGGTGGATATAATCGAATATATCTTTTAGTAGGTAAGTAGGGCAAAGTAGGGCCAAAATAATCCTTTCAATATAAAATGAAGTCCTGCTGTCTGTCTATCTGTCCCAATGTATGTTTAGATCTTTAAACTACGCAACGGATTCTGATGCGGTTTTTATTTCAAGAAAGTTTATAATTTTATTGTATAATACACTGGACGTCAAAAATAAGTAGTACAGTTTTAAAATTGCAATATCTCCTAAACTACAGAAGCTAGACCTTTGAAATAAAAAAAAGTTAAAAGACAATTTCATTTCATCCAATAAAAACTTCATGCATAATATCGTCTTTTAAAGATTGATGTTTATTTCAAAACTCTAACTTCTATAGTTTAAGAGTAATTGCAATTTTAAAACTGTACTTATTTTTGACGCCCAGTGTACATTCCGAAATTCCCACGGGAAAGCAGTATAGACGCAAACGAAGTTACGCGGGTTTGACTAGTGTTTTACAAGTTATGTTTTTATTTTATGAAAATAAACAAGGACATGGCCCTTAACACTGATATAGCTTTTTTTTAAACAGTTTTCTTACTTTTTTAAAATAAAAAAAAACATCTCACAATCCAACGAAATGTCGCGTGTATCAACACTGATACAATCAAGGAATATTGACCTCTGTATCTTGAGGTTAAGCAACATAGTTGCTTGAACCACCTTAATTTTCAATTCAGCATCTTATCATATATTAAATGGACGATCTACTGAAGTATACAAACCGATCGTTTAGCAGTCGTGGATTACTGACCGATATTATCGCAACACGATTAATGGGCCGCCCTTTATCCAATCGATAACAGTCGTGTCCATAACATCCTAAACAACAGAAACACACAAACCAAATTACACTTTATTTCTACTAACATAAAATACATTTTTGATAACGGCAACACTGAATAGTAAATTTTGTCTGTTAGATTCAAATTTGAATTATATGATAGGTTATGTTAAGGTTGGTATTCGTTTGTGATTGGTTTAGTAAATAATAGGCAATGTGCAGACTCAGTTGTAAGTCCTCAGGGGACAATAGGTAGACCTGCAGCCGATATATCTTCAGAACGAGACAATTTAAGGAATAACTAGAATATTAAAGCCGTCAATGTGGTAAGATCTTTATTGGTGACAACGACGTCTGGTAGTGCCTTTATAATGGTATATTTTTCAATGTATTTTTACGTAGGGTTCTTTAGATGAACGTTGGGAACCAGATATAGATAGCTGGAATTATGGGTTGTTTTTTTTTTATAAATCCTAAATTTCTTATGATTACGTCTATAATATAAAAATGAATCCCTGAATGTGTTGCTAAGCGCAAATCTCGAGAACGGCTCAACCGATTACGCTAATTCTTTTTTAGAATACTCCATAAAGTAAAATTCCCACTTGAAAGCGAGACACACGGGTTTCTCAAGTTTCAAATAAATTTATAGTTTTTGATGTTATGTTAGAAAAATTAATGCAGGTTCGATGTGACGCTAATTTGTGTTTGACTTGAGTATGGTTGACTTTAATAATGTGGTTTCAGTTTTTATTTTATTTTAGCGTGGAGTTCCGTGATAGTTCAAATGGGTGTACCTGTCAATTTTTTTTACCATTTTTTTTTAATCGTTTCGCTAAAACTCAAGAATGGCTGTCTAATTTTGATCTTAAAATATGTGGAAGTTTAAGGAAGGTTTAAACGGTGAGAAAATATAGAAAAATTGCGAGGAAAATACTAAAAATGACAAATTTATATTTTCATAGAGACGGTTTTACAGAAAACACTCACATAAATATTTGCCCCGAGCCGGAGTTGAACCCGCACCTTTTTATGCCGTAATCAACGTACCACCAGGCTGTTATGTCAAACAAGTAGCTTAACTTGGAACCACATAGCTGTGAAATTGTATTATTATTTAATATTTTAATACTATTCGAAGAATACAAAATATAGTTTCCATGCTATCTGTCCATTTCTCATACCATTCTGAATATTTTATCAAGGAGGTACATTCAATACATTTCCGTTAGGTGCCCCAGGGATAGTAATTAGCTTTCCGCAGCTTTCCAATACATAAAAGCTCTTATTGTTTGCAGTTGGTACTGTATAATGTATGACTGAATAATTTCATTTGCTCTTAGCAATAAGGCCACCTTGCGTATACATTTTCTTTCGCCATTTCTTTTACCAGTGGTCATTTTGCTTTTCTTTCCGAAATGGTATATAGAGTAGATGATTAATTACACAAATAATATAGTATTTTATTACTTTTTATACCGTATAACGAAAGAAAGAGAGAAGTTGAATCTTTGGATAACTAACTGTGCCCCTACCATGACCGCTTAAAACAAAACAAGAACGGCTGAGTAAGGGGGACAGCGCAATACATGATGTATGGCGACGTTTCGTTTACTCAATCGTTTAAGGTTAGTTATAAAAGGTCGTGGTACAGCCCCTGTAAGCTGATAGGTAGTGTATATCTGCCTGTTTGTATTATAAGCTGACTGACTGACTGACATATCAACGCAGGGCCTAAACTATAAGGGTTAGAAACTTGAAATTTTGCACAGGGGTTCCTTTTATAACGTAGGGGAGCACTAAGAAAGGATTTTTCAAAATTACCACGGGGAAGCTATTTCTGAATGCACTTTACGACTAACAAAATTAATTTTTCAACCCAGAAGAGACAATAAAAAATAGAGAAAAAAACATCTAATTTGTTTTTTTATAGTATAGAAGTAGACAAACGAGCCGACACAGGTCACCCGATGTTTTTTTTTAATGCCACAAACGTGGCAAACAAGCATACAACCCGCCTGATGGTAAGCATCACCGTGGCCTACAAACGCTTGCAATACCGCGTATGTATATGTGCGCGATGTATCACTCACGGGTAAGCACCTAATAATAAAAACAGCATCAAAGTCGCTGAACTAAATAGTTTTAAAACAAATCGCATTTTTTAGGAGTAGGAATACAAAATAAAACCTAGAACTCAGTCTGGCGTGGTACGAAGTTTACATATCGTGCCCAAGTGGGATATCAGTCTAGACTTATTTAGTCTGTGGCAGGGCTAGAGCTAGATTCGATATCGGCTGCATTGCACGTCACATCCCAGTGAGACCGTCCTTAGGGTATTACCAGATCTAGAGTATTATTTAATCTGTGCTAGTGTTTGAACTGGTCTTTATAATCTGTCTCTATCTGGCTTAAGAGCCAGATAGAGACAGATTATAAAGACCAGTCAGATAGTCATCGCTGTTTTTTATACTTTTAGATTTGGTTACATGCCATCATAGAGAATAAGTAATAACCCGAGGTAGAATGGCCACTCTCCGCCCCGCACCGGACCGAGTTACCGCCCCCGGGAGCCCCTCGAGGAGCCCTCAGTCGCAAAGGTGTGCGTTTAATGAACGAATGTGTATACGTGTGCGCATATGTGTGCGCGTGTACAGACGGCATTGGCATATGTAGTAGTAATAGGTGATTGTTTCACGCGCGTTGTATGGAGTGTCCGGGCTGTGATGCCATGAGAAAATAACAGTTATTTAAATTGATATGAAGCGTATAGTACCCAACATTCTTATATTGCAAAAAATATATTTTAAAAAATCTACGTAGAAATTTTAAATGTCGAAAAAGTCGTAGCTTGTTTTCTTTCGCCATTTCTCTTACTATCATTTTGCTTTTGTTTCCGAAATGGTGGTAGTTTAAAGGGGTAATTCAGCGACTGACACCACGAGGGATTGGAACCATGGTGTCAGTCGCGGAAGGACTATTTTTGAATTGACTGATAGGGTAGTTTAAAGTTTAAAGAGTGGCTTCTTTTATCTAATTGTCCAATACACAATAAGTTGATTATTTATTGAGTAGATTAGCCTAATAACGAAAAATTAGGGGAAGTAAAAAATTTTATTTTGAGGTAAGAACGTTGGATATGCTAAGTAAATGCTATATGAAAACTTAAAATACCTTTTTAGGATTGTTTTTTTTTAGTTGTTAGGCAACTAGTTATTTCAATCTAACTAAACTAGCCAAGTCATTTTTGAAAGAAAAATTCACCTCACCAGGATGGATTCGAACCCACGTCCTCTCGATATCCAATTTCACCACCATTAACTATTCCCGATAGCTCAGTGACAAGAGCACTCGGCCGGATATCGACAGGACGTGGGTTCGAATCCCACCTGGTGAGGTGAATTTTTCTTTCAAAAATGACTAGTAGGATAAAAAAAAATTGACGTGTAAAAGTATTTCTTGTAAATCTACTTGCAAAATAAATGATTTTATTTTATTTTATTTTTAGGGCGGGGAGGTGAATTTTTTTTTTTTTTAATATTTTAAAATACTTTTTCATTTTCAGCCGTGAAAATTTTCACCCAAGCAAAGCACAACTATGGAAGTAGTTTACAAAATAAAAGCTTAGAAGTCTTTAGTGACCATTACGGAATTGCTAATAGGGGTCGACCTGGCACCATTAAGCGACAATTATCTAAAGCTACATGGTATGGAGGGCGAGATAACCACAAATGTTGCTATAACGTAAAAAAAACTATCTAACTATAGAGCGTCAGCATTTTACAAAAAAAAAATATAGAATTTATGAAATGGAACAATGAAAAGATTACATTTTTTATGCCACAAAGGTGGCAAACAAGCATACGGCCTGCCTGATGGTAAGCATCTCCGTAGCCTATAGACGCCTGCAATACCGGGGGTATCACTCACGCGTTGCCAACCCTGCCAACCCTTCCAAGTGGAGCTCTGGACACATTAGTCACACAACACAACATGACCGAGACCAATGCTATTTGGTTACGATCTTCTGTAAGGTGGAGGTGGTGAAAATTTAATGTTAATGAAATGAAATCGTTTATTTCAGAAATTAGACCTTCACAGGCACTTTTTCTTGTCATTTACAACTTGTTTAAATAAAGAAAATAAACTACGTTACATACTACCACCATTTCGGACACAAGCAAAATGGCAACCGGTAAAAAGAAATGGCGAAAGAAAACCGGTTATTCGGCATTGTATCAAGAAGAACTATCAATAAACTTAGTACCTAGTACGCACTTTTGCATGCATCCATACTAATATTATAAAATGTGAAAGTGTGTTTGTTTGTTCTCCCTTCACGTCGTAAGTAATGAACGGATTGATATGATTTTTTTATTGGGGATAGTTTAAAGTCTGAAGAGTGACATAGGCAACTTTTTTCCCACGAGATAAAGAGATTCCCATGGGAAAAATATTGACATTTTCCCTTGACCACGCGGGTGGAGCCGCGGGTAACAGCTATTCAATAATAAAGCAAAATATATTAGTTTATGAGAATTAACTCATCATCGTCACAACCAATAAAGCTTCCGTAAGGTAATTATTTAGAAAAATTGTGGGTAACAGAAACATATTAGACAGTAGCCCTTACAGAAGAAGCAAAAAAAAAAGGGTTAATGAGCAAAACTCAATGCACTTTTTAAGCTTTTAACCCTACATCATGAAAGTATGAAGGGAAAAATTCAACTAACACACACTTCTAAAACTTATTAACTGAGCTTAAAGCTCAAAGCTTTTTCACTCCCCAAAGTTCAATTAGCTTATACTAAAATTTGATTGCAAAGTTTCATTGAATCAAAGTTTTTAAAGGACTTAAATCTCGAACAACTTTCCTACGATGAAGTCGTTTTAAAATATTGCTTCAGGTTACCAAAATGTTCCCCTTTGAAGTACCAAAAAGGGTCTTGATATTATTAAATGTGACATTGACTTTAGGAAATTAATTATTAAAGAAAGTTTTTATTGAAAAGTTAATATTATTTTTGAAAAGTGTATTTTTGGGGCTGATGATGCAAAGGTAATAAAGTATTTTGGACGAAAGATTTAGTTTCAGTTTAAAAAATTAGAAAACATCAAATAACAACAGAATATTTTTGATGGGTTAAAAAATTACGAATTTTTCTGAGCTTCGGACGTCATGACTGTCGGATGGATTGTTGTCAATAGTTGACAGTCTTTAAGCCAAGTTAGTGACTGTTTACATAGTCTAAATCTCACCAGATAACCCGCAACTGACACCAATTGCTGCAGATCATGCGAAATGAAAGTTCGTCTTCTGAAAGTGTTTTCTAAGCGCTTTCAGAATCTTTCTTAATGCTAAATTATAACTAAACATAATGGATAAACAGCTAGTAGTCACAAACATTGTCTTTAAAACCCAGAACTCAGTATACCCATTACATAACAGTTGTTCTCAACATTTTATGGAGAGATTCACTCACAAAAATTAAATTCTCAAAGTGTAGAAGCTACAGCATCGCAGCTCGGTCGAGTCAGCTGTTTTTTTTCTTTTAAAATACAGGTTGGTCCTTTTTCTCGTGGCAATAATGCGATTTCAGTGTACGAACTAATTGCGTCCGAAGAAAGGTTTTGGCGTTCACTTCAATAATGTTTGTTCTGTTACTACAGCGTGTTTTTATTTTTTAATTAAATTTAATGGGAGGAGCTTTTGACATATTTTTATAATAAACATTTTTAAAGTGCTTTTTCAATGTGGTTATCCATATTAATATTAAAGCTGGGAAAGTGACTTTCTTTTATATTTTCAAGTTTATACTAATGAACCGGTTCAAATGAAATTTCTTAGAAAAATACTTGAGATATTTATCTCGGATATCATTTCGGGAACGGGAGAACTATGAGCGTACACTAATTTGTAATAAAGTTGTGTATTTAATATGAAATTTTAACTATTAAATGTACATAAATGATTACTTTTTAATAAGAATAAAATGTAATGAAGAATATTTTTTTAAATAAACATACCTAATATAATTATGCATAAAACCCTGACATCATTATTTACTCGCAATTGATGTTAACTGCCAGTCGGCTTTGTCTTTATGTGCATGATGCATTATCATGGCACAACGACTAACTTCTATCCCCAAATTCGCCTGACTATTGGATAAGTATCCAATAGTCACCTACTATTTGAACTCGATCATTCCACATAAAACAGGACAAGTAGCAAACCAAATACAACGTTTAAAATTCAAAACATCGCGACCAAGATCTGTGATAACGTGCCGCATGTCAATTGGACCCAAATTTGGGTCCAAAATAAATCACACGACGATATATTGGATGTGGGGGACACCGACATTCTCATGATAAAAATCTGATTAGGTTTGCGTAAAAGTTTTTTGACCTCCTGCACTATTTTGTTAAAGGCAGTATTAGAGGAGACTGATGGCGTCGTTGGACGTGTCAAATAGTCAATATGAACGATCACGCAAGTTAAGCAGCGAACCAGCGTTTGGATGGGATTAAAAATTTTGAGTCTTCCTCTTCTGAAGGGTATAGACAAGGAGTGATATAAACAGTAAGTAAGTTAAATATAAAATAAAAATAATAATAAATTAATACAAAACTATTTTATACGAGTTTATTTTTCTTATAATGTAAAGTTCTGTAAATATTGTTCTATTTACTAAAATACAAGTAATATCCATAAAAATCTCTGTCAATAATTGACAGAGACTTCTAAGATTCACTTCTTGATTTAATAGTCAAATAGGTATTACTATATATATTAATACTTGTTTTATTACATTAATTAGAACTGAATCATCCTGTATCTGTCTCGTCGCCACCTGCTACAGTGACAGTATTAAAACAAATAAAAATAAATGTATACGTAGAAAAATGTTTAAAATGTTACTTTTTCTATGAAAGTTTTATTATGTACTGTCGCCATCGGTGGCCTTTGAAAACAATTCCCATTGAAACAGCGTGGCAGAGTACGCTCTAATCTTCGGTTGAAGGGAGACCCGTATTCCTGCAGGGTATAATTATGGGTTTATATGATTGATTTGACCTACTCCAATGCACTCTCGACTAGAGTAATCCGAAGAGCGTCAATTTGGAAAAGCTTCCAGTGCGACCTTAGAGCATTAAACCAGACCGGAGGCGACACTCATAGGCGTACCCCTCTGCCAAAGGTACGAGAGCGGCGGTCATACCCGTTATATAAAAGTAGTTGCCGCGATGCGATTGTGTGCGTGTAGTTTAAGATTGTGTGCGATAATAATGTTGTGTGCGTTTATAGCGACTTGATAGAAAATCTATGTGTGTTACCTCACCCCCCGCTGAAAGAGGCAGAATTTTTTGCGTAGGAATTGTTGCGCGTGTCATCTCCGGTCTGGTTTAATGCTCTAAGAGTGCGACCGACCAGAGTAAGGAGTCCTACGCGCTGGACGAACCAGATTCGCTAAAAACATGTTAGAGATTTACTATATACTTATAAACATTTCTCTTGAATCACTTTTTCTATTTTTAAAAAACTGCACTAAAATCTGTTGCGTAGTTTTTGAGTAGAATACATAGGGACAGACAGACAGTGAAGCGACTTCATTTTTAACCGACTTCACATACTATGTTATTAATTGATATTTTTTTTAATTTCAGTAATTTATTTTTGTTAAACTTTTGCGTGCTTTCTCCTAAAAGGCAATGTATAATTATGAGAAATGTGTAATATTAATTCAATAAAGATATTGAAATTCGCGAAGGCACTAACACCAACTTTTCCGACTCAATACGTTCTGCACAGGACCAATAGGGGAGCGTACGTTCGAAAAATACACAAACACAAGAAGAAGAAGAGTAATCATCACGTCATTATCTCTCATTATAATCCATACTTCCAAATCCATACTAATATTAGTTATAATGTGAAATTATAACGTGTGTGTTTGTTTGTTTGTCCTGTTTGTTTGTTTGTTTGTCCTCTCTTCACATCGAAAGTAATGAATGGATTGAGATGATTTTTTTATTGGGGATAGTTTAAAGTCTGGAGAGTGACATAGGCTACTTTTTATCCCGGAAAAACATCTCATTCCCACGGGAAAAAAGTATAACATTTTTTTTCATTTTTAAACGGGGATAATTAAGGCTAGAGAGTGACTTAAGGCTATTTTTTGCCCACTGAATAAAGAGATTCCCATGGGAAATGTATTGACATATTCCCTTGATCACGCGGGCGGAGCCGCGAATAACAGCTAGTATAATATTAAATGTATCTGTGCCAAAGTAATCTAAGCTTTATCAGCTTGCTTTAAGGTAAAATCACTAAACACTTCACCGGGTTTGGTCTGGTTTAAGTTTACCATTAATATAATTTTTTTTTTCTTCTATATTTATTGGAGTAAATTAACCTTTTTTTCCCTCAAAATTTTTTAGGTTTTGGAATACACCTAGTATCGGGACAAGCCCACCACTGTGTCTCCTGTGTAGCCAGGATCAAGAACGGCGACCTCAGATAGACAATAAGCAATGAAGCTCATTGACGTCCCGGGGGAGAAAACTACAGCTGGAACTCACAACGAATTTAATCAGAAAGAAGATAGTCGGAGTAGGAAGTACTGAGTCTTACGTCATACACCTAGTATACTAAATATTCACGTAAATACTATATTATTATTAGGTTCCTACCAAATTTTACTCACAACTGAACTTCAGTTAACAACTGCAATAAAATGGCTACGTGGCAGGTATAATTTAGAAACGTGAGGCTTAACTTTAAGATTTAAGTTTGCTTAACTATAAATATTCTTTAAACCTTTATCTAAATAGTTGACGGGCTGTTTCTGAAACATATTTTTAAAGTTAATGACTCATCAAATTAAAAGTCACTTTCAAACTAGTCATAAAAAGAAAAAGCTTAAATTAATGTGGAGTTAAAATTGAAATATGTGTCAGTAACTGTCTGATTTACATTAATTTTAATGATTACATTATAATGTTTTTTTATTTAATAATTAAATCTTAGTTGGGGTTTTGAACATTTAATAATAAGTTCTTCTTAACACAAATCTGTACTGTAACGTCTAAGTAAATAACTGGTAGTAGGAAATAATCTATATATATAAAAATGAAACCCGTTTTCCGTTGTCACGACATAACATGAAAACGGCTTGACCGATTTGGCTGATTTTTTTTGTAGTTTTCTAATACTCTGTACAAGGTTCTTACGGAAAAAAAATTAAGAAAATCTCTCAGAAAGATTGAAAAAAAAAAACGAAACAGTACCCGGGCGAAGCCGGGTCGGGCAGCTAGTTATGAATAAATACGAAAGAGCTTGTATTAGGTTAAATTTTTCAAAAATTCTCATTGGATTCACGTCAAAGATGTTACCGCGATGTTACTAAATTATCTCTAGTAAATAAATATCACATGAAATGAGAGGTTAGTTCAATATATGCCTTGGTTTTTGAGTTCAACGACAAAATAAGTGAGATCTGAATGGATGGGAAGTCCAATGGTCAGTTCTGAAATTTATTTATAACAACTTAAAATATCATTTCTTCCATATAACTTAGGATAATATTGAAGGTCTGACTTGGCTATCTTTAGTAAATAAATAAAAAAATTGTGTACTATAATTAGTTGTATAAATCGTGCTTCAATCTGTGGTTTAAAAAAAAAAAAATACGCAAACAGAAATCGCTCAGCCCTTTAACAGATGTCGAAACGAAAAAAAATGAGCGCGCCCGCCGCGGTAGGCAATTAACGTTCTCCTGACGTATCGTGAAGATCTGGGCTTCATACAACGATATAAATAACTAAATGTGCCATATTTACCTCATAAAAAACGGTTAAGTGCATGTCGGGCCACGCACAGTGTAGGGTTCCGTATTTGATGTGCTTTGCTTGCTTGCAAATGAGTTCAATATCAAATTCTATGACATTTGTAAGTTTTCATCAAAGAAATTTTATTTTATCAGTTCTTCGGCTATTACTCGGTAACTAGTAGAGCCGACTTAACCGTTATAGTTTTCCTTGTAGGTTCACTATATGGACTACACCCATGAATTTTTTCAAATTTCTAAACACAAGACTTTCGGACATATAGCCCCCCCCCCCCCCCCTTTATGTCGTGGTCCCCCGTAAATAATTCGCAAACGGATCATTGTATCGAAAAATGATCTTCCCACACCCTCAATGTTTTGAAGAGACCTATATCTAACGATACCGGAACAAGCCCACCACACATTCCCACCGATGTGTCTCCTGTGTAGCCAGGATCAACAACGGCGACCTCAGATTGACAATAAGCAATGAAGCTTATTGACGTCCAGGGTGAGAAAACTACAGCTGTCTTGGAACTCACAACGAATTTAACCCTTTCACGACCAAGGGAAATATTTTTCCCTTCCAAAAAAATCGTAATTGATCAATAAATTATTACCTAATCGATATTTTTTTTACTAATTGTCATAATAGAACGTATGACCAAGACAACTAATGTGTTTCGGAATAATTAAAAATAAAACAACTGTAAAATTTCCTTCGCGCCAAAATCAAAACCTTCGCGGGCTGAACTCCGTATTACTTCTAAGTTTTTTAGAGTAATAATAATAAAATTACTACATTTTTCCACGTGTTTTATGTCATTTGGTAAGTACATTTTTATATAATAATAAGATGATCTGCAGATAATGAGCCACGAATACCTAAATATGCAAAATTATCAAAGGGAAACATTTTTCCCTGTGGTCCATAACTGGCATTGTATTGTAGTGTTCGTATAATGTTGTACTCTATCATAATCAATTTGCTTTCGTGTATTTTTGTTATATTTACAGTACCTTTTTTACAGAAATGGCTAGAAGAAGGTGCAGAGAATTTCATATTCATGATGAAGAAAGAATGCAGTTGTTGATGGATGGATAATAGTGACAGAGAAAATGACTTCCAGTCCAGTTAGATGAAGAAGACCAGCCAGTTTATTGCGCAACATAGAAAAAATGGGTCCAGTGTCGTTGAAATTGAAGATTCTTTTTTTATATACCACAAAAGTGGCCTATGGACGCTTGCAACACCGGGGGTATCTCGCGCGTTGCCGACCCTGTAAAAGTGGAGCTCTGGAGACCTTACCGTAGGAACACAACATGGCCGAGAGGCCGAGACCAATGTTATTTGGCTACGATCTGCTCTAAGGTGGATTCTGTTCATGTGCCTAACACATTGCCATTAGATAAAAATGCAGAGGTGATATTCATACCGATAGTTCAAATGGTATACCATTCGTGAAATAGCTGGATACCGAAGCAGTGCATATGTTGGGCAACTTTATATCCCCGGTGCCAACTAGTACAGTAAAGAGAAGGCAGGCAGGAACTGCTCAAAAAATAACACAACAAATATATGGGAGGTGTGAACCTCATGGACCAGTGAGCATGATGTGCATTGTCCACCTGTGCTTCACAACTAAGCAAAATTATTATGCAAAATATAATGATTGGATCTTCTATATTATTATTATATTTCCTTATCATTTTTAGTTCTATTTTTCATGTAATAAAGCAAAGAATAAAATACTTATATAATAAATCTTACTATTATTTTAGTTACCCTTATGGCCCACAGGGAAAAATATTTCCCATGAAATTACAAAAAAACTGTACCGTCTGCTTTATTTTCGTGGTGATATTTCATTATTTTACACCTATATCAGCTAAAAACATTAGTTACATACTTATATTTCGGCTTGGATATCTAATGGTCCTGTAAGGGTTAATCAGAAAGAAGATAGTCGGAGTAGGAAGTATTGAAAAATTATATACTGTAGTAAACAAATCCAGTATATTTATTGATCCTTGGCGAACTGTAGGCTTTGCGGGCCGCGGGCAAGGACCCGAGTTCGTCGGCCGGACGATACCTTCGTCTGTGATGTATTGGTGATCATTGCAGTTGGTATCGATTACAACTTACATATTAATATCGATATAATTAGAAATTAAAATCGACTTGTTTGTAAATCGATTATTTTTTATTGATTGTTTTTACCTGCCAGCATGGATTGGTTTTTGGGTTTATAACAAATATTCATTTTTACATTTTGTGTGCATGACATGCGAAATTTATTATTACCTATACATACATAGTATTGTTAATGGTTTTTACCACAGGTTTGAAGTGTTATTCTATGTTTAGAATGAAATGCTAAGCTCGTACTATGATATTTTTAATTAATTATGTATTTTGTTGTTTCTTGGTAAGTGAAAGCTTTGTTTTCTTTTGAGAAATAAATCCTTAAATCTTTTAACTAGCTTTTCCCCGCGGCTTCGCTTTATGACATAGATCTCGTTTGACAACAAAACAATCCATAGCGCGAGCTTGTGGCGCCATCTGTTGGCCGATACAGCGCCCTCTATAGTAGAAAAAATATTTTCCCATTGAAATGACATACTTTCACGGGATACAAAGTAGCCTATGTTGGGCTCCGTACCTCTGACAATATACCTATACACAAATGTTCATAATGATCGGCTGATTAGCCAAGCCGTGAAGGAATAACAAACAAACAAACTCACTTTCTCATTAATAATATTAGTTAGGAGTTAGGATTAGGATAATACTTAATTGTAATGGAAAAAATATTACAAGGTGAGAGTAACTCTACCCCAGTATTTATAAAAGTATAATATAAGTAATAAGTAGTAATAAGTAGTAAGTGGTTAGAAGACGTTCTATAGAGTCAGTAATGTCCTTCAGTACGAGAATACCTAAAGCATGACGAATAAACAGACAGTATAATGTCATTACGAAACTAAACATTAACACAATAATGTTAATAAGGAATCACTATATTTGTACTTCCTGCATAGTTATAGAACCTAGGATGCCTGTATATAAACATTTTATTTGATTAGACAACCCGATGGCATAGGTAGTGACCCTCAGATTGTATGGAGCGGGTTCCTATCACGGCCATGGGGTTATAACAATCAATCCATCATATCAACCCATAATCATCCCACTGCTGGGATACGGGTCTCCCTTCAATCGAAGGTGATTAGAGCGTACTCTGCCACGCTGCGCCAATGCGGATTGGCAGAGGCCGGTGTTTTCAAACCGCCCTAAGGCCACCGACTTAGCTTAACGACAGTCATCCATCGACAACAGCCGGGACCGACGGCTTAACGTGCCCTCCGAAACACGGAGAAGCTCGAGATAACGAAACCCATCCAAACGCTGGCTAGGGTCGACGTCGCTTAACTTGCGTGTTCATATTAGAGTGCGACACACAGCGACGCCATCGAGCTCCTCTTCTCATGGGGTTAAATATATTTATATTATTAGCGAAACCAGCGCAACTATGTTTTGGTGTATCCCGCTTTCCCGTGGGATTTCCCGTGGGAAATTTAAATCTTCTTCGTTTAGAAATTTCGACTATATACTTGTCTTGAAGATGAATATTAGCGCTGTGTGAATTAATTATTATTTATATAAAACTGAACCGGTAATAGACTACCTCCGTGGCGTAATGGTTACCACGCCGGACCGTGGCGGTCCGGGAGGTCCCGGGTTCGAATCCCGGTCGGGTCATGAAGAAAAACGATATTTTTCTGATTGACCTCCGGGTCTTGGATGTCTATCTATTATATGTATTTGTTATAAAATATAGTATCGTTGAGTTAGTATCCCATAACACGAGTTTCGAACTTACTTTGGGGCTAGCTCAGTCTGTGATTTGTAACTATATATTTATTTATTTTATTTATAATCCACACGCTTAAGATATTAAACTAACAACTCTATAAAGTATGAAAAAGATCCTTAAATCGATACAATGCGTCATAAGTTTTCTTATACATTTTTAAAGTTTTCTTCGCACTAACCCCAAAGGAATATTGGCTCCATAAATCATATAAATTGCGAGTTATTTATCTACATACTATGTTTGTCTATCAATCAACTTCCATAGGGTAGGTCAGTTAGGGTAAGACTAACATAATTTTTCCTTTTTTTCATTTCCTTTAATTTTGTTTGATTATTATTTATCGAAAATAGAACAGGAAGCTGTACTTTTTGACTTATCAGACAGAGGTAGTCTTACCCCAACTATAATTGACTATATGTTATTTTCATGTAACAAATTATAATCAACGGACAAATTAATAATACCTTTATTGCCCGTGGTCCCTGTGATAGTCCCTGGAATTATATATAAAAGATACCCTGGGCAGTCATTAAATAATAGCATTCCTTCTATTTTTTCTTCCTGTTCTATTTTTTTATTTCGATAATGAATCAAAGAATCATATCAGTAAAATATGTTTTCACTTCTCATGCTCAGAAAGTGCTTATTTGCGCAGGATATAGGCTGCACAAAATCGAATTTTGTGCACAAGGGCAAAAACGTATCTACTCATAAATGTACCTATATTAAGGCAAAGGAAATGAGCCAAACAGCCAAACACAATAAAAAGTTCAGAGATAGAATTTGTTATTTTATAATATTTACTTTAATTTATTTGCCTTATGTGTTTTTTAAGTCATAAAAGATATTAAAATTTAAATTAAAGTACGGTAGGTTATTTAATTAATTTAAGAAAATTATTTTATTACAAAATTAATTAAATAGTAGGCTGTATAGGTCTGTAGCCCAAGCCTAATTTCATTGTCGTAACTTTTAAAAAAAAAGCGGCGGGAAACAGGGTCTTGTTTTTTCGTGCGTTTATTAATTTATTTCCTCACAATCGAAGTGAAAAGCAGAGTTTATAACTCGTTCACAAAACCATTTTTATCCTCGACATTACTATCAGCCCTCGCCTTCGGCTCGGGCCGCTAAAAGTCTCGGATAGAAATGATTCGTTTTGTGCACTTGTTGTAAAATCTACAATAGTCTTTTTACCCCAACTGACGCTACATATTTTATTTTATTTCCAAATGTTAAATAAGAAAATAAATATGTATGACTGCCTTTCCCGGCAAATCGAAGCATAAGTAAATAATTCGGCCAATAACATTTGTTTTGTAATGTTATTATAAGCATGCAAACAATCAGTAACATAATCAAATGGAAACAATAGTCTCATTATTTTTTTTCCTATACACAAAGTTCAATAGCCACGGGTGTATGTCTGTCAGTAACCTCGTGGCTCATAACCGCAGGATTATTTTTATTGCAACACTATTTATGGAAGTCGTAAAATGTTTCGCTTTAAAAAGATTGAAATATAATATATTTTTTGTTTGTATTTTTTAAAAATTGTAAATGAGTTTGCAATGTTATTGGGAGGTGGTGTTGCGATTGTCGAACTGAATGTACAAGTAAAGCAACGTTGATTCCAGCCAGTATTTAGATGGGTTTTATAGAATTTATTTTGCTAGGTTGTTGTAGGTTCGTCACTTTTCATAAGCGTTTACCTATTCAGTGACGAATTTACTTGTAAATGTATAAGGGTGGTTCTCTCATTACGAGGAAATCGAGACAAAATTAGAGAAACTTTTAAAAGGTGAAAAATCTTTAACGAAACGACTAAATAGCTATAATTATTTAATGTGACAAAATTATACATAATTGCACTCAAAAATTACGAAGTTACAGGCTTTTAAAATTCAAGACGGTGAAGGTAATGATTAGTCGCCTGATGTTGATGATTGCTGGTTATGGTAATGAAATATATTTTACTGGTAATGATCATTATAATTATGTGGAATCTTCCACTTGTAACAAATTAGACAAAATAGCATAATATAATCTAAATATGTTATAATAGGAAATAAACTATGAAAATATTATAATAAACACAACCATTTTCATACTAAGTATCATTTGTTTCATAATGTCAATTACACCCTATGTTTAATTATATTACTATTATACTCTCTAAAAACAACGAAAATCTTTTTAAAAGTTTAACAATCGTTTTACAAACTACTTAATTAAAAGTTTTATGTTTAGATTTCTTGGACGTTCTCACTATTCTTCTTAAATAATTATCAGTCTTTAATAATTAATATTAATCCCAACAGAAATAACAAAACAGAAGTTTTGGCTTAAAACTTAAAATAAACATAAAATTTCTCCAAACTCATAAAAAAGTCTTCAGTCTTTCCTATTAACTTTAAAAAAATTGTTTTTCTATAACCTTGGAGATCAAATTTAAACTAAAGATTTTGGTCAAGCTTAATGAATTACTTACTAGTATTGCAATTAATTATGATTGATATTTTGACTAAAAGCTTTGGTTACAATAGCATCAAATAGTATACCGACAATAAACAAAACAAATATGTCATTCCAAACAAAAAGGCACATTAAAAATAATTTTGAGTTAGTGCTTGAATTAGACTAGAATTTAGCTGCATTTATAAGAAATTAAAAAATTGCAATATAATAAATCATCCCGAAGATACCCTTTTTGCTTGGAACGTCACAAATATAAGATATAGTGCAAAAGTTTCAAAATAAAATTAATTCAAAATATGTTCCATTCATCATCATCATCATCATCATTGCTATAATTTTCGTCCGTTTTCTTTTTATTTTCTTTGTCTTCTACCAGTTTAACATCTTTTTCTTCATTTACTTGTTTTTTTTCATCGTTTACTTGTTTCTAAAGCAGCAACAGTTAACTGGAAAGACTGTATTTTATTTAGGGATAACTACATACATCACTATATGAAATAATAATTATCACACGTATTCTCCTATTTAGTAATAATTTAAAATAATTTTAAAAATATCACCTCCAGCATTTTACTATCATTACCTTCCAATTCTAAGCTGAAGGTAATTGAAGGTAATGAGACTGATGGTAATGATTTTTTGCACTTTTTCATTTTTAATGTTTTATTTAAAAGGACATAGAAGTATCAACAACTCATTATCACAACATATCCTTACAAGCTTTATAAATATAATTAAATCAATAGAAAATTCATAGTACTTACCCGACAATTAATGTGTTGGTAAAGATCGCAAACACGTGACAAACAACAAATCCACCTACTATTTTCGATCTTTTTTCCGTAACTCAAACGTGGGTCCTCCTGACTTGGCACTATCGGGTCGACTTAGGGGCGCGTGAGCGGGAAGCCAACGGGCGATATGGTCAAGGAATATACAGGTATCAAAAAACCTATTTCAATAATGGATGAAGGTAATGAATTTTTTTATGTGACAAAAGTTTGATATTTTTTTAAAAAAAATTGAGCGTATGTTAAAGTACTAAAATACAATATAACTAGTCGTCGGAACGTATGCGATATTATATAAAATTTAATAGAGTTAGGATCAACGGAATCCTTAAAATTTTGTATGGTCTTTACAAACACTCGTGCTGAAGACACTGAAGGTAGTGATTTTTTGGCTTATTATATGGTTATATCTTTGTTATCGTTTGATTTGTATTTATCATATTTGGGGCATTTATAGCTAATTAAACGTTAGATCGAATGGGTAAATGGATATTTTTCTATTAACTGTTTTTTATTTTTTATTGCTAAAAACATGCGAATTCACCGAAATCAGAGAAAGACCCATAAAGTGATATTAATGGCGAATTTACTTTATGACGAATGTACAACAATCCATTTTTCCTGACTGTAAACAGAATAATATGTTTGGAGGTGAGCAAACAAGTCCTGATTCCACTGGGATCTATTGCTCGACTTTTTTTTCAACTTTAATACAAAATTAATTTGGGTTTTGCTGATGGTTTTTGGATAATTTTCAGATGATTTCGCATTTCGGGATATTTTGGGACGGTTTCGACGGAACTACCCAACAAAAATATAATGTAATTTTTTTTATAAAAAACATTGATCAAAAATTGAAATATGGCCGAAACCGGTTTAGCCACGTGCAAATCGCCAATTTATAAAATCATTAGTGATGCACACACTATTAATCTCAATATCGACAGCAAAACAATCGACAATCCCAACACGAACACAATTTGTGAGATAAAATAATGATTAAGCTTGCGAAACGTTGCGTCACGAGTCGGCATGATTAAACTTGCAAAAGGCAAGTAAAGGTTAGTTTTATAGTGATGGAATTATTGTTCAAGTTATCGATATGTCTATCTTTTTATTATTATACAATATAATAATACTATTTATTTACACAGAGCCACTTGATCACAAAGAAGTTTGTATTTTTATTTGCTAATCTGCTTGTGTTATGGAGACAGACCCGACAACGGTTATATTATTGTTAAAATATACTTATAATACATATAAAGCACTCAGATTCAAGAACAAATACACATGGCATCACAAAAATATTCCGAGCGGGAATCGAACCTCTTGTGCCGAATTTAGGAGTACTACCAACGCATCATTGCATCGAGCTGTCAAGGGGTCATAGTCATTATCATCATTATCTTACTTCTGAGATAACCTTCTTTTTAAGGTTTTTGGATTAGAAAACAAAAAATCTGCATGTCACATAAAAAAAAACGCACAACACTAATTAATAATTTGTTTTCGCATTAATTCACACCACGTTGTACATGCCAAATCTGCCAAATCGTTTAATAAATGTATAGACACGTAATATTAAAGTTTATCGATAGAATCTAAGATTATATCGATACAATTACATCACTAATACCATAGTACCGATCATTGTCAATTGTAAACTCGTGATCAAAATGTACGTATCCGCTTATTATCATAATTTTGTGTACTGGAACAATCTCGTCTGACTCATTTTTAGACTTCAAGGTTTGCTAACGATCTATTTAAATTAGATTTTATTATATAATTGTTGTAAAACAAGATCTAATTTTAAACAAACGAAAAATACTAACATTTGGTTTTGCAAAAATGTTTTTTTTTTTTTGGTAAGAATATCACCTCTTCTCCTCCATGTTGGTGTCGTAGAAGCAAACAAGAGTGAATATAATAAAAATAAGAATGATAATTGAACGGAAAAACAATTTGGGAATTTGGTAAAGAATGGCCAGCAGCCTTTTTATATTCAAAATCTCAACTAGCCTGCCAAGCGTGGCGATTTTTGGCAAATCTCACCAAATGTTGTGTTTGGGGGAGGTCTGTGTATAGCAGTAGATTCGTTGGGGCTGCGGTGATGATGAAAAAATCTTACTAAGTTTTCACATATTATTATTACTCTACGGAAGACCATTGTCATGTCGTCTCAAGGAGCCCCAACAAATGAGTTTTTGTGTGTCATCTTCATCATCATATCAACCCATCATCCCACTGCAGGGATACGGGTCTTCCTTCAATTGAAGGGGACTAGAGCGTACTCTGCCACGCTGCTCCAATGCGGATTGGCAGAGGCTGTTTTCAAACCGCCCGAAGGCCACCAACTTGGCTTAACGACTGTCATCTACCGATAACAGCCGGGACCGACGGCTTAACGTGCCCTCCGAAGCACGGAGAAGCTCGAGTTAACGAAACCCATCCAAACACTGGCTAGGCTCGATGTCGCTTGACTTGCGTGTTCATATTAGAGTGCGACACACAGCGACGCCATCGAGCTCCTCTTTTGCGTGTAATTCACATTAAATTCATTTTGATAAAAAAATCTTTCTAAGTGTCAGTCATTTAATGTATGCATGTGCATAAGAAGTGTTTGTAATATTTATTGTATGTCTATTGGTGCTGATTAAATTGATCTATTATTACGCTTTAAATCGAAACTATTCACGTGTATGATGACATCTTTTCAAGTACTTAGTTCAGGTAATATAAAATCTATGAACATTTTTATTATGTCGAAAATGTTCATAACATTTTTTTGTAGGTATTGTTTAGTAAACATTGATTTCAAAATGATGATTTACGCAATATTTCAAAGAATTACGCGTCGTCTGTTATCATTTTAATTTTTCTTGTATATTATTCTAATACGTAATATAGCAATGATTTACCTACGACCAAACGCAAATACTAACATATTGGTAAATCCTAATACATTGCGTGTCTATTTAGAGCCGTTATAAAATTTTATGATACAAAGTTGTTAATGTACGTGTAAAATGACATATTATTAGATATTTATATACGTGTCTTGGTATCAGCCAATCTATTTCTTGTCCTGACTTGTTGAATTCGTCATACTGTGGTCAATGACAGGATAAGAAAAGCTCGTTTCATTTCATAATATTTAAATAAAACTTGTTTAATTTACATAAAAAATATGACTGACTCACTAAGGGCCTTATTAAATTTAGTGTCATTAACATTAAAGTGTGTTTCTGCAAATAGCTGTAAATTAATCTTACTTGTTAAAAACATATTAATTTACTAACCGTTGTTGCTACAAGAAATATAACAGTCAGTTAAGCATTTTAATTCCGCATTTTTTTTAATACTACAACTAGTAAAATACTCGCAACTTCGTTTGCGTATATCTCGCTTACCCGTGGGAATTTTGAAAAATCCTTCCTTAGTACACCCCTAGACGTCGTAAGGAACCTACATTCCAAATTTGGAATCTCTAGACCCAGCGGTTTGGGCTGTGCGTTGATATATAGTTAAGTCAGTCAGGACTTTGAATTTTATATGATGGCTAACAACCATACGACCCGCCTAATGGTAGGCATCACCGTAGCCTATTAGACGCTTGCAATACCGGGGGCATCACTCACGCGTTGCCAACCCTCCCAACCCCCCCAAGTGGAGCTCTGGAGACATTACTCACCGTAGGAACACAACATGGCCGAGACCAATGCTTTTTGACTACGATCTTCTGGGTGGAGGTTCTTCCCCAGACGGACTGCTCCGATTTGAGCAGATTATCCGCTGTGCCCTACCTCTCTTAAAGTCTTTTAGTTTGGATAGTGATAGCTACAATTTTAATGTGTAAATAACTTCAAAAATACGTTTCAGAAACTGGATGTGTAAGTATAGTTAGTCCCTAAATATCAAACAGGCCTGACTCATCGCCACCCGTTAGCAATGAGTAAGAAATTAATTAAACCAATAATTTAACATGCACCTTTTCTGATCACACAAAATAACTAATGAATACCGTTACGGGTTTAGCAATTCGAAGAAAATAAACCGTTTTCGGTGTTGTTTTAGGATAACAGTAATTTGAATTATGAGTTTGCTCGTGAAGGTGCAATTTTCATCTGAACAAAAATTGTTACTGTCAATTTTTTATGGTGTCCTTTTTCGGACTTAGTGTTTCGACACCAATGATTCATAATTTTATGTAGTTTTATTTTATTCATTAACTTAGGAGATCGATAATGCTATTTGCATGTTAGCAACGACATCACCAGTAAGTATTTTATCATCATCATCATCATCTTAGCCACAAGAAGTCTATTACTGGACATAGGCCTCCCCCAAACGTCTCCAGCATGCGACCGGTTGGCAGCAACCTGTTCCTTCATCTTGCAATCAGTATTTTGGATTTTGGAGCCCACATTAAGCTATTAGACCTGACCATTGTCAATAGAAAATTTTTTTTTTTCATTGCCTATCAATTCATTCTTATTAGTCAACATCATCATATCAACCCTTAAACATCCCACTGCAAGGATATGGGTCTCCCTTCAATCGAAGGTGAATAGAGCGTACACTGCCACGCTGCTCTAATGCGGATTGACAGAGTAGGCCGGTGTTTTCAAGCCGCCCCAAGGCCACTGACTTGGCCGACTGCTTAACTTGCCCTTCGAAGCACGGAGAAGCTCGAGATATCGAAACCCATTCAAACACTGGCTAGGATCGACTTTGCTTGACTTGCGTGTTCATATTAGAGTGTGACACACAGCGACGCCATCGAGCTCCTAACATTATTAGTATGTATTTCTGTACAAGTAACTGACACCGTGTCGATGGTCTTCCTCTGTTTTTGCTATGCATAAGACGTATAGGTACATAATAGATTATATTATTTTATCGTTACAACTACGATGAGTTATAGCACCCGTATTGCATTCCCATGTTATCACAATCATTTCCGTACCTACTATTACGGCAAAGTTGTTTATCATGCAAGGTCACCCGTATGATTACTCAGTCACTGGATTCCAAGTAGGATATGTTCATATTGGATTCGTCTGAGGATAGACTGAAGGCTATCTTCTTTGATGTTTCTCCAACTAATGAAGATTGGCGATCAGCTTGGTCCGGTCCTCTTTATTTTTCACTCGATGGATCATCGCCTGCCTGCCAGGTTTACGGTGTACATAGTCTTAATTCCTGCACGGATCTTTCAAAGCGGCCAACGGTTCTGCGACATATTATTATGTGACTATGACCAGACCTGGGTGGTGACTAGTACATTTCAAAACTTTTTTCTATTCCACAAAGGTGACATAAACTGATCCGTGTCCGAGTTTACTACATTAAAATTTTGATGTAGGCAATTCGAACAATTTGAAATACGTACCGCACGACTGACCGACCTAGACTGACCGACCGACCAGACCAGCCTATCGCCATTTCAGTTAGCTTACCTCAGTACACCAACAGATTTATACATGCATTATCTTCATTTGAACTAGTAGGATCCTTGACCTACGTGTGAGAAATTTTGTAACATCTTTTGCATCTTATTTTCGCAAATAAATCTATCTATTCTATTCTGAAATCTTCAGAAAGAGCTGTGCTGATTGACGCGTCTTTGTATGTGAGTTGTGTGACATTATTACTCCCAAAAAGTTGATTGAACTCTATCATGAGTGTTCATCATCATCTCACAGCTACAAGAAACTCAAGAGTACGGTCTAATCCCCTTGAATTAAAGGAAGACCCGTATCGCTGCACTGGGAATACTGGGATGATTATGTATGGGTTGATGTGAAGCCTTCACATGCACACTCATATAAATTAATAAGCATTATCATGATAAATAAATACTAATAAAATGGCGATAAACTGTCTGGAATTTTCCAAACTGAGTTACGACTTGCAGTCTGATACAGTGAGTCAAACCACTGGAGTGTAACCGAGTGAGTAATATACGGTAAGTATTTTTGCTCTTTTTTCTATCATTTCCAATTATTTCCGGAGGGATCCCTTCTCAGAAGGTCTGTATTCAGTACCTTTAAATTAAGGTCGAGTAGTTTGATATATCGAATCTTTGTTTCATGTTTGTTACTTTGTCATAGTCTTTTTTTCATGTCTTGAATATGTACAAAAAAAAGATCAATATTAGGTACTCGAATATGCTTCTAAAAGTGGTACATTTTGCGTAGTAGGTTCGTGACGTAAATAAAGATTGTACGGGACTGGACTGAAGGTGACAAAATTTACCTACTTACTTGTTGGGAAAATAATATCATTAATATTTTCTGTTATGTTGACGACCTCCGTGGCGTAATGGTTACCACGCCAGACCGCCACCCAGGAGGTCCCGGGTTAGAATCCCGGACGGGTCATGATGAAAAACGAACATTTCTGATTGGCCTCGGGTCTTGGTGTTTATCTATATATGTATTTGTTATAAAATATAGTATCATTGAGTTAGTATCCCATAACACAAGTTTCGAACTTACTTTGGGGCTAGCTCCATCTGTGTGATTTGTCCCTATATTTATTATTTGTTATATTGTAATTGTAACTTTTATTAGTACTAGTTTAGAGCAAGTGCTAAGTTTTTTGCCAGTTCTTTTTAAAACAAATCTGCTGTCTAAACTGTGGCAGGAAAAAATTGTGACGATTTGATGGAGCTTGTAATATGTCTCCACCTGTTTCCTGCAACTTTCCTTAGGTCGACTGACCACTTTGCTGGCCGTCCTACACTGAACTAAGAGAGGCAGGGCACAGCGCTCACACACTCACATGCTCACTCAGGGCACACCGCTCAAATCGGAGCATCCAGTCGGTTTGGTTAGGACCTCCACCTTACAGAAAATCGTAGCCAAATAGCATTGGTCTCTGCCATGTTGTTCTTACGGTGAGTAAGGTCTCCAGAGCTCCGCTTGGAAGGGTTGGCAACGCGTGAGTGATACTCCCGGTATTGCAAGCGTCTATAGGCTACGGTGATGGCTTACCATCAGATGCCACCTTTGTGGTTTTAAAAAAAACTTTGCAGGCATGATTTTGACTTTTGACTCCGTTATTTAAAATATTTCGGTTGTTAATCTGCGGCCGTTAATCCTGACTTTACGGGACAACACAGTAGCGGGAATGTAAGGTAGTCTTGTCCCGATCGTCATAAATATGTAGATCTACGATAATCTTCAAACTACGCATTATTACTATTGCATCAAAATAAAAAACATTGCATGAAACTATTTAATACGTATGGAGTTCTTATCTGTATTATAATAACAAGTATGTGTGGTAAGTACCTGCTTATCCTTTTTCGATTACCCTTAAATGTGAATCAGTTTCTATCAATTTCATCAAAACAAACTACCTATTAGTACCTATTACTATTGTTTTTTTTTTGGAGTAAAGTTTTAGTGGAGTTCCTGGCTTTGAAATCGTAGTGGCTCGTCGACTAGTGCCGTACGACCCTCTAAATTCAAAAATAAAAAAAAAATACATAAAAAATCAAATTAAAAAAAAACAAATTGTGGACAACACTATACTAACACAAGTTATGCCTGTGAAGTTAAATTTTAATGTTCTTTTGTTTATAAAAAAAAAGTTTTTCTTTCAAAAATATTTTTTATAAGTATAAAAAAGAACCGGCCAAGTACATACTATTACGTGTCGGGCTACGAACAATGTAGGGTTCCGTATTTGCTACGCTTTGCTTGCTTGCAGATGATTACAATGCCATATTGTGAGTTAGCTATGCTCGGGGTTTCTCTACGAGATCGAATCAGAAATGAGAAGATCCGTAGCAGAACCAAAATAACCGACATAGCCAAACGGATCAGCACGTTGAAGTGGCAGTGGGCAGGGCACATAGCGCGCAGAACCGATGGCTGATGGGGCAAAAGGGTCCTGGAATGGCGAACACGTACCGAAAAGCGTAGAGTAGGACGACCTACAAGGTGGTCAGACGACTTGAGGAAGGTCGCAGGAAGCCGCTGGATGCAGGCCGCTGCCAGCAGGTCGCATTGGAGGCGTTTGGGGGAGGCATATGTCCAGCAGTGGACTTCTAGTGGCCGAGATGATGATGATGACTCTTTGCCTTAAGTGCCCGCGAGCGCCCACAGAATAAAATATATTTTTTTGTTGGCTTTGACAAATGAAAGTGTCTGTTTATTTAGTCACTAAATAAACTTTTTGAAAATTTTAATATTGAAATGACAATAATTTATTGAGCACAAATCAAAGCTAATCAGAGCATGGGGCCGCAAGGATGTCATTATGAATCATTGCGCTAAATCCACACTTGTTCTGATAATGTTACGAAATACAACGTAACAGATGATAAGGGACGCATGCGCACGTGTGCAGTTATGACTGACTGATTGACTTTATTTTCACGAGTTAAATAACTATGGTTCATTGCTAGCAACTACTTAGACTAGAAAATTTGTACGCGCGTTAACGTCACGTTTCATGCTACATTGAGCTCCTTGTATGTTACATCTCCGAATGAAGTAATTGCAACTGCGCGATGGATTGAAACGAGATAAAAATACGCGGCGAATATTTGATGATTAAACGAATTTTCCTGTACGTGAAGTTCTATCATAATTATACTAGTTGGTCAATTCTCATAATGAATTGCTTACTTACAGCGAATTATGAGAATTGACCAGCCAGCGCTGTATAATGGTCCTTTCTGGACAAGGTCTTAAAATTCGAATCCCGCACGAAACAAACATTTTGTGTTCAATAACACTATGAGTGATTTTCTGTGGCTTAATGTTTTTTTTATGCCACTAAGGTGGCAAACAATACGTTCGCCTAATCGTAGTTAATATTAGCTACCGGGTACCTATAGTCGGTCTTACTTTTTACTTTCCGGTGGACCCTGTATAAATTGTTTAGAAATTATTACAAGTTGTCTGCTTTTTTTACGTATCATCTTTACAATGAGTAAATACTTGGAAATATAATAATTTACCAAAAAAACATGTGTTTATTGATTACAAGACAAAAGTCACGTAAAACCTTTATAGGTATAATTTAATTGTTGGCGTCAGTATGTCTGTCCGCTTATCAAACTTAGCTAACGATACCTATATCCTTGAAGTGTTTTTTCTTATAATTCATTACGTATATAAGCTGTCATTATAATCTATACCTATCTACTTGTAACGAATGTCCTGATTATGAATGCAAAGTCTAAATGAGTTGGTTTTATTTTTTATTCTTTATTTATTTATCATTACATACTCTATAGAATCTTATAATAAATAAATAAATAAATATTTAGGGACAATTCATACAGATTGAGCTAGCCCCAAAGTAAGTTCGAAACTTGTGTTATGGGATACTAACTCAACGATATTATATCTTATAACAAATACATATATAGATAAACATCCAAGACCCGAGGCCAATCAGAAAAAGTTCGTTTTTCATCATGACCCGACCGGGGATCGAACCCGGGACCTCCTAGGTGGCGGTCTGGCGTGGTAACCATTACGCCACGGAGGTCGTCAATGTCAGAAAAAATGAAAAAAATTGCTTACGCAATCGTCATCATCATCATCAGCCTGTATCTGCCCACTGCTGGGTATAGGCCTTTCCCAATGCCTTCCACTAAATGCGATTCTCCGCTATCCGTGTCCATCCGCCTCCAGCCGCCTTTTTGAGGTTGTCTGTCCATCTGGAGGGAGGGCTTACACAATGCTTACACATAAGCAATTCATAGTATTTTCAGTTATATAAACTATTACTTATTTAATGCAATCGAAATACGAGCAACTTTGTTTAAGTGCGTTCCGCTTTCCCGTGAAAATTTCGGAAAAGGTTCGTTTAACGATAGCGACGCGATCGAGCTCCTCACACAGCGAAAAGTATTTATTATTATTTAAAAAGAATATTTAGCCTCTAAGTATTTTTTTAATTATTTTTTTATATCACTAACGTGGCAAACTAGCAATCGGCCCGCCTGATGGTAAGCATCACCGTAGCCTATGGACGCTTGCAAAACCGGGGGTATCACTCACGCGTTGCCCCCCAAGTGCAGCTCTGGAGACCTTACTCACCGTAGGAACACAAGATGGCCGAGACCAATGCTATTTGGCAACGATCTTCTGTAAGGTGGAGGTCCTTTCCCAGACGGGCTGCCCCGGATTATCCGCTGTGCCCTACCTCTCTTAACTTTAGAATCTTTACATTATAGGTCTCGTCAGAGGTGCGCAACGCATTGGTGGCGGCGGTGACCATCAGGTTGTCCGCTTGCAAATAGTTGTCTGCCGTATAACATAGAATTATTACTATTGTGAAAACACGTGTCCTGTACATATATAGCATTTTGCGTTAATGTACAGGTGGGCATTATTCACATTCATTTAATCCATAAATGAATTAAATATTATGCATTGAAGTTAATTACTTATATGGATATTTAGTTATAATAAAGATTAACGCAGTGACAGTGACTCATTTAACACATTTTCTATAAGATTGTTGAAGAGCTTGATAGCGTGGCTGTGTTGCGCTCTAACATGAACACGCAAGTTAAGCAACGTCGACTCTAGCCAGTGTTTGGGTGGATTTCATTATCTCGAACTTTTCCGTGCTTTGGAGTTCACATGAACCCGGCAAAACACTGGCATCTGTCAATCCGAATTCATCATCATCATCTTACACTACAAGAAGTCCACTGCTGGACATAGACCTCCCCCAAATGTCTCCAATGTGACTTGCTGGTAGCGGCCTGTATCCAGCGGCTTCCTGCGACTTTCTTTAGGTCGTCTGACCACCTTGTAGGTGGACGTCCTACGCTGCGCTTTCCGGTACAGTCAACAAAGGAATTGACTGACCCCCCCCCCCCCCCCCCCCCCCTCCTGTAATGATTAAAGATTTCTAAATTTTGCGTGAAGGGATTTACTTAAAAATTTATTTATCAATAATATTCATATTGTACTATGTAATTACAAAGGGGAATGCCAGGTTGCCATAGTAACTTAGGCCCTCAGTGCACACATATGAAACTATATGTAAATAAAAGTATGCAATGCCAGTTATTAATTATTAAAAGAAAGGGTTTAAAAAAAACTTGGGATTTTCAAACTAGAGCCGAGTGAATGCTGGGGTCGTCAGTCATCAAATCCGTGTTATTACCGGGGTCGTCGTGAGAAACAAGAGCGGAATCCATGTTCAGGCCGTGGTTGTCAAGTACAGAAGGATCGTCGGAGTCAGTATTCATAAGCTTAGTCGTTTTTAAACCGAAATAAATGCAACCGAATCACTTTGTTGTAAACGCAAACGAAACAGCTATGTTAATTGACATTTCAATTGACAGTTCATTTTGATGTTGCCAGTACGTGCACAAAAATAGATAGAAAAATCTTTTTAAAAATATAATTAAACTCACTTTATTTTTTTATTTTTTCTATTCTTTAATAAAATAAACAGCTTGTGGTTTTTTTTTTGTTTTAATTTGTTGTAAGTTAATAATATTAAAAATTCTCTAAGATAATAAGTAATTAGTAGTTTAATTACTTTCAAAATATGAAAACTATTACCAACTTCTCATGATTAATATTTATTGCGTATAAAATTTATTTTATATTTTTTACTAAAAACGAATTTCTTGTGCACTCTGGGCCTAAATCTGGCATTCCCCTTTTCAAGTACCCTCTTGCCCAACCGGCGGCCGTCGGTTCTGCGCGCTATGTGCAGTGCCCACTGCCACTACAGCTTGTTGATCAGCTATCCGAATTGGAGCTCGTAAAATCACATTTATCAATAATTTGCTTATTGTCGAACTCCATAATAACATCTCGATGTACTATATACCATGTTATCATACAATCAAACATAATAATTTAATAATTAGATCGATGTACAGCGAACAATCGTAAAATCTAATGGTGCTATTAGACAATGATTGTACGTGGCCAGTGGTTCGCGACCGGCGGCACCCCTTATTGTATATTGCCTAATTGCTGCTAAGGTAACGCCTATTGGTATATATTACTCATAGATATCAATCCTTATAAAAGAGGTACGCTCTATAATGATCAGGGAAACAAGATTTTTAATGACAGTTAAGGCAAGAAACGCAACAAGTGTGTTAGGATAATGAAATGATTGTCTGAATAAAAATATTTTGAATTTTCTTCTTTGAAGTGTTTTTTTTTATGACAGAAAGACAGACGATCCACGATTACTAGAATTTTGATGCGTTGCCCACATTGAAAAATAAATAAACGGGTGAGGAAACAGAAGAAGAGAGGTAGGGCACAGCGGATAATCCGCTCAAATCGGAGCAGCCAGTCTGGGGAAGGACCTCCTCCTTACAGAAGATCGTAGCCAAATAGCATTGGTTTCGGCCATGTTGTGTTCCTACGGTGAGTAAGGTCTCCAGAGCTCCACTTGGGGGGGTTGGGAGGGTTGGCAACGCGTGAGTCATACCCCCGGTATTGCAAACGTCTATAGGTTACGGTGACGGCTCACCATCAGGCCGACCGTATGCTTGTTTGCCACCTGTGTTATATAAAAAAAAAACCTGAATACACCGCTATTTTACGACAATTTTCTTTGATAAGTCCGTAGTACCACAGTCAAGTCAGCTCATTTACGAGCCATTACAAGTTCATTAGTAGCTAGGCTCTATTACTCAAACAAAAATACAGAAAAAATATCAACTGGCCTGAAACTTACAACTATATGTATAAACGGACACTGTAGAGTATTAATTAACAGCATACTATCAGACTACTAAGCCTTCCTTACTACCTTCTACTGTCAAATTCTTTACAAGATTTAAATTATTTCAAGGTAGTTTAATGAGATTTTAGAGTTAAGGATGTGTGCTGTATGTCTCTCCACACTTGGATGATTGGGCGTCATTTGTCGTAATATCAGAACTAGGTTATCATCACATAAACATTACGTCTATCAATATGCCCGCAGGCATAAAATATTGAACACAAAGTAACAGTTGTTAACTAGTACCAACATAATGCTATGACCGTCAAGCAGTGATTACTCACACATCGTAAAATAACATTTAAAATTTTGTAATTTCGTGTAAACGATTGTAAACTTGCTGTAAGTTGGTGCATCTTCATAATTAAATCGTAAAACTCGTCGCCATTTTGTTATTTAGGACTTAGAGATTATGGAAGCGGCTATCATTAATTGAAATTGTTTTCTGCAAATAGCTGAAAACATACGAATGGAATTTTACGCACATAATAATAATATATCTCCAAGGACCATGAAGGATACTAGACAATATTGAATGGAACAATGATAATGTTGGCAGTAACCATATTTCATAATTACTCAATACTCAATCTTTTGTTGCATTTCCACAAAGAAATAATAAAAAAAAATACAGGCATTTGTTTCACAACATTTAAACCATCGCCAGGTAAAGTTATTTCTTTTTAAGCGTTAGAAGATTTTTTAAAAAACTAAAGTAAGAATTTAAATAAAAGTAACAAATCTAAATTAAAATGACTTCTTCACCATCATGAGGACGTTGACCACTTGATAAATTATAATAAACTTACGCAATATTTTACAACAATTTGAAATCAATAGTAAATAATAATCTACCTTATTAACATAATTTCAACATATTGCAAAACTTAAAATCATCAAATGACGTCTATGAAAGGGCTTGCCTTTCAATGGATTAAAAATTACTTTTATGTAATTTCTGCAAATATTACGATTTTAATTTTATTTTAGATATATTAAATTATTTTGAAAATTTTTAATGAAAAAAACGCAAAAATCTCGATATTCATTTTACTAAAATTACCAGTTATTGTCCCGCCAACAATATTTAATTTTCTGCATTACCCGATGGTTGATTGGTAGAGAATGTCTTTAGGCATTAAGTCCGCCAATTGTACTCTCAATCGTGCAATAAAGAATAAATAAATAAATAAATTATCTAATCGGAGCAGCTTATATAATTCCCAACATTGTTCCCTGTGTAGACAGGATTAATAATAGCTACCACAGATTGACACTAATTCTTCGTTCACTCCGCCGCCCGGGCGCTACCAACCGATTATGCTGGAGGTGTTTGTGGGAAGCCTATGTCCAGCAGTCGAATTCTTTTGGCTAAAAATAGATGATGATGATGAAATAATGACCAAGGATATCGTTGACGTTAACTTGAGTGTTCATTATAGTTTTGTCACACTTCAAAACGCTAACAGTCTGTATTGATACATAAGAACACGCTCACCACACATTCCCACAGCTGTGACTACAGCAACCTCAGATTGATAATAAGCAATGTACCTTACCTACTGACATCCCAGGGGAGAAACTACAGCTGTCTTGAAATTCACAGCGAATTTAATCAGAAAGAAAAATAGATGGAGTAGGAAATACACTGGGCGTCAAAAGTAAGTAGTACAGTTTTAAAATGCAATATCTCCTAAACTACAGAAGCTAGACCTTTCAAATAAAAAAAAGTTAAAAGACAATTTCATTTCATTTAATAAAAACGTCATGCATAATATCATTTTTTAAAGATTGACTGATAAAAAAACTTAATAAACAAAAACACTCTTTTTTAAACTGTTTCGCTTGTACTTTTGTTTTTTATTGTTTTCTTTATTTCTGATAAATCAATTGCAATTCAAAAGCAAATGTGTCTTCAGCGAGTAAACGTAACTAATCATGCCTCTTTTACCAGAAGAATGTGCAAGAATCATAACTTTTCTCGAAGTAGGCATCAGTATGCGTCATACTGCAAGAACGGTGGGTGTAATTCAGAACGATCCAGCAAGTAAAGCGAAGGTACTAAGAGACTGGAAACCATCTAAGGAGACCAAGTAATGGCAGACCCAGGTGCACTAGTACCGGAGAGACCGCTTAATTGTCTCTACTGTGTTAAGAAATCGTCACCTTAATGCAGTTAAGGTCCAGCAACAGCTTCTTCAGACCCGAAGAGACTACGTTAGTGAGAGTACAGTGAGGAGAAGACCTTGCTGAAGCCAACCTGAAGTCGTACAGGCCAGCAAATGGCCCCAAACATGAGACAGGGCATCGAGTAGCAAGAATACGCTACGCCCGTCAACACGTACAATGGGACGAAGAAGAATGGACAATAATATAATGACATAGGCTAAGACGCTAACGGGCTGCATTGTGAAGGCAGTGTTTCTTTTTTTTTATAGCACTAAGGTGGCAAACAAGCATACGGCCCACCTGATGGTAAGCGGTCACCGTAGCCGATGGACGCTTGCAATACTGGGGGTATCACTCAGGGGGTGGCTAACCCTCCCAACCCCCCCAATTGGAGCTCTGGAGACCTTACTCACCATTGGAACATAGCATGACCAAGACCAATGCTATTTGCCTACGATCTTCTGTAAGGTGGAGGTCCTTTCACAGACGGACTGCTCCGATTTGAGTGTATTATCCGCTGTGCCCTCCCTCTCTTAAAATATACCTATAATTTATATTGATAACTTCGTCGCATCGCATCCAGCAACTGAATGCCACGGTTTCAGTCATATTTATTTATTTAGGAGCAGTTCGGCGACCGGCCGACGCCCGGCTGTAACCTTCACCCGAACACTCGTGTGCACTGATCAACTATCAACTAGACTCGTTTTGGTAAATTCATTGCAAAACCTGTAAAGCAGATTATAGACAAAAAAATTGTATTATTTTAAAAATTTTAAGGACAATGTATGAAACGTCTTGAATAAATCGTTGTGTGTATGTTGAAACTTACGAATTTTGACATGGCTGCAACAGTTATGAAAGAAAAAATATTATTTTAAACACTACAGACAGATACAAAAAATATATATCATAAAATAGATACCTATTGCAGACCTCAAAAATAATTAAAAAAACAAAATGTTAAAAATAAATGAGGAAAATGTCAAAGAAAAAGATAAATTATAGAAAACAAAACTATATAATTAGTAAGTTCGCCACGAAGTTACTGTACTAAGGTACAAGCAAGTTGTAGAAGGTATATAAAAAAAAATGAAGTTGCTCTAAATTGCATTTGTTTCAAAAAGATACCTACATTGTACATATGCATAGGTAGTTGCTACATGTCCTGCTATTTGCTCCAAGGTCTCACTCTTGGCTTGGGATAGCCACTTCCTGGAACTCATGATTAATATTGGCCTGATGACGTCTTTGAGTTTTGAGTTGTGTAATTCTGATGACAATTTATTTTGATCATAATCAGTGCTATAAATCTAAAGGTGCTTTGATTTATAAAATACGCAGTTGCAAAGTAACGCATTTAATGGTAGGTCAAGCAAATTTATATCGAAGTCTAGCGACCTAGGACTAGGAGAGAGGACTAGACAGACTGTGACTACATACATACCATACGATTCTCGGGACAACATCACACAGTTCCACCATTTTGTCTCCTGTATCCCAAGATCAACAACGGCGACCTCAGATTGACAATAAGCAATAAAGCTTATTGACTTCCCATGTCAAACACACGAATCTCCAACAAATCTATGAAATTAAATGCAATACCAGACTATAAATATGTATAATGTAGGGTTAAAAAATTATGGTACAATTTTGTATTCAACCGTAGGGCATACTCCTCGTGCTATGTGTGACAAAATATCAGACTTTCTCTCTGCTGTGTGTGACTTATACTCTCTTTTAATAAAAACGGATGGTAAATGGACATTTTTGCATCCATGTATTTTTCATTTAAGGTAAATTATAATTATAAGCGTCTAAATCAGTGATTGATCTATAGGACGTTGGACATTTCGTAAACAAATAATACAAATTCTAAAATAAACATTGACATCAAAATATTTATGTTTCAATGAGAAAAATCACGCAAGGAAACAAAAATAGTATGAATTAATTTGTATTTACATCATACAGTATCGTATCCCCTCTGTTTCCCCTTGAAATGGCAAGGTATACTTTGATATCGTAAACTGTGTAAATAGTTAAGGTTGTTCTATTTGTTTGTCCATGACCATTGAAATCTAGGAGTAGTTAAATTTGTACAGTCGACAAATGAAAGAGGTAACCAGGTTAGAAATTAAAACAAAGATTTTTATGCTAATGATGTAAGCATAGTTATGAAACTTTGTAAATTGGGGGAAAGTACAAAGTTGGCAAACAAGCATACGGCCCGCCTGATGGTAAGCATCACCGTAACCTATAGACGCTTGCAATACCGGGGGTATCACTCACGCGTTGCCAACCGTCCCAACTCCTCCAAGTGGAGCTCTGGAGACCTTCTTACCGTAGGAACACAACATGGCCGAGACCAATGCTATTTGGCTACGATCTTCTGTAAGGTGGAGGTCCTTCCCCATACTGGCTGCTCCGATTTGAGCGGATTATCCGCTGTGCCCTACCTTTCTAAGATTGTAGGATGTGTATATTGATTTAAAATCTTTACAATGTAAGTAAAACAGTACCTATGGAAATAAAGCTCACGTTTATAATAATACAAAGGGTAATCGATCATAATGTAAGCATCACATATTATCATAAACAACTGGTAACTTAGAAATTTTCCGCGGGACTGCACGTTATGATTGAACCCCTATAGATCATCGTCCAAGCTTCGTTTTTCATACTTTCTTCTTCGAAATGAAATTGTTTATTCAGAGATAGAGTATTAACCCTTCAAAAACACTTTCTGTAGTCGAGTCTTCTTTACTTACTTTCTCTCGTTCGTGTTCTTACTTTTCTCAATTGGTTTCAACTGAGAGCTGGCCAATGTCCGCTTTGAAACTACACGATGACTTGGCTTAGCTGCTGCAACATATGATAACATTTGTACAAAATAGTAAAATAATGACGAATTAAGTTATCCATGTCTTTTGTATTATTTTGCTTGTGTATTGCAAATGAAATTCTATCTGTCTATTTTTAAAAAGTAAAACTGTTAATTAGATGCCATTTGTTTTAAAATGATATTTAGATGCAGAAATCTAGTGCAAATACAAACATAATTGTCAATCAAGATACTACGATTAGTGCGAAAAACGAGGATTGGACGACGGTCTAATATGGATACGGTTACTAGAATATAATATCTAATTACTGTCAATCAGGTTATTAGATCGTTTAGTAATTATGGTTTGCATTATGGGTAATTCTTTAGGTAGGTAGGTCTCGCACACCGATCACGATTCAGAAGACGTAACGGCGGAATTCGCAAAGCTAGCACTCGGCAGGCACCGATCGCCATACGGAAGTTGCTGCCTTGTCATTCAGATGGCCCCGAAATGCATAGAATCGACAATGACGGCGAAACGCTGACCCAGCACTCAGCTGGTCTAGAGTGCTGGGTCAGTCATCATGTCACGATCACTTCGGATCCAATCGTGAAAGATTTTTCCACTTGTCGAGATCAGCGACTTTATTCACGGAACAAAAATCGTTTAAATCTCATGTCGATATAGATAGTGCGTGAGTTTGATATGAGATTGAAACTGTATTTGTTACTAGTATAGAGTCGCTGATTCTGGGTGCGAAAGATTTCAGTTAAAGTATATCATCATCTCAGCCACAAAAAGTCCACTGCTGGACATAGGCTCTGTCATAACTATATTCTGGAAATACCAGCAGGCGGCGTAACGATCATTGTACTATAATATATACATAGTGAATAACATCTGTCCAAACATTTACACCATTTGAAAACCCAATTTTTATTTCCTCATTTTCTGTCACCACTCTAAAATGACTATTCCACAAATCTGTTATCATTAATCTAACATTACACGTTCACTATTTTCAGAATTCTGAACAAAATTGTATTTCAGTCTTTCCTCAAAGTTTGTCTCGTGCTCGTGACACATCAGCAGATAAACTTTTGGCAACGGTAAACTTGACTTTGAACGCAGAAGAGTTTTATTGATATTTTTGAAAGAATTAAGGAACTATCGGCCTGCCCTGGCTTCGTAGGGGTTTTAGTAAGGGTCCCTAATTTTTTTCTGAATATAATATAGCCTATGTAACCCGAGGATAGTGAAGCTTCCCAACGATAAAATAATTTATCTTTATTTCTTCTGTAATTTTGACATGCGTTTCAGACGCTGGTTTTAAGCACTACAGCTATGTTCCACGGCTGGGTAAACCACTATCGTTTTTTACGTCCCTATCCAGTGCTTTCTACGCTCACTCCTTGTTAAAGGCTCTGATATCGTGAGCCCACCACTTAAAATTGGCTTAAAATTTACTTGAAGGTCAACTTGTAGCTAAATTACAAAAAATATTATTTAAAAAATCAGTGGATGTATATCTAAAGTTCTATCAGTCTCTGTGTGATTCAGTTTCGTCACACCAATTAGCTGAGTTTTCTAGGTGGTCTTGGCAACTGTCGTGACCTTGAATTGTATCAGATAGACCACCTTGACCCGAGCTAGTACAAGGTCATTGCCGTGGCAGACGGGGCCATAGAAAGCGCGAAAACCAACGTTGAGATTTTTTTTATGACAGAGGACAAACGAGCTAGCGGGTCATCTGATGGTAAGCAATCACCGTCGTCTATGGACATCCACCTATGAAAGAATGAAAAAGGAAGAACGGGGAAAAGAATATTAAAAAGGGTTTAGGAAGCAGGAGAGGGTTTTATTCTTCCGGAAATCTCACGCATCGTACAAACACAGCACACAGCGGCATATTACCGCGATATTCTGTAAGTGGGTGGTACTGCCCCGGTCGAGCCAGCTCATTTACGATCAGTTTATAGTAGTGACTAGACTAGTAAACTGAGTGGAAGAGAGAGCTCTCCTCAGTTTCAGAAGCGTTTCTTGATTTCACAGCAGACATACCGTCTTCATCTATACTGGCCGCACAATCTGTAAATTTATTCTTGGAAATACAACGTTACAGCTTTGAAAAAGTACAAAACCCGTTGACAAATTACTTTCGACAGTTTCTTTTGAAAACAATTCTCTTTGAAGACACGGTGACGTTTCTTTCTCGAAATCAATTATTGCACGTCTTATGTTGATTTGCATTCAGGTGGGAATGACCTTTTTGTAGTGTCACTATCCTCATTTCTCTAAAACGGTGTAATTTTCACTTACTAAATTATGCATGACTCTTAAACATTTCCTCTTAATCTTTTTCGTTGGGTTTGGGGACATTTGTTTTTAATGCAGTCTGAAAAGATCTAAAAAACAATTAAAATCTCGTGTCAATTTCAAGCGTCGTCTCACTCATACAAAATAGGAATTGAGCAGGATTGACATTGACACGAGTTGACACGACATTTGAACGAATTATGTATTTTGTTACCTACGAGAATAGAAGCGGTGGTCGCGTTCTGTGTATAATAGCAGAAAATGTGATGTTCGCTTAATTTAAATAAATAAATTCTACACATTTCACACAGTACCAGTTGGTACCAAAGTAAACTGGGCTTAACCTGCTTGTAATATGGGTACCAGATAACGGATATATTATTGTAAATTATACTTATAACACATCCAGCTCAAGTATGCCAGCTACATATTATCCCGCCTTAACGTAAAGTAAGGTCTTGTCTATATTTTTTCCACATCATCGTTGCTATAATCACAGAGATGCAGGTATCGCGTAGATCTCGTCATTGGCAAGTTCATTGCACCCTAACCTTCATTTGATACGCTACCGCGGAACTCATATAAACAACGCATTATTTTATTGCAATAGATTTCGACAGACAGCATACTTCAGTATTCACAACATGAATTACTGTCTGTCAATGCGTAGTAACTATTTAGTAATCTCTGCTCTCACGTAGTTGTTAGGGATGGGAAGTCCTTTCAAAACTTCCTACTCCGTCTTTCTGTTTAAATTCGTTGTGAGTTCCAAGACAGCTGTATTTTCTCCCCCGGGTCTTCAAAGCTTCAGTGCTCATTGTCAATCTGAGGTCGTCGTTGTTGATCCTGGCTGGAGACACAGCGGTGGGAATGTGTGGTGGGCCTGTTCCGATCCACAGCATGAGTTCACATCGAAACCTCGTTAACGACTGCGTTACAATGTCCGAATATAAATAATAATATTTTATCAATCGCATTAATAACTATGTGCAATACTCGTTATAAACTAAATTTAACGCTAATTTGTTTACTGTAATTTTCAATACAATAATAAAATTATCCTAGCTATATAAATTTAATTTTGTTTGGTTTGAATTTTAAGTTGTAAGCGGAAGCGAAAATTGCTTACGCTTTTATTCCTTTATTCCCAGAAGTCCCTTTATATAAGTAGTTCCTATGAAAGAAATGAAATTCCCACAGGAAAGTTGGATTCTTCTTCTTCGCTATACTCTTGACAGAGTGGTCGTGGTCTTCACTTAGTTGTAGTGACCCGTTTAACAACTCGTCGCCACTCGTCTCTAGCTCCCGCCTTCCTGGTGCACTGCACACGTGCAGAGGGCAATATATTGCTGCTTTCATCTGGCCTGTCCATCTTAACGGCGATCTGCCGTGAGCCGGAAAGCGGGATATACGAAGTTAAGCGGGTTTTGCTATCATCATCATCAGCCTGTATCTACCCACTGCTGGGTATAGGCCTTTCCCAATGCCTTCCACCAAATGCGATCCTCCGCTTTCCGCATCCATCCGCCTCCAGCCGCTTTCTTAAGGTCGTCTGTCCATCTGGAGGGAGGGCGCCCTACACTTCGCTTCCCCACGCGCGGCCTCCACTCCAAGACCTTCCTCCCCCATCTGCCATCGCTAGCACGGCAGATGTGGCCGGCCCATTGCCACTTCAGCTTGCTGACTTTGAGAGCTATATCGAAGACTTTCGTTCTCCGTCGAATTTCTTCGTTTCGGATCTTGTCCCTTAGAGAAACTCCGAGCATAGCTCTCTCCATCGCCCGCTGTGCGACTTTCAATCTATGGACCAGCCCGACGGTCAGATTCCACGTCTCTGAGCCGTAGGTCATAGCGGGGAGGACGCACTGGTTGAAGACTTTAGTCTTCAAGCATTGCGGTATTTGCGAGACAAGGATGTGACGAAGTTTCCCGAACGCTGCCCAGCCCAGTCGAATGCGCCTTTCGATCTCTTTATTGAAGTTACCCCGGCCAAGTTGTATCACTTGTCCGAGGTAGACATAGTCTTGGACTACTTCAATTGCCGCATTCTCGACGATTACCGGACTAGGAATGATGAAGTCGTTTATCATGACTTTCGTCTTATCGATATTCATCCCCAGCCCGACCGATCGAGAGGCGGCATTGAGATCGTTTAGCATTCGACTGAGATCCTCCAACGATTCCGCCATTACGACCACATCATCGGCAAATCTTAGGTGTGAGATGTACTCGCCGTTTATGTTAATGCCGTGTGTTTTCCAGTCCAGCGTCTTGAATACGTCCTCCAGTGCAGCCGTGAACAGTTTTGGGGAGATGACGTCCCCCTGTCTGACTCCTCGCTGTAGCTGGATGGGCTTAGACTGCTGGCCCTGGACACGGACCGTCATCGTTGCGGCGTTATAAAGACATCTCAACACTTCGATGTAGCGGTGGTCTACTTGGCAACGCTGCAAGGATTCCAGAACAGACCATGTTTCGATGGAGTCGAAGGCTTTTTCGTAGTCCACAAATGCTATACACAACGGCAGATTATACTCTGTGGTTTTCTGTATAATCTGCCGCAGTGTATGGATGTGGTCCACGGTGCTGTAGCCTTTACGAAACCCAGCCTGTTCCGGCGGCTGGTACTCATCTAGCCTTCGAGCGAGTCGGTTTGTGATAACCCTTGAGAAAAGTTTGTATACATGGGTCAAGAGCGAGATAGGCCTGTAGTTCTTCAATAGGGTTTTGTCACCTTTTTTGAAGAACAAGACCACCACACTCTCAGCCCACGCTGCTGGTGTGGTCCCGTGATGAATGACGGAATTAAACAGATGCTGCAGTTCTTCCAGAACCGGGGTTCCTCCTGCTCTGAGCAACTCTGTTGTAATTCCGTCTTCACCCGGAGCTTTGCCGCTTTTCAGTTGCTCAAGGGCTATACCAATCTCGCCCGTGCAGATGTCCGGGATATCGTCAGTGTAGTGTCGCTCTAACGGGGCCCGACGATCACATGCGCGAGCAGCTTGTGTGGGGGCAGGTGCGTGCGCAGCATAGAGCTTACCATAAAACTCCTCTACCTCAGCGAAGATCTCTGACTTCGAAGTGACGATTTGGCCGTCTGCCCTCTTGAGCTTCGACAGATGTGATCTTCCTGGAGGCGGGGAGAAGACTTTTAGTCCTTTGTTTCGCGCTATCGCATCCTCTATGCGTTTTGCATTGTAGGTGCGACAGTCGCGACGTATCAGCCTCCGTATATGCTTGTTTGTTTGTGCATAATCTGTCGAAGCTCTCTCGGCTGTAGTGGCCTCTCGCCGCTTTGCCATAAGAGCCAGAGTCTCGCTAGAAAGTTTGTCTTCTCGAACTCTATGCTGTGCCCTAAAGTACTTGCTGCCTACTTCGCGCAGTATTCCCGTCAGGCGCTCTGATTCCTCGCTCACATCCGCGGTGGTTTCCAGTAAGCCGAATCGGTTTTGGAGTTCCAGTTGGAACTCTTCCGCAGCTTGGGTGATCTGGGGTCGAGTTGGTCGTAAGCTCGACCTCATCATACGAGCTCTTTCGAGTCTTAAGCTTATATTTAGGGTGCCCCGCACAAGTCTGTGGTCGCTGCCGTTACTAAACCGGTTGACCACTGAGACATCCCTAAATATACGCTTCTTATCGGTTATGATGAAGTCGATTTCATTCCTGGTTACTTTATCCGGGCTTTGCCAGGTCCATTTCCTCTGGGGCTTCTTTTTGAAGAACGAATTCATCAGATAGAGCCCCTCCTTATGGAGGAAATTGACCAGCATGTGTCCCCTGTGATTTCTCGACCCCACACCAAACTGTCCGACTACCAACTCATCGCCGTCTTGTACTCCCACCTTAGCGTTAAAGTCCCCGACAACAACCGTGAAGTGGGTCTTGGTGGTCTGATGTATGGCCTTTGAGATGTCCTCGTACATGGCTTCGACCTCTTCGTCCGGATGTGTCGTCGTTGGAGCATACACTTGCACAACTTTCAGAGAGTACCTCTCTGAGAGTTTTAGCACAAGATACGCTACCCTCGACGAAACACCGGAAATCTCCAGCACGTTGTTGACGATGGATCTGTGAACGAGGAACCCTACACCACCTTGGGAGAGCCGATCTCCTTCGCGGAAGTAGAAGAGGTTGCCAGACTCCAGGATCACGGTATCCTCCCCCTGTCTTCGGATTTCCGATAGTCCTAGAATCTGCCATTTGATATTCCTCAATTCTACTTCCAGCTCACCCATATCCTCGTCTCGCCTCAGAGTCCGGGTGTTGAATGTGCCAATGTTCATTCGGTGATGGTGGCCTATCGACCGGGGATTCTTCGCACCCCCGGGTTTTGCTAGTTTTATGTAAAATGTCAGATTTCAAAATCAAATTAGCAATTCAGGTAAAAGAGTTTTTTGCCTATTGCACAACCTGCCGAATCGTTTATTTTTCATAGAGCAGTAAATAAATGAAATCTCAAAATAATTTATTCTGTGGGCCCTCGAAGGCACTTAGACACGTATATTACAATGTTAATATATATTTAATCTACCAGCATCATTTCGGAATGACCATTGTCGGTTTAATTAAAATTTTAAATCAGTTAGGAACGTTTAAACCAACAATTCCTAAAATTTAAAAGTCTTCTTGTTAAAAGACTTTTTGACAGCTTTTCTATGTCCTAATCCTTATATTTGGTACGTGTATGACATAATGTAATCGATAAGATAACAAATAAAGAAATAGAAATATAATTAATCGCTTACGCTTATTAACTATTACCTATTAGTTCACGCCCAATAGGATTATTCTGCATCGGGCCCATGTAACTAGGTTTACGATCCGACCTATTAAGGATCGAATGGCTGTATGCTGTAGTTGAATTTTACCATCTATTTCTACACTGAGAGCACGGCGTAAAGTATCAGTAATGTCAATAGAAAAAAACCCTTTGATGTCAGCTTTGGGCTGCTATAAACTCACGATTTTGCTTATATTTATTGCCCGAGTTCTCGGGACAAACCCACCAAAAATTCCCACCGCTGTGTCTTCTGTATTGCCAAGATCAACAACGGCGACCTCAGATTGACAGCAATGAAGCTTATTAACGTCCCAACAACGTGAGAGACAGCAATTTTAAACAAAAGGCAGACAATGTGTAAATTCTGTATCATAATCCTCATCATCAGGCTTTCGTTCCACAGCCGCTTCTTTGAGGTCGTCAGTTTACTTAGAGGGACCTTCGCTTCGTTTCCCCATACGTGGTTTCTACTCCAAGACTTTAGCTTTAAACAAAGGCTAACTGTTGAGTTTTTTTGCGGCACTTCTTCTCAACAAGGCCATTCCCGACAGAAGTGCTAGTAGGGTAAAAAATATTGACGTGTAAAGTATTTCATAAAAAGCTATTTGCAAAATAAATGACTTTTTCCTTCCTTATCGTCAGTGACAGTCGTTCAGTGTTGTCAGTGCGGCGCTGAACGTCACTGTCACTGACTAGTATCGATAGCGTCGTACAAAATGTACCTATTTTACAATATTTTAAGAGAGGTAGGGCACAGCGGATAATCCGCTTAAATCGGAGCAGCCCGTCTGGGGAAGTACCTCCACCTTACAGAAGATCGTAGCCAAATAGCATCGGTCTCGGCCATGTTGTGTTCCTACGGTGAGTAAGGTCTCCAGAGTTCCACTTGGGCGGTTGGGAGGGTTGGCAACGCGCGAGTGATACCCCCAGTACTGCAAGCGTCTATAGGCTACGGTGATGCTTGCGACCTTTGTGGTATTAAAAAAAAAGACATTTTTCACTCACACATACGTAACTAAACGGCAGTTGCGTGTAATTCGGCTTTAATACCCACATTTATTTCAGTGAAGTCACCTACCATTAAACAGTTATTATAATGTAAATTGTATAACAGTAAAAACCAAACGTGGTAACATCATCGCACAAAAATAACAAGTTACTCAATAATCGTTACAAAAACTATGCAGAATTGAATCAGCGACCATTGTTTTGGCATTAGACACGGCGCAGGCAGTTCTTGGCACGAAGCCCCTAGGTTAAATGATCTATTACATAATCAAACCATTTTTTTCCACTATTTGACATGGCTCTGGTGGATTTTGAATGTTCAAACATGAAATCGTCGTGAATCAAATGTAATATGTGGCACTTAAAAAGATGGCGAAAATTTGTCCGCACATTTATTTTTATTTTATGTTGCAAAATTCTATGGGCTTTTATTTATTTATTTTACTGTAATCCTTTAGCGTCAAAAGCTCTATCTCAATATTTTATTAATTAAATAAATAATAAATAAATATATAGGGACAATTCATACAGATTGAGCTAGCCCCAAAGTAAGTTCGAAACTTGTGTTATGGGATACTAACTCAACGATATTATATTTTTATAACAAATACATATATAGATAAACATCCAAGACCCGAGGCCAATCAGAAAAAGTTCGTTTTTCATCATGACCCGACCGGGGATCGAACCCGGGACCTGAGGGTGGCGGTCTGGCGTGGTGACCATTACGCCACGGAGGTCGTCGTCGTCATTAATTAATCTTTAATCAAAAACTAACTTTTGTTTAACTTTTTCTACCATATTTAGAATGTATCCACCAACATGAAATAATAATATTATAATACTAATATTATAAAAGCAAAAGTGTGTTTGTTTCTCCTTCTTCACGTCGAAAATAACGAACGAATTGACATGTTTTTTTTTGGTTAAGATCTGGAGAGTGACTTAGGCTACTTTTTATCCCCGAAAAACCTTTTATTCGCACGGGAAAATATAAAGTTTATTATTATTGACTAAGCGGGCGAAGCCAGTGACTGAAAGAAACGAATAAACAATTTATTTAAAGCTTTTTTTATTCCACTAAGTTGGCAAACAAGCATACGGCCCACCTGATGGTAAGTCTTTATCGTAGCCTATGGACACTTGCAAATCTAAGCGTTAAACAACTATTTGACTCATATTATATCAAAACATTGAATAAACTTTTATTTTAAGGTGAAAATTGTATAGAGGTGACAATTTTGGCACTTACAACTTTTATTATGACCTTTCCGAACCATTTGGTGACTTAACGACGCGTACGGAGGGAACTGCCGTCATACCAAAACTATTAAAAAAATACATGAAATTCAATGGTTGGATACAACTGCCACAGGTACATTCAGTTAACCAATGGAAGACGTAACCAGGGTAAGACAAATATTTTTATGCTAATAATGTAAAAAAGACCCAAAAAAATGGAAAATGCCCCGAGAAGGCCCAAGTAAGAGAAAATTGGAAAAGTTGGGGTGTGGGCATGTGTTAAAAAGAAGTTCATTAATAAATTAGGACATTATATAGATAAACATGCAAGACCGAGACCAATCAGAAAAAGTTCGTTTTTCATCATGACTCGACTGGGATTCGTACCCGGGACCTCCTGGGTGGCGGTCTGGCGTGGTAACCATTACGCCACGGAGGTATAAAAGAGACACAAGATTACTGTCTATAAATCAATCTGTCTTAAACGATTTTCTAATTGCTGTCTATCGCTACAAATCTGTTTCCCATATTAGCATTTAATTTGCTTTCTGTGTCCCCTACTAAATGTCTCGGCTAATGTATTATACCCCATGACGTCTGTGATCTATCTTAAGTTCGATTCCTGCTTAATGGAATTATTTGATAGTAGCTGTTACCCGCGTTTTTACTTGCGAAATCATTGTTCTCGTTCCTGGATTGATATTGGGTATAAAAACTATTATTAGTAGGTATTAATATTAATCCAGTTTATACATTTAGATGCAAATCAAATCTATTATGTCGTTTTCGCGTGAAAGAATAACAAATAAATAAAATAATTTATTTCGCAAGAAAATTTACAGGAAATACTTTCGCACGTCAAATTTTTTTTTATCCTACCAGCACTTCCACGTGAATGGCCTGTTGAGAAGAAGTGCCGCAAGAAACTCAACAAACAGCCTTTTTGAAAGCCAATATACATAATTATTTAAAAGTATTGTAAGTTTTTTATACATTGCAAAATATATGTTTGGTACTTACAGAGGAGCAAAATTACTATGACCACAATTTTTTTTCTTTAAAATAATCTTCTACTTTATAATAATCTTTTTTCATCAAACAACTTTTGATTGTCGACTTAAATTTATACAGAGGCAAATCAATATAACTTTGTGGTGGTGTAATGTTGTAAAAACAAACTTTAGTTTAGACTATGTGTCAACCCGTCAGTCAGTCATTCAGGAGAAAGCATTTTATTATGCTATATTCAGATAGTCTATTGAAATTATGCAGAATTATTGAAATTAAACTTTTATCTTAAACAAGAGTAAGATATTAGCTGATGTTAAAAAAAAAATATTTGAAAGGAGTTTGAAAGAATAAAAGCAGTTTGACTTTGAATTCAATTAACATTATTATATATAAATATTTTTTTAATACATATTACAAAACGCATTTGACATTTAAGAAACCAAAAAACACAAGGGTTTTCCCATTTATTAAACTATGGATGGTTTGCACCAAAACTCAAGCATATCTGACGAACGATATAAACGCGAAAGTTAAAAACATTCATACATTATTAACACCAACATACACCGTAAAAATCGTAATAAGATTTCTCAAATTATAAAAAAAGTAAGTTCTTACAACATGTATATGTTGCAAATTTTTTAAAATGCAAAGTTTCACCCCTAATCTGTTACCGGTTCGCGCGAACCGCACAAATATTTACAGGGTCGTCCCATCTGAGGTCAATTTCCTATAACCCCACACTCAAAACCCAATAAACACCATCACACATCCACTATAAAATAAACTTTAAACCCATTATTTTATAGTATAAAGTCGGTTAACTATAAAACCGCCGGCGGCTCTGCGTTTACATTACAAAATGAATTTTAAGTTCTGGTGTTTAAAGTATGTTTCTGATTATACCATTGGGAAAAGCCACACGATTATAAAAGTCGTAAGTGTATTATCTCGATGATACTAAAGTAGATTATATTACTAGGATATTAAGATTGAAATTAGGTCGTACGCAGTTGATTTAAGTGCACTGCACTAGGTTTCAGTGATGCACCTCGGAACATTCTAGACTGATTTATAGTTATAATAAATATATGGATGTTTAATGTAGAGGATTATCTTCGTAAAGGCGTTGTTTATAAGTTTGAGCCATATGCAAAAGTTTTTATTATAGTTTTGATACATCTTGTTTGTCATTTTATATTCATACTTCCCCTAATAAAATGTAGAGCTAGGGTTCAAATAAGCCATATTTGGTCAGTGTCTCTTTTCAAAATAGTGTCCCTTCACATCAATGCATCGTTGCATCCGATGAAACCACTGAGCAAAGCAGTTTTCCCACTCGTCTTTAGGGGTTTCTTCGACGGTCTGTCAAATTATGAGGTATCCACCGGACACAAAGCTTCCTAACCGCTAACTGTTCATGTAGGATTCTGTGCACTCGACCCATACCGATGCCTAAGCTTGTCCGAATTTGCTGGTCACTCGTTTGTCATTCTCTATCATACGCCGCACAACACTGATGTTAACTTTAGTCGTCGCCGTAGGAAGCCGTCCTTCACGCAGATCATCGGTAAGAATAGTGCGACCACGTTTGAACTCATTATACCAGTTGTAAATGTGGCACGGGATCTTCATCATGAAAGGCCATTCGAAGTCTATTATAACATTCTTGTTGACTTAAATGACATCGAAAGTCATAAAAAATCATGGCACGAAAATTTACTCGCGTAATTTGCCGCCAAAACGTAAAACAAAAGAAAAATAAAAAGAACATACTCGTTAATATTGGCAAAGAGTTCCATTTTCAAAATTTAAACTTATTTTTTAATTATATTGTTTACAAGTGGCCAGTTCTAAAAACTTTCAGTGTCGCCCTCGTACTAACTATAGCTACTACTATCAACTGGTAGTGTATCTTAAATGGGCTGGTTCAAATGGGACAGTTCCAGTTCACTCAGAATATTGACTGTCGGTCACGCTGCACTTATGCGGATTGGTGGTCAGTGTTTTGAAGCCCCTTGAAGCCCACCGACTTGGGTCAGACGACTGTCATCTGTCGACAAAACCAGGATCGATGGCTTATCGTTTTTTTTTTTTTATACCACACATGTGGCAAACAAGCATACGGTCGGCCTGATGGTAAGCCGTCACCGTAGCCTATAGACGTAAGCAATACCGGGGGTATCACTCACGCGTTGCCAACCCTCCCAACCCCCCCAAGTGGAGCTCTGAAGACCTTACTCACCGTAGGAACACAACATGGCCGAGACCAATGCTATTTGGCTACGATCTTCTGTAAGGTGGAGGTCCTTCCCCAGACGGGCTGCTCCGATTTGAGCGGATTATCCGCTGTGCCCTACCTCTCTTAACGTTCTCTACGATTAGCTCGAGATAACGAAACTCATCCAAATACTGGCTAGGGTCGACGTTGCTGCACTTCCGTGTTCGTTTACACAGCGAAGCCATCAACCTCTTAACATGGCTTAACTAATTCTTACCCACCGCTTTGACTACGTTTCCAGCTTCACTTGTAATTATAGAAATATTTTTTATTACTCTATGTACCTACATTTTTTTATACCACTAAAATGGCAAACAAGTATACGGCTCGCATGAAGGTAAGCAATCACCGTTGCCTATGGACGCTTGCACTGCTTGGTATCATGCACGCGTTGGCGGCCCTGTAAAAAATGGAGCTCTGGTGACCTTACTTACCGTAGGAACACAACATGAACGAAACCAATGCTATTTGGCTACAATGTGTCCTACCTCTCTTAGAACATATTCTTTGACGAGAGACAGTACCTGTAAACCTACACTCAAAATAAACATTTTGAATCTTCGAATCATTGTATTTTTCAAAATTCAATTTATGATTCTAAAATAATAATTCCCCGTGATCAATGCATCAGATGCACGATACATTGAAATGCAGATGTTTGTAAATGGCGGGTATGTTTATTTTATTTGGGAATGGTTTACGTTACATGTAATTTCAAAACTACCTTTGGTACGTGTGTGCGTGCCCAATATTTTGTGAGTACATTGTTCTGGTAACATTAAATACACAAGTGTTAATGAGAATGAAGAGTTTTTGCGAAGAGTTTTTCTTTATAGTAATTGTCGTCCAATCTCCACAGCCCACGTTTTGTTAGGTCTTGTCCGCACAGCGACATTTCACGCGTTTTTATTCTCGCATATAACATTTCGCAGGATTTTCGGAATTACATCATAATACGAACTGCGAATAAAATCTCGTGCGATTTTTGTAAGTTTATTTCATTTCGTCTCAACCAGGACGTACACTATAACCAGCTACATGTGGCTTAGCGTTATTGGTTCCAGTCCCAGAGTCCATAGCGCCACTGGACGACTGAGGGAAATGCGTGAGTTTTTTTTTTGTGTGTGGTCATAGCCATACTGATTTGATGAACGCAAAACATTCGCGCGGAAATCGTTCTTGAAATAATTATTGCATCGAATCACAGATATTTTTTCCCTGCGTTTTTTTTACAGCCAATACTTATATAAAATTTAATTTAATGTGTTACAGAATTATGAAAAAAAACCTTGCAGTGTATGGTCTCTAAAGAATAATTCTACATTGACTGTCATTAAGTTAAAAAGTGAGTTCAAATTGAATATCGAGGCAGTTAAATAAGTCTTGATAATACCGCAAGTTAATGTGTCGTTAACTACTATTTATTGCCCTATTTGTTTTTTCCATTGGATCAATTAGTAAACTATTTGTTTAATTAAAAATGTAATGTTCTTTTTATCGACACAACACTTTTAAGTGAACTTTTATTATTTGACCTATTTTTAACCCCCGACGCAAAAAGAGGGGTGTTATAAGTTTGACGTGTGTATCTGTGGATCTGTGGATCTGTCTGTGGCATCGTAGCAACCAAACGGATGGTCCGATTTTGATGCAGTTTTTTTTGTTTGAAAGGTGACTGGTGCGGGAGTGTTCTCAGCTATGATTCATGAAAATCTGTTCAGCCGTTTGAAGATTACCAGCTCTTTTCTATTTGTTGAAGGGAAATGAGCAACTTCCACTGATTAGATCGATTTGAAATTTGCTATACTGTTACTGTCATGATATTGCAAGAATATGGTAAACTTGATCTGATGCTGCAGCATCATCTGGAACCTGCAGTATACTCAACTCCTCATCAAATTACAGCAGATGTATAGTGTTTGGGCTCATTGGAATGGTCTCATTGAATAGTTCATTTATAGGTATAATTCACTAGCTGGGCTCGCGGCTTCGCTTGTCATACTTAATGTTTATTGCTATCGCGCCGCATATTTATCCCCGACCCAAAAAGAGGGGTGTTATAAGTTTGACGTGTGTATCTGTGTACTTTGGTGTTAGATTACATGTTTCGCAATACCTCTCTATATCTAAAATACAAATGAAACGGATAGGGATTAGAATAAAATAAGAACAAAACTATAAAAAACTTCAAATAAAACTTAAATTTAAAATTTAAAAAACCCCCGACTACCGCTAAAAAGTAAATAAATAATAATTATGTACTCCCTATTCGACCTTTTAATTTTATGGTTTAATATTTATATTAGTTAATAGTAGTTAGTCATAATACTACAAAGCGTAATCACGTCGGGGGACCGCTATAGACATTTAAACATAACTGTATAGTGTAGGTAGGTACTAGGTATTAACTAATAGACTTTATATAACAAATTGTCGGCTAGTAATATTTTTTTACCTAGCGGTCCCCCGACGGGATGACGCTTTGTAGTATTATGACTAACTACTATTAACTAATATAAATATTTTATCATAAAATTAAAAGGTCGAATAGGGAGTACATAATTATTATTTATTTACTTTTTAGCGGTAGTCGGGGGTTTTTTAAATTTTAAATTTAAGTTTTTTTACATAAGTTGTTTAATTTGGTCTGAATAAAAAAAATCGTTTTGATTAGCCAAAAATTTGTAATATTTCCGAGCCGATGTCGACATTTAACGGGAATAAAAGTATGAGTGAGAAGTTTGTTTTTCCGAATCTCTCACTTACTGCTTCAAAAATTAAAAATATTTATTCAGTGAATAGGTCCTCAAGAACACTTTCTCCTTATGCTGATATTCTGTGACAGTAGAAGCTCCATCTACCGGATAATTCATACAAACTACGTAGTTAGTATGAACTATCCGATAGATGGAGCCACTGCTACTTAAGGCAGTTTAAGAAAAGAAAAAATTCGCCACCAAAATCAATTTTCCGGTAGCTCAGAAACTGAATAACTCAATTAATAAATAAAAAAATTAGAAGAGCAAGGGTTCAAATCCCATCTCCGTGGTGGAATGTGAGAGGAAAATTTCTTCTTCTTTAATAAAAAAAAATCAAAATAGATTTCAGTTGTCGAATGTACTACACTTCCCATCCTCCGGCCCACTCAATAATTACTTTATGGCTGGGATTCACACGTGTTTTCAGACCGACCTCATATTAACAATATACATACATAATATAATATGTATGAAGAGATCGATGGAGATGCACTTGTCAAAATGAACATATAAGTTAAACAACGATATCCAAAGTCAATATTTAGATGGGTTTAAAAATTTTAAGCTCTTTCATGTTTCATAAGATGATGCATTTTTGCACTTCCTAACAGTTGACTGGTAGATAATGCTATTAATCTTTAAAAAGATAATCTGTGTTTTTTGGTCAATTTTGATTCTAGCTTCTAAAATAAGATATATTTCAATAAAATTATATTATTTATTCATTTAAAATTGTTTTAAAACACATGATTTGTCCTTTCCTTCTCCTGTGAAGCATGTTACTTCCGGTAAAACAATTTATCTTTTTAAATAATTAAAAGAACAAGAAGAAAAATATGGGTAATCTCTTTTTGCATAGTCAAATAAAATATAACAATTTTTCTACTTTAAAATTAGTAAGAAATAAAAAAAGTTTAGATTTTTTAACCAAAACTAAACTATTTCACAGATTGATAAATCGGTAACATTGACACACAAAAATGGACAAAGTTTCCGAAGTAAACGAACGAGACGCTGCAGTATTCTCAAAAAGAAACTCGCGGATAATCTCAAACCATATTTTATTACAGTCCATAATGTGTCTATTGCCGGTTATGGACGACAAAAAAGTTAGTGCGAATAGTTTGTCTACGTAAATAGATATCTGTACCGCTGGCGGCGTACCAAATCGCACAGAATTCAATGGCATAGTTCACTATTTGGAGAGTAGAGTCATTGTATTGTGGTAATGATCGGATTAATGCTTTGGGCGGTAGCTGGAAATCTGTGTTCTGTACCTAAGTGCACAAATTACTGAGCTAGGATCCATTTGCTTGCCCACTCGTTTAGAAATATTTTGTTGTTGTTATGTTTTATTAATTTTTGTTTGTATGTTTAATTTTTACTTTTTTATAATTTTTTGTCTGTGTGTGTCTCACGCAAGAAATAAAAGATTTTTTTTTCTATGTAATGTGTGTGATTTCATGCAACAATTTGGATTATTGGGACTTAAAGCTTGACAGTCCGGCGGCGTATTTGCTAATGATCTTATTTCAGTCCGACTCAATACACGTTAGTTATGCTTTTCAATACCTCCTCCTCCATCTAATTTCTGTCTGATTAAATTCGTTGTGAGGTCCAAGACAGTAGTTTCTCCCCAGGGACGTCAATAAGCATAATAGCTTATTGTCTATCTGAGATAACCGTTGTGATCTTGAGTCTACATCGGTGGGAATGTGTGGTGGGCTTGTCCCGATCCCTCTGTCAATTTAAAGAAGACTTCCAGTGTCGCCACTTTCATTACCTTCACTATGCAACAGAGAGTCCGATGGTAATGACGAGCTTCCGGTCGGGAGCGACAGATTTCAGCTTGCTGGAAATGATAAATACTCTGTCATTTTTTACAATGAGTTATTATTCACAGAATTTGTCGGTTTGTTGGGCAAGATTGTTGAATTGAGGAAAATCTGACATCTGTATGTGTGTATTTTGACATTGAATAATAATCCTTAATGCTACAAATATAAAACTGAAAATGAACCGTGAATTCTTCTTATTTACTTTTGAGATAAATGGTGAGTGAGTTACTGTACTTCAATGTGTCATTTTGTATGAAAATCTCTATTATGTATTAAACTAAATCGTTTCTTCAAAGAATACGCCTTGAATTATATATTTTTGTCATTATTGATCACATTAATAATTATTTTAGTTAAATAATCAACAAACTCGAAGGTGAACTAACTAATTAATAACAGCAGGTTCTAATCCAGCGTAAGTCAAACCTTTTTGTGTCCATGAATATGTCTGATTGTTTTGTTTTAAATGAATTTTATTTAATGTTTAAAATAATAATGTTTTTTTTTATTTATGCATGATATTTGATTTCATTACACCAACATTTTTATTAAAATAAGAGTATTTATAATATTACGCAAATACTTTTATCAGCAATCTAGAACCCACTACTAGCTTTGCTTCACTAGATGGCGTTGTGTGATTACATTTTCTGTGTGTTCTACTGTTAGATAGCGTTCAGTAATTCGTTACGAAATTATTTGTTGAATTGATTTATTCACAGAATATGGTTTTACAATGGTGATAAAAGTAACATCTTGTCCTTAATTTATTCCACCAGTTTTGGTATGTTAATTTATTTATTATTAAAGCTATATTTTTAAATAGAAAAAAATTTTTTTTTAAAAATAGAATGCAAAAATTCAAATCAATAAACTAATGTATTGCCCTGTATTGCCAATAAAAAGCTAAACAGCAAAAAAAAAAAAACAAACCACAAAGCTATTATTGTTCAGAGGTCGTTGGGTTAGGGTACAGTTTACCAAGCGGTTGCCATATAAAAACACAATAATATGCATTATGCATTAGGTTGTAAAATAGTTGTGTAGTGCCGACCTATTGTTACGCTTAATGTGATTTGTTTTACGATCGACAAATCAGTGCGTTGTATCTGTGGTCTGGAGATACGAAGATCACTGGACTTTTTTCACACACAAGAAGGATGTATATTTATCAGCTACTAAACAGATAATCATGTTGGATTCTTTACATGTAACTTCAGGCGTAGTTTATAATTCTGATCTCGTAGTGAGCAGAGAGAATTATCAGGCATTTAGATAGAATTAGGTCCCAATAGTAATGTAACAATAGACCGTGGTGCTCGGCAATCGAGCCTTACTTGATTTGCCATTTATCTAGGGTATAATGCCTTTTGCTTCAAATTGTTGTCTCCCAAGTAGTTGTTAAGGTGAGGAGTCCTTTCAATACTTCCTACTCCGACTATCTTCTTTCTGATTAAATTCGTTGTGAGTTCCAAGACAGCTGTAGTTTTCTCCCCCGGGACGTCAATAAGCTTCATCGCTTATTGTCAATCTGAGGTCGTCGTTGTTGATCTTGGCTACACAGGAGACACATCGATGGGAATGTGTGGTGGGCTTGCCCCGAGCTACTAGACAGATTTGAGGAGCTTCTTGGCCGGGGTGGGGCGTCAAAGCGGAATCATGCCTAAGGTAATGACAATTCGAGCCTATAATTTGGATGCCCTAAATCTTCAAAAGTTTGAGGAAATCCCTTCAGAATATTTAGAAAACTTGGCTCCGCTCATGTCTTTCATTGGTTTTATGTACTTCCCCGGTCAAGTTAGATAACTAGTCCATAAAACCCGGTAGAGCCATGCATGCTCTACCACTCAAAATCTGAGGAAAAAGATCATGATATCAACCCATAATCATCTGCTGGGATACGGGTCTCCCTTCAATCGAATGTAATTAGAGCGTACTCTGCCACGCTGCTCCAGTGCGCATTGGCACAGGCCAGTGTTTTCAAGCCGCCCGAAGGCCACCGACTTGGCATAACGACTGTCACGGAGAAGCTCGAGATAACGACACCCATTCAAACACTGGGTAGAGTCGACGTTGCTTAACCTGCGTGTTCATATTAGAGTGCGACACACAGCGACGCCATCGAGCTCCTCGCCGAGGAGACGAGATACCGTATCCAAAAACACTTATTGTTTCTCAGTTGCAAGGCGCCGGTGATTCTAATTTATTTTATGTTTTTATAGCTCGTTACACTCAACATCTGTACAACAATGTGTATTGGGATATAATAAGTGTTAAAGATTCAATTCTTTACGTTTTAAATTATTTTATGGTGATCTAGTCACTGATTAGTAATCGAGATGACTTTAAACAGTAAAAAAAATTGAGAATCGCAATATATTTTTAGGGTCACTCTAAACAAACAGGCAAGTCAAGCAACTTCGATCCTGGCCAGTGTTTGGATGGGATTCGTTGTCTCGAGCTTCTACGTTCGGAGGGAACGTTAAGCTGTCGGTTCCGGCCATTGTTGATGGATGACAGTTAAGCCAAGTCGGTGGCGTCAGGCGGCTTGAAAACACTGGCCTCTGCCAATCCGCATTCGAGCAGCGTGGCAGAGTACGCTCTGCTCTAATCCCCTACATAACAATCTACAATTGAAGGGAGACCCGTATGATTTTTGCATGCTACATTTAATAGCTAATTAGGAGTTGAATTATGTAATAGGTAGGTAAGGTATTATGTAATACCAAATTTTTGTACCCTAATCATACACAAATAACATTTTTATCTTTCTTTATTTATTTATTTATTTCTGTCTTATGTATCCTTACAGTGGGATGAATATGGGTTTATATCTAAATATATAAAATTCAAAGTCCTCACTGACTTAACTATATATCAAGGCACAGCCCAAACCGCTGGGTATTAGAGATTCCAAATTTTGAATGTAGGTTCATTACGACGTCTAGGGGTGTACTAAGAAAGGATTTTTCAAAATTCCCACGGGAAAGCCAAACGAAGTGAAGTATTTTACTAGTTTATGATATGACACCAGTATTTGAAGCAGACACTTAACATAATCGCCAGACCCTAGACTATTGCTTTCAGTATATATATTTTTTCAGTGTATTTATACTTTTTTAATACCATAAAGTGTATAAAAAAAACCTATAAAGATTTCTGAGTAGGGAAAGGTCATCGCTAGGTGCGTGGGCGACCGCAGACTGCATCGCGGTGCAGCGGGCTTCGTCTGCAAGCGGTTGTTGACCTGTGCACTGTAGACTCATAACTTTTATGCATGCAAATATATATTAAATCTTTTATGTTGAGAGGCTTCGGAAATAGTGATATCGTGTTTAAGTAAATAATTCGCTAACTGAGTCGAAAAATGGTCTGCTTACACCCTCAATGTTTTTAAGAGACTCTCATGGTATCTCTATGGAAGGCAGTGATCACTTACCATAAGGTGATATGCTTGTTTGTTAACTGCTTCTATAAAATATATATATATATATTTATTTAGACAATTTAAAAAATATATTATTTATTTTAGTCAATAAAATTGTTAACCACATTTTACTATTAATTTTGGCACTTACCAAACCTACAAGTAAATAATTTGTGTCCTTAGTGCTTTCTCTAAATATAAGATCATAGTAGCGCCATCTATTTGAAGAACGCGTAAATAACATAAATACAAACCCTGGCCGAAACCTTTTATGTATTAAATAGAGTAATAATTTAGCATTTTTTTAGGTTTCTAAGTCGACTTGGTGTGATAAATCTATTAATTTAGAATATTAGCCAATCAACGTTGCATTATTTCAAACATAAGGGATTCGTTTAGTAACTTTCTGATAAGTTCCAATTAGCCTTCATTCAAGTTCCTAGTGACTCGTGTAGTTTAGTGAGCCCATCGCACCTCTTTCAAAGGAGTGTGTAGGACGCTTTAAGAGTAAAACACTTAGTCTGTCGGGTGAGGAGCGACACAGGAGCATCTGTACCTATTTTATAATATATGTTTGTATGACAAACACACTAAACCTCTGGGGCTCAAGTCTGCTATTTTAAATTAAGCGACCAAATATTGCCATAACATCACCCCGTTGTCATTATATTTCCATAGCGCTAACGCCTTAGGTATTCTGCTAAAAGTTAACTAGTATCTCAATATATTGACTATAGGGTGTCAGTGGAATATGAACGGAATGGTCGACAGTTAACTACACGACAACTACGACAGCTACTATTTCAGTTAAATCGCTTTTATGTGAAAGATACTACCGAAAAGATCAATACGCCACACCAAACGAATAAAGCCGTTATTGCAAAAAGTAAATTTTACAGGAACGCCAAAAAACACTAAAATTGTCTTTACGCCTCTTGTAGTTGAGCAATTATAAATTAAATGGTATCGTTGGGTAGGGAAAAAATTGTGCTTTAATATGTCATATAAAATACTGAAAAATGTACAATAATAATTTCAATAAACATGAAAAACTAAAATACTTTTATATTCGTCTAAATTTATTCATTTGTTTTTTTTGTGCCTTCACTTACGGCTTTATTCGTCTGAAATGTTAGCAAGGTGCTGTTTGTAATAAATTCAAATCGACGTTTTTAAAGGTATTTTAAAACCTAATGACACCGTGTAATAAACTTATGCGCTGATATTCGTGTACAAATATGATATCACAAAATGTTATAATAAATGTTTATCCTCCTTTTTACTCTCTCAAAGTTTGTCAGCAGAACAATGCAAAAAGTCGGGTAACGTTTAGCTTTTTTTAAATTAATTAAGTAAAACAAGATATAAGTGATTTATTTTATTATAATTATAATCACTAATTATTATTTTAACATATATATTTGTCCAAAAACAAAAAAACGCCGCCAAAACTGGCTAAATCTGAAACTAAACATAGATTACTCATAAATTACTTATTTTTCAGAAAAACATATTTTTTTCACACTTTAATTGAAGAAAAGCCTTATTATATAATACTTTTATTGAAAAGCTTATATTTTAAGTAGGATAAGTTTAATCAACAACTCTTTTGGTCCCTAATTTGTCAATGAATTAAAGCTCAACTTTATTGCTTACATACACTTCCGGACACATGAATCGAGCCACCCTACATTTTTATGTGTAATGACATAGAACATAAAAATATTCTTAAGTTAATCAAAAAGTTTTTATGCAGTTTTGATGCTGGTATATTCATAATGATTTTGAAGTGCTGTTGTTCCAATTTTGAATTTATCAAATGGAAAAACGAAACAAAATCCAAATTAGTGCATTCTTTTGAAAAGAAAAGTTGATCTAAATTAACATAATTTTTTTATTTAACTCCATAATTTTGAATTCACCGTAATTGTTTTGAAATTAAGACATCGTAAAATTGTTGTTTTTTTAATTTGAGCCATTTAAACGTTAAAATTATGGATACACCGCCTCTTCTAGCCGCGCAAGCTGTGGCGCTTCTACAGTCGGGCCGAAGTCAGCGCGATGTAGCATCACAGCTTGCTTTCAGCCGTTCTGCTGTGCAAAGGGTAAACCATCGATACCTCGACACTGGTGTATACGTGCGCCGTCCAGGAAAACCGCGATTTCGGGTAACTTCAGAAAGACAGGATCGATTTATCGCGACAACCAGTTTACGAAATCGTCACCTCACCTCTGTATAGATCCAAGAACAGCTTCGAGACTTTCATGGAGTGGCTGTTTCCGCGCGAACAATTAAACAAAGACTTAAAGAACGTGGTCTGAGCCCACATAAGCCAGCCAACGGGCCGAAACTGACAAGAGCTCACCGAATGGCGCGCTTACAGTTTGCACGCGAACATTTGCATTGGACTCAACGCCAATGGAGCAAGGTACTCTTTACTGATGAGACTAAGATTATGCTTTATGGTAATGATGGAAGGAGGAAGGTCTACCGAAGGCGGGCAGAGCGCTTTGTTCAGTGTTGTATTGAAGAGAGAGTGAGTTATGGCGGGAGCTCGTGGATAGTCTGGGGAGGAATATCTGCCGATGGTAAAACTGGGCTAGAGGTTGTGACAGGACCACGTCTACCAACACTAAATGCCCGTCGATACATTAACCATTGCCTAGAGACTCATGTGATGCCATATGCTGGATTTGTAGGCCAAGGCTTCATCTTTATGCATGATAATGCAAGAGCGCACACTGCAGGAATAGTCAGGGCATACCTTCATGATGTTGGAATCACGACAATGGAATGGCCAGCAAGGAGCCCTGATATGAATCCCATCGAACGTCTATGGGACGAATTAAAGAGGCGTGTTCGAGCTCACCAACCAGCACCACAAACTTTGGAAGAGCTGAGAGTTGCCATCGAGGAGGAATGGGAGAACATTCCACAACACTTCATAATGACGTTGATTAACTCCATGCCAAATCGCATGACTGCAATCATAAACGCTCTCGGAGGCAATACAAGTTACTGAATATTTTTTGTTTCCAATAATTCCTTTTTTTTTTTCAAAAATTTAACCCGAGTCTTGTCTTTGAGAAAGGTTATACAGGACAAGTTTCACTTAAAATTGTAATTTTATCAAGTTATTGAAATTGAAATTTGGAATTAAGTATACCTTATTAATGTAAAGTGTACCAGCTTCCAAATTGCATAAAAACTTTTTCGTTGATCATATACTTTTGTAAAGTTACTAGCAATCAAAGTTGAAACTGCTGGGTGGCTCGATTCAAGTGTCCGGAAGTGTAGTTTTTGGCTAAAAATATGATTACACAATACAATAACTTATACTATAGGGTATTTCAAAAGATGTTTACGACCTATTAGGGGATGATTCCATTGCTCAAATACACCAACTTTTCTTATTTGACCAACCATCAAAATCTCACAAAAAAAACTTCTTTCCCCATACAAGGACCCGACCAGCTAGCTCATTACGATTTTGTATGGGGAAGCCAAAACTTTTTGCTATAGTGAAGGGACATGTTTTTTGACCACGATCGACTATATAATATATATCTAACTAACTAAACTAGCTTCATTAGCTGCATTAGCTTCTTTTTGGTGTTGCGACTGTTAACCGCTGTTTTTGCTATTTGGGCTCTCCTGACAACTTCCAATCAACAATCACCATCGTCACATATTTGCAATCTTCTAGATCGTGCAGTTCGTGCGTTTGTTGTAGTGTTCCCGCTCTATCCACGAACATGAGTTTTGTTTTTGACCGGTTGATGAGTAGGCCATATTCGGTATAACTTATTTTGCTGATTCTGGACACGAATTCAGCTAATTCCGCCTCAGATGAGCCTATTTTAGTGGTCGGCAAACCGCAGGTTACTAAGCAAATAGCCTCCTTCCCAGTTGTCCAATAACCTTCTCATTATGTGTTCACCGATTAAATTGAACAGTTGCGGTGACAAAATGCAACAATGACGTACTCCTCAATCAGGATGAAAAGGGTGTGACGAGTCGTCTTCTAGCCTGACCTTCGACTTGCTGGTCAGATACAGGTTTTGCACGAGAAAGGTGAGATGATCCGGAATACCCATATCATTCATAACACCGACCAATTTGCCCCAGTGGATGCAATCGAATACTTTAGCGTAGTCAATAAAGCAGAGGGCATCGCTGATGTTATGTTCTCTGCACTTCTCAATCAAACTGTGTGATGTTCAATATTGTTCTCTTGTGCCCCTACCTCTGATAAATCCTGCTTGCTCCTTGGATACCTGCTGAGTTGTAAATGCTTCTACTTTCCTATTCAGGATTCTCAAGAGGACTTTACGTGGGAAATAAATGAAATGGTGCGATAGTTTTCACATTTGCGTGTCGATCCCTTCATGTGTAGAGGAACCACAATCAACTCAGTCCAGTCTTCTGGCCATTGTCCTGTTCGCCAGACTGTTTGGCATATTGAATGCATAAGTGATTCTTTTTTCCCCCATAAGATTCAGCATTTGAGCTGTTATCCCGTCACCACCGCAAGCCTTAGGTTTCAGTTTGCAGATTGCTTCTTCTATCTCCTGTCTAAGGATGTCAGGTTCCTTAACGGCATAATCCCACAAGTTCCTCTCCGCGTTGTTCTCACAAAATAGATTTTGACAATATATTCTCCACCTGTTCTCCAGGACTGCCATCTTATCGGACAACAGTTATCCCAGCTTCACTTTGAATAGACCAGTGTTTTGGCTTGAAGTCTTTTGCAAGGCACTTGACTTTACGGAACATAATTATCTCTAGTGCGGGCTGTTTCCGAACATGTCTCTACCTCTCCGCAGATGTTATTATTATAGGCATCCCTGTCTATCCTACATAGTCTCTGAGCTGTTCTATGCGCTTCAGCGTACAAGGCACGGTGCTCGTCAGTATGCAGGCCAGTGTCTTTGAGCGCCTTTCTTTCATTGACTTTGTTCCATGCCACTGCACTCATCCACTCGGCCTTAGGAGCCTTAGTGCAATATCATAATATAATTATTTCACTAGCAATTCATACACGACTAGCTTGTGCCTGCGGCTTCGCCCGCGTGGCCTACTAACAATTAAGTAGCATATTTTTCTTCAGAAACAAATTTCGGTACGGTCCGGTTCAGTCTCGTCCGGGTCTGGTCCGGTCGGTCTGGTCCGAACGGTCCGGTCCTTATAAGGAACCTACCTACATGTCAAATTTGGAATCTCCAGACCCAGTGGTTTACACTGTGCGTCGATATACCCTCGCAACTTCGTTTGCGTATATTTCGCTTTCCCGTGGGAATTTTGAAAAATCGTTTCTTAGTACACCCCTAGAAATTGTAAGGAACCTACATTTCAAATTTGAAGTTTCTATACCCAGCGGTTTGGTCTGTGCGTTGATATATAGTTAAATCAGTCAGTCAGGACTTTGAATTTTATATTATAGATTACTTAATAACACATTACAGTTTGGATCAAAATAATATAAAATTGTTTGATAACTTACATTACAATGATGGTTGTAATTTCATAAGAATAAAACAGTTTTAATCTAATACAAACTAGTTTTGCGTAGGATTTCGGACGAATAAAGTTGTATTAGAATGATACTCTGTTATTCTTCCAATCAATGACTTTCTCTCGGGTCGTAAGGTAAAATAATTATTTTGTTCGCCTAAGCTTTTGTATATATTTTTCGGTAGAAAAAAGACGTCAAACGCTTTTAATTACACTATTTGCAGTAAAAAAAATCTGAAAAAAATTCAGGTGATGTATTAAGGTCCGTAGATTTTAAATAAGCAAAAAAAAATTTTTTTGGTAACGTGCTATTACTGCTTTATTCGTTTGGTGTGACGAATAGTAGTTCGATAGTGTGTCAATGAAATGGTAATGAGAATACCAAAATGTCAAAAACTATTCAAGTGACACACTGGCGCTAATTCTGTTGTACATTTAACTAGAATAAACTAATTTTGACAGGACTAAAAGTGTTGCTATCCTTGTCACTAAATTGTAAACCAAGAAGGACAACAACACCTTTGGTCCTGTCAAAATTAATTTAGTCTAGTTAAATGTACAACAGAATTAGCACCACTATCGACACTGCATTTGTGCATTTGTATTTAGCATTCTTGGGTTTCTGTTTTTCGTGTTCCCACTATTCTGTCATGGTTGTCTTTGCTACTACGTTCTATGATTACGGTCCATTTACGGTCCGGTTAATTTCATGGTTTGTACGTTTCAGTGGGCAGAGTCCTTAAAGGCGCGTTTTGACGACGCGAAAGTTTTCGCATTTCATTTATATCGAGGACGAAATATCTATTAATTATTCAGTTAACTAAACTTAAAATACCTACATGAACAAGCCCGATTATACTGAATCATTATTATTTTAATAGGTAAATAAGCTGGCAATCTTCCAAAGACCGCCCGATGAGTGGTCACCGCGCAATGACACTAATCCTGACCTTGGGTATGGCGCGTCGCAGTTCATATCGAACGGAGCAAACGCTCTGGAACAGTATAATATGTTAAGTGTGATATTAAATAATGTGTTTTATTCAAAGTTTTTTCGGGTACATCCCAGTACCTCATACCCGTAGTTCTATAGAACTATTCACCCATCTATATATATAAAATTCAAACTCCTGACTCACTGATTTAACTATATTACTAAATCAACGCACAGCCCAACGCTGGGTCTAGATATTCCAAATTTGGAATGTAGGTTCCTTACGACGTATAGTGGTGTACGAAGAAAGGATTTTTCAAAATCCCCACGGGAAAGCGAGATATACGCAAACGAAGTTGGGAGTATTTTACTAGTCAGTACTATTATAGTACTGATGGGGATACTAAACCACTAACATGAGGCCTCAACAGTTCTATAGAACTACAGGTATGGTTACTGGTACTACTGGGATGCACCCGTTTTAGCCCCTTCGCACACAAGGCGACGCAAGTCTCCGATACTCGGCGATTTTAGTATCCGTATAGCCAATAATAGCCATGGATATTACAGCGTAGCCAGTTTGTAAGTCCTTCTCTGTCATAAAAAAGCAAAGCTGAAGATCGTTTAATATGAACAGAGTCTTACCTTGCCGGAACACTTCAAAGGGGCGGCGACATTTGTCGGCATTTATTAAAATAACGAATATTTTACTCCATTTATAAATATGTTGATACGGTCGGAATGAATTTCATTACGATTTTTATCTACTCTAAATTAATAATGTTGATATTGTTTAGGAATAAAATAAGCATATTCTGAATATTTGTACAGTTGAAAGAAGCAAGCGTTACACATTGAACTTTCATATCAAGCGTTTTTGTAAAATTTTCGCTACTGTTGGCGCTACTATCTATGTGACAAAATAGATTTAGGTGTGTTTTGACAGTGGAGACCTTTTTCCCAAGCACCAAAAAACCCTAATTGTAAAGTTTCGTGTTAACTGCACCTTATATATTAAAAGATTAGCAGCCAGTTTCTGACGCAATTTAAAGCTTTATAAAAAAAGAGATTTTTATCGAGATTCAGAAACTGCCTTTATTAACTTATCGTAGGTTTCGATAAGTTTCAGGTATCTCTATCTGACAAAAAAAACAGTCGAAAACAACGAACTACATATATCACTGCTATTTCACGTTGAAGCCATCACCAGCCCATTTACGAGCATTTCATAGTAGTGGCTAGGCTCTACCACTCTAAATCAGACAGATAAAATAAAACAAATTTTTCTATTCAACTTTATCTGACTGATATTTTTATCTGTGATATACCAGAATATTGTGAAACCATATTCTCTTATACGTATTCGTTCCAAGGTTTAACTGCGTGCAAATCAAAGGTCGTTAACCCCACTTAATATACCTATAATGAAGGTAATATAAAAAAATACCATCAATCAGTATAATATAGTTTACGAGTGAGATCGGAGAGTTAAATCTGAATAGGACAGAAGGCCATCGTAATTACTAGAAAATTATTCTTAGGTAACTGGTACTGGTAACGCGAAAAGTGTTAGCGCCCTTTCACTTTTATTGGCATTTTTTTATTTATTTTATGAATAGATCCTAAAAGATCGTTTCGTGATTTATTTTATTTTTTTACCTTTTTTTGAAGGTTATTTTAATGTTAGGTTAATGTACCTATTTGAGATATAGTACACGTAACATTTAGGCTCACGGTTTATAAAACACTTGAAAATCAGTTCGTTATGCACTAAGTGATAAAATATAAGTTTCGAACTTTGTTTCACGTCTGCGCGAGCCAGCCGTGTTGGCGACTAGCATAGTAACAAAACGTTGCAAACGTAAATCGTCCTTTTAGCAATTCGTCTAAAACGCAACTCGTAAATGCAGGGGGGTGTCAGCCTACCAGGCAAACTACCTGGGAAACCCAGGCAGTCTTTAGGAAAGTCAGAGATGTTAAGACCGTGGCCGGCTCCCTAAAAGAATTATGATGGCTGGAGTGAAAAGCCGGGGTGAAAATTAAAAGCAGAAGATTGAAGAAGAATCATATTTCTGTATCTTATTACGAGATAAGAAATCGATCTCCGTGGCGTAATGGTTGCCATGCCGGTCCGCCACCCAGAAGGTCCCGGTTTCGAATCCCAATCGAGTCATGATGAAAAACGATTTTTTTTCTGATTGGATCTTGGATGTTTATCCTATACTAAGTATTTGTTATAAAAATATAGTATCGTTGAGCTAGTATCCCAAACAAAAGTCTAGACCTTACTTTGGGGCTAGGTCAATCTGTGTAATTTGTCCCTATATATTTATTTACAAGACATAGAATTTAAAAAAAACATGTAATAAATACTTGACACATACGTAACCGCCTGTACCATAATACAAATCGTCCGTTCCCTGACAGAATATTTAAATTAAGTATAATGACAGTCATCAGCGGTCGTCATCTCGTTTGCTTGATTTGAGAATTGTATACCAAAAACATTCGCGTGAAAATATTCGCCAAGTTCATCAAATTTGTGCTATTGGTATGCAAATAAATAGAAATATATTATTCTATATTATAAATTAATGAAGCGATTGTTACAAAAATCTAAATGAATCTCTTTTTAAAAATTTTAAAAATGATGTAAAGATTTTTTGATTATATTTTAAGATTTAGAGTACCTAGGTAGATATATTACGAGTATAACGATGTTGGTCACAGGTTGCCTTTCTGTACAGACAACCACATAACTGTCCATAAAAGGCTAGTAATTTTTTTGAAGCTACTATTTATATATTTATGATTTTTATTTATAGTTGTTAGGTAACTAGCCATTCATATTTTTGAAAGAAAAAAAAAAAAAAAAAAGAAGAAAAAAACGCAGTTAAAAAAGGAATGAGAAATTTCACCACCATTACTAACCTTCCCGGTAGCTCAGTGGTTAGAGCACTCGGCCGGATATCGAGGGGTCGTGGGTTCGAATCCCACCTGGGGGGAGGAGGTGAAATTTTTCTTTCAAAAAATCAATTTCAAAAATACTATTTATATATTTTAAAAAATATTCTTTTCATTACCAAATTCTAATAAAATATTTATAATTATTATGAGATAGTCATTATTGCGTAGCCGCTGCAAATGTTAATTACTCCAATAAAATTGCTAATTTGAAATAAAAATTGTATATGTCCCATCTTGATCTTATCTTACTTGGCTGTTACACTACAATGCAGCTTCCTAATACAATTGTACAAAATGGCCGTCAGTACCGTAAACCAAAGGTACAAATTCGACGTTATTACTGTAATTGATGGATTGTAACAAATTAATTTATTTATGAATTCATGATTAGGATTATTATTTAAATTAGACTGATGTATTTCTGACCTCAATGTTCATGTGTTTAAGAAAGTTATATTATTTCATAATAAGGTTAAGTACGTGTATCTTTAAGGGACTTGTACAGTCAATGGCGAATAATCCGGGCAACGTAATAGTAACTTTTAATAATACCATTTTAAAAGAGCAAGTACCAAGTTTCTTGCCAGATCTACTTAGTACAAATTTGTCGTCTGAATTGGTGGTGAGAAAATATTGTAATGATTCGAAAGAGGTTTACAACCTCTTTTGTTTCTCTCTCCTCTTTCATTTTTTATTCAAATAGATTTGATTTGATTTCAATGTAGGAATTTGAATGGAAAAGTAAAAAACTTATTTTTTTGTAGGTACATGACTACCCGGTGATGCTAGACAGGTACTTGTTTGTTGCAAGAGCTGGATGGCGCTGTGTCACATCACATAACACAGAGGCTAGTATTCTGCGGCTGTGTGTCGCACTCTACTAAAGAAAACACGCAAGTTATACAACGTCGACCCTAGCCAGAGTTTGTAAGGGTTTGGAAGAAAGAAATAAAAAATAAATAAAAAAAAAGTATTTATTTGGAACACTTAACACCAAACAACATAACTTATAATTACTTAAAACTAATTGTGTACCAAATGGGTTTCCACTAAGCATGTGTGTCGTGGCACGAGTACCACGACGCTGTTATCGTAATCTCGAGCTCTGTGCTGCACGCAGGGCACGGCTGTTGTCGATTGATGACAGTCGTTAAGCCAACTTGGTTGCCTCCAGGCTTGAAAACCCTGGCCTCTCAACATTGGAGCAGCGAGGCATAGTACGCTCTAGATTCTTAGATCGAAAGGATATGACATGACTGGTTTGTAAAAAATATGGAATGATATGACATGACTGGTTTGTAAAAAATGGACAACCTACTCGATTTCGCCAAACAAACAATCCTAATTTAATAAAAGTCGTATCGTATGCAGTTATCAAGTAAAACGACACTCGAAGTGAGGGCGGTGCAAATATTAGCCAAAGAAACAATATTATTTTCGTTTGCCCCCGGAGCGGACTCCGCGCAATTTGTAGTCGATATGGGTCCGTTTATCAAAGAATAAAATATAAATATTCATGTAGAGTGTCAAGTTACTTCCTGACTTCCCTGCAATTTGTAGGCCTCCTTTAAGGCCTCCTATCCCGCCCATAGGCCTTCCCGCCGGCCATACGACCCGAGCGTCAGCGCTTCTGACCGCGGGCCGACGATCAGCGTGACTCAAAAAATAAATAAATCATAAAATCGTTTATTCAGAGAGTAGTCCCATTATTGTCTAAGATATATTTCTTCGCACTCCAGTTCTTTCTTTGTCTAAAAACGCTTTTTCGGAGTAGTAATTTAGTTAATTTGAAAATAAACTATTGTCGCAATAGAAATTAACTATTTTCGAAATGAAATGTTATCGTTATATGGTTTGTCGAAACTCAAATTTTAGGTTGCACTTTCGCTAGTCTAAGTGTACATAATAATATTGTTTTAGTACTAGTTGTGCCCACGGCTTCGCTCGCGTCGATTTGGATTTGTGGTTCCTGACATCCGATTTAAATTAAATAAAGCCTATATAGGGTGTTCTGAAATTATATGTTGCATAATGAAGTGGGACATAGTATCCGTTTCATAGATTTTATTTATCCAGCAATTATCAATTTTTAAGCTCATACAATTTTCCATACACACAAAAATAATATTCGTGTTCTGCCTCTAAAGAACATAACTTTTAAGCGGCATTCACATTATGACCGGAGCACGCCGCGTCTTAGCCGTAATTCAAAAACCGCGCGAGAACCGTTGTACTGTTTAGCATTATTAGGCTCGCGTGGCTTTTGAATACAGACAAAAGTTCGCTTCGCTTGTAAATTTAACTTTAAGTGGTAGAAAACATGGCTGCAAGTACTAAATCTGGCATTAAAACAGGCTAAAAACGAGCGGATTTCCGCCGACAAACAGCGTCATATGTAGATGCATCTTTACGGCATAGCCACATCTATCTTTCTCTGTCACTCATTCGATCTCTGTCTTTCATTCAATAAAATGTAAAGTTATGAATGAAGCGGGGAAACGACTTACCTATCATATGCATTTACTTACCTTTACCTACTAATTACTATCAATCAAGCTAAATTTAACAAAAAATAAATCGAAATGTTCACAGCTGATAGTATTAGTAGATAGATAAGTACCTACTAGATTTCAAATAACTATCGTACAGTAATTTGGCGTTTAAAAGTTCATTAGATACATTTACAAAATTGTACCTATACCTAGGCATAAAATGTCAAGGTTACTTACAAAAAAAGTATCTCCCTCCGTTGTTCTTCACCGAACACGCCGACTTAGCGTGCCAACAAGCACTCACTGCACTCACTATGACCACTGCTGTCAAGTCAAGAGCGCCCATCAGTCCATCGACTACACTCGTCACGCAAAGCCTTTATCACTCCATCCTCAGTGCTCGCATTCTCTCAAAGAAATCCAGCAAATCCTAAATCCAACTGTAGGTATTCGAAAGCGGGAGTTCTCCGCGTCTCCAGTGACCCAATGCCGCTCCAAGAATACTCTCTGTACACAACATTGACACTATGTTCAAACACTCATCATTCATTTGTTTACGTACGGCAAGATGATAAATGACCACAACACAACACAACACAACCGTTTACTCTGTCTGACGTAAGTAAGAACGAGAGAAAAAAGCAAAAATAATGAAATAATATTTTTTGCGAAAAATCGTTGTCGCCGCGGTCAAAGGTGCCGCTCGTTTGAGTTGAGTTTGACCACGCCGCCACCGCCCTCGTCCCGCCCGCGACCCCGCGTGCTGCCCGCGACGCCCCTTTCCCTTATTACTAATACTAAGTAAGTGTTACCTATTTAGACCAGTCAATCGCGTGATTCGGTTCGGTTAAAATACAAGTTAAATAAAAGCTTTTAATAATGCTATTTCGATACACAAATCAGTACCTGCACTACGAGGCAAGCAGTGTTTATGTCCAACTAGTTACATCAATGTAACTACATGGTAACTACAATGTAACTAGGTAAAATAGAGGTGAAGAACGGGCCTCTTTTTCTCTTTTAGTTAGACGTTGGGAGCCCTGTTTTAAGGTGCCATTATTACTTTAAAATGTGTTCGTGCAACTCACAATAAGAGATTGTTTTGATAATGTAATAGTGAAATTTGTAATACCTGTAATTGGTGTACACGTGAGAATAATACTGTATGTATCATTAATTTAATGTACGTAATTGTGATGTGTACGTACACTGTTTATTGGTATGTCTGAATGAATAAAATAAAAATCTATGCATTTCTTTGTCGAGTCTGATCAAAGAGTAACGCGACCCGACCGTGGTGACGGCGACCATCAAATACAGGCTACGTACCTACGCAGTTGTAAAATCATCTATCAAATCAACCATCATCCCACTGCATGGATATGGGTCTTCCTTCAATAGAATAAGAGCGTACTCTGCCACGCCCTTTCACTACGGATTGGCAGAGGTCAGTGACCGTGTTTGATATACGCCATCGCGGGTGCGCGGGCGCGGGCGGCGGTGCGGGGTATCAGGCGCGGGAACGCCGCCGCCGCCGCCGCCCGCCGGCCGCCCTCGACGCCGACACAGACAAGGACGGGGCGTATAGCTCGCGTAGTAACAGCTGTTATAATGAATGAACGCGGTGCCCCCACGCGGCACCCCGGGTTTGTTACAAAGGCAGAACATGAATATTATTTTTGTGTGTATGGAAAATTGTATGAGCTTAAAAATTGATAATTGCTGGATAAATAAAATCTATGAAACGGATACTATGTCCCACTTCATTATGCAACATATAATTTCAGAACACCCTATATTTTGCTCCAAGTCAAGCTCTTAGCCCCCTGTGAAAACATCATTAAAATCTGTTCAGTAACTATGAACATGTGCACGACCTACGTGTACAAACAGACAATTTTTTTTCTCTATTATTACTCTCCTTTTATTTTTTGCCAAATAAGTTCAATGTACAGACATACCGGGGTCTACTGTTTTATAATGTATAGATATTAAATGATCTATTTTATAATAGACCTTCTGTAAGTCTGTTGGTGTTTGCCTATCCATCAGCGAGTCGGGTCACGTAGGATGGCCGGCCAGCCACCGTAAGCTCAGTTAGAGCGTTGCATAAAAAGTAAGCTTTGCTTTGACTTTGAAATTCAAATATAAAATATCGATATGCCAATACATCTAGTTGCTGACTTGTTTTCATAATTATTACTTTAAAAAAAACATATAAAATCCATAATCCCACTGCAAGAATACGGGCATATCTTCAATCGAAGATGATTGGAGCATACCCTGTCATGTTACTCCAATGCGAATTGGCAGAGGTCAGGTTTCCAAGCCGCCTGAATGCCATCTACTTAGCTTAACGTCTGTCATCGGACGTATCTCTGCAGTGGGATGGTTATGGGTTGATATGATGATGTACACGTTTATTATTTTATTTTTTTATACCAAAGGTGGCAAGCATACGGCCGGCCTGATGGTAAGTCGTCACCGTAGCCTATAGACGCATGCAATACCGGGTGTATCACTCACACGTTGCCAACTTAACCCCACTAAGTGGAGCTCTGGAGACCTTACTCAACGCAGGAACACAACATAGCCGAGACCAATTCTATTGGGCTACGATCTACTGTAAGATGGAGGTCCTTCCCCAAACGGGCTGCTCCGGATTATCCGCTGTGCCCTACCTCTCATAAATGTAATTAGCAAAAGTTATTTTGACACACAAACATACATTTTTATATCATTTATATGTATATACAATTATTATCATTTCCGGGGACATGTCGTCATAATTCCCTTAAAATATTGGCTTTCACCCAATCAAACAAAACGTTTAAAGTGAACAAACGTGTTACCTCGCTCAAAACAATTAATATAATAAACAAAAAATGTTTTTAAAATTTAAAATTTACTTTTATATGTACGAAAACGTTGGAAATCTTTGGCAATTGCGATGTAAAAGTATTCGATGGCAGTATTCCCAAAAATCTCCACGTGGCCTCATAAATTCTCATTACTATATAGAGAGTGAAAAAACTCATTTTGCCGAGATGAAAATTTGTGGAAGCGAGATCCGTATTGTACTTGGATTATACAATTACAAACATACTTGATGTATAGATAGATTAGATACCATTGAGTCTCAGGTTCAATTCCTATCTATACATGTAATAAAACAGTAGACCCCGATATGTCTGTACATTGGACATTTTTGGCAAAAATGGAGAAGGAACAGCTCTGGAGACATTACTCAACACAGGAACACAACACAGCCGAGACCAATTCTATTTGGCTACGATCTACTGTAAGATGGAGGTCCTTCCCCAGACGGGCTGCTCCGATTTGAGCGGATTATCCGCTATGCCTTACCTCTCTAAAAAATTTAAAAACATTATAAAAACTACGTTTCGACAAATATAATTTCGACAATATTTTCTTATCAAGCTGTTTTTGCGCCAAAGAGTAACAAAAATCCTCACAATCTTTCGCTCTAATAATATTAAGGCTCATTTACACGATGCCAGTTTATTGCCAGTTGCATACAATAATGTGTTTGACGACCTCCGTGGCGTAATGGTTACCACGCCAGACCGCCACCCAGGAGGTCCCGGGTTCGATCCCCGGTCGGGTCATGGTGAAAAACGAACTTTTTCTGATTGGCCTCGTGTCTTGGATGTTTATCTATATATGTATTTGTTATAAAATATAATATCGTTGAGTTAGTATCCCATATCACAAGTTTCGAACTTACTTTGGGGCTAGCTCAATATAATATGAATTGTCCCTATATATATTTATAATGTTAAAGCAATAATAAAATTAACATGCATCGTGACAGTTGCTCACAATTCTTGAAGGACAATTTATTGCTTCCATTAGATTGCATGCAATTATTGCTCTTGTACAAGAAACTGGTGTCGTCTAAATGGGCATTTACTAGGATAACTGACTATACAAGCTACCTATTACCAAATTGTTAATCATAAATACTGAGAACCAATTTGTTATAAAACATTTCCTGCTTTCATCATTGGGTATTTTGGGTGATTACAGACAAGTAATTTTATTTTAACTTAAGCTAGAAACATATTTCTGTGCTGAGTTGTGAATGACGCTATTTCATAGAAAAAACGTTTAACCCACCATCCGTCTTGGGGTCTATAAAAACCCAACTTTAACAAAAATTAAAATTTTTAATTTCATACTATTTCGATTAATCCAATTCACTAATTAGCTGTCTAAAACCGATAATTTTTGACCCAGATCCCACTGCACACTGAATTCAACTAAGGTTTATGCTCGATTGACTCCATTTTCGACTCCTTCTTCTTGGGGCCTCTAAAATCCCCGCGCGGCGACTTGCGTATGCGTACATCGCGCGATATAAGTTGTCTAATTTCTTCTAAAAATTACTTCAGACATATAGATATGCAATACACCCAATGCCACCGAAATGACAAAACCAAAACCACAGAAGTATGTTTATAGTTTTAGTTTTTAGGAAAATCCGATGATGGAATACTAAAAATATTCACTGTAATTGAAAATTCTTGTTTTATCGCAGTATACTAATGTTAGGTACTTTTAAATGTAAAAAAATTCAAAATATTTACAAAATGTTTTGTACTGTCTATGTAATGTCTGAATATTTTTTAAATACATGCTTGTACATTTTGTATTACATAGTTTTTTACTTTTAATGTCAACGGAGGACAAATGAGTGAACGGGTCACCTGGTTACTAACTACCAACTCTTATAACTTGCTTATTCATAAGAAGTCCCTGCCCAGTCCATTAAATAATTCGTTACCTCAAGGTTGTGTAGCGGGAGCGATGGCGATGTGCTCGACCGCCACAAAGGGAAGATCTTCCGGCCAGGCTGGGTGTCATGCCTGGGGAACCGCGGCTCCGACAATGTATGTGTCGGAGGTTGTATATATATCTCCATATCGTAGAAACTTCGATAGCGTGATTCAGGATTTCTAAGTGTCGTCGTATATGACGTCATGTGTTCGCATTGTGAACTTTTTCTTCACTCTGTAGTTCTTCTGTATGGCGATAGGTGTCGCCACAGTTGCCTTGAAAAGATTGCTTTTAGCAATAAGGCCGCCTTATTGCCATTTCACTAGTGTAAGTTATATTTATGTATACTGTGCCCTACTGTTGTGAATTGCAAATAAAGCATTCTGTCTATCTATCTATAAAATATTTTTTTAAAGATGGCTCTACGGCCAAAAACCAAAATGATGAACGGGTTCTAATATCTTTCTGAATAAATTAGTTGTGAGTTCCAAGACAGCTGCTCCTCCTCCCCAGCGACGTCAATGAGCTTTATTACTTATTGTCAATCTCAGGTCGCCGTTGATGATCCTGGGTTTACAGGGAGACAACGATGGGAATGTGTGGTGGGCTTGTCCCGTATGATAATAAAAAGAACCCTATCTGGATGACCATGAGAAGCGAGTCAAAATAAACAGTACTAGCTATCTGCAATTTTCATCATTATCAGCCAAGGTAAAGTCCAAATTAGTTAAAAACAAAACATTATTATAGTGACAAATTTCGCAGAAGTACTCCGAGGCGTTCCCCAAGGCGACATATTTGGACCACAATGTCAATGTCTCGAAATTTAGGTCGTAACATAATTGTTTCTGTCTCTAAATAATATAAAAGTTAATGTTTTCATGTCTGTTTCTCAAAACACCTAAAGTTTGTGCCTAAACCACGACAATTTTAGCTTAGTACAGTTCTTAGATATTTTATCTTTATTTATATCTAGATAGATAGATAGAATAAGCTTTATTTGCAACACACAAACAAGTGATACAGTAAACAGTAAAAGTTACAAACTAGTGTATATGCAACAAGGCGGCCTTATTGCTCAAAGCAATCTTTTCAAGGCAACCTTAGGGTAACGAATTTCTGTATGGAGTGGGCAGGGCTAGCAAGACACAATAAACAGCAGGACATATCAATATATATTTTATGTAATTTTAATAGAGTGAAATTGAGTGAACTATTTTTATTTCATACGTACTGTTCGTGGCTTCACTCGCTCTTAATTTAAACTTCAAAAGTCTGGACAAGAAACCACTTTAATAGTATTTTTTTTTTGTTACAGAAGAGGACAAACTAGCTAGCGCGTCACCAGATGCAGTCACCACTGCCCATGGATATCCACGACTACAAGATCTTGGATATGTTGGCCACCTATGAAGGAAATGAATGATAATGGAATGACTGGGGAAAGAAAGTGAAAAAGTGAGTAGGAAGCAGGAAGGGGCTTCCCACTCTCTCACTCAACGAACGAAACACAACGGCATATCACCACTAAAATGTTTAAATTCGGATTATTTATTTGCTAAATGAATGTAAGCCTTGTTTTTCTTAACTTGACCAATGTAGTAAACAATCTTAGCACGTCTTTTTAACGAAATGCAAATAAAATTATCATTCACACCCAAATAATAATAATATAGTTAGAAATGGCATTTAACACAACACTCTTATTATTCTGGCGATTTATCGATTTTACACATGGATAATTGAATAAAAAGACACGATAAGATTGTTTACTACATTGGTCAAGTTAAGAATAATAGGTTATAATGTACAATAGATGTTACATAATACATATTTATAAATCGTTCCGATACATTTACCATTTTATATAAGGCATGCAAATATGTCTGTACAAAAATTCAATGCAACATGTCATAAAATAGTTTTCCATGTGCATAGACAGGACGGTTTAAAAAAGGTACCTCTCCATTTTCTTTCAAACAAAACAGATTAATTATTTATCGCAATAATAGTGGATGCATTCAGAAATAGTTTACCTAATACAATGTAATAACAGAATTAATGGTAGGGTTGTTCAATCAAAGAGCTCTTACTATCATTTATTCAAGGATAGTTTTGCATAGATACCGAAGTTTGCAGTGTTTGGTCACAACACTGCTGTTTCGATTTTGTAACACCCCTCCACACGGCCCAATCTAATTGGCCAATTTGTATACCTAAAAGAAAGAAAGAAAAAGAACCTACCTAAAATGTCCTTTTCTTTAGATATCAGTTGTGGTCGTCATCTTGGAGGACTGGTCTGCTCGCTTTATTAACATCTACATATTCGACATATTTAGGATTTGACCATAGCGCTATTTGGATCGACTTCCCGCGTTTAGTGCTTGATTTCTGTATGTACCTGGATCTGTATTTTATTTATTCTTATAAATGTACTCATACATTGTAACAAACGAGTGAAAGAAAAAAATTGCTAAATGACACAAAAGGCCGTAACCGGGTTTCTTTCGCCATTTCTTTTACCGGTGGCCATTTTGCTTGTGTCCGAAATGGTGGTAGTATATAACGTAGTTTATTTTCTTTATACATATATACAAATTGTAAATTACAAGAAAAAGTGCCTGTGAAGGTCTAATTTCTGAAATAAACGATTTCATTTCATTTCATATCACCCAGAACAGGACAATAGATCAAATTGGCCCAAAAATTGGGTGCGTGTGACTGGGTGTAAGGAAATGGGGAAACGATGTCGATGAAGCGTGGTGGTGTTTTCGATTGTATCTTAGTCTATTTCTGCGTTTCAAATGATTGCATGTGAAATAATAAGTATGATAATAAATTCAATATGAACTGATTTTTACCTAAATTATTTAACGCAATAAAACATAACATTCGTTGCTCCAAAGCGCATTGTAGCAGCGTGTCAGAGTACGCTCTGATCCCCTTCGATGGAGGCCCGTATCCCTGCAGTGGGCTGATTATGGGTTGTTGGTATGATATAAATTTTTGTACACGTATCACGTTAAAACTCATGGAAAAGTAAGTGGTGATCTTATAAGGGTTCCGTTTTTTCCTTTTGAGGTACGGGACCCTAAAAATCAACATTTCTCCTTACCACGTATCAACACGGTTGTGGCCGCGCCAACAGGCCTTCAAAGTCCTATTTGCCATGCCTTTTATCATTTCCATTAGACGTTTGATATGGATCTTGAGTTAGTGGAATAAGGTTGAATTTCATAGTTTTTCTGTCAAATATCGTTTTGATAGATAATTGTAACTTTGAAGTCAAGTGTGCATTTTCCCTCGGCTCAGCTGCAACGTACAAATTAATTTTAATAACCCCATTCATTACACTGAAATTTGGAATGCATTCTGCAATATATAATTAAAATTGAAATTGTTGTAGTAAGTAATGTCATAATGTTTTTTTTATTTAATTGAAATAGGTAATTGGTGGATTTTTCACGTCCTTACCCCTCCTTCATATTTTATACCATAGGACTTTGCCCAACAGCGGGACTGCTTTGGGCTATAAAGTAATAATTGAATTTATTATTGTTGGAAGATTAATAAATAATCTATTCTATTCTTTTTTAATGTCACAAAGTTGGCAAACAAGCATACGGCCCGCCTGATGGTAAGCATCACCGTAGCCTATAAACGCTTGCAATACAATAATGTGGAGGTCCTTCCCCAGACGGGCTGCTCCGATTTGAGCAGATTATCCGCTGTGCCCTACCTGTCTTAATTCTACATGAAAAGATCTAATTTTAAACAATCTTGTCTTTTTACTGTATGCTACGATCAATATTGCGATCGGTTAGGCCAGTTTTAATAGATATTTCAGTAGAAGATAAATTTAATTATTATAAAACCCATGGTAATTAAGAAAAAATAATAGGTACTTAGTTGTCCGAACGAAGACATGACATAAAAATATTCTTTCATAGAAAAATATTTTCGCAAACTTTTAACAATACAATTTTCTCTCCATCAAGTTAATGAACTCGTAAAATAAAGTAATACAAAATATACTTGAGTGAAGAAAACTTTATAAAAAATCAATCTACTAAAACGTAAATGATTTTAGCAAAAAAAAAACTGTCTCAACTAAAATACGAGCTGTGAACATCGTAAACATATCGGAGCCCTTTGCCTAAAACTCCATAATAGGGTTGCTAGGGACGGGAACATCTACGGGTATACGGGTATAATATTCATGGGTACGTCATTTAAGGAAAAACTGAATTTAAATTCTTTTTTTTTATTTTTTATTCTTTCTTCTAATTTATATTTAAATATTTGAGCCACTATTCAGATTTTTCTAGACAACGCTCGGGCTGATTGAAAAGTAATCGTGTATGAAAATGTTAAAAAAATATGTCAGAATCAGTCAGTGAAGATAGTAAATAGGAACACTCACTATATTTACTATCACTTCCCACAGTTCCCCTTACTTACTTCAAATAAGTAAAAAAAAACTCCTTGTAACATAAGGTAGTTAGGTAGGAGAGGCCTTAGCAATAGACATCTAATAAAAAAATAAAAACTAAACTTAATGTCAACGAAAGTCTCGTCAACCTGGTTATTACTGTATTATTGTAATACCTAATATGGATGGAACAAAATATATCCAACGACCTCCGTGGCGTAATGGTTACCACGCCAGACCGCCACCCAGGAGGTCCCGGGTTCGATCCCCGGTCGGGTCATGATGAAAAAAGAACTTTTTCTGATTGGCCTCGGGTCTTGGATGTTTATCTATATATGTATTTGTTATAAAAATATAATATCGTTAAGTTAGTATCCCATAACACAAGTTTCGAACTTACTTTGGGGCTAGCTCAATCAATAAAAAAAAATTCATGTTAGGTTTCATATAGCATTAATATCAGACCTCACACCACAGAAAGAGTGCCTCTTTATCTGATAATTTTCTGGAACTTACTGTGAAATACAATGCTAATGCTTTTATAGGTTAACTTATAGTTTGTGAAATGAAATGAGGTAAAATACAAAAGTAATAAATCCTTTTTAATCCTATTACGTTATGAAATATTCAGTAATTATTTCCATTATTTATTGAGTATTACCAGGTTTTGGGTAGAATAAAATATTATTTTGATTCTGAAATAATGTTAATTATTTAAAAAAAATCTTTAGCGGATATTTAAATCCTCATTAGATTACTAAAATCGGTATTATAAATTTATACGGGTACTAAATGAAATTCAAATTCTTGAGACAAAATGTATAATATTAAAAAAACTGAACTGTAAAATGGAACATATTATTATTACAGTTCATTTTTACAGTTAGGTATTTTTAAACAAATCGTATTACAGATTTACCCGTGATTTTCCGGGTATTAAACTGTCCCATCCCTAGTCCATATATACTGTGTCCCCTTCTCGCGTTATCTGCCAAACACACCTATTTCTACCGGGGCCTTTTATCGAAATTTCCTAACAAATATCCGTATTTGTAGTATGCGGGCTTTCCTGCATTCACTATATTCTGTTTGTAGTCGGGTATGGATATGTCAGAGCCATCCTTGGTCTACGGCAAATACTGGTTGATAAGTGAAAAATGTGTTTACTGTCCAAGATATGGTACACAGATGGACATAATTTTATTAATAAAAGGAGCCAGATGAGGATATTAATATGATAAAGCTGAAGTTGATTTGGTTTAAACGTATCAGGAACTATTGGTTCGAATTGAAAATTTTAATGTTGGACAGCACATCAGAATCTAGCGAAGAAGGCATAATAACCACATCATGACAAAATATGCGGACATCATATTATTTTAAACTTTTTAGAATTTGGTTGTTGACTTCTCGGTCAGTTGGCAATTCTCATTGAAAAGTTTAATACAAGACTTCAAAATTTCCATAGAATTGAACAATAAGAAACTCACGTCAACTCGAAAATACACGAGAACGGTTGCTGCCTTGGCGGTCTGCTCCTATCTTTAACACCGATTTAGCATTTTATATTTCAGATTTAATTTTATGTTGAGACAAATTAATGGCACTATTTATTGACGTTCCGCGTACGTAATGTTGTAATGTATGTACCTAGTTTTAAATTTTATGTTAAAAAAGAAAAGAAAAAGAAAAGTACGATATATTTTTAAATGTCAAAAAAGGCCGTAACTGGTTTTCTTTCGCCATTTTTTTTTACCAGTGGTCTCCGAAATGGTAGTAGTTTATAGAGTAGAGTAATTTAAATAAATCATTTATTACTGTATACTCTGACAAGAGAACGTGTTTGTGAAAACCTATTCTCTGAATAAAAGTTTTGAATTTTGAATTTTTAAAGAGATATTAAAAAAAAATTGTAAAAGAAGAACATGAATAGTTAAAAAATGCTTGACAGTCTGTTAATTAATAAACGCATAATTAAATATCGTATAATAAATTGCATAATAAAATATAAAAAAATCAGTGAAGGAAAATAAAAAATAAAATATTTGAACTGTTCAAGACAAGGTTTCGTAATGGTGGAATGGCCGCGGGAGCGTTGCCTTCGGGCAATGAACGATGCACTAAAGGTTTTATTTGCTAAATAATGTGTTTAAAAATATATCATACTAGCAATCACTCATGGCTTTTTCTTTTCATAGCTTTTGTTTTTTGACGCCCTCTGGTGGAAGGTACGTGACATGCAACCGAGGGCTCGGGTTCGAATCCTACGCAAGGCAAACATTTGTGTGTATGAACTGTTTGCATTGGTCTGGATGTTTTGTATGTATAATAAGTATTTATTTACAAAAAAAATGTATTTAAGTATATTTATCAGCAATCTAGTACCCATAGTAGTTGCTTAGTTGCTTAGTTTGGGACTTGATGGCGTCGTGTGATTCGTCCAAGAAAAAAAAAATATAGCCATCACCACAGAATAAATACCGTCACTGTCAAACTAAAATAAGAAAATAATATAGATAGCTTGAGATATGACTTAAAATGCGTTAGATAAATTGGCTGTAAGACTTTTAACAATAAAATAATTTGCAGTTTAATTTATACAAAACTCATCATAACATCCAGCGTTTCAAGGTAGGATGAGTCCCGGAACTTGGCTTTTTGTCAACTACGCACCGCTGTGATACACAGAAATGCTTTCTGGTTTGCTTGTAAAATTTACATAAACAAGAATGCAACGGCTTCCGGATTTTTCCATAGGCATTCCGCCCGCATGGCATTGAGTCCCATTGCCAATGTCTGTCTAATAATAATGTCTGTTTGTTTGTCATAATTAAAATGAAAAATGGGAATGATATGAAATCATTTATTTAAAGAGTAGTCACAGGCACGATCTCTCGTCATGTTGTATTATAGTTTTGCATTAAATAAATAAGATCAGTTTATTTTTATAGTTTAAATAATAAGTATTGGTTTATTTCTTAAAGAAATGTATTTTTATTAGCCTTAGCCAATCCGCATCTCAAAATTCAAAATTCAAAGCTTTTATTCAGAGAATAGGTTTTCACAAACACGTTCTCTTGTCAGAGTACCTATACAGTAATAAATGATATAATTAATCTATGATTCTTATTTATAGTTGTTAGACAACTACTAGCATATTTTTGAAATTGATTTTTCGAAAGAAAATCACCTCCTCCCCCCATCGTCGTGGGCCGAATCCCGTGGTTTCAAAAATAATTAATCTACTCTATTAAACTAATACCATTTCCGAAACAAAAGCAAAATGACCACTGGTAAAAGAAATGGCAAAAGAAAACCAGTTACGGCCTTTTTGTTGTCATTTAAAAATATATCGTAAATTTTTTTGACATGTAATTTAAAACTAGATACATGTATACAACATAATCTAGTCTGTGATCTAGTAGTAAAAGTAAAGCAGGGCCGTACTAAGGTTCAAGTTTTACTCACATTTTTATGAATCAAGTAGTAGTATTCACATACTGTGTAATTAAAATGTTTACATTATTAGCATAAAAATATTTGTTCATACTTACCCTGGTCACCGAATGCAGTGGTTGACTGTACAACGAATAAAATAATACACTAAGGCCGTTACAGCACGCGATCTATGTAAATAATAATTACATAATCAATCACACGTGAAAATAATTTACAAGCATCTCCGCGGTATAAGCTTACATGTCATTAGCAGAACAACACATTTGTTATGTGTCACAAATTTATGCACATAATTTATCGTGAAGGGAAAAATGTATGTGAAATTAAAAATCTAGTGTCTTAGCCTTAAACCTATTTAAGTTGACATTTTTTTTAAATTTACGCACTTGTGTCACAACAAGTACTTGTACTTAGTTTCGCACGCATTTAATTATTTATTTTGCAAGCGGTTACGATAGACTATAGGCAGGCGTCCACATATTTGCATCGTACATCGTGCATTCGTAGATATTTATAGATTTGTGCGATCCGTGGTGTAATGGTTACCACGCCAGACCGCCACCCAAGAGGTCCCGGGTTCGATCCCCGGTCGGGTCATGATGAAAAACGAACTTTTTCTGATTGGCCTCGGGTCTTGGATGTTTATCTATATATGTATTTGTTATAAAATATAATATCGTTGAGTTAGTATCCCATAACACAAGTTTCGAACTTACTTTGGGGCTAGCTCAATCTGTATGAATTGTCCCTATATATTTATTTATTTATTTTTATCCGTACGATGCGGATCAGTGGACACACTTATATATTTTTTTTATTGTAAGAGTCGGTAAACGTGCATGCGTGTCACCTGATGTTAAGTAATTCGCTTCTTGAGGGTTCCCAAGTCATTCGAAAACACCGGTGGCGGGAGTTGGTTCCAAATTTTTACTGTGCGAGGAACAAGGTGTCGCAGGAATCGAACAGTGGTAGAGCTCCATTCATCCAGATGATGTTGATGAAACTGGAGTCTGTGGCGGATGGTACGATAGTCAAAGCGAGCAGTGGGAATAAGATTGAACAACTTCTCGGAACACTCCCCTTTGTAAAGAATATCAATATGATCCGTTTGATCCGATAAGTTCGATATGTACTTACGATGCGGACCTGTGGACGCAAGCCTTAAGGAAGCGTTTTGATGATGTGCTTCTTCTTGAATGGTGTGAATCTCTCTTCTTCTCTTGGCGTGGTGGATTTTTGCGTCGTTTAAACGCGCCCTTTTAACATAACATTGCCGGCGGGGTTGCGGATGTATCGCCAGCTTCTGAAGCCCCGCTGTCATATGGCAGAGAAGGTGATAGTCAGTCAGGATTTTAGTCGGTATATCCCACAGAACACAGAAAGAAGTATTCTGATATCTGTGGTATACCCTATCCTTGGGAAGGAAGCGCCCGACAGGTTGACCATAAATTTAAGGCAAGACTGAACACTCCAAAAAAACACGTTTTAAAAAAATATTTTTGAAACGAATTTTTGGAACACAAATTTTATCCATCTGTCCTTTTAGACTTTTAGAGTAATCAAGAGAAGTAAACGCAATGTTTCAAAATCTAATCAAAAACAATACACGTAGCGCCACCTGGTCCCAAAGTAAGCTAGTTTGAATTACTTGTGTCATAGATACATTATTATAGACTAGATATGACCCGCGGCTTCGCTCGCGTAAAAATTAGCCTATGTTGGGCTCTGTACTCCTAACAAAATGTATGCAAATTTTCATAATGATCGGCTGTTCAGTCAAGCCGTGAAGGAATAACAAACCAACAAACTCACTTTCTCATCCATACTAATATTATAAAGAGGTAAAGTTTGTGTATTTGTTAAATTGTAAGGGGTAATCTCGGGATCTACTGAACCGATTTTAAAAATTCTTTCACCAATAGAAAGCCACATTATTGCTGAGTGTCATAGGTTATATAAAAAACCAAAAAATAAAAAGGCTTTTAACATTATGCCCAACGAAGTAGGCACGGGTCAGCTAGTTTATAATATTAGTATGATAAATACTTATAACACGTAGAAAACACCACAGACTCGAGAACATACACAAATGCCATCACATAATTGAACCTGAGCAAAAATCGAACCCGCACCCTCTCGTGCCGAAGGTAGGATTATTAACCAACGCACCACCGGTCTGTCTACCATCTACCAGACTGCTTAGAGTAATCAAGGAGAAGTAAACACCAGAATGCAATTAGTACGTGCAAATGCACTGAATCAATAGCAACGCAGGAAATAATGCAGACGCAAAAAGAAAATGAACATTATTAGCGTTTACGATGAAACAGTAAAGTGGATCGACCTCGAGACGGGTGGCTGACCCGGTCAGGGTTTCAGGACCAGAACTGACCTTCGTCTAAATATAAGGTTCTATTTTGCAGATGATGGAAACTCCTTTTGCAGGGTCGGCAACGCGCGACTGATGCCCCCGGTGTTGCAAGCGTCCATACCGGTGTTGGCTATGGCGACTGCTTACCATCAAATCCAAGGGTATTTTCACTCAATGATCGATCAAAGAAAGAAGGAAATATTCTTGGACGAGTCACACAACGCCATCTAGTCCCAAAATAAGCAACTAAGCTTTTATTAAAATAAATACTTTTTATATGTATGTACATAGAAAACATCCACATCAAGGCAAACAGACATATTTGTCTTGCGCAGGATTCGAACCCGCGGCCTTTGGGATAAAGTAACCATTGCTAGTCATTCGACCACCGGGTCTGTCAAATGCACTTCGTTCTAAGTTTTTGCATAAACATTAATATGTTATTGCATCTGACATGAAATGTATCCATCATCGGTCGATTAACAAAAACATCAAAAGTGCATAAGTATTTAAACCTTGAAATTGTGAATTCGTTTACATTAGTCGACAAATTTAAACTGACCGGGCGATGCTTCATTGGGACCTTGAAATACGGACTCAGCATCAGAGTATACACATCATGATGACTGTAAAGCCCGTGCTACACGGTTTTTAACCCAGATTGAAACAAAAGTTACATTGATGCTCGTATTGGTCGTTTTCATCAACAATTTCCTAATTTAAAAGTCTCCGAACAGCTTTTTCTAGGTCAAAATCCTTGTTATTACAAGGATTTGGGTGAAAATGGCCATGAGTTGCATGTTGCAGGCTAAACGATATAAAATCAATTTCAAACTTCAGTATGTATAGAGATGATGCGTCAAACGCTGCTACCTAGGGCTTTTGATAGCCAAATGAAAGTGGCTTAAAACCTCTTGTCCACACTGTTTTAAACCTCGTTGCCAAACAAATTTATAATTTAATGTTTAAAGCATGTAGCTCTTTAAAGGAGGTTGATGTCGCCCTTAATGATACTTGCCGGATCATCACAGGTTGCTTAAAACCGACGTCCTTAACAAAGCTATTCCCGCTCGCGGGAGTAGCCCCTCCAGTACTCCGCCGTGAGATCGCATGTCGAGTGGAGAAAGATAAGCAGGAGCGCAATTTTTGTCACCCTTTGTATGGGTTCCATCACCTCCAGCCCGATTAAAAAGTCGGAAGAGTTTTTTGCGAAGCACAACATCCATAGGATCGGATGACCCACCTAAGGCGAGGTGCGACCTTTGGCAGCCCGTTGCTCCTCCCGAGTACATTACAGTTGCTGAACACCTAGCCCCTTGCCATGACCTACAATGGTCAATTTGGAAGTCGCTTAATAGACTTCGGACGCAGGTTGGCCGTTGTCGGGATAGCCTGGCTAAGTGGGGCTTCATTGATCCATCCCACATCAAATGCGACTGTGGAGCCCCAATCCAAGATATGGCACATTTTAATGTGCCCAAGTGAGTGTACTCGGGAGGACCTTCTCATGGCAACCGACAAGGGTGTTGCCGTTGCCAAATACTGATCAAATTTAATCTAACTGTGAGTAATCATTGACTCGAAAAGATTACTAGTATTGATTTGAACTCCATCTGATTACTATGAGTTCTTCCTAATATCTTCTTGTATAATTAGAGCAAGATCCCATAGTATACTTTCGACTTCATTTTAAAACATGAACACAGCATGAAGAGAGCTGAATATTTCTTACGGTTGGTATGCCGTGTGTTGCTAATGCGCCGTCAAGTTGCCCGCCTGATGTTCTGGCAAAGTTTCAACTGTCACACGCATCGTGCTCACCATATCCTAATTGTTACTGCAATATAGTGCAAGATATAATATAATACCTATTTAATAAGTGGATTTTGTTTTTAATTAGGTCACTGTTTAACTGATCTGGCTTTGCACGAATGCAATGTATTCAAATTCAAAACTTTTGAATTTTTTGAAGTTTTCACAAACATGTTTCTCTTGTCAGAGTATACAGTTGTAATAAATTATGATTTGTTTATATTAATCTACTCTATATACTTCTACTATTTCGGAAACAAAAGCAAAATGACCACTGGTAAAAGAAATGGCGAAAGAAAACCAGTTACGGCATTATTTGTAATTTTTAATATATCGTGTTTTTTTTTACCATAAGACAGAGTAATTGAGAAATTAAACTTATATGTTTTGTCGAAATCTTCGGAAGTATATGTGTGTGAATATAACATAACAAAAAGAACATTTGTTGGTCTTTAAGAGTGGCAGACTTTCATCATTTTTACACAGAAATATAAAACAAAGTAAAAATATCAAGAAAATTTCTATAACTTTCGTAGAAAGCCATTCTTTGTATTAAAAAAAATTGTTATATTCAAGACGTCTTTCACAATGTTGTGTGTATTTTATATAATGTATCAGAATAATGTTAATTTATAAAAAGGCCTGAGCTATGCAAAGATTTTACAAAGGCAAAAAGCAATGTCTGTAAAACAATGATAAGGCAAACGCGTCTACTTTAGAAAAAGTAAAAAAATGTTATTATCAAGAGTGACCAGCAAGTTTACACTAAGATAAATGAATACTGGTTTAGTTTTAATTTTTTAAACGCCTTCAAAGTATTTGGGCTTGTGGTGGTAGCCGTGCATTTTGTGATTTCAAACCTCATGAAGAAAGGGTAGATCATCAACATCAAATGCAACTTTTGTATGAGAGACAAACGGGCTAGCGGTTCACGTGATGGTAAGCTTGTTTGCCACCTATGTGGTGTAAAAAAACACCGCTGCCCATGGATTTTATCATTATCATCATTTCAACCCATAATCCGGCAGACCCACTGCAAGGATACGGGTTTCCCTTCAATCGAAAAGGATTACTTCGCACGCTGCTCCAATGTGGATTGGCACACAGTGTTTTTAAGTCGCCTATAGGTCTCCAACTTGGCTTGGCGACTGTCATCCATTGACGACAACAGAGACTGACGGCTTAAAGTACCGAAACCGTCTCGTCTGCATGAGCGCTATAGGAGCCGTACAAGCCCTTATAGGAGCTAAAATTCGTAAAAAACATGTCGTTTTAAGAGTGCGACACACAGCGACGCCATCGAAGCATATGGGTAGTGTTGAAATATTATAGCTACCCCGCACTAGCCCTCACAGCGTAGGGGAGCGTCCCCAAGGTGGCGGATAGGGGAATGGTCGGTAGTACAGCCTAGCTACACTAACCGGCTAAGTCCGATGGACTCGCTGACCAACGACGGGTGTGGTCCAGCATTTCGGGGGTTGTGCGGCGGGTTGACACCTCGCCCACGTAAAACCAATGTTGCTGGTGAAGCGTATCCCGTTAGCGTTTCACTAGCTTGCACAACATCGTCTAAAAAAATATATATATTATAGCTAATGTTATGTGTCGCATCCCTAAGTATAGTTCCAAGGGAATTCCAATTCTCAGCGGGTCATATTAATCTCTTTACGTTCCGACTCTCCCATTGCTTAACGTCCCGGCTAATAGTTGGAATTGTTCTTCTTTAATTAATAATACATCATGCTGTGATTTTGTATTTGTGACAATGCGAATTTACGCTGTAGTCACGCTATGATATTGCCATATTAACATTTAACCTTTTACTTAACATAATTTATGTCTTTTAACGTTATGTTATTTTTGCATTTGTATTTTTAAGTCTTGGTTAATCTGTTAGCTGTAATTTCTTTTACCAAGTTTGCTTTTTTTATATTGCCGAAATATATTTGACCTAAATTTATTTAACATCTGTTATCGTTATGTTATTTTTGTGTTAAATTATTTTTAAGTTTCTTCTAATCTTTTTTTATGTTAGGTATATAACGGTAGACAATAAGGCAAGTGGGCCACCTGATGGAAAGTGGTCACCGCCGCGCCGGCGCCGCCGCCAGGACATTAGCAATACCAGGGGCACTGGCAATGCGCAATGCGTTGCCCACCTCTGACGAGACCCCTAATGTACTTCTTAAAGAATCCCATGCATTATGTAATTAAACTAGATTTAAACTATTTTTCTCAATATAATGGAAGACTAGTGAATTATAGAAAAAAAATATGAATGCATAATAATTCTAAAAGTCATTTCAAATTGTATTTAAAATGACGTGACCTTTGCATGTCGCGATATACCGAAAACTATTTGTGAAGTTCCGAGAAACGAACTAACCAATTTTGATAGGAGCATTATAATATTCTAGCCGTTCCCGCGGCTTCGTTTGCGTGGTTGTCGAAAACACTATCGCGATATGAATAATTCTCCCCGTTTTTTGCAACATTTTTTTTTTACTGATCCTTCGACCAATGATTATTAGGAGCTCGCTCCTATTGGTCGCAGCAATAATGAACTAACCAACACAAAAAGATTTTTTCAATTCGAACCAGTGGTTCCTGAGATTAGCAACAAACATACAAACTCTTCAGCTTTATAATATTATAGTATAGACAAATGTGAGTTTGCTCGTATCAACATTAAAATTAAATAAAATAAAAACTAAATATTTTTTTGCAAGTTGCGTATGTGATCAAAAATCCTACCTCAACAAACTCAAACTGCCTGTTTAAAAATAGAATAATTTTTTTAATTTTGAATGAGGCTGAGGACCGTGCGAAATTGTAGTATCGTGAGAGACGCAACGGACTGCTTTCAAGGACACGACCTTCAGAAATGAAGTGGACGAAGACAGAAAATAGTTCCTAATCATAAATTCCAAATCACTTGGTTCCAAATGTTCATAGTACCACTAGTAGTAGTAGTAACCACTATCCATCACGTGACCTTGCTTGTTTGGCGGTATTACATAAATAAAGAATTACGATGTCCTCCGTGGCGTAATGGTTACCACGCCAGACCGCCGCCCAGGAGGTCCCGGGTTCGAATGCCGGTCGGGTCATGATGAAAAACGAACTTTTTCTGATTGGCCTCGGGTCTTGGATGTTTATCTATATATGTATTTGTTATAAAATATAATATCGTTGAGTTAGTATCCCATAACACAAGTTTCGAACTTACTTTGGGGCTAGCTCAATCTGTGTGATTTGTCCCTATATATTTATTTATTAAAAAAAAAATTATTTGTTAAGATGTCGTAAGCATTAATCATTATAAATCTTAACACCGCAAATTTACATAAAATTAACAATAACAAAGTCGAATAAGTATGAAAATGTATAATTAACAAAACCCTTTTTGAACAGAAAGGCCATAATCAAACAATACTCAGAAACGTTCATCGGACGCACAGTGCGACGGAACCGCTCTTTTGTGGAAAAAAAAGAGAGAAAAATAATCAGTAATCATTTGTACATCAACGTACAATGACACAGTTAGGTGACGCGTCATTTACACACGGACGGAATATTGCGAATTTTTTAATACTGAAGTAAGGTGTTAAACAAGCTACAAAGCGAGTTTTGGTGTAACTGATGTCTATAGGCGGCGGTGACCGCTTTCCATCAGGTGGCCCGTTTGCTTGTTTGTCTACTGTATGACATAAAAAAAAATGAAAAAGATTGGAGACGGCCACCTATGAACATCAGTTGAGGAGCTCGATGGCCTTGTCGCACTCTAAACCGAACACGCAAGTTAAACAACGTCGAGCTTAGCCAGTGTTTGTATGGATTTCATAATCTCGAGCTTTTCGGGTACGATAGCCGTCGGAACTGGCTGTTGTCGATGGTCGGTGGCCTTCTGGCATGAAAACATCGGTCTCTGCCAATCCGTAGATGGTAGAATACGCTTAAATCCTCGTCAATCAAAGGGAGACCCGTATCCCAGCAGTGGAATGATTATGGATTGTTATGAATGAATAAATGAATGAATGAAAAATCTTCTTATCTTTTATCCTATACTAGTGAAACCCGCGCAACTTCGTTTGCGTGTATTTATTTATGCACAGTAACGCCATCTATATCATTTTGACGAAACCTTACGGGAATCGCGTACTTTTCGGGATAAAAAGTACCCTATGTTCTAATCCAAGGTATCAGCTACCTACATACCAAATATCATAAAAGTTGGTTCAGAAACTTTTGCCTTTATAATTTTTTTTTTTAATTATAAAAAAGTAATATAGTCTAATCTGACGATTGGAAAGAATAGGCCTGATTATAAAGACCACGATTAAGAAAATTATTAGTATAAAGTAATAGAAAAGTTAGGAGTTAGGCCTAGTGGTACTGATTGGTATTTTTTTTGTATAAAAAATTATATAAATAAAAATAAAAAAGCCTTTATTCGCTGACCATTTACATTTTTAATTTAGGAACTACTTATTTATAAAAAAAAAACACTTATTCTTCTGTTCTACGCTTAAAATAATCTTATTATATCAGCAACCGTTTTGTTGGTCAGGTTGTCCTTTGACATAGGCCTTTTTTGTATACGTTTTCCTAAATTAAGATTATATTTTCCAATCGTGTAACTGTACCTTAATACGGAACTCATATAATTGTTATTTTGCATTATAATACACAACGGTATTGAAAAATGGCACACTTTGAGGATCAATGCACCGTTGACGTGCAATTATCTGGTCGCAAACATTTGTCACAAAGTGACAAACATTTTGACAAACATTGAGTTGCCAAATTCAATGGCGTTGATAGCTCGGTGAATAAGTTTCAGATTATTACCCGACTAGTTCATGATTCAAATCTAGAGTATGCACGTGGTATGCACAGTCAGCAAATGAAATAGGTATCCAGGATAGAGAATTAACAACATATATTTGTTATATAAATTCCAGTAAAACGTTTCAGGCATTATTAAGAAAATAGGATTTATTTCTACAGATCTGAACACCTTTCATTATGTTGACTGTCTAAGACGTAAACTTGTGATTTAACCTAAGATAGGTCTAGGTTTCACCTGGATTGTAGAGGTCTTATGAAAATTCACGTGAAAGTCAATTAGGTAGCAAACAGTGGTACAAAAAACAAATAAAAGATTTGGCAAATATTAATGTGTTACAAACATTTGCCAAACATTCATTAGTTGATTACGTCATTATCGTCCGTCGTTTGTTCGGGTCAAATAATGTTTTTTTTTCCTTATTTCCTTTATTGGCAAGCACTGTTAATTACAAATTACTGGTAAACTGACAAAATTAGTTTATTTTAGATACTAATTGATTTAAAAGCAATTACCTCTGCATTTCTATTGCCATTAAGCAAGGCAACTCTGCAAGCATTTTGGGTACCCTGCCACAGAGACCTGCTCTCATTAATTTTTATAACTAGTTTAATTTTTAAACGAATTTTTTGAAGTTCTTTAGATTTCTTGTATAAACTAAAAAATAAATAAATATTCTTGGAAATTCGAATCGCACAACGCCATCTAGTCCCAAACTAAGCAACTAAGCTTGTACTGTGGGTACTAGACTGCTGATAAATAACTTAAATACTTTTTTTTGTAAATTAATACTTATCATGCATAGAAAACACCCAGACCAAGGCAAACAGACATGTTCATGCACACAAATGTTTGCCTTGAGCAGGATTCTAACCCGCGGCCCTTGGGATATAGTGACCATTGCTAGCCACTCGACCACCAAGCCTGTATGTTTATTAAGTTAAATAAAACATATTAATTGTAATGAAATTAAATAATTTATACATAGACTTGACCGTTTCAGGCCCTTTTAAGACACGCAGCAAGTTGCAGGGAATATATTATGTCGAATTAAGTGCTGAATTAAAAATTAATAGATCCAATCTTCAGCTATTTATAGGAATATTCATTGTGTTTATAGCATTTGTACAGAAGTAGAAAAATATAAAAAAAAACGCTTTAGACTCGGAATTTAAAAAAACCCTACGACTCGGAATTTAGAATCAGAATGGACCTACTCATTCTGTCCGTATAATTCTACCGTTCAGTTCTACTAGTAGGACTAAATGAAGAAAAAATCTTTAAACTTACGAATTAGAAATTCCATTATCAAAAAAACTGAATATAGTTAACTATTCAAACTAAAGTAGACGTGTAATGAAAAAAACATTGCACCTAATATTCGCAGTGCACAATGCAGTGAGCAGGTCACCGACCCCTCACCTACCGTCTGCGCAGATCACTGACAAGTGTTATTATCTAATGAAATGACGCCCGCGCACCATGCGCGTTTGTGGGAATCGAGTGGATACTATTAAACTTTTTTTTAAAGGACCTTAATTTTATTTATGGCGCATTTATATAATATCAAATTCGGCGACCACGTTCGGCTTAACCGAATTGACTGATCGAACTTAAGGTGGCAAACAAGCAAACGGCCCGCCTGATGGTAAGCAGTCACCCCAGCCTATTGGCGCTTGCATTATCGGTGGTAACTGGTAATACTAGCGCGTCGCCGAGCCTGTAAAAAGTGGGGCTCTGGAGACCTTACTCACCGTAGGAACACAGCATGGCCGAGACCGACGCTTTTTGGCTACGATGTTCTGTAAGGTGGAGGTCCTTCCCCAGACGGGCTGCTATGATTTGCTATGCCCTACCTCTCTTATTTGAGCGGATTATCCGAACTGAGCTATTTACAATTAGTTGGGGACTTGGGGTTTCAAAAAAGACCAATGTCGAGCTGTAGACTTCTTGTGGCTGAGATAAAATGGTTTTAAAAAGCTTTTAATTTCTTTCAAAAAGTTGAGAAATGAACTCTCTCTGCTAAGATTTTTCTAGTATCTACAACATAGGGTTCTTCAAAAAGGGCGTGTAGAGGTTCTTAGAGTCTATACAAATTCTATGACGATTGTGTGAACGGTGGTCGGTGATAACAAAATAAAAATAAAACAAGAATTCCATTCATATGTCGCACAAAAACCCGAATTTAATTCCACCGTATCGAAGGATAACGAATAACAAAATAACGGTGCGCGATAACAAAATAACAACAACGAAAATAACCAGCCCGTATTGGTCCAGTGGTCGTGAAATCTCATTAGACAAGCGTTGCAAGTTCGAATCCAGGCCGCTCGGAATTAAATTCCACTACGGCGGAGGCCAAAAATAACAGCATAAACAAATATAGTGTTGGGGTGTGTAACCTTTTGAAAATTGACATTTGTAACGTTAACAAATTCTGAGCGTCACTATCATTATTATTGTTATTAGACTACGGCCAATTTAATATATCACATTTGACATCTGTCAGTCTTATACTTCATAACGTCAATGTCAACCATTTTTGTTCATTATTCGTTTTTTTTATTTTTTATTGTTAAAAGTAACAAATTTTGCAGTTCTAACTTCGATTAAATAAAATATATTTTGTGCCCGTCGTTAAAAAGCTACGTATAAGAGTTTGATGAAGTGTTTAAATGAGATCTATTAATTGGGCCCTACTTTAGTAAATTCAAAGTAAAATTTAATGAAACCTGAACTTATTTGACATGTTACCTACTTTGAGTCCAAGGATCGGCTAGTAACAGGCAGTTTCCGATACGCATTTTAATTCCCCTTTTCACTTTCCTCCTCCCGTCTTTCCTTTCTCATTCTTTCACAGGTGGGCAACGCATCCAAGACCTGGTAGTCGTGAACGTCAATAGACACTCTCACGCTCGTTTGTCCTCCTCCTATCATAAGGAAAATCCACATTATGTCTCATGTCATGCTACCTATGTCTTCTTCTTCTTTCTTAATTAATGGCGTTTCTGTCGTGTCTTATCGACACATAGACAATTTCGCCAATGTCGAGTATTTTAAATGAACACTTTTTAACAAAAAAGTACACTTTAAAAGGGCAACGTGGTACGGTGAGGATCCGAGGTCGCCATCTTGACGACCTTCGTTGACAAGGCGGCGATCTCGAATCTACCTATGTCTTCTTTCTTCGTAAGTTTGAGAGTGACAGCTATAATTTAATCTGTCATTAACAATACATATAAAACATTTTAAATTGTCAGAGAGACACCATGGGTGGCGGTGATTTAACATCAGGTGACCTGCATGCTCGTCTACCAACCTCTCACATAAAAATAAAAATAATGACACATCGTACATGTCAAATGTCAAACGCACAAAATGTCCCATCACTATTAATTCGTAAGTTGAAACGCAAATAATTCAAGTATAAGTTTCCGAGCATAAATCCCACGTGCAATCGATATTGCAGTAAAAACATTTGACAGCCCGATGGTGCGTTGGTAGATACTACCTTCGGTACCAGAAGGCTCGGGATCGATTCCCGCACGGGCTAAACATTTTATGTGATAACATTTGTGTTTGTTTACAAAACTGTTTTTTTTAAATGTATTATAAGTATGTAATTACAATAATTTATCTGTTGTCTGGTACACATACGACTAGCAGATTATACCCGGCTTACTTTGGGTCCAGCTGGTGCTTGTGTGAATTGTGTAGAACTTTAAAAAAAACATATTTTGATGAACTCACGCTCTGTCTCGCCTATATGCAATATGTGAAACGAGCAAGATAGTGACATGATTGAAAATAGAGTGATACGATAAGGAAAATTCTGTGTTTACTCTAAAATTCTTGATAATAATATTATTTATTTAAATCATAAGATAAAGATAAACAATGAGCGTGTATAATAATTTTATTGATTATTCCTTATCAACCCAATGACTGATTATAACTACTTAGTAGGTACATAAAAAGCTGATATATGATGACATATTGATTTCTTATAATATCATCAAGCTTTTAATTATTTTTTTATACCACTAAGGTGGCAAACAAGCATACGACCCGCCTGATGATAAGCATCACAGTAACCTATAGACGCTTGCAATACCGGGGTACCGGGGGTATCACTCACGCGTTGCCAACCCTCCCAATCCCCCCCCCCCCCCCCAAGTGGAGCTTTGCTCCCAAAAGTTAAAATTGTAAATAATTTTAAGTCAAAACTACCTACCTAGCTAGTTTGGTCCCTCCTCTTTATCTTAAAAACTAGCTGACCCGTGCCCACTTCGTTGGGCATAATGTTAATAATCCTTTTTTAGTACAGGCGTTCGTAAGATACGCTTTCATTCGACCGTTTTTCTCCGATTCACTTTGCAAAACCGACTACCACGTATTAGCCCTTTTATTTTTCTGTTTTTTATATAACCTATGACACTCAGCAATAATGTGGCTTTCTATTGGTGAAAGAATTTTTAAAATCGGTTCAGTAGATCCCGAGATTACGCCTTACAATTTAACAAATATACAAACACACAAACTTTACTTCTTTATAATATTCGTATAGAAAAAAAAAAATATCTGTTTGTGGTAGTACTGGTTACTATTAATTACTAGTAGTTACTTTTTTTACTTGCCTATGTTAATTAAAAGAAAAAATGTGTAATAGAAACGCATTAAATGAACAAAACATTTAATAAATAAAAGAGCCCTAATAAATCTTAGATCTATTATAATTATTTTTAACACGATACATGTCGTGCCATCTATTGAGAAATAGTAACACCTAATTATTTTGTTATTAATTAATTAAATTGTTATCTTTTAATAAAAAACAAAATTAGATACGTTTCGAACAAAGTTTATTTACCTACTCAATATGTATTATAAAGTCAGCGACTGATAAAATTTATTATTATGTTATCGATAAAAAATAAAATATTATCAGATGTCAATATGATAATAGTTTTAAAGTATTGCTCAATATTTTTTAACTATAAAATTAATGTAATGACTCAATATTTGACCGATAAACATAATCTTATGCTAGAAGTACTTATCCATGATTAAATAAAGCCGCTTTTTGTTTCAATCTGTCCGTCTGTCTTTATCTATCTTCAACCACGAGTTACAATTTCTGATGTTCACCGATATTTAATATTTATCTTACATCGCAGAAGATTGTAATCTTGCACAGAAGATTTTGGTTCGCTTTACGTTTCAGTCTGTTCGTTATCTACCTCTTCTTCAACCACGAGGGATTTCTCATGTTTACCGCCAGTTTTTTTTACATCGCAGAATTGTAATCTTGCACAGAAGATTTTGGTTCGCTTTACGTTTCAGTCTGTTCGTTATCTACCTCTTCTTCAACCACGAGGGATTTCTCATGTTTACCGCCAGTTTTTTTTACAGCGCAGAATTGTAATCTTGCACAGAAGATTTTGGTTCGCTTTACGTTTCAGTCTGTTCGTTATCTACCTCTTCTTCAACCACGAGGGATTTCTCATGTTAACCGCCAGTTTTTTTTACAGCGCAGAAAATTGTAATCTTGCACAGAAGATTTTGGTCCGCTTTACTTTTTAGTCTGTTCGTCTACCTCTTCTTCAACCACGCCACGAGTTACAATTTCTGATATTTACCTACATTTAATATTTTTTTATAGCGTAGAAGATTGTAATTTTGATTTGATACCACAGAAGATGGTGTTTTGCACAGAAGAGTAATGTTTCACAGCACAGGGTGATATCACAAATCACTCACAATCAAACACAGAAAGTATCCCACGAGGTCATCAAATATTATAAATATATTTTTTTTATAAGATTATTAAAAAATAAAGGTTTAAAAGGTTTAAATTGTTTATTACTCTATGATTTCCAAAAAAAATCACTTACCCGAGAAATAAATAAAGTCATCAAACATTAACACTATAAATTTTGAGCGGTTCAAAGATTACCAAAAAGTAACACACAAAATACACTTTTTCTGAATTTACGAAAAGTATCACTAATAAAAAATGCATTATTAAAAAATAATTATTTTAATTTAGGTATCAAATAATGCAATATTGCGCAGTATTTTTCTCTAGGTATCGTACAATTCAGGCAACTGATAAACTGCCCTAATTATTATTCACAGGAATATTATCAATAAGTTTCTAGTAATTACATTATTTTAACTACTTACCACGCTAAAAGTCTCATTAAAATGAATCATTTATATTATTTTGTATGAAAATGCCATCAGATAATAATAATATTATTCTTGTAAAATAAAGTTTTCCAAACTTCCAAAGAAGAACAGTGTGAAAATTCAACATCAAATAAAGTGAAATCATATTGTACTTAATTGTTTACTCTAATAATATTTTTAAAAATGATATCGAGCAGTTAGAGGAGTCCTGAAGTGAGATAGTTGCTTTGGTTCAACTAATCTTCTTTTGAGAATATTAAATAAATAAAAAAAATGGTCATCAGCAAACTTTTGCTGGCGTTATAGCCATGAAATATACTTCATTTCTGTGAGGCCATTTAATGAAATAACGAGAGGCTATTTCATCAATTTCGGAAATCGTTTCCGTCAAATAATAAATAAGTTTTATTAGTCTTTTGACAGTTATCTGACAAATAGTTTAATTAACCAGCACTTATTGGCAAGTTAAGTGATGAAACTATGAATAGAATCTTTTAAAAATAAAGCAACAGCATTATTTTTTAAAGATTCTATAGGTCGCAGAAGATATGTTTATCCCCTTCCAGACTAAAAAAAAAATACTTAAGATATTGAGTTCGTATCAAAATCCGATTCTAATCCCACATCAATTTTAGCGACAGCATTATCATAACGTATAATAATACAACCGGTCAATGCCTTTATAATCTCCGGATCTTAATTTATATAATTCTAGTAACATAATAACTTTTCATAATAATGATAATATTTTAATCTGTCATTTACCGTATAATAATTCTGTGAAAATAATCATAATTAAGTAAGTTCTGTGTACTTTAGATCACAGAACAGAAAAATATGTTATTTATCATAAACTATAGACTGATAATATTTGACTGATAGCATGTTTTTTTAAGATATAATAACAAAGATAAACTGACTAACATATTATCAGACCACAAAGATAGATAAAGATGATTTGGTACTTTTCCCTTTTCCTGTTTCCTTCGTTTTGAAAGGACCATATCGAATGGACCATTCCTTCAAATGTAAAATGAAATTAAAAAGACTTACGGCTTTTTTGTCATACATAAAATATTAATATTTTTATATAAAAGATTGACATACGAGCATATGGACCACCTGAAATGGTAAGTGATCACCGCCGCCTATGAAGGAAAGATACATTAGGGGAGTCATTGAGCTGTAGCCTCTAACAAGAAGAAAGAAAGTAATTGACGACCTCCGAACCCTCTTTGGGGCTAGCTCCTTCCATATTTTTTATTTTTATTTTTTAATAATGCTGTTGCTTTATTTTTTAAAACTTCTATTCATAGTTTCATCACTCAAATGGAACGCATGACTGCTCCACAACGATATTTAAGAGCGGGGTGCTGTGCTAGTCTCTCCGGACGAACCAGCTTATTTTATAAAGGTATGCTCTACCACTTCTAAAAATGTTAATAGGATATTGACGTGTTTGTGTTTTGAAGGACGTTAGCAGATTCTTCCAATGATAATAAATCTAATAAGGGCTCATTCGGCCTAGCTACTTTTAATCGCGGTTCGGTTCTGTCAAAAGTGGCAAAAATCGGCGCGGCGCGCTGCCACTAATAGCTATTCTGAATAGTCTTAATAGAAACATTATTAATAATGTTACAGCTAGAATTAATTCTAGCTGTAAAGCATACACAGCAGTAAGGATATGTAATGGGCTTAAAAATCCTTAATATGCATAATAAAAATATTAAATACGAATATAGAAAGTGGACATCCAAGAACTCAATACAACAAGCAATTTGTTTTACGGCTACATAAAAGTTTTGATGGCATAATTATATGACGGACAGAGCAACAACCCTTTTGTTTTATTGTTTAAGCTAAATCTCATCTGTCTGCATAATCGCACGCACGAGAAATTTACTGTCCCGACCCCGGTGCGGAAATAAAAAGAAAATAATTACCACTTAATCTCGGGGAAAAATTGCAATAAAATCAGCCGACAAAGAATGGCGACTTTTATTGCAAAATACGTTTTTCACTGACCTTATTTTCATTATTGCCAACTGATTTACTTAAAAACTGTTTATTACTATAATCATCTTCATCATCATCTCAGCCACATAAGAAGTCAATTTCTAGACATAGGCGTCCCCGAAACGCTGAAGGCAGAGCACTTTCTGGCCGCTGCTAGCCGGTCATATTAACTACGCACTCAGGGCTATTTTCTGTAAAAAATCTATTGCGCAACAGACTGTGCCAGTGCCAGGTTGTTCTTAGTACAAATCTGCCATCTGAACTGGTGGTATGAAAAAAATATGACGATTCGAAAGGGCTTGTAACAGGTCTATTTGAATAAAAATATTTTCATTCTCACTGAAGCAAATATGAATACTTCACTGTAGGCGCGAAGCATTCTGGAAAAGTGTTGTAAAAGTCAGCCATATTAATAGACCTAAGGAAAGTTGTAGAAAGCCAATGGACAGGCCACATCTTGTAGCTGTGATGATGATGATGTTCATAGCGGATCTCTAAAAAAACAATTCTTAACACAGCAGTTTTTAATTCCATCCTTACTTAACTTACGTAAATGAATTTACGCAGGGCCACTGTGCTCATCAAATCTTGGTCTCGCGCCCGATCACTGAATCACTTACAAACATGTTATTTTGAAACAATTGATGCCAAATTAATTTTCGTCGGCCCTAATAAAAAGAAGGCGAAAACATTCGACGAAAATAAGCCCGTCATTAAATGATATTCGGCTCTCGATACTAACTTCGAAGTATAAGTTACATTGTACACGAACGACTGAACATTTTCAACATTATCTATCCGCGGGAACCTGTTACTGATTCTCCGGTTTTTATTGTTATTAAGCTATAATTTCTCTTCATGTAGCTGTCAATTCGTCTTAATAATAAATAAATAAATAATCTTAGTTTTTCGAAACTATACATGCATTTTACAATGAGATCAGTACACGATTTAGTTAGTGTACTGTTTTGGTTAACATTTCGTTTGGGAAACGCAGGTGGTCAGACCGTCAGACGACTTAAGGAAAGTCGTGAAAAGCCGCTGCCAGGTCATTTTGGAAGCGTCTGGGGAAGTCCTGTGTAGGCCCAGTCCAGCCAGTCATGGCCTCATCATCATCTCAGCCAGTGTGGTTGGGATGATGATGAGGAGCGGTTTAATATGTTAGTGATAAGTTTTAGTTATTATTTCAGTTAGGTAAATTGACAGTTTTAGTATGAGAACGACATTTACTATTTTACTCCGAGTCGTTGACAGCAATTGTAAATTGGTTATAATAATATTAAAAAGATTCTTCTTATTTACTCTTTTAAACGTTTTCTTTAAAAATATTTATCCATTATTTATCAGCGAGTCAATAATCATCAGATGGTTTGAAAATAGCAGTATATTCAGGTAACGTGGCAATCTATAAGGAAGACGTTATAAACTAAAATGAAATAAAGATCTGACCTAGAGTAATCTGTGTGTCAGAAATCAATACAATTTATCGACAAATAAATAAACAGTTTTTTTTATTAAAACTCACATTTATTATATTAAATCAAATCAAAAATTGTTACGCGAAAAATACTACTTGTCGCAGCGTTTAGTCTTACCGTGTACCCAGAGATCTTATTAAAAAAAGGGGGCGGTTGACGAAAAGGCGACATTTATTATGTGTTCAAGTCAAATTTTACATTCGCGCCTGTCTAATATCTCTCGTTTCCCTGTAAACTCGTTTATTCAACTCGTTTGCATCGGACGAATAAGATTTTGAAGTATTTATAGTGACAATGAGAATTTTCCGTTAAAATTATGACGACGTCCCTTTTTGAAATTCGTCCTAAATTTTATTTTTTATGTTTTTTTCGGTGACTCAAAAAATTTCGGCCATTGTCAAAGTTGCACGCATTATTTTTAAGTTGTCTTGAAAGTCTTGATGGATATTCTCTACTGACTCAATGAAACAATAAAATTCTAGTCAAAACGGTGAACCATTGCCACAACTATGTTTACTTTTATAAATATTTTTTTACAAATTTTCCTAAAATTATGTCAACATGATTTTTGCGTTTCTGATAATTACTAATATGATTTGTAACGAATAAACTCATAAACTACTGGACCAATTTCAAAAATTCTTTCACCATTGGGGAGGTACATTACCCCCGGGTAACATAAGCTATATAATATTTTCAAAAAAAATAGGGATCCTAGTAAAACCCGCGCGAAGCCGGGGCGGTCCGCTTGTAGTAATATAAATCAAGGTAATAATAGTGTTTTACATTACTATGCATCGCCGCGTGGTGATGGCAGATTAGAATATCACCACCCCTTCTCTTCCCATGGGTGTCGTAAAAGGCGACTAAGTAAGGGATTATAGTAAGTAAGAATGGGCAGCAGTATTCTACTTAACTAAACTACACCATAAACCTAACTGCGCTCGCCAACCCGTCTGCCAAGCGTAGCGAGTATTGGCCAAATCCCCCCCCAAATGAAGAAAATCAGAAAGCGCAGAATGGCGACCATTTACCGGAAAGCGCAGAGTAGGACGCCCACCTACAAGGTGGTCAGACGACTTGTAGAAGGTCGCAGGAAGCCGCTGGATGCAGGCCGCTGCCAACAGGTCTAGGTCTAGGTCATTGGAGGCGTTTGGGGGAGGCCTATGTCCAGCAGTGGACTTCTAGTGGCTGAGATGATGATGATGACATTACTTTACAATATTGCAAAAAATCCTGAATATAGGGTTAAAGTTGTTGTTGAACCTGTTTTTGAGCGAAATCCACGTTTAAATTGAATTGAGTAAGAGAGGATGGCGGGGAAGAGCGAAATCCACGTTTAAATTGAATTGAGTAAGAGAGGATGGCGGGGAATAAACGTACTAGAAGACTTTTCGTTTGTTTTTAGCCATTGTGGTGCAAATGCTACTGTCGAACCTCGTTTTTTTTAAAAATGTTATTTAAAAAAAAACTCAGCTACCGCAAAAACGTTTCGTTGCATCATCGAGTGTGCTTTCTACGAATCTCTTACACCTTGAAAGAAAAGCAGATGATTCACGACCACATTTTGCTTGAAGGTGGTAATCGCCAATATCAGAATACATCTCAATCCCGTTGCGATCGGTACCAGATAGTACAGTCAGCATGGCGGGTCACGTGACCACGACCGCAGCTCGACTCGTTAGCGGTAGATCTGCCGATCACGTATAAACATTTGGTTTGTACCGTCAGCATAATCAAAAAGGTTTTATACAAATCTTTATTGTTTGCACACTTATGGCAGTTTTCACGAACGTTTCCTGGCGGTAAGAATAATCTTATGTCTTCAAATGTCATACTTTGTCCAATAAGTTAATGTCATACTTTGTCCAATAAGTTAATTTCTTACGCTAGGAAACGTTGTTGGTGAAAACGGACATAAGTATGCAAACAAAGATTTCGGGACAAACCCACCACACATTCCCACCGACGTGTCTCCTGTCTATAAGCGATGAATCTTATTGACGTCCCGGGGGAGAAACTACAGCTGTCTTGGAACTCACAACGAATTTAATCAGACAGAAGACAGTCGGTGTAGGAAGTATTTAAAGGACTTACGTGAGAGACGGCAATTTGAAGCAAAAGGCATTATACCCTAGAGAGATGGCAAATCAATACAGATAAACATAACAATAAAGATTTGTATAAAATTCTAAAGGTGTCTAAATAAATGATATTTTTTTCAGGTGCTATGGTCAAGTCTCGCTCTTGTCGGTGTGGTAGTTTTAATTTTCCTTTCTCTTGTGCCAGTTCTTTCACCTCTTTTTAAGACGCAACTTCTGCCTTTGCGATCACCCAATCCATGTAAGCTCTTCTTAGCCTTCCTCTTCTAAGGTAGACTAAATTCTATTAGAAGACCTTACCTTACTAAGTTCTACCTTTCCTTCCTGCTCAAGTATTTCAAATTAATTACAAAATATTTTCAAGATGGTTCTGGAATGGTTGCCACGTACTAGAAAGGGGTTGGACGGCTGCCGACAAGGTGGTCAAACAAAGTAAAGAAAGTCGCAGGAAGCCGCTAGATGCGGTCTTCGTCTTTTAGAGTCAAAATTGACCAGTACTTGGAAATGGTAACACCTTTGTAAACAGTGGCCTTTTGTTTTTTTTCCAAATAAAGCATATTGTATCTATCTATCTTTATCAGTTGCCATGAGGAAGATATGCTGAATGCAGTGAGCAGTTTCCATGAGGTCGTCCGCTTACTTGTTCACGTAAAAGAAAGTAAGTAAGCTTTTAGCTTTAGAACTAAGCTTTCACATAAGCTTACCAACAGGTAAAGTCATCTATGACGTTTCTGCTATCGGTACACAGTAGACGCGCCTTTGTGGCATCATAATATGCTGACGCGTCGGTTCGATTTCAGTTGCATACATATCTTGTTTCACATAAACCTTTGTGGATATGTCAGTATTGATATTTAGAAACATGTTTACGTATAGACAACCCAGAAAAAAGGTGAGCAAAGTAGAGAACTACGAAAAAACATTTTTATTCTAATATATGTGTTTGTGTCTCCTGTGTAGCCAGGATCAAGAACGGCGACCTCAGATTGACAATAAGCAATGAAGCTTATTGACGTCCCGGGGGGGGGGGGGATAGAAAAGTTAGCACCGTTATGAAACTTTGTAATTACATAGAACAATGTCAATTCCATTAATAAATCAAAATTCTCACGCAATATTTTAGAAAACTTGAGTCATCCTACTAATATTATAAAGGCGATAGTTATGTGTTTTTTTTATACCTCATAGGTGACAAACAGGCATACGGTTGGCCTGATGGTAAGCCGTCACCGTAGCCTATAGACGTTTGCAATACCGGGGGTATCACTCACGCGTTGCCAACCCTCCAAACCCCCAAAGTGGTGCTTTGGAGACCTTACTCACCGTAGGAACACAACATGGCCGAGACCAATGCTATTTTGGCTACGATCTTCTGTAAGGTGGAGGCCCTTCCCCAAACGGGCTGCTCCGATTTGAGCGGATTATCAGCTGTGCCCTTCCTCTCTTGTGTATGTTTGTTACTTCTTCAAGCTCAAATGGCTGGGCCAATATTTATGATATTTAGTATGTAGGTAGCTGATACCTTGGATGTTAACATAGGGTACTTTTTATCCCGAAAAGTACACGATTCCCGTAGAATTTGGTCAAAAGTCTGATATAAGTTGCGCGGATACACTAGTACTTACATACCTTCTATCACCTTCTATGTAAAGTCGGACTCTCCTATAATCTATTGACAATAGCCGAAGGCTTAACGTGCCCTCCGAAGCACGGAGAAGCTCGAGATAGCGAAATCTATTCAAATACTGGATAGGGTCGATGTTGCTTAACTTGTGTGTTCGTTTAGTGCGATACACTGGGAAGCCATCGAGCTCCTCTTCTCCTTTTTCATCAAGAGAAAATAAATGATATTCTTGGATGATTCACACTACTTGTAATATCAGGCGTTCAGAAACTGTTTACTTAGATGCTGAATAAAATTACTGGTTAAAATGATTACGCATTAAGGCGATATGCACATAAAGATGTTTAAAGTTACCCATCTATTTTCTTATATATTCGACGTATTTTTTCTCATCAGAAAAAAAGGTGATGATTCGAAAGACCTGTCTAGCCTATTTGAGTAAAAAATATTTGACTATTATTAAAATACAGCTTGTTGGACAACACGGACAGGATAGGAGATGGCCCATCGTCTGCAAAATCACAGCCAATGTCCGATGATTGAATGAAATGAAATAATTTATTTCAGAATTTTATGCCTGTGCCTTCACAGGCACCATTTCTGGTCATTTATAACTTGTACAAAAATAAAATAGGTACATACATCATTCATTTTGCAAGTAGATTTACAAGAAATACTCTTTCACGTCAAAATTTTTTATTTTTATTTAATTAGATCGATATAAAATAATATAAGCTACGTTTTATTTTCCTATGAAGCCCCATTACCTAAAATTGTACCTATGCGGCCCATAATGAAGTAGGTCCATAGATGGCACTGTGGGCAGTTGCCCACGCGCCGCCCCGTCTGTCGCGCACCTACTAATTCGTATCTTAACAGACAATCACTTTATCCTCATACAGGTCACGCGAGTTTTTTTCTAGAGAATTATATTTTCCTGTTTCTGAAAAACGGAATTCCCTCCATTCAGTTTAAGTCACGTACCTAGATCGGAAACCGTGTCTTTCTGTAGTTTTTGAGAAATAACATTTTTTTATACCACTAAGGTGGCAAACAAGCACACGGCCCGCCTGATGGTATGCAGTCACCGTAGCCTATGGACGCTTGCAACACCGGGGGTATCGATCGCATTGCCGACCCTGTAAAAAGAGGAGCTCTGGAGACCTTACTCACCATAGGAACACAACATAGTCGAGACCATAGATTTATTATAACTTACTAACGTAAGAAGTTTGGCAATGCAAAAGAGATAGATCAAACTCATACGCGTTTGTTAGAGCGAGATAGATAGACGAGACCATTTTTCCTATACACGCTATGGGCTTGTATCGCCCTAACGTCAGTCATGTTAAAACAAGTCCCACTTATATTTACAAAATTTATGATTTTTAAGTGTAGTCTTTTAGTTAATTAGACGTGATTAAATATGGTTACCTGTGCAGTGTTTGGATGTAACTCAAACTAAAATCCACAAAATTATATATCTTGCTTGCACACATGTACATTCCACGCACACTAGTGTATTTTGTTTTTGGTCTCGCCTTAATCAACCAAAGATATAGGTACGCTAGTATATACTAAATCTATGGTCGAGACCAATGCTATTTGGCTACGATCTTCTGTAAGGTGGAGGTCCTTCCTCAGACGGGCTGCCCGAATTTGAGCGGATTATCCGCTGTGCCCTACTCTTACTTTAACGAAACCTAGGTTACATCTAGGTTTCTCGCAACCCCACCACTATTAAAGCGGAAAAGGTGGCAGACAATCAGATTTTTTGTCAGTAAGGCTAGAGACGAGCCCGTCAGACGCCAGCCTTTCTATAAGTAGGACATACATTTATGTCAATACATGCAGTAATGCATTATCCTGACTTTAAACAACAAAAAAATGAATATATTTATTATGTTACATTTACAAAAGTTCGAGTAAATTTCGTCACGCATAGCCTTAAATATGATGAGTTTTCCGAATATTGGAAGACTCATCATATTTAAGGCTCTGCTCACCTCTATCACCTCGACGACCTCCGTGGCATGGTTACCACTCCGGACCACCACCCAGGAGGTCCCGGATTCGAATTCCGGTCGGGTCATGATGAAAAACTATTTTTTTCTGATTGGCCTCGGGTCTTGGATGTTTATCTATATGTTTAGCTTTTTGTTTTATAATATAGTATCGTTGAGTTAGTATCCCATAACACAAGTCCCGAACTTTCTTTGGAGCTAGCTCAATCTGTGTTTTTGTCCCTCTAGATTTAGGTAGGTATTTATTTCTTGACTTATTTATTTATTCGTTGACTGTACGGTTCAGTGGGCAGAGTCATTTGTCTATCATCTCTTCTCTTTTTTATCTTATTCTCAAAAAATATCCATAAATAACATTAAAATTTGCAAAAACAAAACTGTTTTAAGCAGAAATTAACAAAACAAACAAGCCGACAACTGCATTTTATTATAAGGATGTCGGCGTATAGTACTACGAGGTTGATAACCTTAGGTCAACGCTGTTTACAACTGTGGCAATTAATCTTAATCTATACAGTAATAATTAAGAAACATATATTTTTATAATATCCGAGATGGCAATGACCTAACATTTTATATATTTTTTATTTATAATATGTTAATTTGTATTAATCGTCGTTAAGAGATAATGCATATGATATAAGATATTTTTAGAGTGGTCAGGTCCGTGTAAAAATTTCTTTTTTTATAGTCAGAAAATGCACGGGTGATGATGGTCTATCGGGCTATCCTCTCTAGCAACGACGGACATATCGACTAAAAACTTGTCTTTCTGCCACCTTCTTTTCTCTTTGGGAACTAGCCTTCGACAGCCCATCTAAAAATACTTTAAAATCAGATCGATAGAAGTGTATGGGACTGATTTTATAGTATTATTTAAAAACAATTTGTTAAAAACGTAAGAAAAATTGAATTTTGCAGGCCTTGCGAAAAGGGCTCAATACTACGTAGATGTTCCCGGAACGAAACCTCTCTGGAATCGCGCAGTACATAAAATAAGTAGATAGTGTCATAAAATAATGTTGAAACCTGAAAAAAGTGATTCACCATCGGAAATGTACTTTTGCGGTTTGATAACATTATAAAATAAACATGGATTAAATAAATGCGCAGTTCCTTTTGTATATAAAATAGGTAATACTTGTATAATCATGACTAACGAATCATACCTACACAATTATATAAATAATATTTTATATGATACTGAATGCACTTGATTGTAAACAGTTACAGTAACTGCTGACGTTATTTTTTTATGGTAGGAGGGCAAACGAGCTACCGACTCATCTTTCCCCCCTCCCCCCCCCCCCCCGTAACAAGAACAGTTACAGTCTCATGTCAACTTCAAGCTCTATCTCATACAAAATAGGATTTGAGCGAGATAGTGCATAAGATCGGGATGAGACACTTTTTTTTACGTGACTGATTGGTCTATTTAGAGAGTAGGAATTTGACAGGCCCGGTGGTCGAGTGGCTAATAGCCAAGCTTTGTCCCAAGGGCCGCGGGTTCGAATCCAGCGCAAGGCAAACAGTTGTGTGCATGAACATGTCTATTTGCCTTGGTCTGGGTGTTTTCTATGTATAATAAGTACTTATTTACAAAAAAAAAGTATTTGTGTATATTTATCAGCAATCTAGTATCTATAGTACAAGCTTTGCTTAATTTGGAACTAGATGGCGTTGTGTGATTTGTCCAAGAATATTATTTATTTATTTATAAGCACTTTCCCTACTCAAAGTGGCTGTAAGAGTTATTAACACTTATGAACCGGTATTAAATGGAAAGAGAATAAGTGTTACATTTTCTTACTGTTTTACTTGTAAAACGGATATTAAAAATAGTTTTTTTATACCACTAAGGTGGCAAACAAGCATACGGCCTGCCTGATGGTAAGCAGTCACCATGGACGCTTGTAACACCTGGGGTATCACTGTAAAAAGTGGAGCTCTAGAGACCTTACTCACCGTAGGAACACAACATGGCCGAGACCAATGCTATTTGGCTACGATCTTCTGTAAGGTGGAGGTCCTTCCCCAGACGTGCTGCTCCGATTTGAGCGGATTATCCACTATGCCCTACCTCACTTTGTGTGTGTGATAGTGTTCAAAACACTATTGGGATACCAGTAAAGTCCCCGGTCATTAGCGGATAACTTTGTGGTATCAATTAATAGGTATCTAATACTACAATGGCAGGATATTCTGAAATTGCGTACAAAATCTACGACCACACGTGTTCATTGTTAATTTTTATTACTTGTGAATAATATCTATTGTGGTTTCTCTCATCAGGAAAACATGTTTACATCTACATTTCATTAAAACATACGCATTTCTACAAAATATGAAGCGCAGTTTACGTGATTTCATCATGCACTTATCGCCCACTTAAATATATGGGATACCTGGGATACATGGGATACATGGGATATGAGTATTTTAAACGAAGGAGTTTATAGTATACTGAGTGACGCTGCTGTGTGTAACTTTGGTTATGATTTTCAAGTAACTTGATAATTTAAGTTGTTGATGCCTTTATGACAATGGCCAAGACTTCGGCTTCGCTGACTTGAATGTTTTTTACTTTAATTGCCAAAGGAACCGCTGTTTTCTGTAAAATATGTTTATTGACACAATGAAGAAGAAATCTCATAAAAAATGTTACAATTTTGATAGGCATCGCAACCTCGTCTTGTACGTACACGCCGCCGCCGCTTCAACGTCGCTATCGGGCGAACGCTAGTGTGAAAGAGGCCCAAACTGTTGTTCCAAAACAAATCGTTTATCCAGAAACCTAGGCTTTCAGAGGCACTTTGACTAATCATACACACTTCGCATAGAGGCCATGTGGCCAACGATTCAATAAAACCAGCTGAGTCGTTTCCCAAATGAACTTTTTTGGAAGTAAAATTTATAAAAAACAGGATTTTTTCTCTGGCTATTCTTATGGTTTTTTAATTTGAATAATAGCCTATTTAGTATTTTATTAGTGGTAGAACTGACTATAAATAACATCACAGCTTTCCCATTTAATTGTGGAGTATTGTACTGTCTGTATTAACACCAAGAAATGTCTAGATGTCTTTACCGATACGACATTGTACAAGGCCGATATATTAGATATCGAACCCCGGTCTGGGGCAATAATATCAGCAATTAGAGAGCACAACAGATACGGGTGTCATCTACCTCTCAGTAACAACAGCCGTTACTTGACACTTGCGGCGTCAACTCGCACAGTGGGCGAATTTACACAATAATGGAAAAAAATCAATAAACATTTAAAAATAAAATCTTTATTTAACTTATTGCATTGGTAGTGATAGTACCTTTATTTCTTAATTAAAATTTATCAAATTAGTTATGTAGTTACATAATGGACAGTTAACATTGCGAGAAGAAGTGATGCGCAGAGTAAATGAAAAGAGAACTTTGATGAAAGAAAAAAAGACTAGTGGGACTCATAAAAGACACGATGAGTCTATCAGACACATCTTAGAAGGAAGTATAGAGGATATAAAAGGAAGAGAAAGGCCAATTAGAGCTTACAATGATTATGTGAAGGAAAAGGCGAGCGTCGTGTCTATATAGAAGTGAAGAAACTGACACAAGAGATATGTAAACGGAGGCTGCTACACCGCCAAGTGTGGTTTTTTATGTTATTTATCTTATCTAGAGTAGCTTATATAGTTATAAGCTATTTTATGGTTATATTATGTTGTAAAAGACATGTCCAAGTGCTCGCAAGGGCCTAGAGAATAAAATATTTTGACTTTACTTTTAATAAATAAGAATAAAGTTATTTAAAAAAAATATACACCCTAGTGGCACAAAAGCACAATATTAAGAATATATTTTTTTTAAATATAAAATTAAATTTACGGATTTGCAAAATTTCAATTCTCCTGTGTGTTGTAAACGTTAAATATTTATAAGTTCAAGATTTTTATTTGTATTTGAATTTTTGTGAAAAGCGAAAAGTTACGACACCCAAGGGAGTCGTTACACTATTTTAAAGTTTAGGATTAAGTGTTGAAATAAATCATTATTTGTGAAATTGAAATAAAATTTTGCATGTAATATTTTGAAGTTTTTAACTTATGGCTCATTGAATTGCGCGACTTGTAGGTAATTGAATTTGAAACTACAGACTAGGTACATTATAAAAATATGGATGAGTATATGAATCCGCTCAAATCGGTTCAGCCCGTCTGGGGAAGGACCTCCACCTTACAGAAGATCGTAGCCAAATAGCATTGGTCTCGGCCATGTTGTGTTGCTACGGTGAGTAAGGTCTCCAGAGCTCCACTTGGAGGGGAGGGTTGGCAACGCGTGAGTGATACTCCCGGTATTGCAAGCGTCTATAGGCTACGGTGATGCTAACCATCAGGCGGGCCGTATGCTTGTTTGCCACCATTGTGGCCATATTACAAAAAGCCAGTTTATGAAAAGCATTTTAATTTACTTTGACAGTGACAGCTATAACTTAATGTATCATTAACTTTAAAATGCGTCTAATGAACCGGTTGTAAATCCAACTACTGGATAAAAGCGTAATCTCTCATCAATTATCCTTTTCTAAAGCTTTTTATAACAGTTAACTGATACTTTTTCCAAATTCAAGCGAGTATTGGAACCACTGTGCACACTCGGTCTCAGGAGGTATAATCTGCGCGGTATTCAACTTAAGCCGTATTCAAGAATTCTTGAAATTCAGCCGTTGTGCGGTACATTAAATCAGTGAAATACGTTTGACATACGACTTTGAATGCAAATGTATATATGGGGTGTTTTCAAAATGATTTCTGCCTTTGCACACACTGTTTAATAGCGTCTTCTGAAATGAACAAGTCGAGTTCTCTCCAAGTAGGCTTCATTTTCATGCCTGATGTTGATGACGTTGTATTATTATTTTTTTTTTTTTGTATTCTTAGTTACTCTATTTTTGTATATTAATTGGAGAGAAATAAAAAGTTTTTGTATTGTATTGAGTAAAGGATGACTCAGACTACACCTTGCCGAGCCCGTGCCCAGCGTCGGCTGATACTCAGCACCGACTTGATACTAACTCTATTCTGAGTAAATATATGAACATTTGGTTGCGGCACGGTGTCGACCTGCTTAACCTGCTTGTGTTATGGGGTACCAGACAACGAATATATTATTGTAAAAGCCCAGACTCGAGACAAACTAAAATCCTATCAAATAAGAACCCGCGCTCTAATTCATATTCTAAACATAATTTATTCAGATTGAATCGTTGATGGGATAAAATTGAAACAAGGAAAACCTATAGTGAATTATTGACCAATAATATAATTATGGACAACATATTTTTTCAATTAAACGATTGTGTTCTGCGGTCGGTTCCCGGTAAACAGTTCGTGCGATTAATATGTTTAAACTTTATAAAAATTTAATATTTATCAGCCATTTACTGTTATATGTAAGCGGCTTATATATATGAGCGAATTATGAAATGAAGCGACGGGGAAATGGTGCGAATCTTCGCCATGCAAATTCGTTCGGTGGCGAGATTCAGTTCACCGAAAATATAAATATAGGGACAAATCACACAGATTAAGCTAGCCCCAAAGTAAGTTCGAGACTTATGTTAGGGGATACTATCTCAACGATACTATATTTTATAAAAAAAATACATATATAGATATACATCCAAGACCCAGTCCCATCAGAAAAAGTACGTTTTTCATCATGATCCGACCGGGATTCGAACCCGGGATCTCCTGGGTGGCGGACCAGCATGGTAACCTTAATTCCACGGAGGTCGTCTGCGAATCAGTTCGCAAGTTCTTGCGATCCGAAGTGCGATGTCGTAGACATTTACGATGCGACATCGCATCGGAAAATTGTCTACATTATAGTGTCTATGATTATATACTTGATGCTAGATTTCCAGTGAAATCTGTAACGATTCTGTTTGATTTGAATTAGCCTGTCATGTCGTTTAGTAATAACATCGTTGTGTCCTTTATCGCAAAAAGAATCGGCAATAAGGCAATTTGTAATCGATTCGTGTTTATTTTATACTAGCTTTTCCGCGCGGGTTCGCTCGCGGTTAATTTTATGACATAGATCTCGTTTGACAACAAAACAACCCATGGCGCAACTTGTGGGGCCATCTGTTGGCCGTATTCGATACAGCGCCCTCTATAGTAGAAAAAATATTTTCCCATTGGAATGACATAATTTCACGGGATAAAAAGTAGCCTATGTTGGGCTCTGTACCCCTGACAATACATATACAAATTTTCATAATGATCGGCTGATTAGTCAAGCCGTAAAGGAATAACAAACAAACTCATTTAGTATGATTGATTTATATTTCAAATCAGATGATTGGTGTGAGCTTTTGTGCCAAATATAGCAGAATGGAAAATATTTTCCTTACATTGCTTAGAAAATTAATTTCATTTCATATCCAAGTGAAAGTATAAATGTAAGTAATGTTTTTTCATCAAGAGTTTTTCACAGGCATACCTACTGCCAGTTGCAGAAATCCATTCAAATCATAATTACACAATAGGTCTCAATTTATATTTTTTCTATCAGGAATACTTATTTTGGATAGCACAACTTAGTTGTGCGAAATGACAAAAAAGGCCGTAACTGGTTTTCTTTCGCCATTTCTTTTTACCAGTGGTAATTTTGCTTTTGTTTTCGAAATGGTAGTAGTTTATAGAGTAGATTAATTTATACAAATCATCTATTACTGTATACTCTGACAAGAGAACGTGTTTGTGAAAACCTATTCTCTGAATAAAAGTTTTGAATTTTTGAACAGGATTTCTTTTTGCGAATTGTTCCTGTTGGACTAACTAGTTGTGCGTAGCAGTTAGTCCAACAGAAAACGGTCCTTTTAGATTGACAATGACAGCCTTTTTGTAAAATTAAAATGTTTTTATTCAATTTCAAAGCCGACAAATAGATGTTTATTATGTAATTACATATTGAACCTAATTAAATTTTATCAAAACAAGTGCAATTATTGTTCACACAGGTCTATGCCGAGTTATCAGCCAGTGGACAGCTGTGCGTGACTCACAGACGAGGGACTTATGCAAAACTCATCCGTGTTCGTACGACTAGAGGATTCTCCCGGTGTTACCCATTCTCATGGATAACCAACTCCTATAATATTTCAAACTGAAGAAAAAAACCGGCCGCGTGCGAGTCGGACTAGCGCACGAAATTCCGTATAATTATCTATACAAAACGGCATCAAAATCACGTATATTGTATGGGAGCCCCCTTAAATATTTTTTATTCTGTTTGTATTTGTTGTATAGCAACAACAGAAATATTGACTGTGTAAATTTCGACTGTCTGGTTGTCACGGTTCATAAGACAGCCTGGTGACAGACGGATAGATAGACAGACAGCTGAGGCTTAGTAATAGGGTTCCGCTGGCACTTTTTGGGTACGGAATCCTAAAAAGAGATAGCTTGAGACTAAAAATTTAATGAAACCGTTTTAATTCCTTATTTCTAAATAAAAAAACGAAAGTACCTAATTCTTAATAAAAATAATAACAGCCTGCTCACAGTAGTTACCTTCTAATTACATTCGATCACAGTATATGACATCGAATCGGGTTTAACCGCATAGTAATCGATTATTTCCCAAGAAACCGCATAACGAGCTAAACGGAAAACTCCGTCGATATTCGATATTTACGTATCTATCAATAGTTAAAACCGCAATTTTCTCGCGTGCTGCGGTCACATGAAAATTAATACTTATTTATCGATATTATCGAATAATCGTATGTGAGCTGGGACACAGTAGAGTTTTTTTTATGTCATCCCTTGCATGCAAGCAAGAAGGCCGCTTGATGGAAAGTGGTTACCAAATTCATAATTTTATGTTCTTTTTAGTGCAAATAGTTATCAGTTACAATTGTTTAATTACCTTAAGATCGTTCAAGTCAGTGACCATTAAGCGGGTTGCAGGCCAAGAGCTAAGCTAAGTTAGTTTGGAGTTAGTTTAACATACATTACTTGTAGTGGTCTGCACCCAAGTTTGAAAATTCATATCGGCTATGCAGGCTAAGATGAACTAAGTTAGCAATGACTAAGCATAGCTCTTGGTCTGAAAAGAAAAGAAGAAGAACCTTAAGATTTCATGTGGTTTCAGCAATAAGGCTGCCTTGCCTTTTAGGAATTATACCTGTTCTTAGGTTATCTATATCTATTCTATTTATATAACTAACCTCCTGATCAAATAACAGATAACAATACTTCAAATAACAATAACAAAATTATATTAGGTACAATAACAGTGGAAAAATTTTGTTATCTTTATTATCATTTTATTACAATAGATAAAAAAATTGGTAAAATGATTCAATAACAGTGGAAAAATTTTGTTATCTTTATTATCATTTTATTACAATTGATAAAAAAACTTTTGGTAAAATTAACTGCGTCTCAAAATAAAAGTACAAAATACATATTTATCTTTCATTACTCATAATTTTAAAATATTTTCTATAACACAACACAACCCTTAGTAAGGATGCTTTAACAATGTCAGATAAGAATTACAGAGATTTGGGTTACGAGACAACAATAATCTTGTAATTTTTTTTTTGTAATGTGTTATGTTTGATGATACAAATAGGGTTTCTTTCCCGGGTTCCCGATCCCGGAAATACCCGGGAAAACTATCGATCCCGGTCCCGGGAAAATTCAGTCGGTAATCCCGATCCCGACTTTCGGGAAATAAATCAAAAGTTTTGTATTACGCGCTGCGGCCGCACTGCGCCGCGCGATCACCGTTCGTTTCGTTCAGTCAGTCAGTTATTAATTCGTTGGCTATGCAAAGAGGATAGTAATATTGGTAGGTATAGAGTGGCAACTCCGGGGTGAAATCGGCATCTATGGAAGGTGCTGCCATCGCAGGGCTGGGTGAACTAAAATTGTAAGACTTAACAAGGATTTTCAACTATTTGAGGCCTCCCGGAAACGTACCCCGAATCTGGAGTTACTGTACAAAGCTCTGTTGTCTATTAAACCGACATCCACAGAGAGTGAAAGAGCGTTTTCGGTAGCAGGTAATTTGCAACTTGCAATCATAAATAAATACGAAGTTCAATGAAAAAAATTAATTATTTTATTCCACTTCCCACCTTCGGTGTCGGTCAGCAGCGTCGACGCGTGGTCTGTCCGCTCGTATTTTAAACCATAAAATTTACAGAAAGGACTTCAAACGTAATAATGCATATTTTACAAATTCCCGATTCCCGGGAATTCCCGGGAATACATATTTTTCGTTCCCGAGTCCCGGGATCGCAAAAACCCCGGGAATTGAGAAACTCTAGATACAAAACAGTTCTTTTTAGTGCAAATTATTAGCTATCAGTTAGAATAGTTTAATTACCTTAACATTACATTTGGTTTGAGCATAAGGCTGCCTTGCCTTTTAGCAATCATACTATTTATCTACCATATCTATTTTTTTTTATGTATTCACTATTTTATAATATCTATTTATATGTATAACTATCCTCCTGACCATAGCATATTATATTCATAACTAGCTTCCGCCCGCGGCTTCGCCCGCGTGGCCTAGTAACAATTAGCATATCTTTCTTCAGAAACAAATTCCGGTCCGGCACGGCCCAGTACGGTACGGTTCCATCCGGTCCGGTCAGGTCCGGTCGATCCGGTCCGATCCGGTCCGGTTCGGTCATGTATGGTCCTTATAAGGACCATACATGACAAATTTGGCATCTCTAGACCCAGCGGTTTAGGCTGTGCGTCCCCTCTCAACTTCGTTTGCGTATATCTCGCTTTCCCGTGGGAATTTTGAAAAATCGTTTCTAAGTACATCCCTAGACGTCGTAAGGAACCTACATGCCAAATTTGATATACCCTCGCAACTTCGTTTGCGTATATCTCAGTTTCCCGTGGGAATTTTGAAATATCCTTTCTTAGTACACCCCTAGACGTCGCCGTCGTAAGGAACCTACAGTCCAAATTTGGAATCTCTAGACCCACCGGCTTGGGCTGTGCGTTGATGTATAGTTAAGTCAGTCAGGAATTTTATATATAGTCCGGTCCGATCAGGTCCAGTCGGTCCGGTCCGGTCCGATCGGTCCGGTCCTGATAAGGAACCTACATACCAATTAGCATAATTATATTTCTTCAGAAAAAACATCCGGCACGGTCCGGTACGTTGCGGTTCCTTCCGGACCGATCAGATCTGATCCGTTCCGGTCCGGTCCGGTCGGTCCGGACCTTATAAGGACCCTGCATGCCAAATTTGGAATCTCTAGACCCAGCGGTTTGCGTATATCTCGCTTTCCCGTGGGAATTTTGAAAAATCCTTTCTTAGTACATCCCTAGACGTCGTAAGGAACCTACATGCCAAATTTGATATACCCTCGCAACTTCGTTTGCTTTATATCTCGGTTTCCCGTGGGAATTTTGAAAAATCTTTTCTTAGTACACCCATAGACGTCGTAAGGAACCTACAGTCCAAATTTGGAATCTCTAGACCCATTGGTTTGGGCTGTGCGTTGATATATAGTTAAGTCAGTCAATCAGTCAGTCAGGTCCGGTTCGATCCGGTCCGGCACGGCCCGGTACGATGCGGTTCCTTCCAGACCGATCAGGTCTGATCCGTTCCGGTCCGGTCCGGTCCGGTCCGGTCCGGACCTTATAAGGACCCTACATGTCAAATTTGGCATCTCTAGAACCAGCGGTTTGGGCTGTGCGTCCCCTCGCAACTTCGTATGCGTATATCTCGCTTTCCCGTAAGAATTTTGAAAAATTCTTTCTTAGTACATCCCTAGACGTCGTAAGGAACCTACATGCCAAATTTGGAATCTCTAGACCCAGCGGTTTGGGCTGTGCGTTGATATACCCTCGCAACTTCGTTTGCGTATATCTCGGTTTCCCGTAGGAATTTTGAAAAATCCTTTCTTAGTACACCCCTAGATGTCGTAAGGAACCTACAGTCCAAATTTGGAGTCTCTAGACCCAGTTTGGGCTGTGCGTTGATATATAGTTAAGTCAGTCAGTTTTATATATATAGATGAAAAAAAAAACGGTCCGGTCCGGTTCGATCCGGTCCGGCACGGCCCGGCACGGTGCGGTTCCTTCCAGACCGATCAGGTCTGATACGTTCCGGTCCGGTCCGGCCCGTTCCGGTCCGGTCCGGTCCGGTCGGTCTGGACCTTATAAGGACCCTACATGTCAAATTTGGCATCTCTTGACCCAGCGGTTTGGGCTGTGCGTCCCCTCGCAATTTCGTATGCGTATATCTCGCTTTCCCGTGGGAATTTTGAAAAATCCTTTCTTAGTACATCCCTAGACGTCGTAAGGAACCTACGTGCCAAATTTGGAATCTCTAGACGCAGCCATTTTGGCTGTGCGTTGATACACCCTTGCAACTTTGTTTGCGTATATCTCGGTTTCCCGTAGGAATTTTGAAAAATCCTTTCTTAGTACACCCCTAGACGTCGTAAGGAACCTACAGTCCAAATTTGGAGTCTCTAGACCCATCGGTTTGGGCTGTGCGTTGATATATAGTTAAGTCAGTCAGTCAGGACTTTGAATTTTATATATATAGATAACTAGACATCGGATTATATGCATTTGCATGTTTGCATATGCAAATGCATATAATTCCATTGTTATTGCATATTTTGGTACTTTTTCATTGATAGTGCATATTTCAGTATTTATATGTGTTAGGCGCAAATAAATTGACGCATTTATCAACGGCACCCACTGACGGCACCGGACAAACTCTGCCTGAAGAGGTCTCTGCAGAAATGGCGCCAAATTTCAAGTTCTGTCCGGTAATGTCAGTTGACGTCGAAAGGTCATTTTCAGCCTATAGATTAATATTAAGTGACAAACGTCACAAGTTTTCCGTAGAAAACCTGGAAAAATATGTTATTGTTTATTGTCACAAGAATTATAACAATAACTAATATGAATATATGTATAACATATAAAAATAATGTTAAAATAAACGTAAATTGTTTATTTTAACATTATTTTTGTTTTTTGATTGTGCATATTTCGCACTTTTTTAGTGCATATTTACATGCATATTTTGGCATTTTGATAGTGCATTAATCCGATGTCTAATAATAACAATAACAAAAATGTAGATTTTTTTTGTTATCTTTATTATCATTATTTTATTACAAATTATAAAAAATTGGTAAAATGATGCAATTTCTTTCCTATAAAAATGTTGTTTACAAAAACATATTGCGTCTCAAAAGTAAATAGGTAACAGATTTTTATCTTTCATTACTCATATTTTTAATATTATTTACTGTAACGCAACCCTTTGTAAGAATGACGATGTCTTATAGAATTACAGATAAGAAATTGGGTTGAGAGACAACAATAATCTTGTAATTTCTTTCTTTTGTAATGATATTTGATAATACAATAAGTACAGTTTTTTTTAGTGCAAATGTTTATCATTTAGAACAGTTTAATACCTTAATTTCCCTTTGGTTGAGCAATAAGGCTGCCTTGCATTTTAGAAATTGTACTAGTTTTTACTACATTCTAATATCTATTTACATGTATATCTATCCTCCTGCCTGACCAACATATTATATTCATAATAACAACTTAAAAAAATTACATTGCAATAACAGTGGATTTTTTTCGTTATCTTTATTATCATTTTATTACAACTGTTAAAAAAATGGTAAAATGATGCAATTTCTTTCTTACAAAAATGTTATTTGTTACAATAATTAACTGCGTCTCAAAAGTAAAAAATATTTTTACCTTTCATTACTCATAATTTTAATATATCCTTACTAATATTATAAATGAGAAAGTGAGTTTGTTTGTTTGGTATTCCTACACGGTTTAACTAATAAAGTGATTATTATGAAAATTTGTATACGTATTGTCAGGGTACAGAGCCCAGGGGTTGGTTGTCGGGATACCTCCACGTGGTCCACCCCGGGCAACGCCGGCGCGTCCTTGCCGGCGGCTGAAGTCCCGACACATGGGTCCCCTCCCTGCGCTCGAGTTGCGGCGAGCCGCGGGTTGAGGGGGACGAGCGGGGTCCGGTCCCTGCGTTTCGCCGGGTGCGGGTTGCAGGCGGACGGGTGTGTCCACTCCCTGCGCTCGGCTCGCGGGCTGACGCGGACGCCCTAGTGGGCGCCGGCCTTACCAGCCGGCGTGCGGCGCATACCGTAACCCGTGGGTCCTCCACCCACGGGCCGGGGGCCTTGGCTTAACCGCCCGGGCCGCGAGGAAGACAACCTCTATAAAAATCACGAGCGGAGCTGACGGCCGCGCCACGCTGAATAAGTGTGGTGTGGCCGTTGGCTGGCGGTCGGCACAGTGGGTGCGATCGCCGAGTGGACGCCCACCATAGCCCAGCCGAGACGGCGGGCCGAGGAAGGCCCGTCATCTTGAGGGAGCGATGGTCCTCGGTGTCGGCAGTGCACCTGGATGCGGTGCTGACGGAGCGTATCGGGGGCGAGCGGGTCCGGCTGGTACCTTGGCCGGACGGCCCTGGCGGGGTCGCGGTTGTATCCCAGTTTCCCGTGGCCCCGCCACACAGGGCAAGAGGCATCCCGTCAGTTTTTTAGTGGTAAGTTCCACAGTCCCCACCGCGTGCCCCCCGGGCGGTGGGGCTGCCAGTGCCACAAAGCATTTTTCTGACGTAAAAAAAAAAAAAAAAAAGGGGTACAGAGCCCAACATAGGCTACTTTTTATCCCGTGATAGTATGTCATTCCAACGGGAAAATATTTTTACTATTATTAGTGGCGCTGCAATTGCGATGTCGGCCAACAGATGGCGCCACAAGTCGCGCTATGCGTTGTTCTCAAACGAGATCTATGTCATAAAATTAACGGCGAGCGAAGCCATGCGGAAAAGCTAGTTTTATAAAGCAACCCTTTGTAAAGGATACTTTAACAATGTTAGATAAGAATAACAGATAAGAAATTGGGTTACGAGACAACAATAATCTTTTAATTTCTTTCTTTTGTAATGTGTAATATTTTGATAAAACAATTTGTAAGTAGTTCTTTTTAGTGCAAATGATTATCAGAATAGTTTAATTACCTTAACATTTCATTTGGTTTGAGCAATAAAGCTGCCTTGCCTTTTAGAAATTATACTAGTTATCTACTATTTCTATTCATTTTTTATGTATTCACTATTTTATAATATCTATTTATATGTATAACTGTCCTCCTGACCATAGCATATTATATTCATAATAACAATAACAAAAATGTACATTACAATAAAGGTCGTTTTTTTTGTTATCTTTATTATCATATTTTAATACAAATGATAAAAAATTTGTAAAATGATGCAATTTCTTTTTTTATAAAAATGTTGTTTACAAAAATATATTGCGTCTCAAAAAGAAAAAATAGATTTTTATCTTTCATTACTCATATTTTTAATATATATTTTTTTATAACGCAACCTTTCTAAGGATGATTTGAGGAAGTCAGATAAGAAATACAGATAAGAAATTGGGTTACGAGACAACAATAATCTTGTAATTTTTCTTTTGTAATGTGTAATGATTAATAATACAATACAATAAAAAATCGTTAGTGCACCAATAAATCACATAAAACAAAAATAACAAAAGAGAGCGCAGTAGGCGGCCTTATCGCTATGCAATTTCTTCGGCCTATTTATTTAATTACTAGCTGTTACCCGCGGCTCCGCCCGGGTGGTCAGATGAAAATGTCAATATTTTTTCTCATGGGATCTCTTTATCCCGTGGGAAAAAGTAGCCTATGTCTCTCTCCAGATCTTGAACTATCCCCAATAAAAAATCACATCAATCCGTTCATTACTTTCGGCATGAAGGGAGGACAAACAAACAAACACACTTTCACATTTATAATATTAGTATGGATATGGAAGTATGGATATTGGTATGGATATGGATACGATAGTCCAATGCCAGTTGGTGTATGAACTGAGCAGTAAGGCAAGCTTTCCTCCCTTCTTGCAGCGGACAGCGCGTTACAGAATGTAGGCGGTAACCACTTTGCATCAGGTGGCCAGTTTGCTTGTTTGCCTGTGGAATGACTTAAAAAAACGGCCAAGCGCACGTAAGAATCCGTACATTATCTTTAAAAAGGCAAAAAACTTGTTGTATAGGAACCCCCTTAAACATTCATTTTATAGTATTTGTTGTTATAGAGGCAACAGAGAACCTTTTTAAGAGAGGTATCCGCTCAAATCGGAGCAGCCCGTCTGAGGAAGGACCTCCACCTTACAGCTCGTAGCTAAATAGCATTTGGTCTCGGCCATGTTGTGTTCCTACGGTGAGTAAGGTCTCCAGAGCTCCACTTGGACGGGTTGGCATGGTTGGCAACGCGCGAGTGATACCCCCGGTACTGCAAGCGTCTATAAGCTACGGTGATGCCTATTATCAGGCGGGCCGTATGCTTGTTTGCCACCTTAGTGAAATAAAAAAAACATGATCTGTGAAAATTGCGATTGTCTGCGATCACGGTTCGTGAGCCTGGTGGCAGACATACAAATAGACAGACAGACGGAGAGCAGACGCTTGTAATATGGTCCCGTTGACACCCTTTAGATGCGGAACCCTAAAAAAAGATAATCTCAAAATGTGCTGCTTCCAAAGACTTAAATTTTCTCAAATTGAATCCGCATTCACCGAGGTTTCCAAAAGGAAAGCGCATTTGTACATAAACCTATAATATTCAGATCATTTGGAATCGAAATTGGATTAGGAGTGAACATTCCTTATTATATTTCGATACTGTGGACTGTCGTTCGTCAATTTGCATCATTTTACGAGTTCGCATTTGATTATGACTTATTTTTCACTCGTCGAAACACATTTTACCAAGCGAAAAACTTCCGTAACATCATTTGCGTTCCCGCTTTCCCGGGCTATTGCAAAAAATCATTTATTCAAATCTCTACGATTAATGGTTTCCGTTGATTCGTCAGTCATTCAGGTTAATGCATTTTAGATTTAGGTTAGGTTAGGTACTGCTGTGAGTACTGAACAAAATCTTCCCATCTCTGCTTAATTTTTCTTCTCTCCAAACCAGCCCATTGTTCATACCAACCAAATCGAAAATATAAATCAAATCCAATCAAAACGACCAAAAATCTCTTATTTGGAAAAATAAATAAAAAGAAATAAATGTTATTGGTACAAACAAAATATTTCATATTTATTACAAACACCTACAAAGTGCAGCATAAATTATTGTGCGTAAGAAAATCACGGAATAAAAAACGATACAAAACTTTATGTGAAACGTATAGAAAACAAAAATATAGTGCGCAGTGGTTGAACACTCGCGAATATTATTATCTGTAAACACACACTCACACATACACAATGTCGTGAGCTGTGTACACGTGTGTGAATAGAGCGGCTTATAAGTCTTGAGCGTTTGTTATTAGTCATCTCGATTAGATTGAATGGTAGAAACGTCGTAAGTGCAAACAGAGTGTATCAGATCCGTTCGACTGCGTCTCTATTTCCTCAGATTTGTGTTTTAATCTCTTCTTGTGTAGTACTTTTGTTAAATTCCGTAAATTCTGACCCGTTGACAAATTGTAAAAAAGGTTCTGCCTATTTCTTTTTAATGATTGTTGTATGTATGAATCTTTCTCTTGAATAACTTTATCTATTACTGTAAACTGCATTAAAATCCTTTGAGTAGTTTAAAAGATCTAAGTGAACAGACAGTGACTTTATTTCACTATACTATGTAAAGATATTAATCATTATAAACAGCAATTTGTCTTTCTCTATTCATATACTCTATGACTTAATATAAAAATTATATAAAGTTCTAAATTAATCAAGCTAGAAACTTTGGGGGAGCTTATGTCCAGCAGTGCACTTCTAGTGGCTAAGATGACGAAGGTTCTAAATTAAAAAAAAAAAATAATAATATATCTAAAGTATCAAAACGATACAGTCGTCATTCACTGCACTGGTGTGGACGTAAACAAGAGTTTCACACTTAGCCAACGCACACATACACAAGCTGCGTACGCGCATGCATTGATCCGCACACAACCAAACTTAGCATTGAGTCAGGTCATGGCACTCGACGCGTGCTGTTAAATATACCTATCAATTTATATGCTATACATTATGTTTATAGTACGTATTTTAAGGGATGTTTATTTTATTGAGAAAATGTGTTATGGTCACAAAAAATGTTTTTCGATGAAGTGTGTTTTGACAAGGTATAAAATGTGAAATTTTAGTTTTTTTTAGGGATGGATGGAGAAGGATTGAAAATGAAGGATGGGGAATATAAGAAAGAAAAATGAAAAAGCGATTAAGCTCTCTCATTCGTCGTACTAACACACGTACCTACTAACACAACTGCATATCACCTAAATTAATCTGTTATGCCAAATTGTCTTCTTTTTAGGGTTCCGTAGTAAACTACAAGGAACCCTTATAGTTTCGCCATGTCCGTCTGTCCGTCTGTCCGTCCGCGGTCTAGCGCCTAGACGCTTGATGCTAAAAAGCTGTAATTTGGTATGTATTACTCATATTAACAATGCTAACAAAGTGGTAGAACAAAATTTTGAAAAATTTTTTTTTTCGGGTGCCTCCCCTACAGGTAAAGTGGGAATGAATTTTTTTTTTCGCACCGACCCCATGTTGTGGGGTATCGTTAGATAGGTCTCTAAAAACGTTGAGGGTGTGGGAAGATCATTTTCCGATACAATGATCTGTTTGCGAATTATTTACATTTAACATTTCGTTTTGGTGGTAACATTTCCCGTTGCCCCCCCCCCCCCCCTCTATCTCCGAAAGTCTTATGTTTAGAAACTTGAAAAATTCATGGTAGTAGTCCATATAGTGAACCTACAAGAAAAACTAAAACGGTTAAGTGAGCACAGAGCACAGCTAGTTACCGAGTAATAGCCGACGAACTTATGAAGTAAAATTTCTTTGACGAAAACGTACAAATGTCATAGAATATGGCATTGTACACATCTGCAAGAAAGAAATGTGTAGCCAATACGGAACCCTACATTGTGCGTGGCCCAACACGTACTTGCCCGGTTTTTTATATTAGATTGATAAATAATGGATTTAATAATAGTTCACAACCCCGCTGCGTTAGAAAATAATCACTAGATGGTTAATAAGGTTAAGCGGAATTAATTGTGAACCTCGAGTTAGTTCCTGTTCAACCAAAACATTCACATTTAATCAAAACAATTACTTTTCCTCCATTACCGTGTATGGAATCCATTTTGCATTTGTTGGCGATACTTCATAACCTCGTATCTGCGTTTTTTTTCCACAAAAACAAGAATATTTTCACACTTCTTTCTTGTTAGTTCTTCTAAGTACAATAATACCGTGTGAAATGATTCTAAAGCACTTGTAAATATACTTGAATAAAAAATTAATATTATGAATGTAATGACTATTTTCAGAATTTCTGTTGCGCATAAATAGATAAATTACCATAATGATAGCGATTGGTGAGTAGAAAATGGAATTAACTAAAACTTGTTTTATAACTGTCATTCTTGAGAGCAGTAAAATGAAGTGCGTAAGAGGCAAAAAATTCTTAAGCAAGCTCATTACTAGTTTTTGATATGAAAAAAGATGACTTAACAACTAATAAAGACTGCGTGAAAACAGCAGGTCGCTGCTGAATGTAGCCCGCTATCAACCAGTCATGCTGGACGCGTTTGGATAAAGCCTTTGTCCAGGACTCCTTGTGGCTGTGAAGATGATGATGGCGAATACATGCAAAAGATTTTTTTAGCTCCCTTTTAATAACTACCTCCGTGGCGCAATGAATACCATGCCTGCCCGCCAGCTAGGAGGTCCCGGTTTCGAATCCCGTTCGGGTCTTGATTAAAAAATGAACTTTTTCTGATTGGCCTCGGGTCTTGAATATTATCTATATATGTATTTGTTTTAAAATATAGTATCGTTGAATTAGTATCCCATAACACAAGTTACTTACTTTGGGGCTAGCTCAATCTGTGTGATTTGTCCCTACATATTTATTTAATAACTGACACTGAAGATGTGTATTTGCAGTTACGTGGTATTACATTATACCTTAGATTTATCATACATTTCATGTGTGACTCGCTGTTTAGGTACGCGGAAGGTTTTGCCAATTAAAATTCTACACATAAGGAAATGATCCGAAAGGCCGTACATTTCGCACGTACGCATACTAATGTGTACGGCATTAGATGTGCTTTGAGGCCGAAAATGGTATGATATTTTTATATATAGCATTACGTGAACAGGTTTGAGATATGATAAACTAATTTTGACATAAACAATCCTTAATCTACCAGTTAAATTTTATTTGTAAATATGGGTTTATAAACTTAAAATGATATTGGAACGATTGAAAAAAAATTGAATGCCAAAAAAGGCCATAACTTTTGACTTTTACCGATTGCAATTTTGTTTGTGTCCGAATTAGCTACTACCCTTAACTATTACAAAGTAGTACATTTTGTAATAGTTTAAATTATACAAATTATTAATGACAAGGGAAAGTGTCTGTAAGTAAAATTATGAATTATCGAAATCCGACCGAGAGCACCAATAATTTTTGATTGATTAATATTTTCGAAATAATATCGGTTAGGCAATCTCCTGATGGTAAATAAGAGAGTTAATGTTCCCGGAAATCACCACGGGAACGGAGATCACGGGATCGAACAGGTAAAACAACATGTGAGTTAATACCTACTTAAAACCTTGTCTAAAACGGAATTGATTATGAAAGGCTTAATAATATGTAATTAAGTAGCTATAAACGTTTTCTATGAATCGATAGTATGCTTGTTATAGAACTGGAAAATATAGTATTTTCCCATAAATGCTATATAATTGTTTTAGAATTTAAAAAAACCCCATGATTGTATCAGCGAAAATAACTTGAAAGTTGTCACTGTATTATTGAAGTATATGTAAAATTTCGATATAAAATTTTGTACTAAAGTTTACATATTTTTATTTATTTGTATAAATGTACTTTTTGACAACCCACATTTAGTTTCGACAATATGTAACGATACAGCGATACAGCTTAAATTCGACAATAATTACCTTATTTATTTCAGAAAAAATACAAGTACATTCCACATAACAATTTTATTAAGTACTAGCTGCCCGGCCCAGCTTCGCCCGGGTACTGTTTCGTTTTTTTTTCAATCTCTCTGAGAGATTTTCTTAATATTTTTTTTCCGTAAGAACCTTGTACAGAGTATTGGAAAACTACAAAAAAAAATCAGCCAAATCGGTCAAGCCGTTTTCATGTTATGTCGTGACAACGGAAAACGGGTTTCATTTTTATATATATAGACTAGAGAAACCCGCGCAACTTCGTTTGCGTTTATCCCGCTTTTCCGTGGGAATTAAAAAAATAATCTTATCGGTTGCCTACATCATACACCATACTTTTCAGAACACACTCAAGTTTCATATTTATAGATTATTTTTCTATTTAATTCTCATTACAATCTTTGTAGTGGGCGTTTATGAAATAGGCTAGCCCGACCGGTGAAGTGCCCTCTTACAGAATATTGAAGTGAAGCAGCAATGCGTTTCGTTCGGTGAGTGAAATATCCGAATCTAACTCCTTCCATATACCTACTATTTCTCGCTAAATCCTGTGTTTTCCTGTTATAGGTCAGCAACGGTTTAGGGACCCTAAAATCTTTGTGCTCCATAGTCGACTGTAATCACCTAACATCAAATGATCCATATTTCTGAGTTTGTTTTCCAAAAAAAATGTATAATATCGGCATTTCAATACCTACTTATATCTACGTCATATAATAGGTCCGTCCACCTGCCAAGTTTCAGATTTTTACGAAGAGCGGTTTAGGCTGTGCGTTGATTCTCAGTCAGTCGGTCAGTCAGGACAAAGCATTTTTTAGATATAGATAATTTTTAAAGATCAAAACTAAACTATGTGAAAAACCAAATTATTACATAACATACTTTGAAATATCTAAATTCCGATATTACTGAACTCCAACAAAGCGTTTCTTCCAAAAGGCTTAGCTAGAAATACGCTCAAGTGCGATAGCATAGGTACTTCTTCGACAATAACGCTAGTCTGAGATAAAAGTACTCGTATTAGTTAATTTAAAGACTTTGTCTTCACATGAACTTTCTTTTATATTATTCATAATTATTTATTTAACAAGGATAAACTATTAGACCACTAAAATATAATAACAATAAAATTTAACTAAAAACTAAACTAACTATGAAATCATAGTATAATTATAGTGTCACCTTTACGTACAGACGTGCTAGGTTGACGGAAATAATATTGTAATATCGTTATAATAAAAAATTAAAAAGGCATGGTCCCTGTGGCAGGCCACCCAAAATTCTAGCAGCGTTACCTCGCTAAATGGCGATAGAGATCCGTTGGACGAAGTAACTGCCAGCCTGTGGGTCACCAGTGCAGTGGTTTGTGACAATCTTTTGGCGATGTCCATAAAAAGGGCAACGCACTGGAACCCCATGGTAGCCTAATTTATAATGAGATCAAAAGTCTCGCTCTTTCTTTTCGTGTGCTGTGCTATTGATGACTGCTGTGGGTTAGTCAATGTAAAGGTTGTTCTTGTAAGCGCTTTGGATGATACATCGTCTGTTAGCTTGTAAGAGAAAATGGAATAAATGAAAAAAATGAAATAAATAAATGAAATGTCAGTCAGTCATCTGACTTAACAACAGTCAATCAATTTATCATGCTCTCCGAACTATCGTTTGCTGTATAAAATTCAATAAAATAATTAAATCTTTTCATAGAATAATGACCGAAGCGTTTTTGTTTAAATTAATCACAAATTACGCAGATCTCCAAGTATATATTTTGTAAAAATACACAAAGTTAACGCTAACCCGACGTTAGTCAGACTATAACTACAGTGTTGGCGTTCTTAGAATGTGATATCGTAGGTCAAAATGATTCTTAACCGACTTTTCCTATGCGCTATAAAGGTTACATTACCTAAAACCAATTACTATAGAAGACTAATACCCACAGCTCTTGACGTTTCTCATACAATGACTTGGCAACCTCCGTTCACCTCATGCCGCTAGGGGCGCTGTAACATTTTGCAAACAAAACGCACAAAAGTTTTGAAATCGTTCACCTCATGCCGCCCTCATGCCGTAGGGGCGCTAGTGTCGCGTCTTGCCCGAATTCTTCCGAAGCTGTAGGTATTACTCGTCTATAGTATTTGCTAAAACCTACTTACCTTGCTATTTGGTGTCATATCTCACTAATGTGACAGACAAGACAAGACCTGAAATAAAGAAAACAAACACCTGGTGGTAGAAAAAAATATGACGATTCCCACGGGAAAGCTGGATACACGCAAATGAAATTGTATCCCGGTTTCGCTAGTAAAAAATAGAACCAGAGAAAGCCTTTTACTGTCCTATGAACACCTGAATCACATTTAATTATTTCATCTGTATTTTTCATGTGTACTACACAGCATGTACTGCTTTTTCCTATTGTTGATATTTTCCTCGGATGGTGACAAGTTTTTCCGGTTCAAATAGCCGCGGTAATTGCAAATGACACGATCCGTGCGGCGTCTGTTTGCGTTCATGTCAGCGTCGTATTTACTGATATTAGCGATTTTTTTTATTTTATCAATAATAGAACCATAGCCAATAAAATCATACCATATCATAGACTAGACAAGGTGTGCTCAGTATGCATATTCAAATTGCAGTCCAATATCGCCCAAATTGCAATCCATATAATCTAGACTAGACACTGAATATACTTATAATACATAGACTCGAGAACACAAATTCTATCACATAATATGTTTGCCCCGTGCGGGAATCGAAGCGGCGTCTTCTGGTGTCGAAGATAGGGTACCACTACCGAACCAATGCGCCACCAGGGCCGTCATATTATTGTCATATTTATAATATTGTTATTTGTTATTACAGATGGCGTCCAGTCCAATCACAATTTTTCATAAAAAAAAACTTAAATTCTTATTTTTCTCTGTTTATATTTAACTAATTAAAAGATTTGTGTAAGTCCATTAAAAATTCAAAAGTTAACCCTCTTTTAAACCCTCGTTAATCGGTTTCAAAAATAAAATATGAAAATATTTTAATTTTATTTTTACAATTTTATTTTCCTGTTTCAAAAAAGGAATCGGAGTCCTTTCAAATGAGCGAAAGCAATTTAATTTGCCACAAAATAATTAAGTTTTAAGGGTTTGACCTAATTTTATATTTCTTTGCATCATAATATTTTTTAAGAAAGCAAAAAGAGGCGAGATAAGCCAAAGTGTGGTTACGTGCTAAAAACGTTTTTAATAATTTTTAATATTTGCTAAAAATGATTTTTATTCCACAAAATATTCTTCAATATGACGTTAAACTGTCGCACTATCTTTATATATTCTTTTCTACACAAATATTGTGTACATAAATTTAAATAAAGTGTGAACAATCCAAGCGTAATTATTGGTATGAGAAACCTCTTGTCTACAGTGTCTACACTGTTTTAAACATCATTTTCAAACCTTTACTAGCCAAGCTCTACCACAAAATATTTCTTTGTTGTACAATATTAGGAAATTTTTATACCACTTTGGCAAACAAGCATACAGCCCGCCTGATGGTAAGGGGTCGTCGTAACCTAATGGATGCTTGCAACACAGGGAGTTATCAAAAATAATAAAGTATAAATTTTTACCCCCCAGTAGAATCTAACCATACTAGCCACCAGGTTTAACCAAGTTATATTTTTTCTACATCATATTTTACATACCTGTCATTCTCTTTGAAATATTACAATATCGCTTCCCCATTTCTTGGCTTCTTTTTTGCCTCTGAAATTATTAGGCGCTATTCCTTTTTAGGGTTCCTTGTGGAGAATAAGAACACTAACGCTAGAGTTAAATTTCCAATTTATTTCTAACACACAAATGGACATGGATGGAAAAAAATTGAATGACAAAAAAGGCCGTAACTGGATTTCTTTCGCCATTTCTTTCCCCCAGTGGTCATTTTGCTTTGTTTCCGAAATGGTGATAGTTTATATAGTAGCTTATTTATTTTATATTATAACTATTTAAACAATATAAATTTTACTTCTTATAAATTTTAATGTACTTATACCTACATTGTAACTAATGAGTGAAAAAAAAAAGGAAAAATAAAAAAGTACAAAATGACAAAAAAGGCCGTAACCGGTTTTCTTTCGCCATTTCTTTTTACCGGTTGCCATTTTGCTTGTGTCCGAAATGGTGGTAGTATATAACGTAGTTTATTTTTTTATTTAAACAAGTTGTAAATGACAAGAAAAAGTGCCTGTGAAGGTTTAATTTCTGAAATAAACGATTTCATTTCATTTCATTTCAATATGTTTACGTTGCCTACAGAATAAAGTATATTTGATTTGACATAAAATGCAGGTGTTACATTAATTCGGTTTGGATAATTTGGACTGAATTTTACCAGTGGAATGCCGTTCCCTGAATGATATACGGAATAAAAACTATCCCTATGTTTTAACTCATGTTATAAACATCTGTGTACCAAATTTAAAGCAAATTTATCCAGCTGTTTTGTGTGAATGAATAACAAACATTTATACATACAAACGTCCGCTTTATAGGAATTTTTGAAATCGATCCAGTAGTTTCAGAGCCTATTCAATGCAATTAAATCTTTCCTCTTTATAATATTATTTATGTTAAAGAAAATATTAATTACATATTTATTTTTTCAATTTCGATTACACAACATTACAGTAAAATCTAAATAGCAGTACATAATATGTATATTTAAGGTGTATTAAGTACCTTCGTGTCGCGACATAAGAACACCTGGTTAAATTCTAAATTTCTGATGAAATCGTCTTAAAAATAATCTTAAAAAATATCTGGCTGATAAACTAAACGCATATGCAGTATAAGTACTACAGATGCGCCCTTGTGGATCTAGATATTGAATTTTGTGATTGTATACGCTAATTTTATTATTGAAATATTTTGTTATAATATATTTTCGCCACATTTTATGTGTGTGTCGTCTATAATTCTTATTTTTTTCACCTCTACTAGGTTGTCTGGAAGAGATTGCTTTTGGGATAAGACTGCCTTTTGTTCATTAATTTAGTTTTTTTTATATTTGTATGTTTATATTTTTTAATGGCAAATAAGTGTTTTGTATTGTATTGTAAACTGAAACCGTTCTGGGAGAGACTGGGCTTAATTTTACTATTTTCCTTCCTTTGCGTTTTATCATACGGAACATAATGTTTATGTACCATTCGCACTTAACCCGATTTGCTTCCCAAAAACCACGCGTTGTGCGATGTTTAATCAATCACTCATGTCAAGCAACGTCAAAGGAAATCATTTCGTGATGGTGACCGTAGTGTCGAAAAAGTTGATTTTATTTTTTTTATTTCCCATTCTTTATCATATCATACGCATCGCATGCAAACCATATAAAATCGGTATTTATAAAGAGAAGTAGAAAAATTTATGAAAAAAATTCTAAATTTACACAACTTTTTTTTTCGACAGCAAAACAAACAAGCTTTGAATTTTGAACATTGGAACATTGGAGCTTTGAACAACACCAAACGTGCTACCAATTCGTTGCTTTCTACAGGAAAAGGATTAGAAAGGCTCAGAGGGGATTTGCACCTCAGCCTTGGGCGACGCTCTGGAGTTAGGGTTTTAGGGTCGGCAAGTGATACCTCCGGTATAGTAGGCGTCCTAGGCTACGGTGACTTCTTACTATCACGCGGGCCGTATCAGGTATACGCCACTGTAGTAGTATAAAAAAGGAAGGTCGAACGGATAGTGGTTCTCTACAGGGGAGGCTTGGTGGCTTAGTTCAGCAGTGTATCTTATAATCTGAAAAGATGATGAACCTACTCCCTTTTGTCACCGGAAGTCCTATCAAATCAAACAAGCTACCAGTGACTAGATTGAATCATCAATATAACAATGTTGACAAACTTGACACTTTTTGATAAAATCGGAATGCGGACGCACTCAATATTTGATAAACTAAATATTTAATCTGATGATATTTATATTTTTTTATGTCATCTCATACCCCATGCAAACAAGTAAAGCGACCTGGGGCCCGATTCTACTAACACAAATGCACCAATGGACTCTCAATGGTGTCTCAATCGTGTCTCAAAAGAATGCTGATAGTGTATCAGTGGAATAGTTTTTGACATTAAAGTACCTAAATAATAAATAGATATAATTAAATATTCTTGGACGAATCACACAACGCCATCTAGTCCCAAACTAAGCAACTAAGCTTGTACCATGGGTACTAGATTGCTGATAAATATAATTAAATAAGTACTATTTTTTTGTAAATAAATACTTATTAAACATAGAAAACACCCAGACCAAGGCAAACAGACATGTTCCATGTACACAAATGTTTGCCTTGCGCAGGGATTCGTACCCGCGACCGTTGAGATAAAGTGACCATTGCCACTCGGCCACCGGGCCTGTCTGTGTCAAAGTAGTTATCATTACTTAATACCTACTTAAGGCGCTGCCGTAAAGTCGGGGTGTTTCCTATGTTTATAAGCATACTTGTTACCCGCGGCTCCGCCCGCGTCGTCAAAGGAAAATGTCAATATTTTTTCCCATGGGAATCTCTTTATCCCATGGGAAGAAATGAGCCTTATGTCACTCTTCAGACCTTAAAAAAATCCCCGTTAAAAAATATAAAACAAAATAATGGTATAAATTTTTTTCCTGTGGGAATGAGATGTTTTTCCGGGGTAAATAGTAGCCTATGTCGCTCTTCAGACCTTAAACTATCCCCAATAAAAAAAACATCTCAATCCGTTCATTACTTTCGACGTGAAGACAGGACAAACAATCAAACACACTTTCACATTTATAATATTAGTATGGATATTTACAATAATACATATCCTTTGTCTAGACCCATAACCTTACTTTAGGATCAGGTGAACTGTGTATTTATTTAATGCGCATTATTTTATAATGCCATGTACGAGGAATCGAATCAAGTACCTACTATTGTCGTAATCAAAACATAATCATGTGCAATGTATACGTGACACCAGACAGCAAGACGCCAAGTTATCAATAACATTGATAATACTTATCAAACGCATACGTATTAGTTTATCAGAGGGATTGTGGGATATTGCGTGCAAAAATTAAATTGAAAGGTCACCTTTATAGTAAGTACTCTGTGATTCATTTTAGATAGATAAATCGTTTAATCGATTGTGACATGGATTACAATTTACAAAATAATATTAACTTGATTACAATCTTTACGGTTTGTATGCATAGGTAATACAAAAAAAAAGAAAAAGTGCCTAATTAATGGTCAAATTTTTTAAATAAACGATTTCATTTCATTTCAAGGACTTTTTTCGAAATTCCCATGGAAAAACGGAAGGCAAAAAACCGGACTAAAATAGTTTTTTTTCCGCAAACCTCAAATTCGGATTCAGCACCCCAAAATACATATATATAAATGTAGAATGAAAAAAATCAGAATTTCCCTAAAACTTTCCTACTAGCGGCCCTTTAAAGTACAAATTGACTGAATTATATTTAATACTAGCGAAACCCGCGCAACTTCGTTTGCGTGTATCCCGCTTTCCCGTGGGAATTTTGGAATGTATGATACTTTAAAGCCTTCCTCTTGAATCACTCTATCAATTAAAAAAAACCGCATCAAAATCCGTTGCGTAGTTTTAAAGATTTAAGCATACAAAGGGACATAGGGACAACGCGGCACAGCACTGACAGGAGCGAATCACCTTTTGCGTTCAGAGACATCATCGACGCAGGTGTACGTCTCCCGATTTCACTGGTCTACAACGGTCGAGGAGGTTGTAGAATACATCAGGAAGAAGACCAACTTCAAGCTGAGGGTCGAAAGGTTGGAATCCCGCCACAGAACGAACTTCAATTCTTTTGTGGTGAGGGTGCCGACCCACCATCTTGAGACCTTCATGAAGGAGGACTTCTGGCCGCAGAGAGTCGTATTCCGGAGATTTCGAGGACGACTCCCAGCGGAGACCACGCGCTACACGTCGCCGACACTACGTGTTAATAGTTAATTTTATATTAATAAATTATATAATATATGTATGTTAGTTTGTAAGGTATTTATAATATGAGCCCGTGTGAACTTTGTTGTACCTGTTGCTCGAAATAAAGATTTATTATTTATTATTATTTTTATTTAAAATTGGTTTTTCTCCTCACAATGAGGGTATTAAGCCATACGCGGGTCGAAACCAAGCGCATGGGCTTTTAAATGGTGAATGTCGCTGAATAAGTTGATGCTGTTAAAAATTTACGAGTTGTTCGGCAGGTATTGAGAATTGTGGCTTTTTGAATTAAATGTAGTATATAAGTGGGAAGCTCTAGAATGTCTAAACTGTTTTGTAGTGTTTTTGGTATTATTCCAGTGGATGACAGAACTATGGGGACTATGTGTACGGTATGTGCTCTCCATTGTGATTTAATTTCAATGGCAAGATCTTGATGCTTGCTTAATTTTTCGGATATTGTTGTTTGTACATTATGTGAGTTAGGAATGGCTATGTCGATGAGGTATACAGTTTTATTGTTCTTGTCGTGTACGGTGATGTCTGGTCTATTGAAATGAATGGTTTTGTCGGTCAGTATTGTTCTATCCCAGTATATTCTGTATTTAACGTCTTCTAATATAGTCTCTGGTGTGTATTTGTAGTAAGGTTTCTTTTCTCGTATGAAGTTATATCTGTGTGCAATGTGTTGGTGGATAATAGCGGCAACCTGATCATGACGGTGTTTGTAGTCTGTTTGTACTAAGAATTTGCAGGCTCCGGTGATATGCTGTATGGTTTCGGACGTACTATTGCAATGTCTACATAGGTCAGTCGGTTGAGTTAGGTCTTTCATTATATATTTTCTGTAGTTGCGGGTCACTATAACTTCATCCTGTATTGCAGTCATAAAACCTTCTGTTTCCGGAAACAGTTCTCCTCTTTTAAGCCATAAGTTCGACTTCTCTTTGTCGACGTGTGGTTGGCTAAGATGGGTTCGGTGTCTTCCGTGCAATGATTTTGCTGCCCACGTGGCGACTTTCTCCCTAATATCCGTAAGGTGTTCATTTGTCTGTGTCTGTCTGTCCTGTAAGTTTAACGGTGTAAGTTTGGTATCTATTTCTACTATTTCTTTATGCAGTGAAGAATGATCGGTCTTGGAGTGAAAATAAGTTCTCAAATTCTTTATCTGTCTATTATGTAGGTTATGTATGTCTATCAATCCCCTACCTCCTTCTTGTCTTGGTAGTGTCAATCTCTGAATGCATGATTTGGGATGGTGTTTCCTATGTTTTGTTAAGTTAGTGTTTATAATGCGCTGTAGGTTTTTTAAATCTGTTCGTGACCATTTAATGATGCCAAAAGAGTAAGTAAGGATTGGGATAGCAAATGTGTTGATTGCTTTTATGATATTTTTAGAATTGAGATGAGTTTTTAGGACAAGATTGAGGCGGCGCTTAAATTTTTTAATAAGTTCGGATTTCGTCTCTTTTTGGGTGATCTGTCTAGATTGGTTAAATCCTAAGTATTTATACATGCTGTTCTCTTCCATTGACTCAATTGACTCCCCTGACTCAAGTGTATATTGTTCGCTGCTTTTGACTTTACCTCTAACTACAGATAAGATTTTACATTTATCCACACCGAAGTCCATATGTATATCTGTAGAAAATTTTTGTGTTGTATCGGCCAATTTAAAAAGGTGTTTTTTAGTGGGAGCAAATAATTTAATATCGTCCATATACATTAAGTGTGATAAGTTAGATTGTGTATCGGTACTCGTTAATGGAACTCCAATGTCACTTGAATTGAGTAGTTCGGATAGAGGGTTGAGCGCTAAACAGAACCACAGTGGGCTGAGCGAGTCACTCTGAAATATTCCACGTGCAACATTAATCGGTTCAGTAGTGATTGTATCTGTGGCTTTCCTAATTTTTAGGCGGGTTTGCCATGTCTGCATTGTTGCTTGTAGAAACGTGATAATAGTTGGGTGTATCTTGTAGTGCTGCAAAACTTGTATGAGCCAGCTGTGTGGGACGGAATCAAACGCTTTACGATAATCAATAAACATGGCATGAATATTCTTCTTCTTCTTAACTGTATTGTTCATTATTATTGCATCTATAGTTAGTTGTTCTTTGCATCCCTGACTATTTCTTCGGCATCCTTTTTGTTGTTCAGCTAGAATATTGTATTTATTTAGGTGATTATATATATTTTCGCTTAAGCATGCGGTCAAAACTTTGTAGATAGTTTGTAGACAAGTTATGGGTCTGTATTTAGATGGGTTTTTTGTGTCTGTAGAGTCTTTTGGTAGCATGTAGGTAATACCTTGAGTCATGAATGCTGGCATTATTATTATTATAGGGACATACAGACATAGGGACAGAAAAAGCGACTTTGTTTTATACTATGTAGTGATTAGTTCAATTTTATTTATTCATTTGTCCAGCATTCTGTTAGTAGGTACTATAACATCTATCATGGTAACGAATTTATAGTTTTTAAAAACATTTTAATACGACTCTGTCGAGTAAAGTCGCTATGTTTCACACTCTAAACGAACACGCAAGTTAAGCAACGTCGACCCTAGCCAGTGTTTGGATGGGTTTCATTATCTCGAGCCTCTCCGTGCTTCGGACAGCAACCTGCTGTGATGTTGTCGGTCCCGGCTCTTGTCGATGAATGAAAACTGGCATAGACTTGAAAACACTGGTCTCCGCCAATCCGCACTGGAGCAGCGTGGCAGAGTACGCTCTAATCCCCTTCGATTTAAGGGAGACCCATACGGGTCTCCCTTAAATCATTAAATCATTCCAATGCAGGGATACCCCTGCATTGGAATGATTATGGGTTGATACGTATGGATGGATGGTATTTTTATATATTTATTTTGAGAAGATTTACAGCTTAATAATATAAGGAAAGATACAACTTAATTACGACTAAGCTATTAAAAAATCTTCGTAAGTTAATCTACTATATACAATACTATAAATTCTACGCTTTAAAACAAAGGTATACCAAGTATACATATCGTTCTAAAGAGTATAAAATGCGTTGGAGATGTGAGATTGTGAGCACGAGCGGTTCTGCTAATTTGACAAGCGATGTTCAACGAACGTCGAGCGGCTTGTCATACCCGGCATGCGTCCAATACAAAGATATTGCCGTGCCAATGATATACTAATATATAGACTCGTTATTCGTTTTTTTTATTCGATAGCAGCGTTCTTTTACGCTCAGGGCAACCATGAAAGTTCCATCCGAAACAACGAAACACGCAGCCCTGTCAAGACAATACTAGCTAGAAATGCTAGAATAAGGTTCAAAACTGGATTGAATTCAACAAAACGTGTCAGCCCGTATTTTCGGAATTTCGTTCCATGGGCTTGGAATAAATTTGCATTATGGGATGATTTTATTCAGCAGTAGAAAACTGAAAAAAAAATCCTTCCTGAATGTCTATTACCTAGGAGAAATGACAATACAGTATTTCTTGTTAGTTATCATCTTCTTTTTTGAAGTGAAAACTTCTTTAGCGGCACTTGGCACTTTTTTTAGATGGGTAAATAAATGTTAAACTCGCGTCAGATCCGTAGCCTGATCGAAAAAGCGTAAGATTCCCTAACCATTCCAAAATGCACAACGTTGATGTTTAAGTTTTCACTTCTGCCAGCACTCCCGGAGTGCAACCCGTCCTTTATTTATTTTTTTGGCCAAAACAAGTTGACTATACCCCTCCAGATGTTGAGCAAGAGTGGAGTCCACAATTAAGACCTATCGGCATTGCGGACAGAAATCGCAGTCACCGATCAGTCTCACCTTGCTGGCCTGAAAAACTTTTTCACGCTCCGTTTGAAAAACCCGGAATCATGAGAAGAATGAAACACGTGAGCATACAACGCGTCATATTACTAATACAAAGTACAAATATAGAAAAATACAATATGTTATAGTCTATAAAAACTAAGTGATCTGTGGTTCCGCACGATCGCGCTATTGGAGTCTTCAAATGATGTATTGGCTTTTAGCCGATACCGGTATCATATATTTCCCTACTAGTTTTACCCAACATCGTAGATAAAAGAGGTATTGTATAAAGCTTTTATTTAAGCAGTATTTAATAGTCGCGGGTCAAGAGTCTCAAGAGTCATTGGCTTTTTAATGTTGCTACCTATTATTAATAATATTATAGGAAACAAGCTCTTATTTGGGTAACAAGTTTTTTTATTATTACGTTAATACAATAAGATTCACGGGAACGGCTGCGGACAAACTGTTATGCAGTTTGGCAGATATTAATTTAAGACATAAATAAATGTACTTACTCACTTTGTAATAAAATAAAAAAATAACCGTAGCAGAACCGTTCTGTATCGGCGTGTGACTCATATTTTACTTTTTAAATTATGCCTGGCCAGCGAAAATGCCGTCAAATTCGGTCGTCTATGACTTTTTACCTCCTTTGAGACAATGCTAATAATTTGCATCAGGCGTACGTAAAATAGACAATGGATAACAATATCTAAATTGTAACATATATTTTTTGCGGTTGCATAGTTATGCCAATGTCTTATTTAAGTAACAGTTATTAACACTTATGAACTGGTATTTTTGGAAACAGATTAAATGTGTTACAATTTCTTACCATTTTACTTTTGAAACAGAAATGAAAAACAGTGTTCAAAACAATCTATTCGGAGGTACCTGTTAAGTCAGCCAAAAAGATAGGCTAGGCAAAAAAAGAAATATATTTTTTTTAGTTAGGATGCCTAATTCCGACCTCGTACGTAATACAAGGATTAAACCAAACTAAAGGTTACTTAAACGACACTTAACCTCATAACCTAGCCAGAGCACGTGTAACTAACGCCTCCCAAGAGAATACCAGGTTCGATTCCCGGCCAGGCGTTTGCAGACGCTCCTGGGACGTCCCCCTACTAATGGGCCCCGTCGTCCGAGCCAGGGGAACGGTCGACATCAAATAATCTGCTTCGGTTAACAACATTACGTGTATTTTATTTCTGAAAGAGTTTTCAGGTTTTTTTTGTTGTGTTTTTTACCAAACCTCTCCTTCATATTCATAAATATAACGAACTCATAGAAAGAAAATGGAAAAAAATTAAAATAATTCTTTATTTCCAGACAAAAGGGTACAAAAGACGGCCTTAACCCTCGTTACCCCTTAATATATCGTTAAAAAATAACTGAACCTAACCTAGTTCTTCGAGCAGCAGCCGTTAAAACCTATCGCTTACGTTAATAAATTAAAATCAAGCAATAAATTTATGAAAAAGGCCGCCTTTAAATCTCGTACGTTATCAATTTCATGCAAAACTTTAAGAGTTTATACTGAGTTTCCACAAGTTTATGCTAATAGCAGATAGCTGGGAAGTTTAACTTAACCCTGCTTAAGTAAAACAAAGTACCTTCCACTTCACTTAGAGTTTCAAAGTTGAATGGATTAAAAAATTGCAATATATTTGCTAATGGACCGACTTAGCAGCATTTGCATATGGTTAATAGTCTCATTGAATCTTAATTTCTTCTCAAATTTTAAGGGTAAGTAGCTTAGACTGGAACAGTACTGAAATATTCATTAATTCCGATACTATGCCATCACAGGACCTTTTTTTAGTTTTTTTTTTGGATAAATCTCACAGCTAGCCCCAAAGTTCGTAACTTGTGTTATAGGATACTAACTCAACGATACTATATTTTTATAACAAATACTTAAATAAACATCCAAGACGCGTGGCCAATCAGAAAAAGTTAGTTTTTTATCATGACCGGTGACCGGGATTCGAACTCGAGACATCCTGGGTGGCGGTCCGGCGTGGTAACCATTACGCCACGGAGGTCGTCAGAAATGCTGATGAACACAGAATTCAATAAACATCAAAATATAAAACTGTAAATGTACTTGTTTTCAATAACTAGATCTAAGTAAGAGATACACTCCAACAGTCAGTTGCAGAGAAGCGATTTAATTTTAATTCCACATTGACAGAAATTCGTTACACAGGTTGCAAATTAAAAAATTGCTGTCAGCAATGACGCCGCCTTGTGGCCTATACACTGGTTTGTAACTACTGTATCACTTGTTAATGTATTGCAAAAAAACATAATTATATATATGTATATCTTTAAATTAGGATTTAGCAGTGTTGAGTCATCGTCGTGAATGTGGAAGTCGCTTAATAGACTTCGGACCCAGGTTGGCCGTTGCCGGGACAGTCTGGCCAAATGGGGCTTTTGATCCATCCCATATCAGCTGCGTAGCCCCAGTCCAAGATATGGCACATTTAATAGCTTGCCCAATGTGCCAGCTACTCAGCTGGCACATTGGGCAAGCTATTATATTCATACTATAAGGGTGTTGCCGTTGCCAATCTGATTTGAGCTGTGTGTAGTCATTGACTCGAAAAGAAGAAGAAGAAGAAGAATTAGGATTTATCATTAATTTTATTTTTAAATTACACAGAATTTAAATTAAAATCGCGATCAAATAAAGAGTTAACAAGTATTTAAGTGGCTTTTAGGGCTCGAAAGTTACTAGACCGTATCGTATTATTTTCTGCGTGTCAAATTAATTGTTATCCATTCTTTGTCCTTCTTTTATTGCAGTAAACGCATTAAGTGTCTTGTTACAAGGTGGATTATTAACGATCTTTTGTTAAGTGCATCGGGAATTAGTTTTTAATTATACACAGGAAATGGTGAGTAATGATTGTTTTCTGAACAAAGATATTCTTTGTGGGGTAAATGTGTTTTACGTGAAATGTAAATTTCGTGATAGATTTAAAAATATTTAGATATGAACGTGTACACACGCAGATATTATAATGTTAAGATGTAGTATATTATACATCCTTTCATCAGGAGACCACACAAAGAGAGTCGTCGTGTTCTTTTATAATCACAGCGAGTTCCATTATATAATTATTAAGTCTCAAGCTTTTTGTATCTTTGTTAGTTGGACAGTCACATTTATAAATTGAATCATACTAATATTATAAATGAGAAAGTGAGTTTGTTTGTTTGTTATTCCTTCACGGCTTGACTAATGACTTGATCATTATGAAAATTTGTATATATATTGGCAGGGGTACAGAGCCCAACATAGGCTACCAGTGAAAGTATGTCATTCCAAAGGGAAAATATTTTTTCTACTATAGAGGGCGCTGTATGGGCAGCCAACAGATGGCGCCACAAGTCGCGCAATGGGTTGTTTTGTGGTCAAATGATTTCTATGTCATAAAATTAGCCGCGAGCGAAGCCGCGAGGAAAAGCTATTTTGTTATAAAGTTAAAATGGGTTTCAGAAACTGGCTGTATGTCTGATTGTAAAGGATGAACATTAAAGGGAGAGAAGTTGGAAACATGTAAAATATGGAAATATAATAAAATAGAGGTTACATCGGCAGAAAAATTGATAACAAGGACAATGAAAAATTATGAAGATAATAATGTATCAAAAAATATATATAAATATAATATATACCACGCTGCCGCCCGGTCCGCCACCCTGGAGGTCCCGCGAATCCCTAACGAAAAAGTAACCTGGATTTCAGCCTGGCTCTTAAAACAAATAAATTACTTCCAGCCTGATGGCTAGGCGTAGCACTGATAAAACATACAAAGTTTATTAACACACTGGCAGTTACAAACGATGACTATGACCAGACTATTCCTAAGACTTCATCCATCATAATTTGTGACTCTGTGGTCCTCACACCATAAGAATTCAAAACGAATGTTCAATGTAGTTTATGTGTGACTTAATTACGGCTATACAGCCGTCAAACCTTATCGTTTAATCTGACTGAAATCAAGGTACGGCAATTAGCACAGGAACACTAAAAGCCAAGTTTATTGTTGAGTTTATCATACCATCGATATGCTAAAACAGTTACCTTATGAACTGCAGTGCAATGATTTTATGAACCTTTTTCATTATAATGTTTTATTTATACCATAATTTTTTAGAGTGGTAGAACCTAGCCATTACCATGAACTTTTTAGTTTTTCTAATTTTTTATACCACAAAGGTGGCAAACAAGCTTTCGGTCGGCCTGATGGTAAGCCGTCACCGTAGCCTATAGACGCGGGGGAGGGGGTCCAAACACCCGCACCTGTGCTGCACCAAAGCACAGCCCGTTAATGCGTGACGTCAGTGCCCAATTGTATGTACTGGACTAGACGGCTTAGGGCAACTCCTCTTAGTAAATTTGGGTGGACCATGCAATCAGGATCTTGTAGTCGTGGATGTCCATGGGCAGCGGTGCATTTACAATACATACAAGTTGTAAATGACGAGATATAATGCTTGTGAAAGCCTTAGTCTCTAAATAAATGAGTTTGAGTTTCGCCATTTCTTTCACCAGTGGACATTTTGCTATTGTTTTCGAAATGGTGGTAACTTGTATAGTAGATTATAAAACAGTAAAAGTTTGGTGAAATCCACTAATATTAAAAGCTATAGTCAAAGCAATATTAACAAAAGAGTACTGAGTATATCCGTCGCACTGTGGAATAGTAGGCCTTTACACAACAGTCTAACTGTTAATGCTAATAACAATATCTGAATATATCTCCAAATCTTTGCAAAACACAATAACAGTAATTTTCGGGGCCATAAAGTAAATCTAAGCAAAGCCATCCAGTAGCTAGTGTACGTAATAAAAATGAATGTTTTCTAAGCGAACGGTCGCACTTACAAAAGGCGGAACTCTAGCCATATTTTCATGAATATGAGACCCGACGCCGTTACACCACAATACAGGTTGCCGAGGCGACACTTCCTTTTCGTTGTTATTTTTTATTGTTGTCACCGTTCTGTTTAAGTTTTGTTTGTAATTGATGTTCATTATCTTGTTTATAATAAATATTCTTTATTCTTTTAGTTGCTAGTTCCTAAGGAGTCCTTACAACACTTCTTCGTGTATATCTTTCTGATTAAATTCGTTGTGAGTTCCAAGACAGTTACTCCCTCGTAATACACGTGGTCCAAAGGATCTGCCATATTTTAATTTTTTTCCTGTGGGAATACGATGCTTTTCCAGGATAAAAAGTAGCCTGTTATTCTCCAGACCTTAATCAATCACCAAAAAATCATGTCAATCAGTTAGTTACTTCGGACGTGAAAAAAGGACAAACAAACACACTTTCGCTTATAATATTAGTATGGAAGTATGAATGGACTCACAATCACCTCTCCATAAAAACGTCGCAAAAAAGTCTTTTACAATACCTAAATACAGTAGTAGCCCTATGTAACAATGAAACTAATTTTCATGAAATAATCAAAGAAAAGTCACCGTCGAGCACAATGTCCAGCGTGAGCGACGAAGGCGATACTATACGAAAATATTTATAAGAGTACAATTTTCCAACCTGGCATAAAGTTTCTTGTGGAACTCCATTCGAGTTTTACTCGGAATTGCCTTTATAAGGACTAGTCCGTAGACGTTATGCCTGTGAAATATGAATGTACACTCAACTTCCGCCAAATCCAGTCGCAAACAATATTCACTGGTAGTTTATAGAAGGCATTCAAAATTTCAAACTCTTCTGTGCTTTGGTATTGAGTAGGTAATCGATTTTAGCTGATTTCGAGAGGACGTGGTATTGAGGAACCTGTCCATCTGAAGTCACACCCGGTGTCAGGTGTTTATTTATTATTTTTCGAAATTTAAGTTTCGATAAACAACATCAATCATTTGTGCCCTGATCGACAACAACAGTCATATTATTCGGTGAGAATGAAGTGTCGTAAAAAGCCTGACACCATCTAACTCTGCAGAAGTTGACCAAATGCTGAAAGCAAAGAGAAAAAAGTGTTTTAAAGTGTCTAATATTTTTCGTTTGGCATAACGTTCACCTATGACAACGCGTTATTGATTGAAAACCAATTTTGACAATCAATTGCGCGACTACCCAGGAAAAATTATAACACAAAGGAAAAATTCTATTCACGTTTCCCTACAAAAATCCTCCAGTCATAGCTAACACCTTTGTGTGGTTGCCTCCTGATCGATGGTACAATGTGCCTGTCAATTTTTCCACTTCATTTTTCACGACGAAATCGATACCTCCCCCTGTGTGCTAAGATTATTTGGCATATTGCTGTGTATTTCAGATTTGGTAGACGTTTTTGATAAAATATTTCTTGCTCAGTACCGTCATCATAATTTCCTTTTGGATAGATCGTTTAAGTAAATCACGGCAGAGCTATATAATTTAAACATCTTAGTCAAAGTCAAATATATTTATTCAAATAGGCCATTAAAACTTTTTGAAATCGTCACAATGTTTTCCCACCACCAGTTCAGACGGCTGATTTGTACTAAGAACTAAACTTTTTGAAATCGTCACAATGTTTTCCCACCACCAGTTCAGACGGCTGATTTGTACTAAGAACTGGCAATCACAATTCCCAATATTAAACTAAAACAGCGTTACTTTTAATATGTCATCAAAATTAAAATGTATTTCTGCAACTCACCGAAATGGACAATGTTACCTTATCTGCAAGTAAGGTAACATTAAAATTTATTGATATGACATTTTTTATATTTTCTTACAATTTGGCAATCAATTCAATGATCAATTTTGTGCGAAAAACCTGCGGAACCAATCCGCCGCCCATTTTCAATTAATTCAATGCCAATAAAACGGCGCAGAGTATAAAATACTCGAAAATAAACGTCGTAAATAGAAGTGACCATTCCCGCACCAAATGGTCTGTGAAAAAGAAGCATAGGTTTTTGGGGTTCCTTTGGAAAACAACTGAAACTATAAAAGTTTTATTGCAGACATCTGAAAGTAAATTTGGCAAGGGGTGTAATCTAATTCCCAATGAGAATAAGATCGAGAGGAATAAATGTGTGAAATTACATAAATACTTAGTTAACTTTAATATAAGCACTTAATTTTATAATCATATAATTTTATGACATTTTTCTTCTTCTTTTGTTAAATGTTATTCATTTATTTACCAAAAGAAACAATAATAATAAATCATACACAATTACCTAGTTTAGGCATCAGTTTCTCACAAATAAAAAAATCAAAAAACACAGCGCCACCTGATTCCAAATTAAAATGGGCTTGACCTGCGTGTGTTGAGTACCAGATAACAGATTATACAATCCTACTGATATAAAGGCGAAAGTTATGTGTAAGTTTGTTACTTCTTCACGCTCAAATGGCTCAGCGAATATTTATGATATTTGGTATGTAGGTGGCCGATACCTCGGATTAACACATAGGGTACTTTTTATCCCGATAAGTACGCGATTTCCATAGGATTTGGTCGAAAATCTGATATAGATGGCGCTGGCTGTGCATCAAATTCAACGCGGGTAACACCACGGGCAGCATGTAGTAATGGATAAGACATCTTTCAACTAACAGATATTCCATTTTATGAAGAGCGCAGCTATGAATGTTGTGACATTCACATACACATTGTGTTAGTGTGCGTAACCAATGAAACGGTCGTAAAATCGGTCACACACACTAAAGTAAAGTGCACGTACATGCCTCACAACATTAATAGCCAGATGCTCTTTGTGAAGTAAATTATCTGCTATATTATTCTAAATTTAAATTAGACAACTCGTTCAGAAAAATTATATTAAAATATAAATTGGTACAGTCAAGAGCAGGTCAACCTTTACATATTGGACTTTGTACCATTCTTAAGTTCTATGTCATAAGAGCCAATATTGTACTGCATGTGTAAAGTTCAACGTGCACCTGACGGTATGTATGCTAGGGTAATAAAAAAAAAGAAATAATATACGGAACCTATAACATAAAATGGAGTCGCGTCTACCAATTTTTTCAGTCACCAAACCATTGCAGCTTTCGTCCACTGAAATAATTTCAGCCGAGCTCATTTGTATGTAAATGGGAGCCCAACCGTTTATATCTATGTTTGCTTTTTTGCGTATTTAATTTTTATAGTCTGCTTTTTAAATGGCTTATTAAAAAGTTTTTCGTAGTGGCCCCTGGATGCGTATAGTCTTTTATTTCAAAAATGTTTATAACAAGTTTCCAAGAGAATGTCATCGTTATAAAGTTAGATTATAAACTTTGCATACGTTCTCAAGAATAAAACTAAGCTTTAATTCTTAAAGTAGTTTGTATTAACTATCGGGTAGATGGCGCCACTGCGACTTGACGCAGTTTAAAGAAATTAAAAATTTCGCCACCACTACTAACCTTCCCGGCGGCAGCTCATTTGGAAAGAGCACTCGGCCAGATTTCGAGTGGACGTGGGTCCAATGCGTTTCCTTCAGTATCATATCCAGAAACCAAACTCTTCCTCTATCCCTTTCTTTCTTATATTCTCTTTTCTCACTGTCGTCAATGACTCAGGATGATTCGCGCGTTGCCAACCTCTTTTATAAAAAAAGCGGCCAAGTGCGAGTTTCGTAAAAAAAGTGGCTGTGACATACAGTGGGACGGACAGACAGACATGACGAATCCATAAGGGTTCCGTTTTTAGCCATTTGGCTACGGAACCCTAAAAATCAACCCATAAGTACCTGCATGCATGTTACTATGTTTTCGTGACAATTCTTCATTTTTCATCTTTTATGTGGATAAAAGACTGTACCTTATGCCAGATACACACTGCTGTAACGTTACATGTAATGTAACAGAATTTTCATAGTGTGGACGCCTTGCGCGCACGAACCGTGCACACTACGGGCACGAACCGAGCATTCAACTCATGCTCGCTGGACTATAAAACATGTAAATAGTTTTATAGGGCGTTTAGCTCATTCGTGGGCGTATGTGCACTCTAATAAAAGCGTCAAAGAATTCCACTGACCTTAACTCCTTCTGTGCGGTGGATTTCGAAGGTCGATGCTGGTCAGCGGAGCGGCGGCAGAGCGGCACGGCGGCGATGCTAGAAGGATCTAGAAGCGGGGGATTCTACCGCGGAAGGAAGATGGCGTGCCACGTGGGCTGGCGAGTGCGGATGTTCAATCTGGCCGACCAGATTGCGCACGTATATTACAGGGGGCGTTTAGCAGTAGAATGACGGTTCGTGCGCTTGCGCGCCACGAAGGGCGACTCCTCGCGGATATTCGCCGAAACTTGTCCGGCCGCCCTGATTGGTCCTCCGACACAATAGAGTGTTGCCAGGAAAACCCCTAACACCTTCACCAGAATGCACACACGAAATAATTACCGAACACTCGCCGTAATCGATGGAGAAAGAAAACAGCGCAGTTGCGTCCACACTATGAAATGCTCCTTTCATCTTACATGACATGTCACGTTACAGAAGTTTGTACCCGGAATTAAATAGCAAATTAAGTTATTCTGTAAGTACTGGAAAACACCAAGGCCTCTGAAAACCGCTGGCATCATAAATAAATAAGTAAAGATAATTAATTTAAATTTACACAATTGAATAACACGTCATCTACGTTCCGTGAAGCCATTATACAACCAGAAATTTCATCAACTCACAAATTATTCCCAATATCACATTACCCCATAAAATGACATAATTTGCATCATAAATTCGTATGACTCAATCCGAAGTTAATTTGGTCAAAATTAAATTTTCATTGAAAAAGCGACGGTTTTGTTTGGTTGATAAAAATGTACATGACAGCCAGCCTTTTTCACATCTACAGACATGCTGAGAGGCAGTAACACGTAACGAACTCAAGTTCATACACCTATTTGTAATTGGCAGTATCTCTGAGGTGAATTTCTTACTAAAAAAAGGGCCAACTCACAAGCACAGCTTAATTATCTGTCATCATCCTCAGCACAGCTTATCAATCTGTCATCATCTGGACACGTGCTAAGTTTCTTACCAGTTCTTCTTAGTACAAATCTGCCGTCTGAACTGCAGGGAATAATTGAGACTATTCGAGAGAGATAAGCTTACTTGACTAAAGACATTGTCATTTCATTGTATTTCACATAGGTAGGCCTCCAAACGCTTCCAGTATGACCGGCTTGCCTGCATGCGGCTTCCTGCTACTTTTCTTATATTGTTTGATTACATATGTGGCTGTCCTATGCTGCGCCTTCCAGTATTTACGTGGTCACCATTCCAGAACCATCCTGCCGCAGCGCGGTCATCGGTTCGGGAGCTATGTGACTGCCACTTCGGCTTGCTAATCCTTTCCATAAACACAAGTTATATATTTTTTAGATTTTAAGTAGGTCAAGCCTAGCTTACTTCAGGACCATATTTTGACGACCTCCGTGGCGTAATGGTTACCACGCCAGACCGACCCAGGAGGTCCCGGGTTCGATCCCCGGTCGGGTTATGATGAAAAACGAACTTTTTCTGATTGGCCTCGGGTCTTGGATGTTTATCTATACATGTATATAATATCGTTGAGTTAGTATCCCATAACACAAGTTTCGAACTTACTTTGGGGCTAGCTCAATCTGTATGAATTGTCCCTAAATATTTATTATTATTATATGGCGTTGTGTGAATGTAAAGTTTAAAGAAAAGATTTTGTCTGCATTACGTCTCGCAATCGTTAAGCGACTGTAGATGTGAATGAAGCAAGCAGTACCATTACTTTTTATGAACCCTACTGCTTGTAACGAGAAACTCAGATTATTGAGTGGACCCGCGAACTGCTAAATGTTTATATTACAGTATATGAAAAATACAATTACCATTAATTTCAAAGCTTAAGTGTTATTGTTAATGAGAATAAACAGATAAATATTCTCGAATGAAATCAAATTCATACAACGCTATCTAGTTACAGACTAAGCAAAGCTTATACAACTGGTACCAGATTGCTGATAAATATATAAAAAGGTTTCTTTTTAAATAATACTACTTATTCTAAATAGAAAACACCCAGACCAGGAGAAACAGACATGAAATGTTTGCCGTGCTCAAGAAAACTCACTATATTTTGTTCCACTATACTTGGCACAGATCAAATCTCTGACCCAGGAGCCTCTCAATGAAGACAAGCTTCCACCAGAGACAGATGGAGAACGGTAGTAAGACGTTACCGGGAGACGCGCGTGGCCACGACTACTCTGTAAAGAGCATACGACTGAGAAGAAGAACTTGGCACAAAAGCTTTAAACAATCGTCTGAATTAAACGTAAAAATAAATTAAATAAACATAAATATAGCACAAATCACTTTACCACACAGAATACTACAAGGTACTACCATCACTGAATGTCGCTGGAAATCTTGTGCCAAGTGCAATAGAACGGAATTTACTAATGTTTTGCCAAAACTGTAAATTATAATGCATCGATCTATGTGAATTAATGCAACGAACGTTGGCTTTGATGAATGATATTACTAGACTATAATCAAAATAGATCCAGCACGTAAGTCTGGCGTATCAAAACTTAGTCGCTTCATTTAACTATAATTTGATGTGTGACGGCAGATTAGAATATGACTACCCCTTCTCCGCCCATGGGTGTCGTAGAAAATCAAAAAATCAAAATATTTTCACTCGCCAACCCGCCTACCAATCGTGGCAAGTATTGGCAATGCCCGCCCCCCCTCCTCCCCCCAAATTAAAATGTTTGGGGGTGTGGACGTCTTGCGAACTTGTGATGATGATGATGCTCTAAGGATAGCACGAGTTATGCCAATACTTGTCGAAATACCGGGCCTATTTCTCTTAATCAAAATTGTCAAAGTCAATTTTCGATCTTAATCGTTATCTTGCTTATACGAAATATGAAATGAAAGAATAATAAGTGAGTTTGAAAGTAGATTAGGACAAATGATTACAGAAGGACGCTTATAATAATAAGTATCTCTTGGTACTCTACAGTAGTTAAAACTTTAGATATAAAAATTTACTCATGCATGTGGTGGTACAGATAGAGAGACTTGGGGTATCTAAACAGATTTGTGTCTGTTGATATCACAACAAGATTCAAAGTGCTAAATGATTGAATAGCTCGACAACAGAGTTTCCACATAGAATACGTACCTAATTATGGTAATTTTCAAATAATATATGAAATGAACAACAGTTCGTCATATCAACCCATAATCATCCTACTGCAGGGATACGAGTCTCTCTTCAATTGAAGGTGATTAGAGCGTACTCTGCCACGCTGCTCTAATGCTGATTGGCAGAGGTCATTGTTTTCAAGCCGCCTAAACGCCTTCGACTTAAGAGAGGTAGGGCACAGCGGATAATCCGCTCAAATCGGAGCAGCCCGTCTGGGGAAGGACCTCCACCTTACAGAAGATCGTAGCCAAATAGCATTGGTCTCGGCCATGTTGTGTTCCTACGGTGAGTAAGGTCTCCAGACCTCTACTTGGGGGGGTTGGGAGGGTTGGCAACGCGTGAGTGATACCCCCGGTATTGCTTACGTCTATAGGCTACGGTGACGGCTTATCATCAGGCCGACCGTATGCTTGTTTGCCACCTGTGGGGTATAAAAAAACTTGACATAACGACTGTTGTTCATCGACAACACCCAGTACCGACCGTGCCCTCCGAAGTACATAGAAACTTGAGTTAACGAAACTCATCCAAACACTGGCTAGGGTCGACGTTGCTTAACTTGAGTACCTATTGCTAAATGCATGCTGCGAGCGAGAATCGAAGCTGTGCCTTCTGGTGCCGATGGTGAGGTCACTGCCAGCCAACGTTCGTCTTGTCACTTTGATAAATGTATGGTTAGCAAAAAATATGATAAAAGTATAATGTCTCAAACCGCAGGTGGGTGGGTCAGCGGAAATCCGCCTCATACATTGGGATTACGGGTAAAAATTAGCTGACCCCCATAATTATTATGGGATGAATATAATTATGGCCGAATGTGCATCGAGCGAGAAAAATTACGAGATTTTTATTTTTGTGAATATAAAAAAATATCCTAAATAAATATATCTGCAAACTGGTGATAGGTCAGACAAGGATGCTTTATTCGACAGGCCTGGTGGTCGAGTGGCAATAGTTATTTTATCCCTAGGGCCGTGTGGGTTCGAATCCCGTGCTAGAAGTCTTGGTCTAGATGTTTTCTATGTATAATATAATAATTATTGTTTTTTATTTATTTATTTATTGGAAAACCAACCAGCTTACGATCTAAAACAATTTAAGAAATTTAAAAAAGTTTTTATTGCAGGATACTCCTTCAAGCGAAGGGTATTAGAACGTTTGGCAGAGCCCAGTGTTTGCCTGAAGACCACCGACTTAGCTTAACTGTCATCCATCGACATCAGCCGCGACCGACGGCTTAACCTGCCCGAGAAGCTCCAGATACAAAACCCATCCAAATACAGACTAAGGTCGTTGGGGTCGTTACTTGCGTAACTCATCCAAACACAGGCTGGGGTCGTTACTTGCATAACCCATCCAAACACAGACTGGGGTCTTTTCTTGCGTAACCCATCCAAACACAGGCTAGGGTCGTTACTTGCGTAACCCATCCAAACACAGGCTGGGGTCCTTACTTGCGTAACCCATCCAAACACAGGCTGGGACCGGCTAAGTCCGATGGACTCGCTGACCAACGACGGGTGTGGTCCTCCAGCATTTCGGGGGTTGTGCGGCGGGTTGACACCTCGCCCACGTAAAACCAATGTTGCTGGTGAAGCGTATCCACCGACTTAGCTTAACTGCCATCCATCGACATCAGCCGCGACCGACGGCTTAACCTGCCCGAGAAGCTCCAGATACAAAACCCATCCAAATACAGACTAAGGTCGTTGGGGTCGTTACTTGCGTAACTCATCCAAACACAGGCTGGGGTCGTTACTTGCATAACCCATCCAAACACAGACTGGGGTCTTTTCTTGCGTAACCCATCCAAACACAGGCTGGGGGCGTTACTTGCGTAACCCATCCAAACACAGGCTGGGGTCATTACTTGCATAACCCATCCAAACACAGACTGGGGTTTTTTCTTGCGTAACCCATCCAAACACAGGCTAGGGTCGTTACTGGCGTAACCCATCCAAACACAGGCTGGGGTCCTTACTTGCGTAACCCATCCAAACACAGGATGGGATCGTAACTTGCGTAACCCATCTAAACACATGGTGGGGTCTTTTCTTGCGTAACCCATCCAAACACAGGCTAGGCTCGTTACTTGCGTAACCCATCCAAACACAGGCTGGGGTCCTTACTTGCGTAACCTATCCAAACACAGGCTGGGATCGTAACTTGCGTAACCCATCTAAACACATGGTGGGGTCGTTACTTGCGTAACCCATCCAAACACAGGCTAGGGTCGTTACTTGCATAACCCATCTATACACAGACTGGGGTCTTTTCTTGCGTAACCCATCCAAACACAGGCTAGGCTCGTTACTTGCGTAACCCATCCAAACACAGGCTGGGATCGTAACTTGCGTAACCCATCTAAACATGCTGGGGTCGTTACTTGCGTAACCCATACAAACACAGGCTGGGGGCGTTACTTGCGTAACCCATCCAAACACAGATGGGTCGTAACTTACGTAACCCATCCAAACACAGGCTGGGATCGTTACTTGCGTAACCCATCCAAACACAGGCTGGGTCGTAACTTGCGTAACCCATCCAAACACAGGCTGGGGTCCTTACTTGCGTAACCCATCCAAACACAGGCTGGGATCGTAACTTGCGTAACCCATCTAAACATGCTGGGGTCGTTACTTGCGTAACCCATACAAACACAGGCTGGGGGCGTTACTTGCGTAACCCATCCAAACACAGGCTGGGTCGTAACTTGCGTAACCCATCCAAACACAGGCTGGGATCGTTACTTGCGTAACCCATCAAAACACTGGCTAATTGTCGTTACTTAACTTGCATTTTCGTGAGTGCTACATACAGCGACGCCATCGAGCTCCTCGTAGTACACATGATATGTTACTCGATTGACACCATCAGTCAATTCAAAAAGAGTCCTTCCGCGATCGACACCATGGTTCCAATCCACGAAGGATTTCAGTCGCTGAATATGCTAACTAAGTGGAATATGTAAATTTACGTTATATATAAATCTAATTCAAAACCCGGAACATCTCTCACAGTGGGGTCTCGTATTTAACTGATGCAATGGGCTGTACTGTTGGAAATTGTCTTATGAGAGCAAAGACGTTCCGCGCCAGACGAGTTACTATTAACTACTAGGGATGGGACGGTATAGGTAATTTAATTATATCGATAAAACATTATTTTGATGTAAAATTAAAATGATATAGCTTATTTAGAATGTTGGTTTTTACAGACATGTCCTCTAGTATGCTCTACATGATTATATGTTAAATATTTTAAAACTAAGCTACTCTTTAAACTCCGAAGCACTACTACTAGCCACCATTACGAAAGCAAAGCAAAATGGTCAAATGGCCACTGGGAAAATAAATAGAGAAAAACCCAGTTACGGTCTATTTAGTTTCTCTTCTTCTTCTCAGTCGTACACTCTTGTCAGAGTGGTCATGGTTGCGCAGCTGAGGTACACGGAGAGATGTTCGTTGGGTCGTAAACTTTCCCGAGGATTGCTTTCTTAGCGATTTGCTTTCACTCCTGCCGGTTAGAGATCAGTGTACATTGGATCATGGTAGACTCCGTAGTTTTTTTTTATAAGGTCAGTCCATCGAGTAGGTCATCTTTTTAGTTTAATATTAAATTAAAAATTAAACTTACTACAAAAAAAAGTATGTATAAAACATTGATAAACAAATAAAATTGTTATCTAGTCTGGAAGTGCAATGATATCTTGCATTTAAAACCAAGGGCTTCAGCTAGTAATTTATACAGAAATAAAAATAATTTATTTAAGACATCGATGTTTTAACAAGCACAACCCTATTCACGTATCACCGAGCGTCTGAAACTTAACGCATTACCCCAACTGCACCCACCTAGACAGAAACTTTCGTCGTAACCTTGCACCTAACATACATAATTATATCGTATAAAAACGATTAAGTTTTGGAAACATTAAATTACTTCCCCTTTCAATGTTTAGTAATGCAATTTCTGTTGTAAAGTATATTACGCAATAGGTTATTGAGTGAAAAGATATTGAATTCAAAATTTATTTTAGAGCGAACGAAACCGTGATACAACATTACATTGGATCGGTATTTTATTTTATTTAAATAAATATGAAATGTATTGCTAAATGACAAAAAAGGCCTTAATTGGTTTTCTTTCGCCATTTCTTTTACCAGTGGCCATTTTCTTTCCGAAATGGTAGTAGCATAGGATAGTGGTACAGAAATAAATCTATATATACATAAAATAAAGTCGTGTTAGTTTCACTATTTATACCTCATAACGGCTGAAGCGATTTGGCTGAAAATTGGTGGAGAGGTAGCTTAGAACCAGGAGAAGGACATAGGATACTTTTTATCCGGGTAGCATAGGGTAGGGTAGAGTAGGGTAGGGTAGGGTAGGGTAGTGCCTCTATGGCAGAACAAAAGTTTGCCGGGTTAGCAAGTTTATTCATAAAGTGATATTATTATTTAACATGAGACTTAATAACGAATAATAATATTATACTACAAACTACATTCATACACTGGGCGTCCAAAATAAGTAGTACAGTTTTAAAATTGCAATATCTCCTAAACTACAGAAGTAAAAAAAAGACAATTTCATTTCATTTAATAAAAACTTCATGCATAATTATCGTCTTTTAAAGATTGATTTTTATTTCAAAACTCTAACTTCTATAGTTTAAGAGTAATTGCAATTTTAAAACTGTACTACTTATTTTTGACGCCCAGTGTATTTACAAATGAACCTAAAACTAAAAACCTTAAAATTATTAAATAAATAAACTAGATTATTGATAAATATATATTTAAAAAATAAAAGTAAAACCTACCTTTATTACTAGAATACTTACTGTATGACGAGAGGACGTGTCTACGAAGACTTTTCTTTAAACGTTTTGAATATTCTGTCGTCTACGTAAGGCATACACAAATCTATTTGTTTATTTTACAGATCGCGGCTACGTGTTCTCTGTTCCAACTATGAGCGAAAACAGAACGATTTTTTTTCGCATAATTCTGTACCACTAATCTTATGAAACTACCTATCCGCAATGGCGCAAAAAAAACTCGCGAATTGACTTCAAAACCGCGTGATAAAATTGGTGCGGTGAAATTTCAAGTCAGGAATCAATAAACTTTGACGACCTCCGTGGCGTAATGGTTACCACGCCAGACCGCCACCCAGGAGGTCCCGGGTTCGATCCCCAGTCGGGTCATGATGAAAAACGAACTCTGTTTGACCTCGGGTCTTGGATGTTTATCTATATATGTATTTGTTATAAAATATAATATCGTTGAGTTAGTATCCCATAACACAAGTTTCGAACTTACTTTGGGGCTAGCTCAATCTGTATGAATTGTCCCTATATATTTATTTAATAAAACTATGGTCAAGAATTTGTGCTCTGGTCGATTCGTTTATTAGATTGGTACTGTTAATTCTTGAGCCTGCCATTTTTACTATAAAATAGTATTAGTAGTTTTAATATTTCAATTATGCCAGAGATTTATTTAATGTCATCCATTCAACAGTCTGTTGTTCCGAGAATATTTTGAATTACAGGTAATCCTGTATACAAATAAAATATTTTTGAAATATTTGCAAAAATCAAACGAACTGAAATCCCAGATTTCATAAAAACTCATGAAAGATATTCGTGAAAATTCGGTGTATCGAATTGTTAAAATTTTAATTTACGTTCCAACTTTATGTGGATATTTTACGAAAAATATGTTCAATAATAAACATTGGCATAGATTATTAAAGCAGAGAGTTCTTTCAGTACTTCAGTAGGTGGCTGCTACTGCGGGGGGCAATATAATCTAGTCTCAATCTCAAATCTTGCTTATACAATATATAAGACGAGCGAAATAGCACTTGTCATTGAGACTGGATTTGAACTTTTCTTATTACGAGAGTACGGAGGCCTTCACCTTTTGACAAACTAAGGGTTCTTACTTCAACTGGTTGTATATAATATTAATATTTGAAAAAATAATATGGACAGAAAACATTGCTAACGAAGAAGTGCTGCAGAGAGTAGAGGAAAAGAGAACTCTGATGAAAGAAAATAGAAACTAGGAGAAGAAAACTAGTAGGACATCTTATAAGGTACGACGAGTTTATCGGAAACATCTTGGAAGGAAAGATAGAGGGTAGAAGAGGGAGGAGAAGGCCGAGAAGGGCGTACATGGATCAAATGAAGGAAAGGGTTGGCGTCGTGTCTTATATAGAGGTGAAGGAGCTGACACAGGAATGAGATGAATGGAGACTGCTACACCGAGAAGAGCGCGGCTCTTAATTTTTTTTTTTTTTGAAATCGCTCCATTAGTTTTTCAGTTTATTCATTACAAACATACATACACACACACACAAATTATCCTCTTTATAACATAAATTTTGTTATTGTTGCGGACACGAGCCGATTTTGTAAATAAATAAATTGATTATGTTTTAATTATGTTTTACCCTAGTTTTACGGTTTTATTGAACACTTTGATAATCGGAATTATGTGATTATCTAGTTTAAGTTTAAATACCTTTGTTTTACATTAGAATAAGCTAATTAGATTACGTAATTAGATGTAACATGGATATTTTCACTATTTACGTGCCCTGTTAATGTGCACTATTTACGTGTACGATTGGATATACACGTTTGGGATTTTAGTTCCAAAGTTTTGCCTGAAGCAGCGCCAAAAGAATTGGTCCACCTGAGTTGTAAAATCTTGCCGTGGCGCTACTAGTAAATGAAATTGGTAATAATTTTGGCTTATGATCTTCAATTGTTTTGTGTGTTTACTGTCTTGAATATGTACGGATAGTTAACAATTAATGTGTAAAAGGTTGGTTACGTCATAGAGTATGTGTGATCAATAACATTAGCGTTGAAAACGTTAAGAATACGACGTTATTGGTCAATTTCGTATCAACTTTTACGTTTTGCATGTATAATTTAAGATTTACGTGTTTATTTCGGATATTAGTTTTGTGTAGTTACTGTTAATATATCGCTTATATGGAAACAGCGTGTTAGTTAGTTAGAATAACCACGAATATGGAGTTATAAGTTACTAATTTTAGAATGTAGAGCGCGATAAGCGATATGTGCGTAGTGTCTTTTTGCCCGAAATGTCGTCGGAAATTGTCGCAAATTACACGAAAATTATCTCGCCTCCGATTGGTCCGCATGAGGGCCAAATATTGGCTATAAATATGTCAGGGTAGCTCGGTACTGTTACAGTCCAACACAGCTCTTCAGAGAGTGAACAACACCGAGCTACACTACCAAGAAAGAAATAGTATTGTTTTAAATGAAGATAGAAATAGTACTCAAGAATAAATACAGTCCATTGATGTTAAAAGAAGCAAACCTCGTTTTCCTTTCCGGTATATGGTTCCTGGTGACCATTGCCTACCCATTGCCGCAGAACCCATCAGTTATAATAGACAATACATTTGTATTCGGAATTGCGATGATTGCCGAAGTGTACCTAATGTACCCACCGCACTGTATTTGGATTTACACCCTCTGTAATATTATATTCTTTGACACAATTTCCCGATGTTGCGATGTGAATGCAAACAAATTCGAAACGTATTTATTTTCGGATTGATCTGTGTGTGTGCAGTGGAAAAAGAACCTGCTTAATACTACCTAATTGCTTTGAGCCGAGTAACTTTGTACGACTTTGTGGGATTTTTAGTCGGATTTCAAGTTATTTTTTTATATGAGCCCTCCAATTATTTATGGCAGTATAGCAATACTAGCTGGTCTCCGTGGTTTTACCCGCGTTGTTGCCGTTCTCGGAATGATATTATAGGGGACTAGCTTTATTGTCCGCGACTTCGTCCGCGTGAAGTTCCGGACCCGTTCCCATGGGAACCACATTGAATTTCGAGAAAAGCTATAGCCTATGTCACTCCCTGATAATGTAGCTTTCTACTGGTGAAAGAATTTTTGAAATAGGTCCAGTAGTTTCGGAGCCAATTCAATGCAAACAAACAATCAAATCTTTCCTGATAAAATCCTATGTGTTAACTGCTGTAATAAAGTTACCTTTAAAAAAAATTATATTTAACCGTTGTTGCGCGATAGAGTAACAAACGTTCATACCAACTTTCGCATTTATAATAGTAAGAATGTCACCCGGGGATGGTGTTAGCTTCCCGTATTGGTCGTGGTCCACCTGCGTGGTACACCTGGGTGGACCACGAGCATTTTTTCTTGCCCGTGGTCCACCTCTGTCCACCTAGGTGGAACACGTGCATTTTTACTTGCCCACCTTTTCCCAAGGTGAAAAAATTTTTCAATTCGGTCCTGTATTTTCAGAGCCTACACTGCAAACAAACAATAAATATAAATATATAGGGACAATCACACAGATTGAGCTGGCAAAGTAAGTTCGAAACTTGTGATATGGGATACTAACTCAACGATACTATATTTTATAACAAATAGAATTCGAGGCCAATCAGAAAAAGTTCGTGTTCATTATGATCCGACCGGGATTCGAACCCGGGACCTCCTGGGTGGCAGTCTGGCGTGGTAACCAATACGCCACGACGGGCAGGTCATAAAAAAATGTACAAATACACGAAAAAAGTTGGATGCATGAATATAATGTCCATTAAACCCTTCACCGGCTCAGGTGGTCCGAAAACTCCAATAAATAGTTAAAAATACAATCATAATATGAAATATTGAATTTTTTTTCGTGTAGGCAATGTTTTTATTTTTTTCCCATTCATTTTAATATAAATATGAATCCCTTCAGGCTAGTAAACAACAGTTTTAAAAGTCTATTACAAAATTTTACAATAAAATATTGTATTTTTCAATAACAATAACAAATTGGAAATGTTCAATTGTTATTTTATGATTCGACGAATTTTTTTTCATAAATAAAAAATTTTGTATCGATTTTTTTTATGACAGAGGATTGCAAACGAGCAAGCGGGTCAACCGATGTCAAGCAATCACCGCTGCTCATGGACATCCAAGACTACAAGATCTTGGATGCGTTGCCCAGCCCACCTATGAAGGAATAAAAAAAACAGATCAAGTGCGTGTGTTGTGCTTTGCTTGCAAATGATAACAATATCTATATTCTATCACATCTTTAAGTTTTCATTAAATAAATTTTATTTTATTATTAAGTAACTAGTAAAGTCTAATTTACAGTCATAGTTTTCATTGAAGGTTCAGTTCAGCATATGGACTACTACCATGATTTTTTCAAATTAATAAACACAAGACTTTCTGAGATGGAGGGAGGAAGGGACCACTGTGCAAAACGAAAATTGACATGATAAACGTAAATAATTCCGAAACGTATCATTGTGACAAATTGAGTATGTTCTTCCCACACCCTCAATGTTTACAGACCTATCTAACGATACCAGGCAAAATGGGGTCGTCGGCGCGAAAAAAAATCATTCCTATTTTAAATGTAAGGCACCCCAAAAAACAAGGTTTTTTTATATTTGGTTCTACCACTTTTTTAGCATTGTTAATATGCGTATACATACCAAATTACAGCTTTCTAGCATTATTATAAGGGTTCCTTGTAGTTTACTACGGAACTCTAAAATGGAAGGAAAGTAAAAAGAGGATAGGAAGCAGGAGGAGTATTAGTTTTCCGGCTCCCTCACTCATTGTATAAAACACAGCGGCATATCAACACTATTTCACTTCGACATTCTGTGGGTAGTACTGCCACGAGTGCCACGACAAAGCCAACCCATTTAGGAGCCACTACCAGTTCACTCATAGTAGTGGTTACGCTCTACCATTCGAAACTCTTTCTCGATTCTCCTAGATTTTGTTGTGTTTATGAAATTCTCCACCATACAGAAGATTGTAGGAAAATGGCATATTCCCTACGGTAAGTAAAGTCTCCAGAGCTCAACTTTTTACAGGGTCGGCAATGCTCGACTGATACCCCCCCCCCCCCCCCCCCCCCGGCTGTTAAGTATTTTAATATCTGTGCCCCTGGTATTGAAAGCGTCCATAGGCTACGGTGACTGACTACTTACGATCAAGCGGGCCGTATGCTTATTTGACATCTTAGTATAATTTAATAAAAGTTTATGAAATTTTGATTGTTTTTTTGCAAGAATAGATTCTAGTTATTTCATGCCAGACAGGTTTTACATGTAAAACTATAATTAATTTCGCATCATGAGAAGGACGATTGTCGGGCGATTCGGGTGTGTGATCTCACCCACGCATGCCAAGGTTAATAACGGTCTAACTCAAAAAGTTATGAATTTTCGTTTTGATTTCACTATTTTGTAATTTTCTACTTTGTTGTATTAATGTATTATCATCATGTAATTCAGAAAAAGTTAAAGTATCGCTTAACTCAAATTATTTAGGCCAATGAAAGAGGTAATCACGTTAGAGAACTAAAATATTTATGCCTATAATGTAAGCATCGTTAAAAAACATGAAACGTAAAGTCTACTACTTTACTTTACTACTACTTTAGGACCAGGGGGCGCTGCTGTGTGAATTGTGAAGAATTTATTTATTTATGTATTTAAAGTACTTAGAGCCTGTTTCACCACTTGCCAATAAAAAAATGACAAAATAATTATATCATTTTAAAAATAGTCAAAAATTACGTGACGTAAAAGCTGACTGCAAATAATGAATTAAAAAAATTTACGTCGGTTCTCCTAAATTAATCTTTTGAGAAACTGCAATTTAATAAAGCGTTATAAAATAACTCACTCCTCCTGTTACAGTTTATTCTACCTGTTTAATTTTACTGCAAGTTAAACGTTAACTTCTACGCTCTTAATAATACATTTAAAACTCTCATAGTACACAATTTACGAACTTAATACTATAAATGATATTAGAGCACGTGTTAAAATTTATATCTTGACTGTGCGAATTTATCGCGATAGTAAAAAAATAAATTTTGCACTTACCACGTTTTATGTTTGACGGTAATTTTAAAGAAATTATCACGTTACATTGTCCTACGTGGGCGGCACGTTGCTTCAAGTTACATATAATATTAAAATCATTTTTTAATCAAAATAAATTGCAACATGCAGGCATCACAGAAGTCAGTTAAGCAATGTTTGAAACCTCCACGGTCAGTATTTGAACGGGTCATAAAATGAAATCGCTTCCACTGACTGTTCGTTTAGATCTTTAAAATGATTTTAATACCGTTTTTAGCAAATAGAGTGAGTGAAAAGGAAGATTAACATGTATTAACTAGTAATATACTCGCAACTTCGCTGTCCCGTGGGAATTTTGAAAAATCCTTTCTTAGTACACCCCTAGACGTTGTAAGGAACCTACATTCCAAATTTGGAATCTCTAGACCCAGCGGTTTGGGCTGTGCATTGATTTACAATTAAATCAGTCAGGAAGTAAGGACTTTGAATTTTATATATGTACGTATATAGATAATTGCAAGGTTTTTTTTTAATTTAAACTAGGTTTAAAGTCATGTAGCGCAGGCTTTTGTTTCAACTTATAACAAGCCATTAGTTGTAGTGTTGTAACATATTTATATATATTTTATTAAAATCTTTACCTACTTACTATTCATTTACATACCTAATTAAAATAATAAAATTATTTACAAATAAAAATATCTAGCATAAACTAATTTGTTAGAAAATGGTTTTAAAAACCGAGCGCCAACGACGCGGATCCCTAAACCGCTATTTCAAAAGATATTATAACACATAGCTATACCTAAAAATATAAACGGTTACGATAAATGTAATGTGACGCGTTGACCGCATAGGACACAACTTCGAAGTGAGGCCAGATAAGCATCTCCGCGGCTGCTAACGACGGGTTACTTAGAATTTATGATTTGTGGGTTAGACCGTTTTCCGTCGAGTCCTTGTTTTGCGTTTTAATGCGTATTATGACGTTAATTCTTGGACACCTAATATTTAGTATCAAAAGTTTTGGAATTTATTAAAATCACCATTTTGGAGTTAAAGAAATTTTTACTTACATTAATTATTAGATAAAACTTTAAGGCCTTGTCCACACGCGTTTTTTAAAAGTCTACAGTTAAATCGTCGTGTGCAGTATTTTACTGGCCGTCTCTGACCATCGCATTCAGAACATTATCTTATTAAGTTTAGTATTTACAACTCTTTACTTGGTTGTAGATGGGTTACAATATCATAGCGCTTTAAAGCTTCCTGTCCACGGTACCGAGTGGTCTCACTTCTGGACGACTACTCAACATCAGGTGGGGTGGAGTTAACTTGTTTGGTTAAACATAAAAAAACACGCACGTACATACACTCATTGACACATCAACACATACTCACACACATTCATAGTTCCCTTGGTTACCTCTATGATTGACTGTACTAACCCGGTCGAATCATTCTTATTAATAAATAACTCTATCAATTAAAATTGTATTTCTTGAATAGTATTGTAAGCTAATTTTCTCACATCCAATACAAATGAAATAGTTCATCCTATTTAGTTTTAATTTATTCAACAAGTGTGCGATTTCATAATTTAATGAACACCTCAATGGAGTCCTATACATTAAAAAAAAACATTGACAATAGGCGATTTATTACTCACTATAACAAGACCAGTACACGCCATAATGGTAGAAATATTTTATAGAACGCAACAGACTACGTTGTTCCTGCTAGTGTTGTTATAATGATATCGTCAATTTATCATTGAACTATCGATATAAGTCAACACTGTCAGAAAAATTATACTTATAAAAATCTACATCACTCTTATATCGAGAAGATATGTAGTAGACCAGATATAATATTTGTTACAAAATCTTGCTATTCTAATTGGATTAGCTTTTTTGCCCGCGACTTCGTCCGCGTGAATGTCTGGACTGTGGCGACACCTATCGCCATACAGAAGAACTACAGAGTGAAGAAAAAGTTCAGAATGCGAACACATGACGTCATATACGACGACACTTAGAAATCGTGAATCGCGCTATCGAAGTTTCTACGATATGGAGATATATATACAACCTCCGACACATACATTGTCGGAGCCGCGGTTCCCCAGGCATGACACCCAGCCTGGCCGGAAGATCTTCCCTTTGTGGCGGTCGAGCACATCGCCATCGCTCCCGCTACAGTGGTGACCCCGACGTGATTGGAAGCAGCCTTCTTCATCATATCTCCTCATCAGCTCTGACGTCATCACATTCTTCACTCCTCAACTTGAAGCCTCATCATCAGCAGTCTCACAGCACTCCAGCTACGGGGAAAATCAGGTTCATCGCAGCCGACTCACCGAGCTACCTGTTCCTGCGCCCCTTATCCCGACTCACTGGGATAACCCTCATCCCGACTCACTGGGATATTCCTCATCCAGACTCACTTGGATAACCCTCATCCCGACTCACTGGGATATTCCTCATCCAGACTCACTTGGATATTCTGCATCCCGACTCACTGGGACATGCATCATCCCGACTCACTGGGACATCACTCATCCCGATTCACTGGGATACATCAAGCACGCACGCTCACGCCCGACTCACTGGGACACTTGGAGCACGCACACTCAAGCCCGACTCACTGGGCAAGCTAACGAGAAGCACAGACTGCTGATCATCATCTCATCGGACCTTCGATCCTGGAGGGGAGTACTGTGGCGACACCTATCGCCATACAGAAGAACTACAGAGTGAAGAAAAAGTTCAGAATGCGAACACATGACGTCATATACGACGACACTTAGAAATCGTGAATCGCGCTATCGAAGTTTCTACGATATGGAGATATATATACAACCTCCGACACATACATTGTCGGAGCCGCGGTTCCCCAGGCATGACACCCAGCCTGGCCGGATTCTCGTGGGAATCACATTGAATTTCGGGAAAAGCTGTAGCCTATGTCACTCCCTGATAATGTAGCTTTCTGCTGGTGAAATTTTTGAAATCGGTCCAGTAGTTTCGGAGCCTATTCAATGCAAACAAACAAACAATCAAATCTTCCCTCTTAATAATATTAGTATAGAAGTAATGAGCGTATGACCAATCTAATAATAAAAAATTCATCTTCTTTAACATAGAGACCGTCGATTTGGATACCGTTAGCTCGAGCCGTTCTTGAAATGTCTTGTTACACTGTCAGTTTCGAGTGTTATCGATATTTAATAAATCAGAGACCGTCAGATTGCCCGCAGACACTGACATGAGCTAACCTACAGTTGACATCAAAGTATGCAATTAAAAGTTTTCAAGTCAAATATTTTTATTCAAAAAAGCCTAGTACAGTCAGGTGCACGTCAAGCTTTACACTTGCATTACAATATTGGCTCTTATGACATAGAACTTATGAAGTCCAATAAGTAAAGGATGACCTGCTCTTGACTGTACAAGCTCTTTCCAATCGTTTAGGTGGGTCTACGCAAGACGAGCCGAGCACGAGCGGAGCAAGAGCCTCCAATTGTGTAGTGTGGACCGACTTACGAGCCTCGAAGCACACTTGTCACCGTGAGCAGAGCGGCTTGGCTTGCGCTTAGCTTGTGTTCGGCTCGTCTAGCGTAGACCTTTACATTTTTTTCCTACCAGTTCAAACGGCATGTCAATTCAAGCGGCAAGGTCAATTTGATTGGTTTATCGATACTTATTCTATCGATACCTGTCCATCTCTATTTGGTTATATATATAGAAAAAATAACTATTGACGTCTAATATTTTTCTCACGATTAAACTATTTTCCTGATCGTTGCAGTGTTATGGCCGCCAAACCGTCTGTGGTTTTACCATAATGGTTTTAATTTATGTGAAAAAAAAGAGATTCAATAGTGTTTTGTGAGCTAATCCAACGCCTAGTTAATTAAAAGCATGTTAACTATTTTATTGTACCTTATTAGTCAACAAACACGTTAATGAACACGTACCTAATCACATGGTTCACTTGTGTTGTTAATTGTGTGGAATTCCTATAGGAATTTAAGAAGTTTGCAACTCGTTCGGTAAAGTGGTAGAGCATTGGAATGGGCTGGTTCGATCGGGGATGTACCACCTTTCTCACAGAGTGTCGGCGGCGTGAAGCAACGATGCAAATCAAGTGCGTTGGCAGCGCTCCCACCTTCAGCGGGTAAAGCATTGATAGACGCCTAGCGTTGCTGATGTTCAAGGCCAGCCACAATAGGAGAGGTAGGGCACAGCGGATAATCCGCTCAAATCGGAGCAGCCCGTCTGGGGAAGCAATCTACCTTACAGAAGATCGTGGCCAAATAGCATTGGTTTCGGCCATGGTGTGTTCCTACGGTGAGTGAGGTCTCAGCTCGACTTGGGAGGGTTGGCAACGCGTGAGTGATGCCCCGGTATTGCAAGCGTCTTTATGCTACGGTGACGGCTTATCATCAGGCCGGCCGTATGCTAGATTGCCACCTTTGTGGTATAAAAAAAACCAGCAGTAACCACTTTCCCACAAGTGGCCTGTTTGCTTGTCTGCCGTATGACATAAAAAACACACTATTTACATTCATGAAAAAAAAAAGTCTCATAAATTTTAATGTCAAATCAAAATATTTGGACTCTATAATTATTGTATATAAATAAAATAAATAAATATATAAGGACAAATCGCACAGAGCTAGCCCCAAAATAAATTCGTGACTTGTGTTATGGGATACTAACTCAACGATACTATATTTTGTAACAAATACATATTATAGATAAACATCCAAGACCTGGGCCAATCAGAAAAAGTTCGTTTTTAATCATGACCCGACCGGGATTCGAACCTGGGACCTTCTGGGTGGCGGACCGTCATGGTAACCATTACGCCTCGTAGGTCGTCATCGTATGACAGGAGACTATATTTATAAAGTTTGTAAGTTTTGCACACAGAGAATCGTGCATCATACCCCGACACAACTGGCATCAACTATCTTATATGAGCATACATAAAAACTTCAAAGCGTTACGTTTTACGTATGCCTGGCGCCACCTACATAATATTTATTGTAAACCTATAATTCTTAATGGTGCAAGCAGAGTCTAAAATAGCTAAGTGGAACAATTTCGGTACAATTTGCGAATGCACTCGTGGCCCATATCGGTGTACAAACAAACATTACAAATGGGTTAAGTCGAGCTTATCTTAGAGTACTGCGTCGCATTTTATTATTTATTATCGCAGGAGCACTCCTAGTGTTGACAGATAACATGGATGGATGTTATGTAATAGCGAACCAATCAAAAATATTTTTAGTCAAAAGCGTGAGAGCCTTCTCCGGCGAACTCAGGCAGCCCGTTGGTGCATGGTAGTGAGAGGCCATCTCCAAGAAAATCGCGACGAGTCCGAATGAAAATCGCCGCGATGCCGTGTGGAAACACGTTTTAAGACATATAGAAATAGGTGGCACGACAATATTTTTGTAGCAATGGCCTCGCTCGTGGAAATGGTCCCTATCTTCTGTAACAGAGGGCCCGAGTTAGGTTCCCGCTCGGGGCAAACACTCATAGATATATAGAATAAGCTTATTTTGCAATTCACAACACTTATATGATGGCATTTGTGTCTCGAATCTGGGTGTTTCCTAAGTATTATAAGTGTAAATTTAGAATAATATCCGTTCCTGGATCGTATAAGCTGTCTGGTACCCCATAATACAAGTAGGCTAAGCCTAGCTACTTTATTATTATTATTAATATTTATTTCGACCAACTCAAATCACGGGTTAGTAATACATAAATTCCTTATACCTATTGTTAGTTTACAAAAACAAAATACAATAAAACACATGCACAAATTATCTACTTGCCAATGTGTTCAAGATGCTGTTGGCGCTGGCCCGGGCCCTGCGCGCCAGAGATGCACACCGCTTACGCATTGTAGTATAAAAACAATTTGCTCTTGCGTCGGCGAACATCCCTGACGCGCTACAGAGTTGCGGCAGCCCCATCAACACCTTATAGGACACTTTGGTGTGGGATTTATAAAATTTTAATAAATTAAAAAAAACACATTTATTGACCAAGAAAAACAGAAACTACAAATTCTAAATTAATAATAAGTACCTACTATGATAAAGTCCTTCAGTTTAAAGTTGTTTAAGAAAATTTTTAAATATCGCATAAAGCCATCCCAGCTAGCCACACGCACGCGTTATCACGGTTCACTCTTAATTACTTTTAAAACTAATTAATTATAATGCTATATTACATTATGTTATATTCGGGGTGTTTTTAAACCAACACATTAATCATTAGATTTTATATTTATACTGTAAAATACTCGCAACTTCGTTTGCGTATATCTCGCTTTCCCGTAGGAATTTTGAAAAATCTTTTCTTAGTACAGCCCTGGACGTTGTAAAGACTACATTTCAAATTTGAAATCTCTAGACCCAGCGGTTTGGCTGTGCGTTGATATAAATAAATTATAGTTAAGTCAGTCAGGACTTTGAATATTTGGCAATTTACAGGCATAATGTTAGTTTCTGAAGCGCATTTTTAAAGTTAATGGCATATTATAGCTGTCACTGTCAAATTAAAGAAGAAAAAAGAGACGGAGACTTTATGTGGAAATAAAATAAAAATGCGCTTCTGTAACTGGCTGATTGTCTATTTTTTTTTTTAAAGATTATTGGTCAGTATTGGTCCACGTAATCATTGCTGTTGGTTGCGTTTCTATTGCAAGCGTTGCTATTGATGCAATGATCCATCTAACTCCGTTGATATGGAAAATGTGCAAGGTCATTCAGCACTTATTTGTTAATTAAAAATTAAAGAAATGTTCTATTAACGATTTGACGACCTCCGTGGCGTAATGGTTACTACGCCAGACCGCCACCCAGGAGGTCCCGGGTTCGATCCCCGGTCGGGTCATGATGAAAAACGAACTTTTTCTGATTGGCCTCGGGTCTTGGATGTTTATCTATATTATGTATCTGTTATAAAATATAATATCGTATTTTTATTACTAATATAATATTTTTATTACTAGTTTCTTGTTCCTTTGTTCTTCTCATACCTATTTTAAATTGGAACTAATAGGTATAAGATAAAATAATACACCAAAATATTAATAATAAGTGTATGTTAACGTCGTATTTTCTGTACAAACACAGCTGCATAGGTCAATAGTTGTAATGCGTTATCTAATTACTTTATTTACAAAATAATAATTTTATGCAAACATAAAATCAATCATCCGACGATAACCCAGGGTCAGCATTTACACGCGTTTCTCTATATGTTTTATAAGTAACTATGCGGAACGACTCTGCTTTGCACGGATTTTAGTAGAAATCCCTATTTTTTTTTTAAATATAAAGCCGGGTCTCCAGCGAAAGTTTTTTGAAAACATTCAACAAAAACACATACACAAAACTTTATTTTTGAAACATGTATCTCTACACACGCTGTCCATAGCCAAATACTATAGAAGACTAATACGCACAGCTTCCGAAGAATTCGGGCAAGACGCGACACTAGCGCCCCTACGGCATGAGGGCGGCATGAGGTGAACGATTTCAAAACTTTTGTGCGTTTTGTATGCAAAATGTTATAGCGCCCCTAGCGGCATGAGGTGAACGGAGGTTGCCAAGTCATTGTATGAGAAACGTCAAGAGCTGTGCGTATTAGTCTTCTATAGTATTTGCCATAGCGGCTCGCGGTCGCGTAGCTCGTTTTGTGTAGCGAGGCGAAACAAAAATGTCGGATGATATGACAGTACCCTGCCCCTCGACCCGCACGGTATTTTGTGTACGTGTTTTCCATCGGGCGTGTTAAACAAAAACATTGTTGATGTACACAAAAATGTGTATTGAAACAAAGTTTTGTGTAGACGATATTGTTGAATGTTGACATGTTTTTGTTGATTGTGTAGAGCAAAACACGCGCTGTGGAGCCGACTTAATATAGCCTATATTACCCGGGGGCGCCGGGGGTAATGTACATATCCAACGGTGAAAGAATTTTTGAAATCGGTTTAGTAGTTTTTGAGTTTATTCGTAACAAACAAAAATACAATTCTATCCTCTTTACAGTATAGATAACTAGCTGTTAGCCTCGGCTTCGCCCGCGTAAAAATTAGCCTATGTTAAAATAACCCTGAAATTATGTTTACAAATTTTCATAATGGCTGCTTAGTCAAGCCGTGAAGGAATAACAAACAAACAAACTCACTTTCTCATTTTATAATATTAGCTTTTCCCCGCGGCTTCACTCGCGTTAATTTGATGACAGATCTCTTTTGAAAACAAAACAACCCATAGCGCGACTTGGTGCACCATCTGTTGGCCGATACAGCGACCTCTATAGTAGAAAAAATATTTTCCCATTGAAACGACATACTTTCACGGGATAAAAAGTAGCCTATGTTGGGCTCTGTACCCCTGACATTATGTATACAAATTTTCATAATGATCGGCTGCTTAGTCAAGCCGTGAAAAGATAACAAACAAACAAACTCACTTTCTCATTTTGTAACATTAGTATAATATCAAAGATGATGAGTGAGAGTCCCGTAGTATAGGGTCTGTGGATTAAGCCCCTAATGGCGGTTGCATCTGTGGTGTAACCCCCCGGCTCCTCTACACTTTTCTTTAAATGCGATTCTCTGTATGTTTTCTTTCGTTTCGCAGTATTCGAACCCGCGGCTCTTAGGATAAAGTGACCATTACTAACTTGATAACCAGGATCTATATTTCCACGGAGAATCATTGAACAGAAGTTGCACCTTTCGCTAGTATATAAAGATGTTTTATTTCAATCACAAAACCATCATGAAAATGTTCGCGAAATAATATTTCTGTTAAAACTTTTTTTTTTTAACTAAAACGCTTAGCGTACCGCCATATTTTAATGGCGGGATAGTTGGACCATAAACTCGTTTGATTTATTTTATGACCATACTAAAGGTGTGGTCTCTTTGTCAGAGTTTTTGTGTGTTATAAATTACATCCATTTTAGTATTCGATATAGGATTTGCTGGGAGTTTTATTTGCCTAACTTATAAATAGCCTAGTACTTTTGGTTGCTTCACAGGCTCTGTTTATAGTAAAATCGTAAAACCGCAGGCATTAATAATAAATCATTTTGTTGCGATGATAATAATAATAATTAAATATTTGTACACAATTCACATAGCCCCACCTGGTCCCAAAGTAAGCTTGGCTCAACCTGCTTAGTGATGGGTACAAAACAACGTAGGCCCGTGGGGTTCCAGTGCGTTGTCTTTTTTTAGGGACATGGCAAAAAGGTTGCGACAAACCACTGGTGACCCAAAGGCTGGCAGTTACTTCGCTCGACGGATCTCTATCGCCGTTCAGCGAGGTAACGCTGCTAGCATTTTGGGCACCCTGCCACAGGGACCATGTCTTATTAATGCTTAGTTTTCGTTTTTATTGTTAGTTTAGTTTTTAATTTTTATTGTTAGTTTAGTTTTAATTAATTTTATTTGATTTCATGTTATTTAGTTATGTATTTTACCAATAAAATAACTTAGTAACGTATATATTTATTGTAATATTTAAAGTACATAAAAAACACCCAGATTCGAGAACTAACAAATACCATCACATGAATACCTCTGGTGCTTTGGCACCTTCCTTCCTACCTTCGAGTAGGGTTACTACCAACGCAACACATCTTTCTAAAGATGTAATGAAAAAACGCTATAAGCGATGACGCCTGTGAAAAAGTAATGTCGCTACGCTATCATTGGGACCTTAAGACAAAACTTAGCATGAACTACGACCGGATTAATGGTTATACCCCGAAGAAAGCATTCGAATTAGATAATGGGATCTTAAGAGCGAGCATTAATGTCGGGTATTCGAACTACGCCCCTTTATTGAGTCCTATAGTCTTTCAATTTTATATGGCACTTGCTGGGTTTGGCACATTTGGATTTGCAAGGGTTTTAATAAAAAAAATGATTCTGCAATGACGTCTATGCAGTGATAACTAGTTGATAAGGACCCAGCTTATTAACGGAGTAAAAAGTCAAAGTTAAAGTCTACACAAAAGGTCTTAATAATTACATAAAAGTCTTATTTTGGACTTTGATTTCGATTTCGTTATGCACTAAGTAATAAGTGTCAGTTTCGAACTTCGTTACAAGTCAGCGCGAGTCAGCCTTGGTGGCGACTAGTATAGTAGTGGTAGAGCCTAAATAAAAATAAATTAAATTATTTATTTTGCAAGTAGGTTTACAGGAACTTCTGGCACTTCCGACGTGATTGGCGTGTTGAGAAGAAACTCAAGGGATCAAACAATGGAGCCAAGTGGAAGGATGAAACAGTTCCCTCAGATTTATTAATAATAAAAATCATTATAACATAGTATTTTAAAACAAAATAACAAATATGATAAAAATAAAGAAAAGAAGCCGATCTTAGTGACTATAATTTCTATCAAGCAGTGAAAGGGAACGAATGAAAGGGAATTTTTTTTTTGGACAATTCATACAGATTGAGCTAGCCCCAAAGTAAGTTCGAAACTTGTGTTATGGGATACTAACTCAACGATATTATATTTTATAACAAATACATATATAGATAAACATCCAAGACCCGAGGCCAATCAGAAAAAGTTCGTTTTTCATCATGACCCGACCGGGGATCGAACCCGGGACCTCCTGGGTGGCGGTCTGGCGTGGTAACCATTACGCCACGGAGGAAACTGCGGACATCGGCTAATAAAAACTTCATACGAAAGCCTATTACACTGTAATGGTATATTTGGAAGATAAACCATTATAACAAGTCTGCCTCTCTCTTTTCTTTCTCTCTCTCTGTAGTCGGTCCTTCAATTCTGAAGATCGTGATCACACGCCTCTGTTGTCATCTTCCGGATGTATTGTCTCCATCGGCATCTATCGGTAGCCAATTTAACCGCGTCGTGGAAATGGAACCGCTTTTCCAAGTTGGTCGGACCACCTCGTCGGGGATCGGCCTCTGCTCCTCTTCCCTTCCACATTTCCGACTATGACCAACTTTTCGAGGTTACGGTCCTCGTCTTGCGATGTGCCCAAAGTAGACAAGGATGCGTTGACGGCAAATGGTGGATAAGCGATCTTTTGTTTAGCTAGAATCGATGCATTTGTGCGCTTAGCTGTCCACGGGATTCGTAGCATTCGCCTCCAGCACCACATTTCGAATGCATCGATTGTATGCCTTTCTTTCGCTTTTCCAGTCATTTCTTTTCCATTACTGTGCCTGAAAAGGTTCATATGTATTTTTGTGTTGTATTCCATGTATTTGCAATGAATAAATAAATATAAATAATAATTTAATTTTGTTGATGACGCTCGCTAAGCTAGGGAGTCTATACTATATTCGTCGAAATATAGATTGCATAAATTAGTGTTTGATATTTAACGGCCTTTTAATATACAATTAGTTATGCTAATGGCGCGTTAATTATACCAACGAAATTATAATTATTATTTACGATAGATACATTAAAAATGTCATAACGTGACATTTAAATTAAAGCTAAAACATAAAAAGATCAAATTTTTAAGCTTTATACTTTGTAATTATTAATTAGTTTTTTTTTATTTCCCCACAGATGAGCCCGATGGCGGCACGCGTGTAAGAACTTGATCTGATGCTTCTAGATACTTCGAGAGACACGTTACTTTTTCTAAATCTAAACAAAGAAATCTTATATATTTATTCATTTTATTTGGGTCAGCAAAACATTAAACTCATAATACTTAAAACTAAGTGAAGTAGTTAACAACATAATATTTGTAGAAGTGCAACCAACAACGCTATCCACAGATTACTAGGTAATAGCACAGAATACTGGTAATAGTAAGAATAACGTGTGTTGCTAAACAATGATCGTTCCCTACATTTAGAAAAAAGGGTATGAATAAACACATTTGTTTAATACCATAAAGGTGGCAAACAATCATACAGCCGGCCTGATGGTAAGCCGTCACCGTAGCCTATAGAAAGACGCTTACAATACCGGGGTATCACACACGCGTTGCCAACCCTCCCAACTCTCTCAAGTAGAGCTCTGGAGACCTTACTCCCCGTAGGAACACAACATAGCTGAGACCAATGCTATTTGGTTCCGATCTTCTGTAAGGTGGAGGTCCTTCCCAAACGGGCTGCTCCGATTTGAGCGGATTATTCGCTGTGTGTGCCCTACCAAGAAAAAACCAAGTAAGAAAGAAAGAAAGAAAGAAAGAAAATACATTTATTCTGTACAGCACATGAGACACAAGACAACAACAGCATTTTACACATACAAACAGACAGAAACATTCAAGTAAAATCTAAGGTGAATCGTCGATATTGTCGGGCTATACAACTTTTACAGGAGACCAGTGGTGGGAATATGTGGTGGGCTTTTCCCTATATATTTTAAATGTTTGATATTGTAATGGAAATCAAACCCCACAACACGTGCCAATATGACCAATCCAGTCATTTGACCATGAAGGTCGAACAAATAATTATAATTGTATTAATTCAATTAGATAAATATTAAACTGATTATTATGATGGGGTCAAAGGACGACCAGTTAGGAGTACTGTGTAATGGAGTGTATTGCAACCGGACCTCAACAAAGTTAAATTAATTAAAGTTTTGTAATTATTAATAGTTAATTCTTCAAAATCTTGTAATCGAGGATGTCCATGGACAGCGATGATTGTTTACCATCAGGTGACCCGACAGTTTTTCCTTCTCTATCATAAAAAAACAATACACGTCCACGTATAATATTTAAAGTTGTATGTACAGTCATTTAGTGAAAGAGGTGAAAGGATTTATTTATTTATTTATTTGGATAACATAACAAATTACAACCTTTATGTACAATAATAAGTTTTACATTTAGTTCTATTCTAGATTGTAACTCTAAAATGTTAACACTACATTACAGTTTTAATAAAAATCCAAATTAAGTAAATTTTAAGTCTTGAAATCATTTAAGTGTTCTAATTCTTAATTAAAGCAAGCGAAGTTGGAGAGCGATCGTCGAAAATATGTTTAATATAATTACGAAACGTGCATAATTTTGAGGTGTGTATGAATCAAGATCAGGATGTTTACATGATGTTTACTAGATAGTTCATTAAAGAGACGGCACATTCTTGTAAGTGGGTTATATGGTTATTCTAATTTTTATTCACGTTGAAGTATGTAATTACAAGGTGGGTGCGCAACGCATTGGTAGTGCCCCTGGTGTTGCTGATGTCCATAGGCCTGGTGGTTTCGACAGGCCTAGTGGTCGAGTGGCTAGCAATGGTCACTTTATCTTGAGGGTCGCGGGTTCGATTTCTGCTTAAGATAAACATTTGTGTGCATGAACTTGTCTGTTTGCCTTGGTCTGGGTGTTTTCTATGTATAATAAGTATTTATTTACAAAAAAAAAGAGTATTTAAGTATATTTATCAGCAATCTAGTACCCATAGTACAAGCTTAGTTGCTTAGTTTGGGACTAGATGGCGTTGTGTGATTCGTCCAAGAATATTTATTTATATTTATAGGCGGAGGTGACCACTTTCCATCAGGTGGCCCGCTTGCCTGTTTGTCTGTCGTATAACATTAAAAAAAAATACAATAACGATGCTTACATTAATAACATAAACATATTTTGTTCTAAGTTTTCTTTCGGTCACCTTTTTGGTTGATGAACTTCTTAAATTTAAACTCAAATTATGGACGATTGTGAACAGCCAAACATCTTAAATAAATTATGTAATCAATTAATTTTTTTACGACAAAAAATCAGGACACTTTTTATGTTCATAGTCAAAAGATCAAAGAATAATTGCGTAGTAGGACCACATGTAGAATGAGAGCTATCGCAACATCTGCGCGGTGACGTAAGAGCGGGAAAAAACACGTGTACACATTGTGACCTTTTATGGTTTTAGGGTTCTGTAACTATTATGACAGAATTTATAATTATACTTAATAATCTTTTTAGGGTGCTCCTTCACCGCGAGCATTCGCGTGTCATCATCATATCATATCAACCCATAATCATCCCACTGCTGGGATACGGGTCTCCCTTCAATTGAAGGTGATTAGAGCGTACTCTGCCACGCTGCTCCAATGCGGATTGGCGGAGGCCGGTGTTTTCAAGCCGCCCGAAGGCCACCGACTTGGCTTAACGACTGTCATCTACCGATAACAGCCGGGACCGACGGCTTAACGTGCCCTCCGAAGCACGGAGAAGCTCGAGATAACGAAACCCATCCAAACGCTGGCTAGGGTCGACGTCGCTTAACTTGCGTGTTCATATTAGAGTGCGACACACAGCGACGCCATCGAGCTCCTCAAAGCTCCTCATTCGCGTGTAATGTAACATTTTAGATTCGATGTTGAGCATTACATTACAATACTACCTCCCTGACTGACGAGCGTTCGCCTCCCTCACTGCTGTAATGCTCGAATCTGAGCGTTACATTACACGCGAATGCTCCCGGTGAAGGAGCACCTTCATGATGAGTGACTCCCGGTGTTGCAAGCGCCAATTCCATAGGCTACCGTGGCCGCTTACCATCAGGCGGGCCGTAAGCTTGTTTGCCATCTTAGTGGTATAAAAAATAAGATAGATAGAAGATAGAATATGCTTTATTTGCAATTCACAACAGTAGGACACAGTATATATATACACAATATACACACTAGTGAAATTGCAACAAGGCGGCCTTATTGCTAAAAAGCAATCTTTTCAAGGCAACCTTAGGGTAACGAAATATTTTATGGATTGGGCAGGGCTAGTAAAATAAGTACTCATGAATAAGAAATAACATATGACACAATAACGAATATCATAATAACAATAAATATACATATAAAATAGTATAATATATAGGTATATATATTACATATTATACATAAATATACATAATCATATACGAACATGAGAATAATAATGATCTTACAATTTTTGATAATCTTTTATTTGATATCTCAAAATTACCTAAAGATTAAGTTTTCTACGTGAAACTCTACTAAGTAATTACAAATTACGTTTTTATTATTAGCGCCTGCTGTCGCTACACCCTTTTTTGCTACATCGAACAAAGGTATCAAATCTCAAAAATGTAGTTCGCTGTGGCACTACTTAACACAATCGCCTAACGCTCGCCAAGCTACCCGATCGCGCACCCTGACCGCTTGCTAATATCAAGTATTTAAAAATTTAATATTGTTACAAACACAGAACAACGAATCGAGGGGTTTCACTTCCCAGTAGAAATGTGGTTTGCTACAAATTGAATGTGAAACGTGTTTATAAGTTAAACGTCAAAGAACCATGCCCTCAAAGAACAGAATCCTTTGATAAGCAGTGTGTTTTAAAATAAATACTAGCGGTTTTGCACAGGTTTAATTTTTTCCCGTGGGAGTAAAATGTTTTTCCGGGATATAATGGAGCCTATGTCACTCTCCAGACTACCTATGCCCAAATAAAAAGTACCCTATGTGTTAATCCAAGGTATCAGCTACCTACATACCAAATATCATGAAAATTGGGCTACCCATTTCACCGTGAAGAAAGTACACACAAACTTTCGGCTTTATAATATTAATACGGGACAAGCCCACCACACATTCCCACCACTGTGTCTCCTGTGTAGCCAGGATCAACAACGGCGACCTCAGATAGACAATAAGCAATGAAGCTTATTGACGTCCCGGGGAATAAACTACAGCTGTCTTGGAACTCACAACGAATTTAATCAGAAAGAAGATAGTCGGAGTAGGAAGTATTGAAAGGACTTCCCTCCTTAACAACTACGTGAGAAACAGCAATTTGAAGCAAAATACATTATACCCTAGAGAGATGGCATATCAAGTGAGGCTCGATTGCCGAGCACCACGGTCTATTGTTACATTACTATTGGGACCTAAATGCTATGAGCTATGGCTTTATAATATTAGTGAGATAAGCATAGATCATCATCATCATAATCAACCCATAATCATCCCACTGCTGGGATACTGGTCTCCCTTCAATCGAAGGTGATTAGAGCGTACTCTGCCACGCTGCTCCAATGCGGATTGGCAGAGGCCGGTGTTTTCAAGCCGCCCGAAGGCCACCGACTTGTCTTAACGACTGTCATCTACCGATAACAGCCGGGACCGACGGCTTAACGTGCCCTCCGAAGCACGGAGAAGCTCGAGATAACGAAATCCATCCAAACGCTGGCTAGGGTCGACGTCGCTTAACTTGCGTGTTCATATTAGAGTGCGACACACAGCGACGCCATCGAGCTCCTCAATAAGCATAGATACACGAAGGCAAAGTGACAGATTTCAAATGAGACGTTTTCGACGACGATTCAATGTTATGACCAGAGAGACGCATTGCCTGTCTATTAGTTTCTTTTATCTGTGGCTTACAAAAAAATACAAATCACAGTAAACGCGGGATATGCCCGTAATAAATACAAGGTATAATATAAAATGAAATTCCGTGAATATCGCATTGCGTGGAAACCGACTCGCTACAGTCAAAGCGCTATTTGTCTGCCCGTTTAATTTGAATTCCCTCCTTTCACTCATTTTACACTGTACAGGTAGGTACAGTTGGCCACGGAAATGTCTGACTTGTTTCTTTTTTTTTAGTTTACTTCAAAATTGTTTTATTTAGATCATTTGTAACCGTTTGACTAGCGATGGGATAGCTCCAACTGTTTAATAATAAATAAATAAATCTACACAAATCACACAGCAGCGCCACCTGGTTATAAAATAAGCTTGACCTGCTCGTGTTATGGGTATCAGGTACCAGACAACGTATTATTTATTATTTGTCAATTATTATTGTAAATACTTATAATACATAGAAATCACCCAGACTCGAAGATAAACACAAATGATATCAATATTTTTTTACGAGCGGGAATCGAAGACGCGCCCTGTAATTCTGAAGGCAGGACCACCACCGGTCTGTCAAAATATTATAGAACTACTCTAGCTAGTCATCATACATAACCCTGTTGTTTTTAACTTGACCAATGTAGTAAACAATCTTAGCATGTCTTTTTAACGAAAATAGGCAATTAAAATTATCATTCACACTCAAATAATAATAATATAGTTAGAAATGGCATTTAACACAACACTCTTATTATTCTGGCGATTTATCGATTTTACACATGGATAATTGAATAAAAAGACACTCTAAGATTGTTTACTACATTGGTTAAAAGAAACAGGGTTTACACTATGTCGTGTTCAGAGCAAAATGACCAGTGTAATACATACATATTAACATAAAAATTACAAATATGTTTCATTAATATCAACTGAAATAATCAGAGCAAATGTTTGAGTTGATTTAAATTTTGTTTCTTTTTTAAATTCCTTTTTCGTCGAAGATTATACACGTTATTTTTTGTTCTGGAAATGTTAACATTTTTCCGAGGCCCACTGTACTGTTTCACGGTATGTTCAAAATTAACAGTTTATCGTGTTCGCGTATTTAATTAAAATGCTGGCTGCTACCGATCGACACTCAGTCAGTACAAGTACCCAGGTATCAAATTGCTTCATTTGAAATATTTTATTTGATGTTATAAATTAAAACTTGTAAGAAGTCAGTGAATGATATTTTAAAATCTGTTCAATTTGTATTTTAAAAAAATGTACGTCTGGGTGTTAATATGACTTGACTAGTAAAGGCAATGGCTAGCAATGGCCACTTTGTCCCAAGGTTTGGGTTCGAATCGTTGACACTTCGCTCATTTTCATGCTTATGTATATTTTTAATAAAATATAAAAAAAAGATGTATAACTATCTGATGGACTGAAAGGCTGTAACCAGGGTTTTTTAGCAGTTTTTGAAGACCTTTCAATACTTCTCCATCTAATTTCTATCTTATTAAATTCGTTGTGAGTTAGACGTCTGTAGTTTTTCCAGAAACGTCAATAAGTTTATTGTTTATTGTCAATCTGAAGTCGTGTTTATTGTCGATCTGAAGTTATGTTTATTGTCAATCTGAAGTCGTTGTTGACTGAAGCCCACGAAGCGACGCCGACGACGACGGTGGGCTTGTCTCGATTCTTTCTCCATTTCTTTTACTGGTGGTCAATTTGTTTTGTGTCATCTATCATTTTGGAAATTATTATACCTTGAAAGGCACATCTGCCCTTCCGTACTGGTCTGCTCTTGCCAAAGCTAATGAAATATGTATCTTTAGTCAAAAAGGGTTATTTCAAGCTCTTTCGAATCATCATATTTAAGAGAGTTATGGCACAGCGGATAATCCGCTCAAATCTGTGCAGCCCGTCTGGGGAAGGACCTCCACCTTACAGAAGATCGTAGCCAAATAGCATTGATCTCGGCCATGCTGTGTTCCTACGGTGAGTAAGGTCTCCAGAGCTCCACTTGGAGGGGTTGAAAGGGTTGGCAACGAGTGAGTGATACCCCCGGTATTGCAAGCGTCTATAGGCTACGGTGATGCTTACCATCAGGCGGGCCGTATACTTGTTTGCCACCTTAGTAGTAATCAACATTTTTTTCCTACCACCAGTTTAGAAGGCAGATTTACACTAAGAAGAACTAATATGAGCCATTGGAGTATACTCTGCCACGCTTGACTGCGAGCTTATTGTAGAGCTTAATCAATCAATGCTAATTTAGTTGTCACCACAACTCTCCTGTGAGCTTATCTATTGCGCTTGGTAATTGCTTCTCAGTATTTATGGCAACAGAAAGTCAAGTAGCATTGTGAAATATTATTATTGTGATTTGTGCTTTTAGAAAACGTTTGAGCTTTTAAAGCTAGGCCATTGTCGGGCTTTACTGTTTGTAAGTGAAAAAGCTTTTATGGCTTACATGTTTATAATATTATTAGCTACTAGTAATAGCCCGGCTTTGTATGGTTTTTAGTTAGGACCTAGAAGGATACGATCCGTTTTATTTTAAAATTTCCACTGTTTTGGAAACAATAGAATTAGGTACACGAGAGTTCTTTGATTGTTTTACAACCTAGTTACAACAAGTTGTATGGAAGGAAGAACCGAACGAACAGACAATGTATAGTAAAACGTATTTATTTTAAGAATATCGAATACTGAAAAAAAAACTCTGCCTACCCGTAATTTTATACAAATAACAATAATGTATTATGATTAAAATATAAGACGACGCGCGTAATCTAAAGTTACGGCCAGAAATGGCATTACGTATACATTAAAAGCTGGCAACATTAATTAAATTATTTTTTAATTCATATCCCAAAACATAATAATTGCAACACTGAGGTACGCGGTGTCGGCAAGCCCCAAGACGGTGGATTGTAACAAAGCGTGCTCATTAACTCCGCGACGACTGCCGAGTTGCTGCTGTATCAAAGACTGTTAATATTAGACTTTTTATTACAGAAAGGACATACAGATATAGATAGATAGAAAATGTTATTTGCAAAACACATACAAAAAATGCAGTAGGTATAAACAGACAACTTACCTACGGACTAGTAATTTTTGCAACAATGCACCTTATTGATGACATACAGAATTGTTACCTACATAAATAACATTAGTCAATTGAGCTTACTTACTAACTGGCTGGCTAATAGGTCTTACGTAAGGTCAGTTTTTAAATTTAAAAAAATCAAACAGAAAAGTAAAATCTGGGATTTTGGCGCCAACAGGATAGCGTCAACTTGAGCTCGTGTTTGTGTTGATAAAAAAAGTGATTGTAGTTTGTGACCAGGCACTATTAAAAGTGCACATCACACCATATTTTTGAAGTATAATTCCGGTTCTACACTTTGGCGACGTTGAGCAAAAACAAAAGTGTAGTAGAATCTTTTCCGTTCCACTTCGTCTTTAGTTTTCCTTATTCTTCTGCCACTTCTGACTCTATTCACTCTGTGCGTAACTTCACTTCACTCCTTGGCTGCTTGGTGTGTCACGACAAGCGTACGCGCACCTCCTCGCCGTAATCTCTCACTTATACAGATTTGGCGATCAACGTTATAATGAAAATATGTATTCATTTAAATATTTTAATATACTTACTCAGTACCTGAGGTGTAATAAGTTACATAATATACTTATTTTTCGTGAAAGTGAAAATACCCCTGTTCGGGGTCCAAGTTTCGGGCTGAGCAATAAGAGGTCGACGTCGACGTACTTCAGTCTTCGAACGAAACAATCGAATACGGAACAGCTGGCATCGAGCTCAATCCAACTTCTGCACCGTCACGCCCAGGATAGTACCTGACCCTACCGCGAAGTGCAAGCTAGACGGCCTTTTCGATCCCTATCCAGGTTCCTTTTTGTTTTGGGATAATTAGTTTTTTTTTGCTTTTCATTTTTTTTTTGCAAATATACACATATATATTATTTGTTGACTACCGGTGCCTTATTTATTTCCACCCGTTACGTCACAGTTCATCTTCGCGAGAGCGCAAAGTTATCTTATCGACCCTTCTGCAACATAGAGGCACATAACTATACTCTTTGTCCACGTTTGAGCGCAACCGGGGAGATGGAAAATTTTAATAAAATATGTTTCCCGCGTAAACTGCCATCCCGCACGTCACGTCCCTTACGGATCCTTTAAACACTTGCTGTACTAAACTTAAACCTTAAGAACTTTAACTAATAAACAATAAGACCTATATTCCTTTGCACCAAACGCAAATATAACTTAGTCGCATTAAACTATGGCGCGCTATGAGGAAGAGATGTGCCGCGATTATGAAATAGATATTAAAGTACTTTCTTGTACTCAGAAATATATTATTTTAATGTACGTGTAATTTTCATATTAATAAACCAGTTTTTAAACGGCGTAATTAAAATCCAAGTAAGTAAATTATATTTTATAACATGAGGCAACAAAAATATTATGCCTAAGATAAAATGAAATTACTCAGATTTCATAGTTAGGCACAGTTTTTTTTATTAAGTTATTAATATTTTCATTAAAACGTTTAGATTAAAAAAACACATGTCATGGTTTAGATCGCCAGTCACACAACGCCATCTTGTTCTTAGCTTATGTATATGTTACGCTCAAAGACCGAAAACGCTCAGTGAGCGGAAAAATAGCTTACATCGCGAAATGAAATGAAATGAAATCGTTTATTTCTGAAATAAACGATTTCATTTCATTTCATTTCAATCGTTAGAAAAATTCGCGCCTCACTCACTTCGCTCGCTCGGCGATCTTTGATCACAAAATAACCCTAGCCTAACCCACCAATGTCTGTCTGAATAACAACACATACAGCCATTGGTGGGTTAGGTAGGTGGGTAGGTATAATTTTTCTTATGGTTCAATCAACGCGTTGTGAGCAATTTTTTAGCTCACTTAGAGTTTTCGGTCTTTGAGCGTAATACATAGAAAACATCCAGACCAAGACATAGGCCTCCCCCAAATGTTTCCAGCGCCGCCGGTTGGCAGCGGCTTGTATTCAGCGGCTTTCTGCGACTTTCCCGGTGGAGGCTTATTTGGCACATACGAGGGCGACACCGAAAGTTTTTAGAACGGCCACTTGTAAACAATATAATTAAAAAATAGGTTTAAATTTTGAAAATGGAACTCTTTGTCAAAATTAACGAGTATGTTTTTTTTATTTTTCTTTTGTTTTACGTTTTGGCGACAAATTGAAAATTTCCCGAATCACGTCAGCATGAATTTAACGCGAGTAAATTTTCGTGCCATGATTTTTTATGATTTTCGATGTCATTTAAGTCAACAAGAATGTTATATTAGACTTCGAATGGCCTTTCATGATGAAGCCCCATCCCGTGCCACAATTTACAACTGGTATAGTGAGTTCAAACGTGGTCGCACTATTCTTACCGATGATCTGCGTGAAGGACGGCTTTCTACGGCGACGACTGAAGTTAACATCAGTGTTGTGCGGCGTATGATAAAGAATGACAAACGAGTGACCTATCAGCAAATTTGGACAAGCTTAGGCATCGGTATGAGTCAAGTGCACAGAATCCTCCATGAACAGTTAGCGGTTAGGAAGCTTTGTGCCCGGTGGATACCTCATAATTTGACCGACCGTCGAAGAAACCCCTAAAGACGAGTGGGAAAACAGCTTTGCTCAGTGGTTTCATCGGACGAAACGATGCATTGATGTGAAGGGACACTATTTTGAAAAGATATAATAAAACTAATAACTTTTATTTTTGCCCAGTTTTCGATTTTCTAAGAACTTTCAGTTTGACCATCGTACCAAAAATATTCCTCCAACAATAATTATTATGGTATGAACGTTGATCTTCGAAGGACAATTTAATTATCTTTCTTTAACTGTAATATGGTTTTTTTTAAAGTGGTTTAAAAAAAATTACGAGCTCGGCAACGCGTGAGTGATACCCCCGGTGTTGCAAGCGTCCATAGGCTACAGTGACGGCTTACCATCAGGTGGGCCGTATGCTTGTTTGCCACCTTAGTGGTATAACAAAAAAGTTGTCTTCATTTTATGTTATTTTCGCTCTATCGATACAAAGAGATTTGTAATACAAAGACCTTGCTTCTAAGATAACATCAAATGCTTTTCCAGAATGCGCTTAGAACTGTAAGATCTGAAGGTTCTGGCCTTGCAAGAAACCAAGGGTAAGGTCCATCGTTTGCAAACTTCTGATTAAGTTTTATGTTTTCTTTGTGTTACAGTCTTACTTTATTTTATTATTTTATTTTATATTTTCTGCATGTGCCGGATAGTTTAAAAGTTGGCAACCAGTTCGTTTATCAGTCAATCATTGGGTTAATTCTTTACAATAGATTTAAACTCAAATTATTTATATGTATGTAATATATGCCAACCCTCCCAACCCCCCCAAGTGGAGCTCTGGAGACCTTACTCACCGTAGGAACACAACATGGCCGAGACCAATGCTATTTGGCTACGATCTTCTGTAAGGTGGAGGTCCTTCCCCAGACGGGCTGCTCCGATTTGAGCGGATTATCCGCTGTGCCCTACCTCTCTTAAAATTTTATTTTATTTTTAAATATAATATTCTTGGCAACGGTGAAAGTATGTTTCAAATTGGTCCAGTAGTTTTTAAGTTGGTTTATTCGTTACAAACAATAATACAATTATTTTCTCTTTGTAATAAATAAATAAATAAATAAATATATAGGGACAATTCATACAGATTGAGCTAGCCTCAAAGTAAGTTCGAAACTTGTGTTATGGGATACTAACTCAACGATATTATATTATATAACAAATACATATATAGATAAACATCCAAGACTCGAGGCCAATCAGAAAAAGTTCGTTTTTCATCATGACCTGACCGGGGATCGAACCTGGGACCTCCAGGGTGGCGGTCTGGCGTGGTAATCATTACGCCATGGAGGTCGTAATATGTACCTAATAATTTAGATTTATCACTTTAATTCAAGCAAATTGCAAAATAGCTCACCGGGGAGCACTCAAATGATGTACTACGAAAATACAGAGTAATTACTGACTGTCCTGACCTAAAAACTTTTTAGTACCTACATGTAGATTTAAATCATAATAATTTTCGTTTTCATATTCCAAAAAATTATGGTCATTATTTAATTAGAATTTTGTTAAATTAGGCCTCTTTCGTCCTAAACACAGAAATCTCCTGGCATGTACGTTTTAATTTTATTAAATGTTTGTTTTAGCTCTGAGCAATTTAATTGTATTATTTTTATCTTCAAAAGTAATTTTGATTGTCATTAGTTTTGTCAGTTTCTTTTTTCCTTAATGATTGAGAGCAAGTAGGTAAGTACTAAGTTTCTCAACTTTTGGTAGTATTTGAATAAAAATATATTTTTTTTTAATCAAGTTCTGATTAAAAAATAAGTTTTTATTATTTCGTTGCTAATAATGAAAGGCAACATAACAATTAAAATTACTTTTGATATTAAAAATTAAATTTCGGGACAACTTAGGCCTATAAACTTTTATTATTGGGGACGACCTGGGATATTTATTATGGAGGACGAGTCTCGAGGGACGACCGAGGCCTAAATCGATTTTGAGGCAAAGGAGCTCGATGGCATCGCTTTGTGTCGCACTCTAACATGAACACGCAAGTCAAGCGACGTTGACCCCAGTGTTTGGATGGGTTTAGTTATCTCGAGCGCTTCTCCGTGCTTCGGAGGGCACATTAAGCCGTCGGCCCAGGCTGTTGTCGATCGATGACAGTCGTTAACCAAGTCGGTGGCTATCGGGCGACTTGAAAACACCGACCTCTGCTAATCCGCATTAGAGCAGCGTGGCAGAGTACGCTGCGGTGAGATGATTATGGGTTGATATGATGATGAGTAAAAGGCAAATTATAAAACCCAGCAGTGGGTTAGGATACGATTTCAAAATCATAACAAGATGTGATCACAAAGTGACTGGTACGGATTTCCACATTAACAAATTCCCGAGCATGTTTCAGAGTCGCTGGTCTGAAAAATCTGATAGCACATTCTTACACAAGTCTGTACTCACTGGCATATTAAATTATGTTTTCAGTTTACTGAGCAGTGCTAATTTATAGATTATTTTTTTCGTCTTGGAAAATTAATTTGTAATAGATAGATAGATAGAATACTCTTTATTTGCATTACACACAGGAAAAAGTACAAAAAAAAAAACAATCTTATAAACTAGTGTAAATGCAACAAGGCGGCCTTATTGCTAAAAAGCAATCTTTTCAAGGCAACCTTAAGGTAACGAATATCTGTATGGAGTGGGCAGGGCTAGCATGACAAGAAAATAAATACTAAACAAGAGAATGATAGATACTTAGGACATCATCTAAATATTAAAACAAAATGAATAAATAACTTCAAATATTATACCATATCACTATACTTACTATAATATATTATATAAATATTCAAATTGTAATAGTAAGAATTACCTATTTTAATTAGTAAAAAAAAACCGGGCAAGTACGTGTCGGACCACGCACAATGTAGGGTTCCGTATTTGCTGTGCTTCGCTTGCCTTCAGTTGAGTCCAATATCAAATTCTATCACATTTGTAAGTTTTCATCAAAGAAATTTTATTTTAAAAGTTCGCCGGCTATTACTCGGTAACTAGTAGAGCCTACTTAACCGTTATAGTTTTCATTGAAGGTTCAGTTATGTAGTTACTACTACCATGTTTTTTTTTTACAAATTTCTAAACATAAGACTTTCGGATAAGACCGCCGTGCAAAACGAAAATTGACACGATAAATGTAAATAATTCCAAAACGGATCATTGTATCGAAAAATGATCTTTCCACAATCACTTTTTCAATCAATAAATGTTTCCCCAAATATATTTCGGGGAGAGTGGGAAACGAAAGAAAAGGTACCTATAGCAAAGAAAACCCCATATAGCCGATCTGCTTACTGATGTGTATGCACAGATAAAAAATCTGCGATGCTATCTGTTATTTGTATCGTTGCGTTTACCATTTGCTTCAAATGTATTTTTATAAAATCCCCGTGAGTTCCCGGAATAAAGAATATGCTATGTGTCAATACAGGTTATAAACTATTCGTGTACCTTTCAAGCAAAACTATCTAGCCGTTTTTACGTGAAAGAGACCTTCAAGACAAACACAAAATGCCATCACATAAATGTTTCGTTCGTAATCGAAGTCGCACACATCTAAGAGAAGATACGTGAATGCCAACGCGCCACCGGGCTCTCTCAAATCTTTTCAACAAACAGTTTCGAAAATTACAAAACCAAGGAAATTGGTATTACTGTAGCGCACTGTAAACTGCACGTTACTAGTTCTCGCTTAATCGTAGCATTTGTAGCTGCGAAACTCATCCTTAAAACGTTTTCGACTTAAACACAGTTACATACGAGCACATTAATCCCCTTACTGCATAAGGCGCCGAGAAATATGCACATTGGCGTTACTAAACGCTCAAAAACCGCCAGAGAATTATAGAGATTTTATAGGGAAGAGTTTCTTTTAGAAATAAAACCGCCGCTTTATTGAGCTGATACCCGCAGTTTTACCCGAGAAATTACGTTGTTCCTGTTTCCGGGATAATATGCAACATAAAGATTATCCTATTTGATAATCCGTGTTAAAATTACTTGTGTGACAAACATGCAAATCTGTACGTTAGGCATTTTTACGTGTAAGAGTAAGAAAAATCCATATATCATCATCATCTTATCACACCATTATCATTAAACCCAATGTCGAAATAAAATTGATTTTAGTTGTCTAATGAATTTAATAAGTTTAGTCTGCCATCAATTTTTATCACGTAATACATACTTTCGAAGCAACTGTATTAACACATTGCCATCGTAATACAAGTTTGCTTACAACACTGCGACTCACGCAGTTTACTGGAATGAGAAATTTCACCGCCATTACTAACCTTTCCGGTAACTCAGTGGTAAGAATACTCAGCAGGATATCAAGAGAACGTGGGTTCGAATCCCACCTGGGGCAAGAAAGCCAGATTTTCTTTCAAAAATATTTTCAAAAGAAGTTAACTTACACACACATAACTAAAATTAAAAACGCGATTTATTTTAAAGTAAACTACTTATTAGACTATTGTTGGGAGATTTTGTGCTTAGTGCAACGGAATGTAGATATCCAGAGAAGGCGTTTAAATTCGCCAGTGCGTAAGACCGCAAGAGAAATAGTTATTTCACAACGAAACTTCGATTGCCTGCATCGAGGAATAAAATTGTTTCACTGATCCGCACCGCTCGTTTTGTTAAACAATCGTTCCTGCAGTACGGTGCTCTGCAGATACTAACTAATTACACCTGAGTATTACTAGAAAATGGTATTTTAATAGCAATTTAGAAGATACAATACTGTTGGACTTAAAAGTATATTAGGGCATGGTTTCACAGATTCTTTTTGAACCAATTTTCTTAAAGTAAACTAGAAACTTAAATATTAAGGTAACTGGAGACCTAAGACTTGTGTAACTTTCACAATGCACCGCGCACCGTACGGCTTACGGTCGAGGGGTCCAAACAAACACTCAAGTTAGGCAACGTTGGCCCTATCCAGTGTTTAGATGGATTTCTTTATCTTGAGGTTCTCCATGCCTCGAAGGGCATGCTGAGCCATCAATATAGGCTGTTGTTGATGGATGACATTATTGAAAACACAGGCCTCCCCCAATCCGCATTAGAACAACGTGGTAGAGTACGTTCTAATCCCCTTCGATAGACGGAAGACTCCGTGGGATGATTATGGGTTGATTTGAGGATCGTCGATTGTAATGATTCGTCAGAGGGGTTCTGTAAGTGGCTTCTCCACTTGTTTCAATTCTGCGTACCTTAACCGTACCACATAAAGTTTAATAACCAACTAATGGTGTTAAATTTAAATTTATACCATCCGAAAACAACATGGGGGTCGCCATAAAAAATTTAATTGAACATTAAAATCTCGCGATTTCGGCGTATCAATCAACTGGCATTTGCATGCTTTGTGTAGATATGCATTTGAGATAACAAAAAATTTGGATACACTCATAAGGAAAAGTGGTTTTATGATAATAAATTGTTCGTGTCACCACTAACTGCGGGGCAACTATGAAAAGAAATTCCGAAAAAACGAAGTGACGTTTTGTTGAATTCTAACCAGTTTTGAACCTTATTCTAAGCTAGTAATGTCTTTTTTGACAGCACTACGTGTTTCGTTTGTTCCGGATGGAGACTTTCATAGGTAGCCCTCACTTGTTTTTACTTTTCAATGACTTGACGTTTGATGTGTCAAATTATGACAGTAAATGGTCATATTCAAGTCATACTAAATCATTATTCTAAAGTACCCAATATCTTTTTTGACAGGACTACGTGTTTCATTTTTTGGGATGGACACAAAAATATTATAAAAATTCCTTTTAAGGAAATAAGCTTGATCAGCTCTTCAGCTATAACACGTTTTTTTATATTCCACATAAGTGGCAAACAAGCATACCGTCGACCTTGATGGTAAGCCGTCACCGTAGCCTATAGACGCTTGCAATATCGGGGGTATCACTCACGCGTTGCCAACCCTCCCAACCTTTCCAACCTCCCAAAAAAAAACCTTATAGATTTTGTACAGCGCCAAATATTTTTTTCTTTTTCACCATCATCATCTCAGCCCGTTTTTGCCCAATGCTGAGCATATACCTCTATTTTTGGACGCCAACCAACTCGGTCGGTGCCATTCTCATCCAGGTACGACCTGCGACTTTAGCTATATCGTACTCCAATATTTTTGTTAGATTATTGAAAGAAAGTGTCTGATTGCAGGTTTAAATTGAGTTTAATTAAATAAATGTTTTACAAAGTACTTTCCTACTCAATGTCACAGAGCAGAGAGAATGCCATAGATAATGTTAACATGAAATGCGCCAATTTGCACAGATTATAAATAATGATTGGTACATATACCACAGACTACAATAATGTTAACAATTTTTGTATTAATTTGGCCAAAAAAGCTCCTAAAGAAACAAACTTGATTTGGCTGTTTAGTTTTATTACGTTGCTGGCACATGTGCACACGACTGTACCTGTAAGTATCAAAACTGCTCATGTAAATTCGTTCGTTATGCGCGCTAAACACGCGGCGAAGCGTACGGGGTTTCGTGAATCTCACAAATAAAGATATATGCATATTAGTTATTTGTTTATAAATAAGCAAAAAAAAAAGTAAAATACATGCTGTATTATTGTACCAACCAATGGTGTTTCTTATAAGGATTCTTTTTTTTTTCTTTCTTTTTTTTCTTTTTTATTTGGTTCGCAAACTGGTTGCTACAGAGTACAATCGATACAAGTGAAATTTTAAAACTAATAGTTGCAACAACCTACTATGAGCGAACACAGCATGCACATGAAATTTTGCTCGCCGAATACTAATATACATAATTACACAAAAAAAACAATTACTTCATATTATTCATACAATACAATACAAACATCTTTATTGCACCAATACAAATCAAGTGCATTACATACATATATTTAGCAAAAAGGTCACGATACATCATAATCATATTAACAACCAATAATCATCCCACTGCTGGGATACGAGTTTCCCTTCAATGGTTCAAATGAAAATGGTTTTATTTCAATAAATAAATAAATAAATGGAGGGGGATTACAGCGTACTCAGCAATACTGCGAATAAGCGAAATAGTCGAAAAAAAAACTGTCAATTTATCTGTCAAATAACCTGTGAGTACTTATTTAGAAAAACAAACACGAACATTATTAAAGCTTTTTTTAATAATTAGCTTTTAAGTAATACAGGTTGCTCCAAATCGAGTCACCGCCATTAAAACAAATCAAAGTATGCCAAATTTAAAATTCAAACCATAATAAAACCTAACAGCGTAATTGCACCATTATAAACGAATCCCAAGTAACGAACAATGCAGTTGCAATAAAAGAAAAAAAATGTGCACAAAAAACAATATGTGTCACGGTGCGTGACCCCGGCCTTAGTGCAAATTACCTCAGATGAACGTAAATCTGTTTGAATTTATGACCATATTTTTTTATATTTGGACAATTTGGTTTAAGAGCAACACTTAAAAAAAACGAAAAAGTTTTTTTTTATTACAAAGTTGGCAACCGAGCATACGGTCCGCCTGATGGTAAGCATCACCGTAGCCTATAGACGCTTGCAATACCGGGGGTATCACTCAAGCGTTGCTAACTCTCCCAACCCCCCTCAGTGGAGCTCTGGAGACCTTACTCACCGTAGGAGCACAACATGGCCGAGACCAATGCTATTTGGCTACGATCATCTGTAAGGTGGAGGTCCTTCCCCAGACGGGCTGCTCCGATTTGAGCGGATTATCCGCTGTGCCCTACCTCTCTTAATTTCTTTACTAATATTACAAAGGTGATTTGTAATGTTAGTATTTATATAAGTAATTGTATAAAGTTTGTGAGATATGGATGCTTGTTATTTTTTCATGCAAAAATTGATAGGTTTGCTTGAAACATACATGGTACATGGCTAGTTTGATTAACACATTAGTACCTGGATTAAGACATAGGATTTTTATCCCAGATATCAGTCCAGGAACGGGAAAAACAGGATGTCGCGGGTAGTTAGCGAGTAATTACTAACACATTTTATTTATTCAAAACTAAAATTAATCAAGAGAGGAGCTCGACGGCGTCGCTGTGTGTCGCACTCTAATGAACACGCAAGTTAAGCGACGTCGACCCTAGCCAGCGTTTGGATGGGTTTCGTTATCTCGAGCTTCTCCGTACTTCGGAGGGCACGTTAAGCCGTCGGTCCCGGCTGTTGTCGAGCGTGACACTCGTTAAGCGGTGGTCTTCGGGCGGCATGAAAACACCGGCCTCTCTCTGCCAATCCGCATTGGAGCAGCGTGGCAGAGTACACTTTAATCACCTTCGATTGAAGGGAGACCCGTATGGCCGTATCCCAGCAGTGGGATGATTATGGGTTGATATGATGATGATGATGATGAAAAATAATCATGTGAACTGTACAATTAACCCATTTAGACCGATAACTATTTGTGTGAAAAAATGTGTTTTATTTTAATAAATAATAGTCATGGGGAGTATAAAAAACATGTTAAAAACGGTAGGTCTATATGGGTTAATGTGACAGTTAAATAATCTAGTTTGTATATAGGTACTAGGTACATTATCAATACAAACCCAACAAACAAAATAAGTGTAAACATAGAGCAGCCCTTAGCCAGAAAAGGTTAACTTACTTCAGAAAATATTTAAGCTTAAAAAAATAGAATTTCACGCACATTTTTATTCGTATCAGAAGAACTCTAAAGCTCTTCGACAACGCTTCGAGGGTAATAAAATTAAACGAACTTTTATCATTTTTCATTAGCGTCGGAGGTGCGAGCTTTATGATACGTCTTTATAGCCATGCTTTGGTTAACTCGTTAAGTTACTGAAAAAATAATAATATATTTTTTTACGTAAGAATTTTTATGTGTTTTAAATTTTAATATTGAAACACACTGTTGATACATATATCGCACTATATAATATGGTTCAGCAATGCTAAATGCAAGGGTTTAAACTTTGAAGTGATAGATAATGAAATGAAATGAAATTGGAAATGAAATGAAATGAAATGAAATTATAACGGAATAACCTTTTAGCGGGCAACGCATTGATATCGCCCATGGTATTAATGATGTCCATGTAGAGGAATTGGGCTTCTGAATATCGCATTCACCAAACAAAACGCATTGCTGCTTTACGCCGATATTCTGTAAGAGGGTGGTACAGTCAGGTGCACGTCGAGCTTTACACTTGCAGTACCATTTTGCCTCTCATGATATATCAAGTTCTATAGAACTTAAGAATGGTACAAAGTCCAATATGTAAAGGTCGACCTGCTCTTGACTGTACAACGTTCGAGCTAATCTCTTTCACATACTCTATCATTCCAGAAAGAAAAACTCAATAATAATTTTCGAGTCTATAATATTAGAGGTATTGGCCAATAAATTAAATCCATTTTCAATTAATCGCACCACAATAAGGGTATCGAATACCGGAACGAAAACCGCACAGACCTTGGCCAGACAATAGGTGATGGGAAGTCTGCGGTCGACGGAGAAACCATACATTTTTGCATACGAGTCACGTAAAGAAATACAAAGACTGGATAAGGTATTTTTGGAATTATTTTTTGAAAGTAAAATTTCACCTCCCCACCCAGGTGGGAAACCATGCTTGGTTATAAACCCATCAGATAGAACCATCGTGCTCTGCCACACACGCAGTTTAAAGGAATGAGAAATTCCACCACCATTACTAACCTTCCTGGTAGCTCAGTGGTTAGAACACTCGGCCGGATATCGAGAGGACGTTGGTTCATATCACACCAGGGGCCCGATTCTACTAACACAAACGCACCAATGGACTCTCAATGGTGTCTCAATCGTGTCTCAAAAGAATACCGATAGTGTATCAGTGGAATAGTTTTTGACATTTATTATGGACTTAAACAATAAGTTGAACATTATGTTATTGTTTAAGTCCATAACAAATGTCAAACACTATTTGGTGCTGGGGTGGGGAGATTAATTTTGCTTTTGAACACATTTCCATCGTTGTGTCTCCTGACAACCGTTGTGTCACCTCAGATTGACAATAAGCTTTGAAGCACACACACACTACACAGCGAATAAAATCGACGTAGGTAGTACTGATAGGACTATTTTTGTTATGTAAACTAACCGCTCGATAGCATTTTGTATTTTTTTTATAGCATACGGCAGAGAAACAAGCAAGCATACAACCTGATGGAAAGTGGTTACCGCCGTCTGTGAACATCTGTAATGACAGAGACAATTCTACATTCAAATATAAATAGAAAAGCTATTTTTAGGGTTCTGTAAAAACAAAGAACTTTTATAGTCTCTAAAATCATTAGGGGTATGGGGAAGATATTTTTTCGATATAGTGTATAGTGTTTGCTAATTATTTACATTAAACGTGTTTTCTAAATGCTCTTGACCAGTCTTCTATAATTATCATTTAGCTTTGTTGTTTTGTAAAATTTACATTTTAATTTATATTATCGGTTAATTATTATTTTCCCATCTGCACTTGGATCCACTGCTCGATCCCCAAATACGACCAGTCAGATCCGAGGCGACTCTTTTACTTGAATCCACCACAGAGTGGATCAAAGAATTATAATTATTTTATACTAGTGAAACCCGCGCAACTTTGTTTGCTGGTATTTATGTACAGACTTTTGATGAAATCCTACGGGAATCGCGTAATTTTCGGGATAGGTGTTAATCCAAGGTATCAGCTACCATCAGCGGCCCATGGGTGGAGGACCCACGGGTTACGGTATGCGCCGCACGCCGGCTGGTAAGGCCGGCGCCCACTAGGGCGTCCGCGTCGACCCGCGAGCCGAGCGCAGGGAGTGGACACACCCGTCCGCCTGCACCCGGCGAAACGCAGGGACCGGACCCCGCTCGTCCCCCTCAACCAGCGGCTCGCCGCAACTCGAGCGCAGGGAGGGGACCCACGTGTCGGGACTTCAGCCGCCGGCAAGGACGCGCCGGCGTTGCCCGGGGTGGACCACGTGGAGGTATCCCGACAACCACTCCAAGGTATCAGCTACCTACATACCAAATATCCTATAATGGCCGAGCCATTTGAGCGTGAAGAAGTAACAAACAGACACATAACTTTCGCCTTTATAATATTAATGGGATGTCACTTGAATCCACTATTATTTTATATCTTTCACACATCCACGTTTACTCTTTTGAAGCATACCTCATGATGAGCCGTCAATATCTAATGGCCGCCACCTGGCCAGTAGCCAGGGCATCCAAAAACGTATTGGTCTGCCCGATAACGAATTTTATGCCGATTGGTACTACGTGATTCGAATACATGTTACTTTATGTACAATAATATTTAAATTTTGCATAAACATTATTCTATTAAAGTTTAATATGCTTAACGGGCTGTTTGAGAATATATTCAAATTTAAACAAACATTATAATCGATTGAAATACTATACCTAATGTGAAATTGTGGGCTCTTTAGTCGATTGAGGCCGGTGTCCGCGGGCTCAGTGGACCTAGTAGATTTATGAACTGGGCCATTGAGCCCGCTGACAAAATTTGGGATTTGTACAGTCAAGCAGCAAATAACTCGAATTCCTTTTTTTAAATTCAATTTTAGAATTAGTATCAAATTGTTGTTTTGTTGATCTTTCAGCTAGTTTTACAACAATCGTTTAAAGGTAATGACAATTATTGACGTCGTCGATAGTATTCATTATGTAGAAACAGTTAGTGATGGACGCTGGAAGGCTGCCTCTCGAGTCATCTCTGGAACGGTTATCATTTTGCGGGAGGTCGGTTCTTTTCTTGTAACCAGCGCATTTAACGTATTAAATTTTTGTTTTTATTTATTATCGAGTATCCTTATTTATTATTCCAAGACTGTTTCGCGCACTCCGCCGCCGCGGCACTGCTTCCCACAAAAATAAAAGAAGCCTGACTCATTAAACCTTTCCATCACAAAAAAAATATTTTCTAAAATTTTATTTAGAAAATACACGTTATAGATTATTTAGAAATACCTATGAAAATGGCAAGCAGTCTAGGCGTATCCGTCACATCTGCGTCCAGTTTATGGCCCATCAAAGCCTTCGGCGATAATAGACGCCGCGAGTGCGGCCCTCGTAAAAATATAACGGGTAGCCCCCGCCCCGGGCCGACATGAACCCAGCCTGGAATGGAGCACTATGAATTTTCGATGCTAGTTTTATCCGGCTTTATATCCGGTTTTTAGTCTAAAGTAAAATAAAAGGCATAGTAAAGTTGTGTACTGATTCTGCGAATATTAATTTTACGATCACTGATATACTAACCACTCCGTCAGACAGATTTCTGCGCAGATGTTTGTACTTTCAAAGAATATCGGCATGAAGCAATGCGTTTGGTTTAGTGAGTGAATTGGGGATCTTCTTATGGCAACCGATAAGGGTGTTGGTACCGACCAGGTTTTGGGCAAATCTGATTTGAGCTGTGTGTAGTCATTGACTCGAAAAGAAGAAGAAGTGAGTGAAAGATGGACGCTCAAATCCTATTTTATTCCTATTCTTCTTATTCCCTTCTTTCTTCACTAATAGGCTCACTAATAGAAGGCGGTAATTATACTACTGGTGATATTATACAAAAAATATTTTCATACCGACATCGACACAGCGGCCGGCTGTGCGAGTTTTGCAGATTTTTTAATAAAATACAATTATTAGAATATTTTACAAGTATGTTTTACATCTATTTTATTATAGGTTCTACACTACGCCTTTGTAGTGCAGTTAAGCTCATACAATTTTTATGAAATAAATTTTTGACGCGCCGAGCCGCTGGTTCTTCAATACTGAGAGAGAGGCCGAAGGGAGTCATCTGTCATGGAGTTGTCTTCTTCTTCTTATTATTAGCAATCAACTTCTATCATCTCCGTTACAGTAATCACATACCACAATCTTTTACTAAAGGGGTTGGGAAACGAATGGGTATTCGTTTCCCAACTCCTTTAGTAAAAGAAAGATACGTTTGCTCGTTTGTCGTATCCTATCATAAAAAAAATAATCAAAATCTCTTAGCATGCATTTTCGCATAAACACGCGCAAGGCCAAACGCTCCATCCAGAAATGACTGCAATAAAATGATCACGATACAGGAAGCGTAACAACAAAACCTACGCGACTCGAGAGATGTGTTTATAAATACGCCACTCTCACCTTCAGTGTTGTCCAAAATTATCACGTCCCCGTTTTTGGTGTACGTCATAAGATGTGGCGGGAGCGATTTATGTATTCAAGGTCATTTTAAAAATTTAATGGCATCTCATTACTGACATTTCTGTCATATCATAGTTTTATATCTAACTAGCAAAATCCGCGCAACTTTTTTTGCGTGTCCCGCTTTCCCGTGAGAATTAAAAAAAAATACCGTAAGAACCATCCTAGTACTTCAAAGAATATTCTAAAAAAAGAATTAAAGAAATCGATTCAGCTGTTCTCGAGATTTGCGCTTAGTAACACCTTCAGGCCTAGCGTAGCATACAAAAGCCGTCGGCGCCGCTCGCCGTGATGTCATTGTCGCGAACTCCTGTTAAAAATCGCATACCGACGAAAAAGGTACTCTTCGGAACTAGCACTACTATTCCCGACTTTTACGGCTCTGATACCACGCTCAATATCACCACTGTGGATAAAGAGACAAAAGAATCTTGCTCAAATATTCATAAACGTTTCAAGCGTAGAATAGACGACTCATCAATCTCGAATGATATGGATTCTCCTATGTCTGAAATTAAAACTATGTTCGCCGATATTAAACGACAACAACAAACCCTATTAACAAAAAATGATGAGATACAAAAATCCATCGATATCATGTCGAGCCAGTACGATGCGATGTTATCCAAAATGACAAAGTTGGAAACCGAAAATATCGAATATAAAAAACAAATTGCCATTTTGGAAAATAAAGTAGATAATTTGGAGAAAACCGCCATTACCACCTCCATAGAAATACGTAATATACCAAAGTTAAGCAGAGAAAATGAAAATAAACATGCCTACACCAATCATGTCAATAACATTGCTAAAGCAGTCGGATTGGAGATAACAGTCTCAGAAAGTGAGATTCGTGATGCATACCGGAAAAAATCGGAATCTATCGTCGTTGATTTCACAACAACAAGTTGTAAGGAAAAAATTATTACTGCGATAAAAAAGTTTAATAAATCTAAGCGGTCAAATAAAGAACCCCAGCTGAACTCGGGACATATCGGCCTGACGGGCCCCGTTAGGCCCATTTATATCTCCGAAGTCCTTACGACGAAAAATAAACATATAAGTTTCCTGGCTCGTAATATGGTTAAGGAGAAGAAACTCTTCGCAACCTGGACGTCCTATGGTCGAGTCTTCGTGAGAAAACAGGAAGGACAGGATGCAGTCCGTATCAGCAGCGAAGAAGATCTCTTATCCATCCTATCTATATGACTCGACAAGCAATTTTTACCAATCTTTTGTTCATTGTTATTATTAAGTTTAAATGTCATAATTGTAAAATCTCTTATTAAAGTAGTGAATAATAATATCAGTGACGCCCAATGTACTCCAAAACCAAAAAGTAACCCATCCCTGTGCGTTGGTTCACACAACTCTCTTTCAAACAAAAACCACACTATACACAATCATACTAGCGAACACAAAAACACTCATCCCTTCCATAACAACTGGAATATTAGTTCCACACTCGAGTCGCTCTCGGTATCGGAAAGCATTGTCTGTGATATCGATGAAGTTATTCAAATTATATCCAACAATAATAATCACATAAAAATAATAGCACAAAATATACGCAGTGTTTCGTGTAATATGTCTAATTTAAAAACGGAATAAAATTAAAAACGGAACAACCTGCCTTGCAGGACGCAAACTGCGTACTGTTGCACCTAAATACAGATACATGCGTCGTAGGTATATATCGTTCTCCCAGTCAACGAAATGTGTCTAACTTCCTACAGTCTTTTGATAATCTGTTGTGCAAACTATCACATTACAAAAATATAATAGTTATGGGTGATATTAATATTAATATCTGCCCTGACAAATTGGACAACAGGGCCAATGAATACCTTAATCTACTGGCTAGCCATTCACTGTTACCGGGGCATACCTTCCCTACTCGGGGCGACGCCTGTCTCGATCATGTCATGCTCAAAACAAAATGTAAGGCTCAATCAGTCGTTGTTGAATCCTCGATTACAGATCATGAATCTACAATTGTTAGTCTTCAGATAAAGTCAAAATTCATTAATAAGCCAAAGGACCGAAGAATTGTAGATTATGACGGACTAGATACTGCAATTAAAAACATCGACTTTACTCCTATTTTTGAGATGACAAATGCTAACTCCGCTACTGACTTTTTTATCCAGTCATTGCAGACGGCGATCAGTAACAACGAAAAAACCATACACTCTTCAGCTAAGAGGCAAATCATTAAACCTTGGGTGACGAAAGCTCTTCTTAATTGTTTGAAAAACAGAGATCAGTTGCATAAAAAACTAAAGCGGGATCCATGCAATGAAGTCTTACGCACAACTTACAAGAGATACAGAAACTTCTGTAACTCTGCACTTAAGAAGGCAAAAAGAAATTATGAGAAAGAGCTTATAAGAGATGCAGGTAACTCGTCCAGAAAACTATGGGAGGCCATCAGTAAAGTTACCTATAGAAGCAACAAACAAGATCACTCTTCTAATTTAATCTCCTCCTCTTCACCGGAGGACAGTGTAGATGGAGTAAATCGCTTTTTTGCCAATGTAGGAAGTAAACTAGCCAATGAGATCCCCAAGTACAATTCTAATAGACTGCCGTATTCACCTGGCGGTGGCCATGCCAATTCTTTTGTACTGCTGCCTGCAGATGAGCGTGAAGTGGGAAATACTATCATGGACCTCCGATCTGATTGCGCTGCTGGTGTCGACGGTGTTTCAGGTCATTTATTGAGAATGTACTGTACTATTTTAACTCCGCCTTTGGCGTATATCTGCAATCTTGTTTTTAATACTGGTGTGTTCCCTCGTAGCCTAAAGATTTCGCTCATCAAGCCTGTTCATAAAGGCGGTGACAGAGATAGTGTCGATAATTATAGGCCGATATCCATTTTGCCTGCTGTCTCAAAAATTGTTGAGCGGTTAATGAATAAGCGTTTGGTCAACTACCTTGAAGTTAATAACCTTTTATCACCAGCCCAATTTGGTTTCCGTAAAGGCAAATCAACTGATGATGCTGTGCATGGACTTATTGACGTGATAGTAAATAAACTTGACGCGGGGTTTAAGACGCTAGCGGTGTTCTTGGATTTGGCGAAGGCTTTCGACACTGTCTCTGTCCCCCTTCTCGTAAATAAGCTGGAATACATTGGAATCAGAGGAGTTCCGTTGTCTCTTTTTGAGAGCTATCTCTCCGAAAGATGCCAGAAGGTTAAAATTGGCAACATTATCAGTGCCGAGCTTCCCACCTCTTCTTTTGGAGTGCCTCAGGGCAGTAAATTGGGCCCTACCCTTTTCCTAGTGTATATAAACAACCTTTGTGAATTGAACATTAAATCTGGGCAAATCTATATTTTGCGGATGACACCGCTTTAGTGTTCCATGGTGACACTTGGACTGAAACTTACCAAAATGCTCAACTTGGATTCAATGAGGTCAGTGCTTGGTTGCGAGCGAATGTTCTGACGCTCAATGTGGAGAAAACCAAATATCTGACCTTCGGACTTAAGAGGAATTATTTACCTACTACGGGAGATATAATTGCGCATAGCTGTAGTGATGGGAACCAAAATTGTCGCATCTGCCCTACCCTCCAACGCAGTGATACAGTCAAATATCTAGGAGTTACGCTGGATAGTACACTAAGCTTTAAAGCCCATATCCAAACACTTGTGGCAAAATTAAGAAAATTGATCTATGTTTTTAAAAACCTCCGACATATAGCAGATAGAAAAGTTCTAAGAATGGTCTATATGGCACTGTGTCACTCATTGATAGGGTACTGTATTACTGTATGGGGTGGGTCAGCCAAAACGTTGTTGCTAGAGGTTGAACGTGCGCAACGAGCAATTCTCAAGGTTGGTGCTTTTCTTCCTTTTCGGCATCCTACATCGGATCTTTATCAAGTGTGGGACGTACTTTCAGTGAGGCAAACGTTTGTTCTTTCGACTGTTCTCAAAGTTCACTCTGATATGGGATATGACCCGAGTAGTATTGCGCATGTGAGAAGGAAAGACAAGGTCTGTACAGTAAAAGGTCTAAATACAAAATTTTCGAATAGATTCTATTGCTTCCAGGGCTGCCATCTCTATAACAAAGCCAACAAAGAACTATCCATTTACGGCATGTGTCGTAGTCGTAGTGAGTGTAAATATGAACTTACCAAATGGCTTAAAACTTTCAATTATGATGACACGGAAGAACTTCTAAACGTAATTACTTAGGGTAACGATTAAAATTTTAAAAACTTAATATTCCTATTTACTTTCATATTTTCATAATACAAGTCTCAAGTAATAAAAAATAAAAAAATAAAATTAGGTACTTATCATATAAAATAAACTTTTTTTTATTTTTTATAAACCAAAATTTGGCTTTAAAACTAAAATAAAACTTAACTACATATCTGGCTGAATAACTTTCATTAATATTATTGAAAAAGACACGTAGCTTAACAAAGTTTAACATTTCTAATAAAAAATCATGTAATCTCACAAGTATTCGCATTATACTCATCTAAACAAACTCGCACATCCATTAATAAGCCCGTCCACATTCTTGCCTCCATACATCGTCTTAACTTGTCATTCATCCTCAATACTTATGCTGTGAAGTACTTATAATTTTATATAACTACATTTTACTGTTCTACAAGTTTCTGCACTTATGTATAAAATGATATTATTATAAACATTGATACATATATAGCGCGGAGGGAGCCTGGTGACCTGTTAATACAGGTAGGTTTCTACCCACCTAGTACAGGCACCAGTCTTCTCCACACCTAGGTTTATAAATTATGTTTAAGCTTATGTATGTATATTAGTTAAAGTATTGTAACCTGTGGAGAGAAAATAAATAACTATTCTATTCTATTCTATTCAGCAATTCATTTTTATATTATAGAAGATGGTGGAAAATCTAGGGCTCAGAGTAAAATAATACAATAGTAAAACAAATACTATAGAAATATAATACGCACAGCTCTTGACGTTTCTCATACAATGACTTGGCAACCTCCTGTTCACCTCATGCCGCTAGGGGCGCTAGTGTCGCGTTAACATTTTGCATACAAAACGCACAAAAGTTTTGAAATCGTTCACCTCATGCCGCCCTATTTCTATAGTAGCGCTAGTGTCGCGCGTCTTGCCCGAATTCTTCCGAAGCTGTGCGTATTAACTCGGTAGAGTTTCTATAGTATTTGAGTAAAATAATAAGAGAAATACAAGAGCGATCGATAAAGAAAACAAGAACAAAGAGAATAAGAACAGCTATCAAATATTTTTAAAAGTCTAAAAAAACCTATCAAAAGAGTTTTTATGCTTCCAGCCTGATGGCTGGTTCGTTACAGTGTGGGTACAGACTTTTGTAACATAACATGCAATGTAACACATAATGAAAGTATTTCCTGTACCCATTTATAATGCTCGACTGTTAAATAAAAGTAGTGGTCGTTTATAGTAAGAACAAAATTACGATTTTAGTAGGTAGGAGATTTGACAGTAGTGCGCGCGGAAGCGCTAGTCAGTGTGGGCAGGGAGGTAGACAAACGTCAGGCTAACAAGACACGTCACGCACTCGACACTTTTCACTCTGTATCGCGCTCTCCATTGTCTCACCCCCACATACCTCAGGTGGTGCTAGTCCTTCCTATCCTTCCTACTAATATTATAAAGGCGACAGTGTGTAAGTATGGATGTTGTTGCTCTTTCACGCAAAAACTACAGAACGGATTTTAATGTAATTTGGTACACGGGTAAACTATAACCTGGAATAACACATAGGGTACTTATCCCGAAATTCCCACGGGAACGGGAATAATAGAACTGTTGTGTATAAATAAATTCACGCTAACGAAGTTGCGCGGGTGTCACTAGTATTTCATAGCTTAACCCGCCATCGCTTTTGCCTTGTGCCGCCGTGGGTGCATCACACTACACGACGTGACCCTGACTGGGCTAAGGCCGATCGCCTGGCTTAGCGATGTCATGCAAACGACACAATATTTTGTGGTAATAATAAATTAATGAGCAAATTAAGGATAGGCCTTGAAATTGCATATTTTGATTGGATTTGGTATTAAAAATACTGCACCTATCACGTTGATGTAAATATTATGTTAAAGTCAAGGATTCATACTAATTAATGCCTGGTTGTTGTAAAAATATGAATTCATAAATATTTTCTTAACAGAAATTAATCCTAAAGTCACTTCCAGATCTTGTGAACCTTATACTAACAATTTAAAGTTATGAAACTTTGTATAATGATACAACCCAACATTACACAGTGCATGGCGTTTTTTTTTAAATAGTAAATAATAAATTTACCACAATCTATATATAAGATGACACGAATTGCGGGAAATACAAAAAGAAGAAGAAGCAATAAGTATTAACGAATGGATTATGAAACATTTAATGTCTTATAAAAGAGAAAATCACTGACTGATTCATCACGAAATCTCCGAAACCACAAGTGCCAGAAGTCTCAAATTTTGCATGGGAATTCCTTTTGGGGCGTAGGTGCTCACTAAGAAAGGATTTTTGGAAATTCATCCCCTAAGGGGGTAAAACAGGGGTGCAAAGTTAGTATGAAACTTTGCCGTTTTTGAAGTTATTCGAATGAAATTCAGCATGAAGGTTCTTTACTAAAAAGCATGAAGCATGAGTTTTTTTTTTTAAATTCATCCCTTAGGGGGTTAAACGGGGGTGCAAAGATAGTATGAAACTTTGCCGTTTTTTAAAGTTATTCGAATGAAATTCAGTATGAAGGTTCTTTATTGAAAGGCATGAAACACGAGTAAAATATTTTTCTCAAAAATTATCCCTTAGGGGGTTAAACGGAGGTGCAAAGTTAGTATGAAACATTGCCGTTTTTGAAGTTATTCGAATGAAATTCAGCATGAAGGTTCTATATTAAAAGGCATGAAACATGAGTAAAATATTTTTCTCAAAAATCATCCCTTAGGGGGTTAAACGGGGGCGCAAATTTCGTATGAAACTTTGCCGTTTTTGAAGTTATTTAAATGAAATTCAGCATTAAGGTTCTTTATTGAAAGGCATGAAACACGAGTAAAATATTTTTCTCAAAAATCATCCCTAAGGGGGTTAAACGGGGGTGCAAAGTTAGTATTAAACTTTGCCGTATTTGAAGTTATTCGAATGAAATTCAGCATGAAGGTTCCTTATTGAAAGGCATGAAACACGAGTAAAATATTTTTCTCAAAAATCATCTCTTAAGGGGTTAAACGGGGGTGCAAAGTTAGTATAAAACATTGCCGTTTTTGAAGTTATTCGAATGAAATTCAGCATGAAGGTTCTATATTAAAAGGCATGAAACACGAGTAAAATATTTTTCTCAAAAATTATCCCTTAGGGGGTTAAACGGGGGTGCAAAGTTAGTATGAAACTTTGCCGTTTTGAAGTTATTCGAATGAAATTCAGCATGAAGGTTCTTTAGGCGATACGAAGTTCGCCGGGTCAGCTAGTAATAATAATAATTAAACAAAAAGTAAAAATAACACCATGCTTTGCCCGCTGCAAAGAAGGAAATAAGGAGAAAAAGAATAAATAGATAAGAAGTTAAGTTGGACTTCCGGATTTCCACTCACTGACCGAAACACAATGCTGCTTCACATCGATATAATCTATGACAGGGTGTTACTTACCCGGTCGACTAAGCTCATTTCATTAGCCGGATCCACACCAAACGATCCAAGTTGGATCAAACCTCAATCCGCTATCCTGGGTTCGCGACTCGCAAGGCAAGTCCACATCAAACGCTCCATCGAATTCGAGATCCTGCCGCCACGCGCATTTGGATCACGTGGGATCGTCTGGTGTAGATCTGGCTATTGACAATGACACATACGCAGACAGTTAACGATTCATTACTAAACGACTACAAATTGTTTCGTCCGTAACCAAACGTTTTTCCTAAAACAAGACAATTATGCGTATTTTAATTGTTTATCCAGACGGTAATCAAACCCACACATAGCATCGTTAACCGCAATGCCAGATGCGTCACATTTTCACTGCAGTCAAGGGCAACTCTTGCACTTTACAATAACGCATGTTAATTAGGTGATAGGCATGGTCCTTGAGAGTTTCTTTGTAAATGCTAACTCATAATTGACAGCCCGGTGTGTTGGCGGTGACGGCATTTGATATCAGGGGGTTTCAAAAATTAAAAAATAAATAAATATAAATATAATTATTTTTGTTCTTTATGCCGCGAATTGTTTCTGATTTTTACCACTTCACAAACATAAAGAGACAGTAATTCACATGCAACTTTTAGTTAAACGACTAGTTAACTAAAATCTGCCTACGCCCTAGGTAGATTTGCACTTAAAACGTTCAACTCGCCAAGAAAAACTCCAATCTCGCCACTGAAGGGTTAAGAATAAAATGGGCCATTTAAAAAACATCAACACGGCGGGAGTATCCAGCAAATAGTCCAAAAAAATCCCCCGTTCCAGTGATATTGAGTTAATTTCCTTCTCATTTACTTTAATTACCTTACATAAAGTTCTATTGTTTTGACGTTCAAACCCCCATCACAGTATACTAATTCAAACAGTAATGCCTATTTTCACCAACTATTCCTAAAATTTTAAAGTCTTCTAATCTAACAGATTTATTTATGCCCAAATTCTTGTTTTTGGTAGGTGTATGACATGAATAGATTATAATTGTTTATTTAATTATCGATTCATAAAACCGTATTATTTTTTATGTCACAAAGGTATATCCAGTAACAAGCATACGGCCCTCCTGATGGTAAGCATCACCGTAGCCTATATAGACGCTTGCAATACCGGGGGTATCACACGCGTTGCCAACCCCCCGAAGTGGAGCTCGGAGACCTTACTCACCGACCATTATTTTTATCGATAATTTTATAAATCATAAAAACAAGGATTTGGATATAGAGAAAGATGTTAGGAAAGTTTTAAATTTTAGGAATTGTTGGTAAAGTCGGGCATAAAACATTTACATTCTCTTGTCTTTCTTGTATGCTTCCTGCAACTCAGGAATCTTAATTAATCCGCGGGTTATTCATACGCGTATAATTTTTTTTTGTTATAATTGAAAAAAAAAGATGAAATGGAAAAAAAAGAAGAGTGTCTATTACAGAAGAACGTAATTGTCGTATCAAAATCATCACCATTTCACAAAAAAATCGCCATTTTTATTACCTCAAAAAAAAAGGAAGAGTTATTTCACAAAGTGACAATACTCGGTCACAAAAGTTCGGCACGCTGATGAATCAACACTAAACCTATGTAGCAATCAATTTTCTCATGTAAGTGAATTTAATATAAGTTCTTTTCAGAAATAAGAGAGAGAAAGAGAATATGCTTTATTTGAAATACACAAGGTGACACAGTAAACAGTATAAGTATGTACATGCAACAAGGCTAACTAATTGCTAAGATCAATCTTTTCAAGGCAGCGTCCAGTATAACTTTAACCAGAATATGTATAATTATTTACTTTACTGCAGAATCAGTATACTGTCCGCTTGGAAAAAGTTGCCACCTCATTTGATCCAGCGGAAATAAGAGCCTCGATTTTGCATCTAACGCCTTGGCTGAACGTCGACAATGCTTTTGCCTTTTTTTAGGAAAACTTCATGTTATTCTCCCCGACTTAAATTATTGCAAATAAAAGAATTAAATGCAATTTTTTGGATTACATTACCTTGTTCATGATAAGCTTTATACAAGAGTTGCGCGTTCGAATCCTGCTTGAGACAAACATAATTTTTGCATGAACATATAATGTTTGTCTTGGTCTGGATGTTTTCTATGTTTTAAAAAAGTATATATGTATATACGAGCTGTTATCCGCGACTTCGTCAGCGTGAAATGTTAAAATAAGGATAACTCCTTTTTCTGACATGCGATTTAAATGAAACAAAGCCTATATTCTGCTCCATCCCGAGCTCTATCTTCCTGTGAAAACAGCATTAAAATCCGTTCAGTAACTTAGAAGATGTGCGCGTTCAAACAGACAGACAGACAGACAGACAAAAAATTCAAAAAAAAATTTTGTTGCTTTTATTACCTTACTCTAACTGTTCCCTCTCCATTTTTGCCAAATATGTCCAATGTACAGACATATCGGGGTCTACTGTTTTATTATATGTATAGAAGATGTCAGTTATCTGGTACCCGTACAAGCTTTGCTTAGGTTGGACTAGATGGCGTTGTGTGATTCGTCTAAAGGTGGGTCCAGATATGATCTTTTGCCCGTACCGTACCTCCGTTTCGTATCAGCGTCGCGATCCAAGAACGCTAGTTTGGACGCCCGTTCGGAACGGTGCGGTGGTACGGCATCGCGATACGGAGACAGGTACGCTCCGATCACCATTCGAAGTCGTTACGGAGATACGGGCTATTTTTACTTTGCGTCCAGAGTTTTTGGATCGCGACGCTTGATACGATACGGAGGTACGGTACGGACAAAAGATCATATCTGGACCCACCTTAAGAATATTTATTTATTTACTCATAATATACTTTTTCATAACTTGCGTCTGACTGACCACGGTAGAACAGCAGTGGTGATTATAATAACTATAGTTTGCTTGTTTGCCCTCTACCGACTTAAAATACTACAACAATTTACAGAATAAACTGCAGCTCATTACGAATATTTAAGACCTAACATTTCAGCTAAATGTCTGCAAATCGTGACTATTAAAGTTTAGGTCAAACATAAGTCTAGCCATTTCTATTTTTTATTGTCTGAAAACAACTTTATAGATTTTACGATTGTATCGCGTTTCTTGAAATCTGGACTTGTCACACGTAAGCATTAGCTCTTTTGAAACGATAAACTGCAGCTCATTACGAATATTTAAGACCTAACATTTCAGCTAAATGTCTGCAAATCGTGACTATTAAAGTTTAGGTCAAACATAAGTCTAGCCATTTCTATTTTTTATTGTCTGAAAACAACTTTATAGATTTTACGATTGTATCGCGTTTCTTGAAATCTGGACTTGTCACACGTAAGCATTAGCTCTTTTGAAACGATAATATACTTTACTAGCTTTTCCCCGTGGCTTCGCTCGCGTTAATTTTATGACATAGATCTCGTTTGACAACAAAACTACCCACAGCGCGACTTGTGGCGCCATCTGTTGTCCGTTTTCCTTCCTCACTGATGTAATGCTCGAATCTGAACGTTACATTACACGCGAATGCTCCCGGTGAAGAAGCACCTTAATATGCGTTTGACGTTACTTATTTGTCAAATAGCATATTCGGGACTCTATGGCAAGTGATCTATTAAGGCAAGTGGAGAAACCGTCACTAATTAATTATTCGTTTTAGCTTGCATATATTTATAGCTATTAATCCAATCGCTTACGTACAACTGCATCTTAATGCTGTTGTGAAAATCTTCTTGCTTTTCTTTTAATTAACATGGCAATACAAGTGCACTATAGGTTCATTTTTCCTTGCAGCTGTGCTAATGAAGCAAACGTGTGAATGCAATTGTTTTAAAGGAATTATTCTATTTGTACCAACTCTTTGTTCGTATTGAGTTCACAATTACTCTTTTGTGTTGTGATGAACCAACAGTATATTTATTATATTATAGTTAATATTTTTCACTTCATGTACAGTAGTAGTTTGAGATTTACAAACTCATAAATCTTTACTAATATTATAAATGCGAAAGTGTGTTTGTTTCTTTATACTTTTATGTCGAAAGTAACGAACCGATTGACGTGGTTTTTTGGGATTAAGAGAGGTTGGAGATTGCCACTGGCTGTAAAAAATCTCACGGGGAATAGCGCCACTTATTTCCAAAGTAAGCTTGACTGAACCTGCTTGTGGTTATGGGTACCAGACATGAAGAAGATGTGCCAGATAACGGATATATTATTCTAAATGTGCCTAATACATATATTAGGCACATTATATTCTTCATTGCACATAAACAAACTACAAAAAACTGTTTAGATTTTAATGAAACCATCACAGAAATGTTTGCCCCTGACGAAGATCGATCCCTCTGGTGCCGAAGACGATACCTACCACTACCTGTCACACTAGCTGTGAAACCCATCCAAATACTGACTCGAGTCTTCGTCACTTGACTTGAGTGATCATTCAATTCCACACACGCAAAAACACCATGTTTTTCTATTATAAAACAATAATAATAACTGAAAATATCAAAAATGGTAAACATATTTTATGAGTGCAATAAATGCAACAGTGACTGGGATATCACCGTGCCGAGTGAAATATGCATATTTTGTGCAACGTTCATTATGCAGATGCGCTGCTATTAACATTTTCAGTATAATATTCATATCATTTTTAGGGTACCGTAACAAAAAAATTAATGACAAAACCCTTAGGCTCCTTACGCGAAAATGAGAGTACAAATAGATAGATAATTCGATTCCAACGATTGATATGCTCTTAGTTCTACTTTCTCTTCACTTTTCTTTTGATTACAACAGGTCTCCCTCCAATCGAAGGGGATACGAGTATACTTTGCAACGTTGCTGCAGATTGGCAGTGATTTCAAGCCGTCTTAAAGCCACCGACTTGGCTTGATGACTGACATCCTCCCACGGCTTAACGTCTCCTTCGAGTTAACGATACCCATTCATCCAAACACTTGGTAAGGTCCACGGTGCGATACACAGCGACGCCATCTAGATAAATATGAAAAGTAATACAATTAATTGTAAGTGTGTTAGCAACAAGGCACCTTTACATCTAACTCCTCGTTTTTTTTTTTTTTATATTTGTTTCATAAATATTTTTATAATAAATTCTAAAGCCTATATTCGAATGTTATTAACAACAAACATTTAAGTATATGTAACAAATTTTGTAACATTCAAACAAAACCCAGAGCTATCTCAAATATCAAACGCGATACGCGACTAAGCGAGCTATTTCGCGTGCTATACCCAATAAAAAATGAGTGTCGTTTCGCGTTCAGCAATGCACATACATTATAAGTACAAAAGCGAATTATTGGCACAATAAACGCGAATGAATGTCAGAATCGAATAAAAGTTACTTTCTTCGTTTGGGGTGCGTTCTGATCTGGAAAAGTGACAAGCGTATATTATAATATTGTTTGATGGTTCGAGAAATAAATATTATTAAAAGATTTGTGGATAAAAAAAAATTTACTAAGTTAGGCATTAATGAATTGTAATGTTTACTTAAGTATTATGTAATCATGAAAGTTTAGTATTTAAATATTTTTTTTAAATGTTTATTTATAACATATATTTTTTTAATTAGTCCATTGTCATAATTAGAAACTAACACGTCGTTGTCAAATATAAAATTATGTCTATTGCACCAATATCTATTTAGAAATAGGTACATTGTTTTTTATGGAAATTTGTAGCCAAATCAGATTTCGGATTCGGGTCGGATTCAGGATGTAACCTCACAAATAAATGTGGCTTTCTATTCGTAAAAGAATTTTCAAAATCCGTTCAGTAGACACAGAGTTTACAACCTCACAAACTTAACCTCACTACAATATTAGTTTAGACTAAAATAATACAAATAAATTAAAGAACGCTTAAAAAGTTTTAAAATATCCAACCATAGCTTTTTATCAAAATGTCAAAAAGCTCAATCGGTACCATAGCCTTAAAAAAACTTTTTTTTCATTCCCATGTTTGCATAGAAAAGGGGCGAATTATCGACCGTTATGTCTCACTAATTTATTATTTAGCGGTGAGCCGTCACGCGAAAGCTTAGCAAAATTACTGTTTGGTGTTTTCCATTGGTGGTATGTTGCACTTTTTTTTATGTCTGCATTTTATATGAGCGGTAATAGAGGCTTGTCATGTTCGCTACCCGCTGTTGTAATAATTCAGGTTATGTATGGTCAAGAAAGTTATTTTCTGTAGGTTTTTTTTTAAAGTTGAGTCGAGTTTAACAATAATGGTGCGTTTTGACGACGGCCTAAGACTTAAACTGACCATAGATGCGTCATTTGACAAATGCGTAAAACCTACATTTTTTTTTAAAGATCTATCTGTTATCAGCCTCGCAGCTGATCTATGCTAATGATCAGATTTGCTAGTGTGCAATAGTGTGAGTTGGCGAGCGCACAGCGATGCAATGCGTCATCTCGTTCTTTTCTCCAGTTCAGTTGAGATGGATGCCAGTCGCACTCTTTTCAGCCGATATAAGTATTCATCCGCATTTAGTAGGTCAGTAACTAGTTGATGTCTGTGTTGTTCTAGTCTTACTTTGTATATCATAGAGGATTTTTCAATTTCTTCATTGTCGCGATGTCTAAATACTCATGCACTTCGCTACCAAATGACGATAGGCGTTTTTTGAGTATTTGTTTGTCGCTTCTTCATGAAATTGTCAATCACAGCACAAAACGTTTCTTCTTCCGAGTAGTGACATGCTAAGTATTCTTGACTAAAATACGCAAGGCAATAAATTGTAACAAAATGTTTAAAAAAAATATTAATATACGTTATTTTGAGTGTTTGTTTATTTGTGATTTAAACGCTTACGTAGAAGACTAAAAATGTTATAAATCTTTTAACATTTTTCTCTTAATAAATCATATTTATCAGTTTATAATGTTAAGATGGGGATACACTGTCTTTTAAAAGATTTAAGAAGTTTACATTCATGTTATTCTATCAGGGAAAGTACTACCCTTTCACAGAATGTCGTAATGTAGCAGCAATGTTGATTAATAAAAAAAAAATAGGTACTATTTAAAACTTTTTGTAAAAATTCGCACAAAATTGGACTTTGCCTTTTCGTTCAGTGAGTGAGAGAACTGAAACAGATCTAACTCTTTTCCTTTTTCACAATTTTGTCCTAGTTTTGATCCACATCAAAGGATATCTATCTAGCAATTATTATGAAATCGGCTAGCTCGACCGGGGAAGTACCACCCTCTCACAGAATATCAACGTGAAGCAGCAATGCGTTTCGTTCGGTGAGTGAGAGATCCGAGAGCCCAACTCCTTCCCTATCCCATCTTTCCCTTCCTTCTTTCCCTTCTCTTCCTCCTTCCTTTCCTCCAACCTCCTTGGTGGACAACGCATTGGTAGCGCCCCTGGTGTTACTGGTGTCCATAGGCGGCGGTGACCGCTTTCCATCATGTGGCCCGCTTGCTTGTTTGTTTACTGTTTGACATTAAAAAAACTCAAAATATTTTATTAATAAGTGCACGATATACCTACAATACTAATGGGATAAGTAGCATAATCTTTATCTATATACATATATAAAAGGAGAAGCTGACTGACTGACTGACTGACATATCAACGCAGGGCCTAAACTATAAGGGTTAGAAACTTGAAATTTTGCACAGGGGTTCCTTTTATAACGTAGGGGAGCACTAAGAAAGGCATTTTCCAAATTCCCACGGGAAAGCGAGATATACGCAAACGATTTACTAGTAAAATAGAAAATCAATTGTATTGTGTACAATACTTTGCCATCAGAATGCAGTTAATAATTCATTAAAGTTGACAATCTTCTCTAAATCTTTAGCGTTTGGCAATATCCTACAGGTTCTCAGCCAAAACATATGAAAAATCAAAAGCAGTACACTGCTACATGATATATCGGGCTGGCTTATTATTTTTACCCATTAAAATTATGAATGGTTATATTTTTTTGTGAACCGTAGAGATTTTTGGCCGGCTGCCGAATTTGGTTGAGTTATACGGTTTTATTCGCCCTCCCACCGCACGGAGGGTTGTAAATCAATTTTTGCATTAAGTAATTGAATTTATGAGCTGTTTATTGCTTTCGGATATTGTTGTTAAACGTCCATTATTTTATTTTGATTCATAACGAGTTTTTCACGTCTAGGAGTGGCTATTTGCGTTGTGGTATTAGGTTTTGTTTAATTGATAACTCGATGGCGTAAAGACGCTCGATAGCGTCGCTGTGTTCTCTTTAAGGAACACGCAGGTTAAGCAACATCGACGCTAGACAGTGTTTGGATTGGTTTTGTTTTCTCGAGATTCTCCGTGTTTAGGAGAGCCGGTACCGGCTATTCTCGATGGATGACAGTCGTTACAAGTCAAGTCAGTGAACTTCAGGCGGCTTGACAAACTAGCCTTTGCCAATCCGCATTGGAGCAGCGTGGCCGAGTACGCTCCAATCCTTTACGATTGAAGGCAGACCCGTATCCCTGCAGTGGTAGATTTAAGAATTGATTTATAAACCCATCCAAATGCTAACTGGTATCACCGCTGCTTCACCTGTTTATTCAATTTTGACATACGTAATGCCATCGAGCTCATTTGCATATGGAACCCTAAAACATAATGCGAAATCCATTATCTTCTCACCAAACATTACGTGTTGATATGAATTATGAAAATTAATATACGCAGGTAAATTACTCAAAGTGCATAGCCCTAATGTCAATGATCTCTCGTTCATTGATCTTCCTATTTTTTGCATGGTATACAGGTCTTATAAATAAGGAATTATTACATAATTATGGATTATTAAATGAAAGCCCGGTAGTGTGTTGGTAGTAATTCTACTTTTGGCACCAAGGGCGCCGGTTCGATTCCCGTTTGGGACATTTGTGTTTGTTCTCGAGTTTGGTGTTTTCTCTATTTTCAGCAATGCGTTTCGTTCGGTGAGTAAGATATCCCAAATTCCTCCAAAGTTTTCTTACTGTTGTAAGTCGGCAACGGTTCATGGACTGTAGAATCTCTGTGCTCCATAGACGACGGTGATCACCATCTTAGTAGTATAAATAAATAAAAAAATTAAAAAAACTAAACATCAAGTGATCCGTACGTCCGTTCGCCAACCTCATCCATAAAATTCAAAAAAAATTGTAAATATCGATAATGTCAAAAAAATATTTTATTTTAAAAGTAGACGGACCATTATGTCGGCATTGTCATAAAAATTGTGCCAAAGACCGAGACAGATTAATGAACGGCGGTGCACTGACTCGGAGGCAATGCACTTTGCCGATACCCATTATACCTATAGGTCTGACATCAAAGTAACGTGGAAATTTGCTAATAACGCTAACATTTTAGGCCAACGAACGATGTCTGGCTTTTTTAGAATGGGCAACACGAGAAAAGTCAACAGAACAAAATACCATTTCGAAATAATTATAACAGCTCGGTTGCGCGTTGGTAGTAGCGCTAACTGCACCAGAGCGGGTTCCGCGTTCGATACCCGCATAGCAAAACGGAGAGTAGTCGAAGAAAAGAGCTCAAAATAGATGGAAAATAAAAGTACCTATACGTTACAGAGCAGAAATGACATTATAAAAACTATAAAAATAATAATGTTATCAGAAAATATATTTACTTTCAGTGCAGCCTGATGGCTAGTTCGTAACAGTGCAATTCAGAGACAAAACTACAGTACAACAAACTTATCTGTGTCGGTGGCCAAAACTAGAACTAATGAATGCCCCTGGAATAACCTGACAATTACCTTCAATAGTTCGATCCTAGCGCCCCCGTCATCGGCACAGATAAGCTTGTGAAATGAAATGAAATCGTTTATTTCATTAGACCTTCACAGGCACTTTTTCTTGTTATTTACAACTTGTTTAAATAAAGAAAATAAACTACGTTATATACTACCACCATTTCGGACACAAGCAAAATGCCCATCGTCGTTAAAAAGAAATGGCGAAAGAAAACCGGTTACGGCCTTTTTTGACATTTTGTACTTTTTTTCTTTTTTTTTTTCTACTCATTAGTTACAATGTAGGTATAAGTACATTAAAATTTATAAGAAGAATACGCGGAATGTTATACACGTTGTATGTTATGGTACTGTAACGTCATGACAAAACTAATATGTATTGTAATGTAATGACCATTCTAACCACTCGTTAAACGCGATTTTTAAATTACATTATCTTCTTGCATGTTGTCATGTTTGTTGTCACATCATTTCGCAACATAATGACACAAATTTTAATTGGCATTTATTTTGAAAGGTAAAAATGAGTTTGTCATATATTATGATTTCTCAGAAACTTACAAGTTTATAAGAAAAATATTCAGAGACAACATGGACACAAATTAATAAATCCACGTTCAATACTATCAAGTAAGTTTTGTTTATTTTTTGACATTATTTCATTTCATGACAGCCTGGTGGTGCATAGATAGTGGTCCTACCTATGATACCAGAGGACGTTCGATTCCCGCTCGGGGCTCGACTACCGCATTCGGTTTGACCGAATCGAAAAATGTTAAGAAGATAAAACTGTAAGAGTAAATTAAATTAATCACATGTCAGTCAAAGTTAAAAATTAGTCCTGTCTTGAGATTATCTCAAGTCAAAAGTATCGCACTAATAATTATAAAGGTGAAAGTTGGTGTATTCCTTCTTTACGCTAAAATGGCTGTGCTAATTTTTATGGTATTTGGTATGCAGATAGCTGATACCTTGGATTAACACATAGGGTAGTACGCGATTCCCGTAGGATTTTTTCAATAGTCTGATAGTCAATTACGCTATAAAAAGTAGATGGTGTTGCCTGTGGTGTTTCTGTACATAAAAATATGCAAACGAAGTTGCGCGGGTTTCGTTAGTCGCCAATAAATTAAACCGAAAACTGAAAATGAAAACCGTTGATGATGAGAAGATATAACTGTAAGAGTAAATTAATCACGTCTCCGTCAAAATGCTAAAAATGACCGAAGTCTCGAGATTATCTGAAGACAAAAGTATAATTTAATATTGTTTGATGGCACCAAAACATTGTCTTTGGTCTTAAAGGATATAATTTCCGTAACATTAAGTGTCCACCCGTCGATTTTACAACTCGGATGCAACGGATTCTCGAAAGTGCATTGTCATATTCTGAATATCGCATCAGTCTCGAATGAATACGTACAGGATTTGATTTCAGGCGTGTACATTGTGGTTTTTTGACATATTATGTTAAATTGGGTAAATCAAACTTTTTTATTCAAATACCTACGCCTAACGCCTATTACAACCACAAACCGGTTCAGAGTGCATGATTTGGAATGGTAGATAGAGCATTTACGACATGGTCTATCTCCATCGGGATAGTACCACCATCTCGCAGAATATCGGAGTAAAACAGTAATACGTTTCGTTCTTTGTGCGAAAGATCCGGAAGCTCAACTCTTTTCCCTTCTTCTTCTCTTTTTCTTTTCTTTCCCAATTTTTTCGTTGTAGCTAGCAACGCATTGGTAGCGCCTCTAGTATTTGCTGATATTTAAAGATCGCTGTAACCACCCATCAGGTGGCATGCTTGTTTGCCTGCGGTATAACATAAAAAAAATAAGAAACCGCAGCGGTCCTGCTCTCTCCAATCATTACGTATGTTTCCATAGTTAATTAGGCTCGCCGTTTCATCTTACTTTGTCATTGGTTCGGGGAAAAATGCACGCAAACAAAGGAAACTGTGTCAAAGGACAACGTTTCATTGCAATATAATAAGTGGAGCGAAACTAACAGATGATTTACGCGAAAATATCGGACGGTTTGACTCGAAACGTCCGACATACATTGTCGTGTATTTACGCAGGGATAATAAATTTTAAAATATAAATAAATACTTAAAACGAAATCCTGTTTGAAATATAATATTTGATGTCGCCGCGCAGCCAAAAGTGCGTAATACACACTATAATCCGTCAGCATTATGTCGGCAACATTTTGATGGCATTATTCATTGTTGGTCACTCATTGCAACTCGGCAAAATTTGTTGGCAGCATTTTTTTTATTTTTTATTTATTATATAACGTTGTCGTAATTGTAATATACAATTAAACAAATCTAATAAAATAAACGCATGTTGGCGGGAACGACAAAAATACTAACAATATTCTAAGACGTTTCCTCCAAACGTCTGTGCTTCGACTCTTCCTCGAGTCAACCTCCCGCTGAAATGAAATCGAAATGCTAAGTTGAAAAAATAAATCCTTTAACTCGACACTTTTCCTCAGTCGAGGTGAGGTGTAGTGTAGGTGAGGAAGCAACTGTCAACTCAATGTACCTCGCGACCTACCTTAAGGAACACTCGAGGACGCTTTACGCATATAATCACGTACCAGATCAAAAGATTTTATTCCAAAATGGAGTTACAAGACTTCATAGATCATATTTACGATAATCCGTATTATGATTATCAAGAACGTCATGATTTGCGTGACGCCGAAAATCCAATGCAATTTTATGACAATGCTGAGTTCCAAAGTACACATTGCTTTCTCTTCTATTTGAAAATGAAAATCGTGTGAATAGTAGAGGTTTTCCTATTTATGTCATATTCGAGGATCCTCGAACATATAATTAAGAATATGGATTTTGAGGATTCCTCGAGGAAATGTCAGTTTGAGTGAAAGAAGTTACGAGGAAACGTCTTAGAATATAGGTGTGTGGGCTTGAGTGTCGCCAGGCAACTCAAGATCATGCGTATGCAAGTCGCCGACAAGCCACCAACATTATGTTGGCAACGTTCAAAGCTCATGTTGCCGACATGATACCTTTCATATTTTTGGTCAGCCTGGTGTTGGTAGTGATTACATACTTTCGGCACCAGGGGGCGCGAGTTCGAATTCCGCTCGGGGCAAACATTTATAAGATGAATGCGTTGTCTAGTACCCATAACAGAAACATGTTATACCTAGCTCACTTTGGGATCAGCTCTGCATAGCAATCTCGATTTTAATTTCAATTCTGTATAATTTCAAATGCAAAATTAACAGCGAATCCTAATTTTTACCTACCATTGAAATTTTATACTTTAATATATTTGGTTAGCATACAATCCGATTTCATTTAGTTTAGTATTCAGTTAGCGCTAGTTTAGCTGTAAAGAGTACCTAAAATTAACGATCCAATGGCGATCGTGCGGAATTATCTTCAAGAGTAAGGGGGCAGGTGACGCTGTGTGTATTGTATCTGAATTTATTATCATTAATCATTATATAAGGCAGCTGGACACGTTTGGAAGAGGCCTATGTCCAGCAGTGGACTTCTTGTGGAGGTTCTGCTTAGTACAAATCTGCCGTCTGAATTCGTGGTAGCAAAAAATATGGCGATTCGAAAGAGCTTGTAATATGACTATTGTTATTGCTTGTAATAAAAATATTGACTTTGACTTTAAGATGATGATATGGCCGTCGGGTTGTGTCGGCTGGTCGGCTTTGGTGTGTATAACCCATTAGCCTAACCCCACAAACTATAACCGTGACGATAACAATACGACAACACACTTAAATTGGGTCAACAAACGCACAATTATTATTGTTCTATAAAGTATGAATAATTAATTAATAATTTCAACTATTAGGTCGCAAGTTCACAACAGAACAATTCAAGGATGCATCAATGAACTTATTGACTTTATTATGATTGATTTGCTAAACAAACAGGGCCGGATTTCGTATGAAAAACTTAGAAAATTTATTGAAATCAAATATTTACATAGCATAAAATGAAGTCACTTCCGCTGTCTGTTCGCTTAGTTTTTAGCAATAGATAAAGTGATGTATAAATAAATACAAGGGTTTTCCGATATTCCCACAAGAAAGCAGTTTAGAAACGAAGTTACGCGTGTTTTTCTAGTTTTAACCAGAAATATACTCGACACGGAAAAAATGTAAATGTTTGTTTTTTAGAAATTTAGTAATGCTGTGAAAATTATTCCAATCATTTCATAAAAGATGTAATTACTAATCTATAGATAGACTATTGCCATTTTAGAATAAAAACAAAATGGCCACCAGAAAATGGAAAAACAAAAGAATAACAGTTACTGAATTGCTTCTTCTGTGATAATTCAAGAATAAATTATACCTAATTTAAAAGAACAAAAACCTAGTTATTTAGATAGATAGATAGAATAAAACATTACGCTGCGACCAATAGGAGAGAAGTGTCAGTGAAAAATGTTGCAAAAACGGGGAAAATTGTTCATATCGCGATAGTGTTTTCGAACGAAGTCGCGGGCACAACTAGTATACTATATATAGATTACCTAATGCGGCAATCGAATTCGTTCTAACCTATGCCATCACATAAATAATTGCTCCAAGCGGGAATCGAACGTCTGATGCTGAATGTAGAGTCACTCACTACCAAATCGCCACCGAAACATTGATAATTTCTATCAAACGTCTCAGCCTCTTTGGTGTCGGCTTTGAGAAAAAGAACAGTTGGATTTCATTTAGTACAGTCCCACAAAAAGGCGGTCTTATTGCTCAAAGCAATCTTTTCAAGGCAACCATATGGTAACGAAATTCTATTTATAATTTCAATGGTAATTTTTTTAATAAAATAAAGCTACCTCTTACGAATATACCTTTGTACTTTTTCCTGTATTTTGTACAGGAAAAAGTACAAAGGTATACAATTACAAGGTGTTTTGTTACATAATATTAAATTAGCATTTTGCAAATTGCATTTAAAAAACCGCAAACTCATGGAAATAGAATACTGTAATGAATTATCAAACCAAAAAATATTAGAATACTTCCGTTAATTGTTAGTGTTAATCTTACCCCGGTTGTGAGGCAAGACTACCAAGTTTACATGTTTTATATTTTCTTTATTATAAACTGATGACAAAAATTTCATATAATCATATAAATGTTTTTATCTTTTTTAGACTAAACTCTACGTAAGCCAATAGAGAATAAACTTGGTATAGTTATTCCTACCCCACCTTATAGGTATATGGATTACAACCGCGGCCACACCCCTGTCAACTCGCTGTGATGACCGCTATGTGTTTTACACTTCAGTGTCTCGATACCGCAAGACCCATTTTGCGGTCAGTTAGTGAAGGAAAAGAATGTTTATTTTTATTGTAGCATAAACATACACCTAAATACTTCAAAAAACCGTTAACATTAACAACCCATCAATAATACATGGGTGTACGTTCCTGAATAATTCACAGCGACAAGATCAAAGCAGCCTCCGGCGTGTTTATCGTGTTTATGTTTATCCAATGTTTACAGCAAGTGTTTATTGGTTATATGTTACCTGATGTTACAAATTCAGACCTACAATAACATTGTTAACTTTTGCTTGTGGTATGGTGTTTATGTGTATATCGTAATATCCCACTTTTAAAAAGATTGCTCACAGTGCTAAGGCTGAAATTGTTGGTAATTTAATACAGTTTAAATGTCTAGTAAACATAGTTCCCAAAAAATACATAGTTTTGGCCCTGCAGAGCAAACAGTGAAATTGGTCCTAAAATTTCGAAGTTTTTCTCGATTTTCTCAATTACCACAGATTTTTCAAAGTTGCAAATTGGAATTCACATAACCATTACATACCCATCCATTCCCAAAATAGCAGAATATCACACTTTACGAATTTAGCCTCGTTCATTGACGTTTTCATGCATTACAATACGTTTTTTATACCACTATGGTAACTAAGGAAAACAAGCATACGCCTGATGGTAAGCGGTCACCTTAGCCTATGGACGTTTGCAACACCGGGGTATCACTCGCGCGTTGCCGACCCTGTAAAAATCTTTTAATGCCCCTTTTGAAGAACCCCATACTTGGCCTTAATCAATAGTTTATAATCAGCTATAACTAGTTACAACTGGTTATAACGGTGGGAATAATAGGTTTATGCAGATATAATAGATTTTCCTATTAAGTTTCTAAATACGGCCCTAGTGCGTAATTAATAGCTGGTGTTTCAATTCGAAATAGGGATGTAGGCGCTCCTTTTGTGAACATAAAAATGGTTTTCTGTACAATTAACTTAATTGTATTATTATTGTCTAAAAATCATGTTTTTTTTTCATACCAAAAAGGTGGCAAACAAGCATACGGCAGGGCTGAAGGTAAGCCGTCACCGTAGCCTATAGACGCTTGCAATACCGGGGGTATCACTCACGCGTTGCCAAAGTGGAGCTCTGGAGATCTTACCTACTCGCCGTAGGAACACAACATGGCCGAGGCCAATGCTATTTGCCTACGATCTCCTGTAACGTGGAGGTCCTTCTCCAGACGAACTGCACGGATTTGAGCGGATTATTCGCAGTACCTCTGTCAATGTAAATAAAATACATAATTTTTAGACAATAATAATACAATTGACAGGAAAAGGAACTCAACCGTCTCTCTGATATTTGAACGTCTGTCTACCTCATCAGTAATAACAGAGGTGATGAATGACGACATACACGGAATAATAAAACTCCCACATATAAAACGTTTACATAAAACATCAACCAACTTCAAAAGACAGGTTATGTGTTTGTTTAACACCTTATGAAGTGGTTCAAGAGCTCTTGATTACTGACCCTCACTTAATATTTACGTTTCCTAAATTTGTAATTGTGTGTTGTGCAAATATAATTATGTCAATTTCAATGACCTGGTAGTTAAGGTTAAGGCCGAAGGAGTATTTTTGATTGGATAATTCTGGCATCACCGACATCACCGGTTTCAAAGACACTGTTTCAAAATGTATTGTTAAATGACAAAAAAGGTCGTAAGCCGTAACTGTTTTTTTTTTTGTAATTTCTGTTACCAGTGGTAATTTTTTATTTTGTATTTATTTGGATAGCATTTTGTTTTTCTTTCCGTAGTTCAAGTAATTTAATTTGCACAAATATTTATTACTGTATGACAAGAGAAAGCTTCTATGGAAACCTACTCTCTTATTTAAATCGAAACTGTGATAAACTGGTAGCTATAACAACTTGCCACCTTGTTGCTAATATAAGTATCGATTGGAGGGACACCCGTATCCCTCCAGTGGGATAAAATGTGTTAAAATGATGATTTATACCATCGACTTAATGTATAATAATATGTTAAAAAAAAACAAAAAACGATCTGTTAATAAAAGGACAAAAAATGATCTGTTAATAAACCTCTGTCGCCTGTGCCCACGGCCGGTGCAACCTGGTCGAAACGTCAGGCAATATCAAGGTATGATCGCGTTAATTCCCGGTATATTATTAATTTATAATAATGCAACGCGAAAGTTTAAAAGTTATGACTGTTAATAAAAGACAAAAACCGATCTGTTAAAAAAAAGACAAAAAGATCTGTTCAATAAAAATTGTCAATTGGACACCACTGCTTCTGTCGCTCGCTCGCAACTGACTGAAGGATGGTGGTGTGCATGTGCACCAACGCAATGCCGCAAAATCTCAGATCCGGACAGCCTAGTCTATACTTTTATGTCGATGATTTATACGGACATCAAGTCTAAACCCTAGAATAGTTTTATATGTTATGCGCATCACAGCAATTTCTCTAAGGTCGTGAAACATATGCAAAATGATGTACGTGCGTCAGCATCCGACAGCCTTGAAATGCATCAAATACGGAAACAGAGTATTTGCTGCACTCGTAAACTTAAACGATTTTGCACATAAAGATTAATGGAAGAGATTTCCGCTTTAGAATCAACATCAACTCATTTGATTCCGCTACCCAAGAGGTCCCTGGTTCGAATCCCGGTCAGGTCATGAACTTTTTCTGATTGGCCTGGGTCTTGGATGTTTATCTATATTTATATATATATTTGTTATAAAGTATCATTGAGTCCCATAACACAAGTCTCGAACCAGTACGTGTAGCCCTTTTGAATAGAGACGCCTTCAAGTCCATTGGTTTGTCCAAATGTTAGCTTATTTTAAGATTGCAGTAATTGACAACCGAGATTTGAGGACAATTATTTTTTAAAGAAAATAACAAACATTACGTCTCTATTGGTTAAATAATCGCTGTCTCGAACTTACTTTAGGGTCAATCTGTGTGATTTGTCCCTAAATATTTATTTATTTGACAGCCAGATGGCACGTTGATTACCGTACCTTCGCCAGAGGGTGCGGATTCGATATAAAATGTTCGATCCTAGTACGATCATACACGGGGCAAACATTATTGTAATGTCATTTTGTGTCGAGTCTGGGTGAACATAATAAAACCGTTGTCTGGTCTAAATTCGTAAAATTTATAATAATTAATTACAAATTATAATAAAAACATTACATGAATTAATAAAAAAATAACTACAAAAATAATTAAGAATATAAATTAATATTATTCCAGTCCAGTATAACAACGCCCTCAGGGCGATGTTGGGTCTGCCTTGCTACTGTAGCGCCTCAGGCATGTTCGCGGAGGGGCGTAGGTACAAATTGTTTCTACGCGAGCATACGCAAGAGAAGCGCGTCCTTGGTGCGCAGGGTGATGGTGGCTAGCTCCAACGTCGCCCTGACGGTAATAGCAAGTAGGTGGGACTGCCCCTATATCCGACACTGCAGTAATAGACATGTTAGTAGTGCCGGTTGTATGAGGTAGATAATTTTATTATTTTAATTTATTATGTTTCATTCTATTTTATTTTATTTACATTATTGTAATTTGAATTAATTGATTAATGTTGTCAATATGGGTAAAAATGGCCTGAAATAAATGTTTTTTTTAATTTTTATGAAATTAATAAAAAATATTAATACATGTCAAAACTTACAGCTAAGAAATTTTATTGGGTTATCTACCCTATCATTTTTTTCACATCCAGTTAATGTTCAACACAGAGCTACATCAATTATGGCACGCTATTATAGCCAACTTAAAGTTATTACTGCACTTAATAAATGCAGTAATTGCATATAATATTCGCATTAACTTTTATGCTCCTACGCATACTGTGGGTTCATAAAAATCTGACATATTTAGAGATCCGTGAATGACTAACAATTTTTTTAACAGAATACATAAAAAATCGTACGTGCCTTAAATATAAATCTAAATAAATAAAATTCAAAGTCCTGACTGATCTAATATTATTATATAAATCCACGCGGGGAGAGGCTGGTGTGCCGAGATACAAGCTCATGCTTAGTTCAGCCACCAGTCTCTCATAATCTTAGATTTTAATCACCCACTTTGTTATAATAGTTATATTGTACACTTAAGATTTTTGAGAGAAATAAATAAATCATTCATTCATTCATTCATTCATTTAACTATATATCAACGCACAGCCTTTGGGCTGCGCAGCGGTTTGCCGCTGGGCCTAGAGATTCCAAATTTGGAATGTAGGTTCCTTACGACGTCTAGGGGTGTACTAAGAAAGGATTTTTCAAAACTCCAACGGGAAAGCGAGACGCTAACGAAGTTGCGAGTATTGTACTAGTTAATATTATAAAATTTATTGCTAAATTGAAGGCGCCGTCAAAACTTACAGCTAAGAAATTCGTCATTATAGCTACATTTACCTTACCGCACGTAAGAAATATTATAGCGTACCACAGGCAAAGAAACAAGCGGTCTACCTGATGGCAAGTGGTTACCACAGCTTATGAACACCAGTAATACCAGAGGCGGCTACCATTGCGTTGCTTGCTACCAGAAATGGAATGTTTGAATGGGGTGCCTATGTGCCTATCCAACTGAGCTACCGGTCAGTTTATCGTCGCGAAATTTTTTATTTCTTCAAAGTCACATTGACACCGTCTACCCGATAGTTCAAACCACAGAGAACCTCCTATAGAGTCCGCAAGGCCCATTTATTGTTTGAAAACGACATCGCTACAAGTGTGGGCAGCGGGGAGAACGAACTGTGTTCTGATTGGGCAGGTCAAGGACACGTCATGTCGTAAATCAAATTGGTGCAATTTGATTGGTGTCATCAATATTAGTAGCTGTACTGCATAAGCTTGGCAGAAGCGGGGGCCCTGATATGTGGTCTCTATTGGGGGTGCTCTGCTGTGGTTCAAACCAACTGAAGCTCACTTGGTAGAGCACTTGCAATTATACTAGGCATTTTTTTATTGGGACACGGCATGGGACAGCAGCTCATAGGTTCGTATCCTATCTGGGAGGAGGTTAAATAAATAAATAAAGTTTTCAAAATATGATTACACAGACAGACAAAACATAGATGTTTATCTATGTTACGTCAAACTTAAACTCTCTCTTATGTAGGGTCTCTTTTATGTAGGGTGTAAAAAAAACTATTATACCTACGGAACCTGAATTCCATACATCCAAGAAAAGCACCTGGAAACCGTTTATTATAAAGAGTTCATTTATTGGTGTTTTGAAAGAATAAAAGTAATTTGTGACGGCAATAACGTAATATAACAATTTGAATCACATTTTTTTATAATACATGATTTTTTACTACTTTTCACTTTACAATGAGCAATTATACAACGCATAATTAATAAACTCCGTCTATGATGGCGCAGTGGACAGCAAACTAGTATTAAAGGACTGGTAACAGTTTAAAATCCTGGTACTACTTTTCGTGTGTCACAATAATTGATTCTCATATATTTTAAGGCCGCCTTACGTTAACAACAACCTAAAGAAAAGAGGAATTTTCTAAAGCACGAAGCTAAGCTTAAACGCAGTGACTGGTCACGGCAGCTTTAACAAACATCTTTTCACCATAGGTGTTACTGACAGCCCCATGTGCAGAGCATGCATGTCGGCAGAAGAAACTGAAAGCACACACACACGTGCACACGTGCAGCTGAAATGCACCGAAGTGTCAGCATACCGGGCAACCTACCTGGGAACCTCAGGCAGTCTCCGGGAGGCAGTGGCGGTACTTCCAATAAAGCCGAAAAGCCGGGCTTGCCCTACTAAAATAGGCAATATAATATAAAAAACTCATTATAGCTTAACTACATTTTCATACTTATTTTTTAAAATCAAAATCGATCGAAATAATATTCAAAAATAAATAATTCATTACCGCGCCGCGGCCGGCGGATGAACTAAACATGAAGGTTAATTTTTAATACGAACTGTGTTCCCCATCCGCACCGCACGCGGCACACGCACACATCCCCGTCGACATAATGATGACACAGTCTCGAGCGAGCGAGACAGAGACCGCTAAAAATGGGCTTTATATGCGATTTGTACCGTGCTACACAACGGCTTCAGACTTCTCGCTCTAACGTATGAAAAAACGCACACAAACGTATCTGACGTATCTGTCAAAATTGAACAAATTACTATGGAAAAATAAGCCATGATTGCTAATGAATGTAGCCGCGGATCCTCAGCGGCTCAGCGCTGGATTTGATTCGATCGAACTTCATTCATATTATTAGTGTTCATGAGGCTAATTTGTTGTTGTTTTGTGAAAAAATTGACTTTGCATTAAATAACGTGTTTATAATCAGTGAATCTCAGTGAATATTGTTTCGTGTGAAGTGATAAGTTTGTGTGTTTTTACGATTTGTAAACTTAGTAAATGTGAAATCGGATAGATTTTCTGTTAGAATTTATTTTAACAGGTTAGTTAACAACTCTAAAACCTACTCTCCGGACTTACGTAAGTATTATTAACTCTATATTAGAACGGAAAGAGAAATACAATAGTTGGCTGCTCTCGATCTTATATTGTTATTTATTTAAGTTTTGCATATTTATAACGTAAACTCGTAAAATAGGTACCTACCTATCTCAATCTTATTTCACTCGATATTTCAATCATGTATTTACGTAATGACCACAATCGCAGTGTTTTCTAATTAATAGATAGGTAGTTATTGACTATTTTGTGCTGTGCATTATGCACAATAAGAATTTGCCTTTTCAAAAATATTATAAATCTAATCCCTCGCTTGGATTAAATAACGCATAATTTTAGAAATAAATTCGATTCGAATTGTTATTATGACGACGACCTCCGTGGCGTAATGGTTACCACGCCAGACCGCCACCCAGGAGGTCCCTGGTTCGATCCCCGGTTGGGTCATGATGAAAAACGAACTTTTTCTGATTGGCCTCGGGTCCTGGATGTTTATCTATATATGTATTTGTTATAAAATATAATATCGTTGAGTTAGTATCCCATAACACAAGTTTCGAACTTACTTTGGGGCTAGCTCAATCTGTATGAATTGTTCCCTTATATTTACCTAATTTAAATCTCGATACGATTTCTAAGATATAAAAAAATCGATTACATAATTGTATTCTATGAAACTTTGAATAGGTAGCATCAATTCTCTCAAAAAATATAAGTACATACCTGTACCTACCTATCTGGCTTGCCTTGCTATTGAACCCTAGGCACGCCACTGCCGGGAGGCACTCAGCGAAGTCAAGTCCATGGCCGATTTCCTGGAGTAATCCGGCTCCCACTCTTCGCACGCACAATGGGCACATAGGCTGCCTAACTGCGGAGAACGCCCGCAAGTCAACAAGTAACAAGTAACAAACCCATCCAAATGTAGTTTTAGGTCGATATTGCTTACCTAACTGACACAATTAAAATATAAAGTGAATTTTACAAACTCATAACTTTAATTGTACTTTAACCATATTTTAACGTGTTATTACTTTAAAATTTGTGAAACTCACCAATAAAGTTTTATTTCAATTACATATTTCAGCCTAGACAGGTCTGTCAACTTGTCCCTTATTTAAAAAAAAGCTCGCAAAAAGCTCCGATTCAATGACCTCCACTAAAAAACTTTTCAACGTTAATTAAAATGGAAACCACTCGATAATGTTTATATGAAGTTTCGAGCACTTTCAGATGACACACTCGACTTTATTAAGATCAAATATCGAGTCGACAGATCGGTAGAACTCAAAGCGAAAGCAAGTTTCGAGATCTTGTGAATTCATTTGTCTGTCTGGAAGTTTTGGTAGGTATATGCGGACATACGGGCTTAAAGAAATACCAACAATTTAGATTGGGCTGTTGTAAGTTCGTCACAAAGTACATTCTTTATTGTCATATTTGTACACTACATAATATGGAAAGTAAATTCTCCAGAACACATTTTTTATTTATTTATTTATTTTTCATGATGAAATAACGTTGTGGCGAATAAAAAAAAACCTTTTGATTTAGTTGGGACTCAGATAAATTTACTGGTTTCATAATTGATTTGTTGATCGCTTATCTAAGAGATTTGGAAACTATTAGAAATAATAGAAATTTAGGTTATTGTATTATTTCTAAGTTAGTATAATGTATAGTCATCCAAAATCTTTGATTTATCTTTTCATTAAGGATTAACCTGAAATCTGTTTTATCACTGTCATTATTGAGGAAATTAAATGAAGAGCGAAAATTACAAGATTTAGTTCAATCTTCGTGAGATTGATAACCTTGTTTGTAACTTCTAAAACTGACTATTTCCGAACAGTTGGTTATTATTGGCCTATTTTTGAATACTCTTCATCATCATCATCTCAGTCACAAGAAGTCCACTGCTGGACATATGCCTCCCCAAACCATTCCAGCCCTTCAAAATGTTCACCATTCACCCAATCCGTATGCCCGAGGGTGTGAGTGACCCGACGGGGCCTATTCTACACTAGCCGTTCACCCCAAGCGCCAGACGACCTGTTACACAGCTTAGTTACCACAGTCCATGTTTACGACTATTTATGTGCTGTCTAATTTGATCATAAATGACAATGATTAATATGGCAATTAACTATTTGGCAATAGGCTGTATTTTCTGAAATAATACCGATGAGCTGTAAATAGAATTTCGGGCATTGATCCCGGCTTTATACTTCAATCAATGGCGAATGAAAACCTGCTACTATTTTGTTATTTTTCACAAACATTATTTTTGTTACTTTAGATTTTGGAGTCATCATATCAACCCATAATCATCTAATTGCAGGGATATGGACCTCCCTTCAATAGAAGGCAATTAGAGTGTATTCCGCAACGCTGCTCTAATGTGAGAACCGGCCTTCATCCATCGACAACAGCACAGATCGAATAGAATAGAATATATTTATTTGCATAAAATATGGTTGATACATACAAGGATGTTAAAATAAAGAAATGAAGTTTCACATATTTTGCCAAGATTTTTTGGTACAAAATCAACAATGTCATTTATAATTATTCATGAAAAAATATTGCAAATATTTAGTATTGAAATTTAAATATTTAATGTATTGTATAGGTATAAAATTTATAATAATATTAAAACAAAAAAAATAAAAAATACAAAAATTTAAATTATACAATTTGGTCATTAAGATATTCGTCAATGGAGTAGTTATGCTTTAGAGACGAGGAATTTCTTAAATGAGACTATATCAATTTTCTTGTTTTCCTTCATTTAAAATTTTGATAGACGAAGACGGCTTAACGTGCCCTCGCCTCCGTAGAATCTAGAGTTAACGAAACCCATCCAAACTCTGGCTATTGTCGAAACAGCTTGACTTGCGTGTTCGTTTCAAATGCGACACACAGCGACGCCATTGCTCCTCACTGTCTATCGTATTGATGATGTTTGAGAGGTTGGTACCTACTACACTGGACGCGAACGCTCCTGGCACGCGCACCCAATCCCAGCGCTTAATTGTTTCATGACTTCGCGAGCCAGGAGCGTTGGCGTCTATTTCATAAATTCTCTACCACTCCATACAACATCGATACTTGATATTTAATATAGTATTCGTGGAAACATGAAAATTGTCTGTCACTAGAAAATACATAAACTATATTTCTTTCATATTTATTCATTGCCTCTCAATGTCTAGAATATCGTTTTCTGGCGTCATTTTATTTATGATCCACCATTTTTAGTGTTTCGTATGCGAGATAGGGAAGACCAATTTTTAAGTGGTAAAGCCTGTATGAAATATATCTTGCATAAACACTACACATTAATAAATAATATAGTAACAACTAATAATTTTCTTGGTTTTCAGTGTCCCATTCACCTTTATTAGTTATGTAGGTACTATACCAAATATAAGAATGGAATTAAAAAGAAGATATTTTTTTATACCACTAAGGTGGCAAACAAGTTTACGGCCCGCCTGATGGTCAGCGGTCACCGTATATTTCCATATAACTTCGTAACCGGGGACATCACTCGCGCGTTGCCGACCCCGTAAAAATCTTTTAATGCCACTTTTGAAGAACCACATAACTATAATTTGTCAAATTAGTAAAAAAAAATACTTTTTAAATCTATGGTAGAGCATGTTTTATGATATCGGAATTCATCGAGATATCGGCGTATAGCAGCAATGCGTTTAATTCAGTAAGTAACAGATCGGTAAGTCAAACTCTTTTTCTGTTCCTTTTATATTTCAGCAGGGCTTTAATTATTACACTGAGAAAGAAATTAAATCTTTTATTTACATTTTCTTTCTTTGCAAACATCCTAACTGAATACTTATGCGAAATGTTCACTAGTGCCTATCGAACCCACGTCTATTAACACCATAGTCTCTAACTACTGAACCATCAGGCTGTCTATTGTCTTCATAATAATATGACTCATTACATAGTACCTTTCATGTCTCATGATTCAACTGAAAAGTACACTTCAAATCGAGGACAGGACACAAAGAAAAAAAGTGTTCTCTATTAAAAACTGACACATTATGACATGGTTAACATGGTTTACTGTAAACTGAACTTTATGTACGTGTTTTAATTGCTTTTTAACTGAAAAAGTAAAATTGTAGTTAATTAAGGGACAGTACCTACCTACAAAGTATTTTATCAAAGTTTTTATTTAAAGTTTCTCTCTTTTAAAAAAACATATTTTATACACTGGGCGTCAAAAATAAGTAACTAGTACAGTTTTAAAGTTGCAATATCTTCTAAACTGCAGAAGCTAGACCTTTGAAATAAAAAAAAGTTAAAAGACAATTTAATTTCATTTAATAAAAACTTCATGCATAATATCATTTTTTAAAGATTGACTGAAAAAAAACTTAATTAATAAAAACACTATTTTTTTAAACTGTTGGCTTGTACTTTTGTTTTTTATTGTTTTCTTTATTGCTGATAAATCAATTGCAATTCAAAAGCAAATGTGTCTTCAGCGAGTAAACTTTACTAATCATGCCTCTTTCACCAGAAGAATGTGCAAGAATCATAACTTTTCTCGAAGTAGGCATCAGTATGCGTCGTACTGCAAGAACGGTGGGTGTAACTCTAAGAACGATCCAGCAAGTAAAGCGAAGATACGAAGAGACTGGAAACCATCTAAGAAGACCAAGTAATGGCAGACCCAGGTGCACTAGTACCCGAGAAGACCGCTTAATTGTCTCTACTGTGTTAAGAAATCGTCACCTTAATGCAGTTGAGGTCCAGCAACAGCTTCTTCAGACCCGAAGAGACTACGTTAGTGAGAGTACAGTGAGGAGAAGACTTGCTGAAGCCAACCTGAAGTCGTACAGGCCAGCAAATGGCCCCAAACTTGAGACAGGGCATCGAGTAGTAAGACTACGCTACGCGCGTCAACACGTACAATGGGGCGAAGAAGAATGGACAAGAGTTTTGTTCACAGATGAGTCTCGGTTTTCTTTATTCACTTCCGATGGAAGGCGGAGAGTATACAGGCGACCTGGTGAGCGATACATTCAAGGTTGCATCTCGGAAAGAGTTCAATACGGCGGGGGCTCTGTACACGTATGGGCTGGCATCTCTTCAGAGGGTCGCACAGAGCTAGTGGTCATAGAAAATGGCACTCTGACTGGTGAAAGATATGCATTAGAGATCCTTAACGAGTATGCAGGGCCATATTTAGCAAATATGGGTGATGGAGCTATACTAATGCATGATAACGCCCGGCCACACACCGCTCATCTCGTACAAGAGTACATTCAGGAGGTTGGCATCAGCTTGATGGCTTGGCCATCAAGAAGCCCAGATCTTAACCCGATTGAACACGCCTGGGATGAGCTTGGGAGGCTAGTCAGAAGACGCAGACCACCCCCTGCCACCCTCAGGGCTCTAAAACAGGCCCTGATAGAAGAATGGGTGAATATTCCCCAACACCGCCTCCGAAACTTAGTGTTCAGCATGCCAAACCGGCTCCAAGCTGTCATCAGAGCCCGAGGCGGCAACACAAGTTACTAAAGTGGGAACAAGGCTCAAAACGTAAAAATTAAGTTCTTGATAGTTCCTTCAAAATGGTTAGCTTTTTAGTTTTTTCCTAATTTTCAGTGTAAAACTTTACTAATGCTAAATAAAGTATTATTTTTAGAAAACTTTGTTAAATTTGCTATAAAATGACTTTTATTTCAAAACTCTAACTTCTATAGTTTAAGAGTAATTGCAATTTTAAAACTGTACTACTTATTTTTGACGCCCAGTGTAGTTTCGCTTTATTTTAATTAAAACTTTACATTATAATTCAATATTAGAATATGCAGATGAACAGAAAAGTTAGTAGTGTTTAATTGAAAAACTCGTTTTCACCAACCAGCTATAAAGCTGGTTTTTTTTAATTAGACACATGAAGATAGATAGATAGATAAATAGAATTTATTTTACAATTTTAATATAATACAAAAGACGGAAAACTTACAGACTAGTTTATCATAGGCAACAAGGCGGCCTTATTGCCAAGAGCAATATTTTCGTGGCCACCTTAGGGTAACAAATTTCTGAAAGGAGTAAGCAGGATCAGGAAGACACAATATCATACAAGACACTTGTATACCCATATACTCATGGCACTACACATGGACACTTGTATACCGTGTTCATAGATGGTAATATTGATTCCATTGAATCTTTCTACTTCGAACACTACTACATAGCAATAACAGTATGTATACGCTGCAGTAAAATGCAAAAAGACCATGGCTCTGGGTGGTACTTCTTCAGTTTTTAGAAATGCTCTGCCACGCCAAGAATTATAAAATATAAAATATTTAAAAAATATAATATTATAAATGAGAAAGTGAGTTTGTTTGTTTGTTATGTCTTCACGGCTTGACTAATCAGCCGATCGTTATGAAAATTTGTACATATATTGTCAGGGGTACAGAGCCTAACATAGGCTACTTTTTGTCCCGAAAAAGTATGTCATTCCGATGGAAAAATATTATTTCTTCTATAGAGGGCGCTGTATCGGCCAACAGTTAGGCTAACAAAACAACCGAGCAAAAAAAGCCGAGGGGAAAAGCTAGTTATAAAATAAATGTAGAATAATATTTTAATCCCCTTAAAGAAAAATTTTCCATGCATTATGATTCATCTGTGCCACTAATACGCAGATGTCAAACGTAAAAAATGATATATCTCTTACGCAGCACTGGAAATCAGGACATGTGGCGATGACAAAGGTTTGAGTTTATTTTTGTCTCAACTACGTAAGGGTTTGTGTAGAGTGCGGATGATGTCGCGCGATAATGATTGATTAAAGTCAAATCATATTTTTTTATCAAATAAGCTTAATACAAATTAATGAAATATAAAATAAAAATAAATAAATAAATATATTGGGGACAATTCATACAGATTGAGCTAGCCCCAAGGTAAGTTCGAAACTTGTGTTATGGGATACTAACTCAACGATATTATATTTTATAACAAATACATAAATAGATAGATAAACATCCAAGACCCGAGGCCAATCAGAAAAAGTTCATTTTTCATCATGACCCGACCAGGGATCGAACCCGGGACCTCCTGGGTGGCGGTCTGGCGTGGTAACCATTACGCCACGGAGGTCGTCAATATAAGAAATGTATAAGGGTTCTGGAATGGAGACCACGTACCGGAAAGCGCAGCGTAGGACGCTCACCTATAAGGTGGTCCGACGACCTAAAGAAAGTAGCATGAAGCCGCTGGATGCAGGCCGCTGCCAGCAGGTCGTATTGGAGGCGTTTGGGGGAGGCCTATGTCCAGCAGTGGACTTCTTGTGGCTGTGGTGATGATGATGATGAAGAATGTATTGTTAAATGACAATGCCGTATCTGGTTTTCTTTCGCCATATCTTTTACCAGTAGTCATTATGCTTTTTTCGTAGTTTAATTTAGTAGATTAATTACGCCAAAAATATTGTAATTATAATCGAAACAAGAGAGAAATTGTCTGTGAAGATCTACACTCTAAATAAAGTTTTGAATTTTTCAATATTCTCCGTGCGATATCGTTAAACACCCATGGGTGTAATACACCTTAAGGTACTATCATTGTTAATGTGTTGATGAATCAGATTCTTTAATTATGTATTTGTGGCATTATGAATAGGGAAATAAAGGGTCTTTGTGTTTACCTTCATAAATTGGAACAGAGGAACAAAGAAAGTTGTGAGTCATATTAGTAATTATTGTTGGCAATTGTTGACACAAATATGTATTAGGCTTGTTCCGCTTTTACACTTGCAAGAAATTACACGCAAGACGCTTTCGACAGCTTGCAAGTTCCTGCAAGTTAATAAAAGTGTGTTTAAAAAGACTTTGACATAACAGTAAAAAGAAATCGTAACGTGTGCTCTCAAGAGCATCCATGATCAGCATTGAACAAACACAAGCTGAAATGGAGATGATGACGAAGAAACGACAACCAGGATAGCGAAGCTCAGATATATTTTTAACCAAAATTTCGTTTCCTGATGTAATGAAATATTATATACTAAATAATTAGCCTACAAATATACAACTTAATAACAATAACAAAAATAAACGTTTTTATAATTTTTCTTTTAAATAAATTATTTTCTTTTAAATAAATTCTTTTCTTTTAAATAAATTCTTTTCTTATAAATAAATTAATTTTTCCTTTTGAATAAATTCTTAGCCTTAGTGTGCCAAATATACATGATTCTGGGAATTAAAGCCTGTAGCAGGGGATGCTCTTTCTAGATTCTAAGTTTACAGGCCAATCTATATCTTGTAAGTACAGAAAACTATTTTATTTTAATGTCATATAGTAGACAAACAAGCAAGCGGTCCACCTGATGGAAAGCGGTCAACGCCGCCTATGGACATCAGTAACACCAAGAGGGGCGCTACCAATGCGTTGTCCACCAAGGAGGTTGGAGGGAAAAACGGAGGAAGGGAAGGGAAAGAAAGAGGGGGAAAGAGGGTATAGGGAAGGAGTTGGGCTTAGGGATCTCTCACTCACCGAACGAAACGCATTACTGCTTCACGTCGATATTCTGTGAGAGGGTGGTACTTCCCTGGTTGAGCTAGCCCAATTCATAAATTGCTTTACCACTCCAAAAATAAATATCTAATACAATTATACAAATTATCATTATCAACTTGCAGAGAATAGCAAGCTGTTGTGCAAGAGATCAATTTACATCTAAACGTATTTGTTCATCAGTATTTCAAAATCATTTCAGTAAATCCAGAGATTACCCCCTACAAACCCTCAAAATTTAGCTTTTTATAATATTTGTATAGATTATGATTATAATGTGCTTTGTTCAATTAATATATGCCATAATATTCATTGTTTAATAAATTACATAATATTGTTAATTTTTCACACCGCGGGAATCGAAAGGCCATCTGCACACTCACCTGTCGAGACATTTCTCCTAGACTAATAGGTGTATGCAATATGCAAATTTAATTACAGTATGTTAGCGCAAATATATTTTGTACTATTACAATTTGTGATATTAGGATAGTTATCCACTAAGACAGTACGCTGTTCCCGGGGAATAAAATGATATGGTTTTTGTCTTTTGCTCCTTAAATTTCTGGACGCAGGAAAAAGTAATTTTTTTGTATTTTAGAAATGATTTAGTGAAATATGCCCAATTATTAAAATATAGATAATAATTCAAGAAATAAAGTTATATTCAATCGATGTGTTATTTTTTTTCCCTGAACGACAACTGAACAGTGGCTCTATCATATATATACATATATATAACATAATCAATTTATCTAATATAAATTATACTTCCAATATGTATCCACATTTATTATGGTTACATATTAAGAAATGTATACATATATATTAAGAATGCATATATATACACATATATATGATTAATTATGAAATGCACTAACTATGCATACGAAATCTGAAATAAATGGTTATTATTATTACTTCCCTTCCCACGCATAAACTTAATAGTTTTTATTGTACAAATCACTCGTACAGAAAACGAGAACAAAACACGAGTGAAACAGCTATAGTTTGTTCCAAATAAATACGCTATAATGGAAAACAATCCTTATAAAATGTACAGTGCGCAAAGAAACAATATCGTGTTCCCAGTCAGATAGAATCATTTAGCAGAAGACAAATACGCAATTGTACGGATAGCAAATAAAGGATTAAAGTGTTCTCTACAAGGTGTAGGGCTGCCACCTAAAAGTTTTGTGTTATTTTATATTGGATTTTTTTGCTATATAATATTCATTTGCACTACCCTGTGTAAAGTGACATTAATTATTGTATGATTATTATCATCGCTGCCCTGTTTAAAAAAGAAAATTAAATCATATTATGTTTTTTATTATCCTTACTAATATTATAAATGAGAAAGTGAGTTTGTTTGTTTTTATGTTATTTCTTCACGGCTTGACTAAGCAGCCGATCATTATGAAAATTTGCATACATATTGTTAGGGGTACAGAGCCCAACATAGGCTAGTATGTCGTTATAATGGGAAAAAAAATTCTACTATAGAGGGCGCTGTATCGGCCAACAGATGGCGCCACAAGTCGCCCTATGGGTTGTTTTGTTGTCAAACGAGATCTATATCATAAAATAAACGCTAGCGAAGCCGCGAGGAAAAGCTAGTTATTTCGTATTGCAGACAAGCAATACAGCGGACGACCTGATGGTAAGTGGTTAACGCGGTATGCTACATAGCAAATATATAGCGCATAGACTTTCTCTATTATAAATGGTCTTTTCAAAATCAAATATTGATATTTCTTTAGTGTGTTGGATGCGGATGATGAAATAGAAAGATATTGTCCGTTACACTTTACGTTTATTAACGTTCAACATCAATTCATAAATACGACACAATACACACAGAAAGTTTAGAAGGAGAAAAGAACAAAGAGATAAATTATAACAATTAAATATTAATATCTATAGGCGATCGCGATAACAACAATTACGCATCGATGCCAAAAACCGACTCTAGGTCGAGCGCGCGGCGGACAGTGACCTACGGCACGTGCAAGCAAAAATGCTGACGCGCAGAATTGGTTTTCCGTATATAAAACAAAAGTCTGCGCGTCCGCTTCAACATACAAAATAAATATAAGTTATTGTATAAAATATTAAACTTAACTTTAAAATATAAATATTAAAATTACAATGATAAAATAAATTAAAAGCAAACAAAAATAATAAATGTAAAAATAATAAAATGTAAATAATAAAGGTACGCCACATCACCCCCCTCCAGAGACCGTCTCAAGGGCGATAATAATCAGGGAAGCGCACGGTACGGCCTGACCGAGTTGTTCGGATATCATTCCTGCCGATTTGAGTAGGAGTGTTCTGTGGTGATGAGTGAAGTGAATTTGGCGATTTTTCTGTTTTGTTCGGTGTGTCATTGTGAGCATCGTGATTGTGTGTCGTGGTGTTGTCATGTAGTATGTATGCGGGTTTCAATCGGTCTACCGATACTGTGACAGTATTTCCACGTAGGTTCAGCTTGAAGACTTTGTCGCCCCTCTCCAACACCTCATATGGTCCTGTATAAGCAGGTGTGAACGACGGGCGGCATGTGTCATCTCGAAGAAAGACATGGCTCGCGGTAGCAAGATCTTTAAACACGAAGACTGATTGTTTACCATGACGTGAAGCTGGTGTCGGCTGTAGATTCTTGGTGAAAGAGCGTATTCGTGCCAAATACTGAGTGATGTCAGTAGTACCCTCTTCTTTCGAGTTGAAGAAATCGCCGGGTAGCCTCAGATTTTCTCCATATACGAGTTCTGCTGATGAGGCGTTAAGATCTTCTTTAAAGGCGCTTCGTATTCCAAGCAGAACAAGAGGAAGAGATTCTACCCAGTTGGTGTTTGAGTGACAAGTGATAGCAGCTTTCAGCTGTCTGTGAAATCTCTCTACTAGACCATTGCAAGCTGGGTGATAAGCAGTCGTCCTCTTGTGCTGGAATCCTATTAGCTCTGCCAGATTCTTGAATAGTGCGGATTCAAATTGTCTACCGCGGTCGGTGACAATGGTGGTAGGGCAACCAAACCTAGAAATCCATCCACTTAATAGGGCTCGTGCCACTGCCTCTGCTGTGATCTCCTGTAGTGGTATTGCTTCAGGCCAACGCGTGAACCTATCGACGGCTGTGAGACAATACCGATATCCCTGTGACAGCGGCAGTGGACCTATAAGGTCTATGTGAATATTCATAAATCTGGACTTTGGCAGTTTGTATGCGCCCAAAGGTGATGAGACATGTCGAGTGACTTTAGCTCGTTGACAGGCCAAACAGGTGCGAGTCCACTCTCGACAATCTTTCTTGACACCTGGCCAGACATATCTCTCTGCGACTAGTTTGGCTGTAGCGTTTGCTCCTGGGTGGCTGAGGGAGTGAAGACTTTCAAATACTTGGCGCCGATGTTGCTTCGGGACATATGGTCGCGTAATACTGCTTCTCTCATCGCAGTACAGTTCAGAGTGACCTCCAGGCAGTTTGATTTTCTTCAAGTGCAGTGAAGAATTCCCTTTCAGTAGTAGCTGCAATTCCGAGTCGGAGTATTGGGACTTCGCCAACTGTTCTAAGTCCACAGGTTGAACGATCTCCTCGACTCGTGAAAGGGTGTCTGCTACTATATTATCCTTCCCGGAAATATGTCTGATGTCGGTGGTGAACTGCGAGATAAAGTCCAAGTGTCTGAACTGTCTTGGTGAGCAGTTTTCTTTGCGTGAGTGAAACGCGAAACATATAGGTTTGTGGTCAGTGTAAATGACAAAAACCCTTGCTTCTACCATATGCCTGAAGTACTTAATAGCCTCGTATATCGCCAGTAACTCTCTGTCGTACGGCGAGTACTTCTGCTGCGATGGGCTCAGCTTCCTCGAGAAGAATGCTAGTGGCTGCCAACCTACGTCTTCTTTGAACTGCTGAAGTACTGCTCCAATCGCGACGTCTGAAGCGTCTGTGACTATGGCAAGTTTGGCTTCGCAGTCTGGATGAGCTAATAGAGCAGCTTGACAAAGACCTTCTTTGCAGCGATTGAAAGCTAGGGACTCCTCAGTAGTGAAATTTACTGGATGAGAGCCTTTCACCGATCCTTCCAGCAGAGCGTTAAGTGGTGCTTGGTGCTGTGCAGCTTCAGGTATGAACCTCCTGTAAAAGTTTAACATACCCAAGAATCTGCGTAGCTCGCGTACGTTCTTCGGTGCCGGAAAGCTCTGGATCGCTTCTACCTTGGCAGGGAGTGGTTTGGTACCGTCCGCTGAAATGAGGTAGCCAAGAAAAGTAACCTCAGTGGCTCCAAATACGCACTTTGCGGTATTAATCACCATACTGTAGTCTTGCAATCTAGTAAACAGCTGACGAAGATGGTGCTTATGTTCTGCTTCGTCCCTGGAGAAAATGAGGAAATCATCCAAGTACGCGTAACAGAAATCCAACCCCCTTAACATCTCATCCACGAAGCGCTGAAATGTTTGACCGGCATTACGAAGTCCGAACGTCATGTACGGAAATTCGTAAAGACCGAAGGGAGTCGTGATAGCGGTCTTTGGGATATCCTCAGGGCTAACGGGAATCTGGTGGTAGGCCTTAACTAAATCTATGGTGGAAAAGATTTTGCATCCAGACAGGTTATGTGAAAAGTCATGGATGTGACGAATAGGGTATTTGTCGGGTACCGTTCTGGCGTTTAACATCCTATAATCGCCGCACGGACGCCAACCGTTGTCCTTTTTCGCTACCAGATGAAGGGGCGAAGACCACGCAGACTCGGAAGGTCTGGCTATACCACTTTGGAGCATAGTTTCAAACTCTTCCTTCGCGATCTTCAATTTATCCGGGGCTAGCCTACGTGGAGTACTAGAAACAGGCGGACCCGGTGTAGTACGAATATGATGTACTGTGTTGTGTGTAGGTGTACGGTGTGTACCATGAGGGCGAGTAATGTCGGGGTATTCCCTGAGTATGTCGTGATACACTGACTCACCAACGATACTTTTTACCGAAGAAATGATTTCCGAAGTTCGGACAGGTAAAGCCATGGTCGCGAGCGTAGTAGTGTTGTCGATTAAACGTTGGTTCCTGCAATCAACAACAAGGTTATAATATGACAGAAAGTCAACACCGATTATCGCCTTTGTTACGTTCGCTACTATAAATCGCCAAGTATAGTCACGGCGCAAACCTATGTTTAAAGTTAAATGTACGTAACCATATTATGTTTCTATTGGCGTACCGTTAGCAGCGCACAATTTATAGCTAGATTTAGCCTGACGATTTCTTAAATAGGTGTGAGGGAATACACAGAGGTCACTACCAGTGTCCACTAAAAACTGCGTCTTCGTCCTGCTGTCTGTCACAAATAAGCGACCGGTACTATGGCAATCGTCGGCCGCCATTAGCGATTGCCCGCTGCATTTCCCGACGGCGAAGAGTAGTCGCAAGGCTTGATGCAATCTTTTGCTTTGCTTCCGAACTTACTATGGTACCAACAGGTAGGGTACCTGGTGTAATTGGAATGCGACCGCGTTCTAGATCTGGATCTGTGTCTATTTGGTGATCGACTATTCCTTTCACGACACATTCTATCTAGCCTAGATGTTATAGCAGCTACTTGTTTCGTAAGTTCGGAAATTTCGCAACTTGTTGACGTACTCACAGTTGTTGATGCTGACGCTACCTGGAAGTTTGGCGCAACTACGTCGTGGATCCGATCGGCCAGATCCGCGAGCTCTGCTAAAGACGCCTTTGGCTGCGACGCAATGATGGTCTGCATACCAGCTGGTAGTCGACTCGTCCAAATTGTCCGAACGAAGTCTTCCGGAACACCTGGGCCTGCAAGGTTTTGTAGGTGACGAACGAACTGAGACGGCTTCCTGTCGCCTAACTCCTCGTCGACCAGCAGTTGCTTCACCTCACGCTCCCTGGATACGGAGAGCCGTTTGATGAGTTCGGTCTTCAGCTTCATGTACTTCTCTGTCTCGGGTGGAGCGGTGATGATGTCCTCTACCTCGGCTGCGTACTGCGGTTCCAAGTGCGCTATCGCATGGTAAAAGCAGGTGGAGTCGGCGTTGATACCAGCCAGCATAAACTGTCCTTCGAGCTGCGCGAACCATAGTGCCGGCTTCTTGGGGTAAAAAGGTGGTACTTTTACGCCAACTCGGCATAAATCTGCAGTGGCTGCGTTGTTGCTGCAGCTGCTACAGGAGTCGCCTTTTCCTTTGGTTATTTTCGTGAACGATACGGGGTCACCAATTTAGTGTGTTGGATGCGGATGATGAAATAGAAAGATATTGTCCGTTACACTTTACGTTTATTAACGTTCAACATCAATTCATAAATACGACACAATACACACAGAAAGTTTAGAAGGAGAAAAGAACAAAGAGATAAATTATAACAATTAAATATTAATATCTATAGGCGATCGCGATAACAACAATTACGCATCGATGCCAAAAACCGACTCTAGGTCGAGCGCGCGGCGGACAGTGACCTACGGCACGTGCAAGCAAAAATGCTGACGCGCAGAATTGGTTTTCCGTATATAAAACAAAAGTCTGCGCGTCCGCTTCAACATACAAAATAAATATAAGTTATTGTATAAAATATTAAACTTAACTTTAAAATATAAATATTAAAATTACAATGATAAAATAAATTAAAAGCAAACAAAAATAATAAATGTAAAAATAATAAAATGTAAATAATAAAGGTACGCCACATTTCTAACCTGAGAATACTGTTGAGGATGGTGGGAACTTAGAAAAGCATGGTGAACATAAGAAATCAAGTTTAATTGTATACCATGTGTTTGCAGTGAATAAATAATTAATAATATTAGGTGAACGTTAGGAGAGAGTAAAAAAGTAAAATGACAAAGAAAAATAGACATATAAAAAGCATAGAGAATCATATTATAAAAAATTGAAAGATTTATAAAAGAGTTCGGTTTTCCACAAGTACCCTGCCAAACCAAACAAACTGGTGGTTTTAATACAGATTATTTACATTTCAAGTATTTTTCTCTGGTATTGCCAACCCTAACAAACTGTGGAAATAAAAACTGTTGTCTTATTACAATTATAGAGATGCAATCTTTAAACTTCGATATACGAATAAACGAACACGTTACAAGTGGGAATATGAATATTAAACCATAGTGACACTAGCTTCCTGTACCAACTTCGCACGAGTTCTTAGGTTGTAAAAAATATTTTATTTTATACTGGCGAAATTCTCGCAACTTCATTTGCATGTAACTCGCTTTCCTGTGGGAATTTTGGGAAATCCTTGTATGATACCATACCATACACAATTTAAACCTTCCTCATAAATCACTCTATACAGGGTTATTGGTAAATAACAAAACCTCTTAAAGGCTTAGGTACATGAAAATTCGTAATCACAAAACAAAAATCAGCTGTTCCATATAAAACCTCCATACCTACTCGACAAAATGTATGCAACAGCTGATTTTTGTTTCGTGATTTCGAAGTTGGTTCCATAGTAAATATTGTTTGTTTTCATGTACCTAAGCTGCCTTTAAGAGGTTATGCGTTAGTTCCCAATAACCCTGTATATTGCATTAAATCCGTTGAATCCTTTAAAAGATCTTGCAAGCAGACAGCGGTACCGACTTCATTTTATACGATGATGTAAATGTAATAATATAACTGAAATCTTTTTGTGTATATATATCCTACGACAGGAAAACACGCGTGCCTGTGAACTTCAGTGACGCCAGAGACATTGGTAGTGCTTTTTCTTCTTATTTCTTCCTTTCAAAGGTCGGCAACGGCTCTTCGTGTCATGCCCGCGTTCGCGCTGCCGTCGAGTGCGGCGTCTCGTACCGTCATTCAACATTTTAATACATTTGTTTTTTTCGCTCTAAGCTGCTTCTCACATAGCCTGTTCGTGGTTCAGCCATGACAATCCTAAAGGTGGGTCTACACGAGACGAGCCGAGCACGAGCGGAGCACGAGTCGAGTCAAAATTCGTGTAGTGTGGACCGACTTACGAGCCTCGAACCACACTTGTCACCGCGAGCAAGCGGCTCGGCTTGCGCTCAGCTTGTGCTCGACTCGTCTAGCGTAGACTCACCTTAAAACACATGTTCGCCATTGACATCAATGGCGTATAAAAGGTTAACGTCCATCATGAAAAGAGGATAACAACCGACAAATTTTGATTTTCTATACAGATTTATATCGGCATACGTCGTGTAACAGTATCCCAAATCATCGCATAGTACATGAGTACAATACGACGATAAATGAAAATGGACAGAATTCGGAGCGGCGACAAAAGGCTATGCTCGTAAAACAACCGGATTAGAGGGTGGACACACACCGCTGGTCAGTGTGGCCATGATACCAGCGGGCTATTAGCGCTAATAAAAAAAATACGTTCGCGTAATGATGTACGTGGTAAAACTATCCTATGTGTTAATACAATGTTATAAACAACGTAAGTATATACCAAATTTCAAAAAATTTTAAAGAATCAAAAACATATCCATTTTGCGATTAAAATATTAGTTAGGGGTTGGCACTTCTAAAACGCATTTTTATAGTTACAAATTAACAGCTGTCACTGTCAAAATAAAGAAGAAAAAAGAGATTATGTTGACAGATTCGAGATCGCCGCCTTGTCTTGATTTTGCTAAAGAGTGTTCATTTGTAATACACGACATTGCCGAAATTGTCTGTATCGCTAAGAGACGACCGAACTTAAGTAAGACAAAAAAAAAGATATGTTGACACTTAATGTGGACTTATAAAATGCGTTTCAAAAACTGGCTGTTTAACAAATATACATAAAGTAATAAAACTCGCTTGTTTTGTGGCCTATACATAATTCGCTAAAACTCGCAACTAGCGCCTACCGCGGGGAAAAGCGGAACTATAAAATGGCCCCGTAATAAAACCCCTCGCTCACTTCCTTGCATACATCAAATATACGTTATACATTGCACGTTTACAACTGCTAAATATATAGTATATAATACTAATGTTGATAATAATAAAGAATAATAAGAATGTACTACATGACAAGTGAATCTGCCTGTGAAAGCCAACTCTTGTAAATGACGTGTCTAAGTGTCCACGAGGACCCACAGAATAAAGTTTGGTTTGGCGACCTCCGTGGCGTAATGGTTACCACGCCAGACCGCCACCCAGGAGGTCCCGGGTTCGATCCCCGGTCGGGTCATGATGAAAAACGAACTTTTTCTGATTGGCCTCGGGTCTTGGATGTTTATCTATATTATGTATTTGTTATAAAATATAATATCGTTGAGTTAGTATCCCATAACACAAGTTTCGAACTTACTTTGGGGCTAGCTCAATCTGTATATATTGTCCCTATATATTTATTATTATTATTATTTATTTATTTTGACTTTGACTATGCTTTAAAACTAAGTTGAATACTGTTTTTTTTAAGTCATACAGTAGACAAACAAGCAAGCGGGCCACCCGATGGAATGTGGTCACCGCCGCCAATGGACATCAGTAACACCAGGGGCGCTACCAATGCGTTGTCCACCAAGGAGGTTGGAGGAAAGGAAGGAGGATAGAAGGAGGGGGAAAGAGGGGACAGGGAAGGAGTTGGGCTTCCGGATCTCTCACTCACCGAACGAAACGTATTGCTGCTTGACGTCGATATTCTGTGGGTGCTTCCCCGGTCGAGCTAGCCCATTTCATAATAACTGCTCTACCACTCCAAACATCTGTCTATGTATATCTGTCTCTTTCTTTGTTATAAGGGTTAACAAAAGTGTTAACCCTTAAACTCTTTGAATTCGAAAATATTTTTGGAAAGATAAAATGTCACTTATCCGCCCCTGATGGGATTCGAACCCACATTCTCTTTCAATCCGGGCGAATGTTCTTCCAAATGAGCTACATCACACACTGTTACTGGGTCGTAAATATCAGCTAAGAACAGATCTGTCGAAATACTCATGCAAACTGAAATAATGAGTTTGCTAAGAAGTTAAAATCTCCAGAATAAACCTTCAGACGATGAATTTTAATTCGGAGACGTCGGCCAAAAATGTATTTATTTTTAGAAATTCCTATGGGAATAATGGGAAGACCTTTTGTAGCAGCTAGTCGTTTCTAAAAGTATTCAGACTAAACATGATATTTAAACAACATAATTTTAAATTTTGTAATTAGACCTTTACATCACAACAACCACCCAAACCCAACAGCAACAGCAAAGCCAGTGAAGCGTCATCTAATAAAAATATTGTTTTAAATTTCCCATAGGAATTAGAATAACAGGACATGCCGTATTTGTATTATAGTATGAGACATAAACAACTTTTTATAGTTTTCTCGTATAAGTGATGGCATACAGTTTTTACGGGTGTCTTGGGATAATTATTATATTGTTTTAGCTGGTTTCATATTGTGTTGTGTTTAGTTACATTAAAAGTTTTTAAAAGGTTTTAAGTGTCACTAAAAAGTTTTTCAGAACTGAAATCATAAAAAAAGTTTGCTTGAGTACCGTAATTTTTAAGAGTTTATGCACGCGATGAGATCATTATTTTTAGGGCATTACTGGAATGAAATGAAATTGTTTTTCATGTTTTCACTTTTTTTAATTGTTTTTTTTTTTTTTTATTTTTTTTTATACCACAAAGGTGGCAAACAAGCTTACGGTCCGCCTGATGGTGAGCGGTCACCGCAGCCTATGGACGCTTGCAACACCGGGAGCATCACTCGCGCGTTGCCGACCCTGTAAAAATCTTTTAATGCCCTTTTTGAAGAACCCCATATTATAGTCTAAAGGAAAGACCTCGGCGGGGATCTCATTCCACAGCCTCAGCGTTCGCGGGAGGAAACTCCTCTGAAACCGCGTAGTACGCGACCATTTTGGTTCTAGTGTGTGAGGTTGGATTCCCCGCCGGTGACGAGCAGTTCGATGGTAGAAAGTGGCCGTAGGCATCAAGTCAAACAATTCCTCGGAACAAACCCCATTATACAAGCGGTAGAACACGCATAGGGAGGCGAAGTCTCTCCGTAGACTGAGGGGCTCAATACCGCTTGTTAGCTCGGGATCGTCGACAATCCTCATAGCACGTCTTTGAGTTGAGTCTAGAGGTCCAAGTTGGTACGCCGGCGCTCCAGCCCATAGGTGAGAGCAGTACTCCATGTGGGGTCGGACTTGAGATTTATACAATACAAGTCTCTGCCCCGGATTGAAGTACTGCTTCGCCCTATTCAGCACACCGAGCTTTTTCGACGCCAACTTGACCTTGTCTTCTATGTCAGAGGAGGACAAACGTAATGGGTCACCTGAGTGCTTAGTACGAGTTTTTTTGTTCACTTTCGTTCATGACGACGTAAACAAACCGACCAAATAGAGAAGAACTATCATGTTGCGAATTTATAAGACGCGTGTTACATATCAAAATTATGCGGCTTACTTTCTCACATTTCGAAGATGTAGAAATGTAACACGCGTGGTAAATTCACAATATGAAAACTGTTTTTCTAACTGGCTTGTAAACTGTCAACGTTTACAAGCGTTCGAATGTGACCAAAAAACTCGTACTAAGCACACTGATGATAAGCAATCACCCTGCCCATGGACATCCACGACTACAAGATCTTGGATACGTTGTCCACCTATGAAGGAATGAAAAAAAGGGAAGTGAAAAAGGGGGTAGGTATTAGGGAACAACAACGGCATATCACCGCTATTTCACGTCTGTGAGATGTAATACTGCATAACAGCCCGTCTGGGGAAGGACCTCCATCTTACAAAAGATCGTAGCCAAATAGCATTGGTCTCGGCCATGCTGTGTGCCTACGGTGAGTAAGGTCTTCAGAGCTCCACTTGGAGGGTTGTAAGGGTTGGCAACGTGTGAGTGATACCCCCGGTATTGCAAGCGTGTATAGGCTACGGTGATGCCATCAGGGCCGTATGCTTGTTTGCCAGCTTTGTGGCATAAAAAAAAATTATAGACGAGTAGCGAATTAAACTATTTACTTCATACAAAAGTTACATTTGCGACAATTTGATACTTAGGTTAACTCAAATAATTTACAAGTAAATATTGTATTTGCGAATCCAATAACTTTGAGTCAAATTAATTTCTCCTGAACAATATTGTGCGGTATATCAAATTTAATGATTGTTCTTGAATACACGCAATACCCTTTAATTATTTCGAGGAAGACACACGATATTCAATAATTAAACTCTGAATGCTAAATTATAAAGAGTTGCTCTCCATTTTCTTTATGTCTATGGGCTTTGTTTTCTCTGTGGTACTCGAGATTGAGTTACCTGAAGCGGTTATTGAACTCTTATATCAAAATAATTGTAATACAGTCAGTTGCACGATGATCTTTACACTTGCACAAAATTGTACTGATTTTGGCTCTTATGACATAGAACTTAAGAACGGTACATGGTCCGATATGCAAAGGTTGACGTGCTCTTGACGTAAGCAGATTAAGCCTTTTTTTTTTTTTTTTTTTTATATTATCGTCAGAAAAATGCTTTGCAGCAGCCCCACCGCCCGGGGAATATGCGGTGGGGACTGTGGGACTTACCACTAAAAAACTGACGGGATGCCACTCGCCCCCTAAGTGACGGGGCCACGGGTACTGTGATACATCCGCGACCCCGCCAGGGCCGTCCGGCCAAAGTTAAACTGGCCGGACCCGCTCTCCCCGGAACGCCCCGTCAGCAGCACACCGCATCCAGGTGCACTGCCGACACAGAGGACCATTGCCCCCTCAAGACGACGGGCCTTCCCCGGCTCGCCGTCTCGGCTGGGCAAGGGTCCCCTCCATCTCTGCGGTCGCAACAACGTGCGACCGCTGGCCGGGCTCCGCGAGCCGCCGGCCCCTCTTCTTCAATTTTTTAACGAGGTTTTCTTCCTCCACCGCGCCTCCTGCGCCACTCCAAGTGCCACAGCGTTCACTACGTACTTAGTGGACTCTGTGACACTTTGCGCCACCGCGCACTCCCTCTTCCAGGGTGGTCTCATTCGCCCATGTGACCCAACCCTTAACGCCCCCCGCAGTGTCTGGGTTGGCGAGACCCAGTGTCTGCAGGGCCTCCGCGTTCCACCATACGGAGGTCGCCCCCGGTATCAACGGGTGGAGTAGGCCCGGACACCAGTCGGGGCGAAGACGCTTTTGGGGAGGATCAGCGAGCGAACGAGTCCACCACCGCTCATCATACAGCCGGCCGAGCCAAGCGCGGCCGGCTCCACCTCTTGTTTTTTAACGAGGTTGTCTCCTCAGTCGCTCCACCCCCAGCACCAGTACGGATGCAAGAGGGAGCGGATTTGTCCGCATCCCACGTACTCCATCCAAGGTAGGAGCACGGGGAGCAGACCCACCGCGTCGGGAATTTGGCCGTCGGCAAGTAATTCCAGAGTTGGGTCCAGAAACTAAGGAATTACTCGCCGACGTTACCAGGGTGGACCGCGTGGAGGTATCCCAACTCCCCGCCCCTAAGCAGATTAAGCCTAGCTAATAAAAACGATCGTGTAGATATTACTTTAATAGTAGTATAACTTGTTATTTCCACAAAACTATGTTAGGGTTCATGATTAAATATATTGTCAGCGATAAATTAAAGAAAACAAGAAGTAAAAATGCATTTCTAAGTTAAAATTAAAATGCATTTTTGCAATAGGGTCATTAAAAAAACACTGCATTTAAATTTTTTTTCAAAGACGTCTCCCGTTCTAACTTTAGGGTTAAGTATAAGGTCAGTAACCTCAATGGTCTACCTCACTAAACGTTGGAGCGTTCAGTTACGAAAGTCCACAAAAGTTTCGATCACCACTGAAACACAAACCGAACTTCGGAGCACAACTTGTTTGACTTGCGGTACGGTTAGGAAAATTACGGTTTAATTTTGAAACCATTCAATAAACATGTTATATAACCTGCTCAATCTCGCAGACTAATTATTTCCATTCCCATGGGAGTTTTTAAAAAAATTGCTGGTATTTGTCAAATTATCAAGCCAACATCAGTATTTTATCAAATCTTTGCAGCCAGGTCACGACTTTTGGCTGAGCGTCATACGGCGGCGATTTGCGCTGCTCTTTCATTGTATATGGCTTAAAACGGCCTTTGAAGGCCTATGGATTTCATTTTATAAATAACTAGCTTTTTTGCCCGCGACTTCGTCCGCGTGAAGTTCAGCACCCGTTCCCGTGGGACCCACATTGAATTTCGGGAAAAGCTATAGCCTATGTCACTCCCTGCTAATATAGCTTTCTACTGTTGAAAAAATTTTTGAAATCGGTCCAGTAGTTTCGGAGCCTATTCAATTCAAACAAACAAACAATAAATCAAATCTTTTCTCTTTATAATATTAGTATAGATAAATTCAAAGTTAAAATCGCGTTTTGGGTTTCCATGTGTCCTGGCACTAACTTGTCTTTGGCAGGTACTTTGTGATAATATCCTCCGTATTATTGCATCTCGATAATCCATTATATTTCAAGAGGTAAGTGATACCAATCAAGCTCTGATTATTCAAAGGACGACATATTGAACAGAGGATTACTTGAGACATTTAGTCAAGCACTTAATTTAATATAAGGTTTAATGTACAGTCCAGACAGAGAAAACACTCACACTAGAAGAAATTTTCGATTAAATACTTTCAGAGTTACCTAAAAAAAACTTGTCCATTAGTTTAACAAGTTCCATATCGCGCGTCCGTGCACATCAACCCACCCGCGTGTACAGAATAGCGTACACTGGACTGTGAACGTGTTAATGACAAAATTCTGCGATTCATGTGTGTCTACCACGATCCAGTTAACCAAAATAAAAAAACTCAATCAATTCTCAGTTGTAGCGATATGTCGCAGATATGCTGCACAGAATCGCACTTTTATGCAGTTTTCGTTTTTACAGTCCACATCGCATGTTCGCCGTTGTTATCCTAGCTATAAAGAACACACAACAATAGATGACGGGTTAGTTTCAAATGACATGAGATAAAAATCTACTATTCCTTACAGAAATTTGTTACCCTAAAAAGAACCTTGAAGAGCTTTCAGCAATAAAGCCGTCTTAGGAGAAACTTTAATTACAATGTATTGCATATACATTCGTATTTAATTATTGTAACTTTCACTGTTTACAAAAAGAAATGCTGTAAAAACTGCACGATTAATATCATTATTAAATGAGTAGCTTTTTTGCCAGCGACTTTGTCCGCGTGAAGTTCCGGACCCGTTCCCGTGGGAACCACATTGAATTTCGGTAAAAGCTATAGCCTATGTCACTCCCTGATAATGTAGCTTTCTACTGGTGAAACAATTTTTAAAATCGGTCTAGTACTTTCGGAGCCTATTCAATGCAAACAAACAAACCAACAAACAATCAAATATTTCCTCTTTATAATATTAGTATAGACAAAAAGGGCGTACGTAACTGGTTGTCTTTCGCCCTTCCTTTTACCAATGATCGTTTTGCTTATGTAATAGCACTAGCTTAGACAGTAGATTAATTACCACAAATCAATTATGTACTCTCTGACTAGAGAAAGTGTTTGTACTTATGCTCTGAATATAAGTTTTAAATCTTACTGTATCAAATCAAATCAAATCAAAAATAGTTAATTCTGTAGGTCCTCGCGGGCATTTAGACACGTCATTTACAACATATTGTCCTTCAGAGATAGATATAAAATAAATGGGTTTACTACTTGATTTCGAATGTCATGTGGCCGACGGCCGATTCCCCGAAGTCATTAGCTCGAGTGTTCGAATCGCCGAAACTCCATATCATCGATGTACCACAACTTCGACTAGCTATTAGTTCGACGTCCGTTTCACCGAAAAGCCATTGCAACGATAGTCCTATAATTCGAATGCTCGAAGTGCTAATATTTCCATAGTTAATGGTCATACTCACTGGACCAAAATGTATGAGACAGCAGTTTTTTTTACTATGATCCCCATAGTAAGTAGGAGGTTATGCGTACTAGGAGTAACACGTTGTTGTACAGAAGAGTAAAAAAAGGAAGGAATGTTATAAAAATGGAATAAAAAGTCAAACCAGCAGGGTTTAATCAACGTAACATTTATTAACAATAATCAACAATAGTCATATTTTTAATAATATAAATATTCTAAGCATTAACTTCAAATGTAAATTAGGTGAAAAATAGAGATGATTAAAAAACTGCTGTCTCATACATTTTGGTCCATGACCATTAACTATGAAAATATTAGCACTTCGAGCATTCGAATTATAGGACTATCGTTGCAATGGCTTTTCGGTGAAACGGACGTCGAACTAATGGCTAGTCGAAGTTGTGGTACATCGATAATATGGAGTTTCGGCGATTCGAACATTCGAGCTAATGACTTCGGGGAATCGGCCGTCGGCCACATGACATTCGAAATCAAGTAGTAAACCCAAAATAAATAAGCTAATCTATAAACTACCACCATTTCGGACACAAAGCAAAATCTTGCAATATCACTTGCAATATTGCTAATAAAGCATATTCAATCTATCTATCTATTCGAAATGTTTATCTTCTGCGCACATCTCCGCTTGGCTGGATACAGGGCATAATAGGTGTGTGCCCGCCCTTGGCATTTTGTTTTTAGTTCCAACTCTATTCCATTTTACTGACAATCAAAACGGTTGAGCTTTCAAGGCGTAAGTTGAAAACATTTTCCCGAACCTCTGACCCTCCCATCAACTAATACGTATTGAGGTATAAGTCATAGACGTCAGCGGAATTCAATTTGTTGAGAAATTTGGAGCCCATGATGGCAAAGGGCCAAAGCCCTAACTTTTCTTTAGTACTGCTGATCTATTGCCTTTTGAGGCCATTCTTTATCCCAAGAGTCTAAGTCATCTAGTGATCAGGTATTTAGAGCTTCATGGTGAGTTTAGATGGAAAAAGGAAATAATATTCGACAATTTTAAAAACAATATCATATTTTCGATAGATAGAAACATTGAGTACATTGAAGTAATGCTTGGTTGTAACGCTGAATGTGTAACGTTAAAAAATTAAATGCTCCCGTTGAAAAAAGGCCGTAACTGGTTTTCTTTCGCCATTTCTTTTACCAGTAGTCATTTTGCTTTTGTTTCCGAAACGGTAGCATATAGAGCAGATTAACTACACAAATTATTCATTATTGTATGTACTCTTTGACTAGACAAACTGTCTATAAAGATCCACTCTCTGAATAAACGTTTTAAATCTTTCGAAGGAGCACCTTTAGACGCCTCCAAAATAGCTTTTTCCCACACCTTGCGCCACAACTCGGCGAGAATCCCTCTCACTAATGGTGCGCGGTTGAAAGAGCCCGGTGTTTACTTTTATTGTCAAGATAAATCTGTCGTAAGCGTCTCGATAATCGCTGCTAACTGCCCCGAGATAAATTCAGAGATGTATCGCAGCATCCCCAAAGTGAAACTTAAAATATAGCGGAGAATTATTGTAATGTTCATTGCTGCACTGACATTTGGGGGGTTTATTGCCGCGGAATGAAATTTATCAATTTGCAAATTATTTCTTTATTTACTAGTTTACTTTAAAGTGCAAAGTTTTGATCGACTTCTCAAGCAAAAGCTTTATATGACTTCAATAGAAAATGACGCCTTGCACATCTCAAGTCGAAGAGCAGCCTTGCATCGTTTTTATCGCTTCTGTCGCTCGCGTGGGACAATAAGCCAAGTAACTAATTGAAACTGTAGAACAAACGGAATAAACTACGTCACTAGAAAATGACGCCTTGCACATCTCTAGTCGAAGAGCAGCCTTGCATCGTTGTTATCGATTCTGTCGCTCGCGTGAGACAATAAGCCAAGTAACTAATTGAAACTGTAGAACAAACGGAATAAACTACGTCAATAGAAAATGACGCCTTGCACATCTCAAGTCGAAGAGCAGCCTTGCATCGTTTTTATCGCTTCTGTCGCTCGCGTGGGACAATAAGCCAAGTAACTAATTGAAACTGTAGAACAAACGGAATAAACTACGTCACTAGAAACTGACGCCATGCACATCTCTGGTCGGAGAGCAGACTTGCATCGTTTTTATCGCTTCTGTCGCTCGCGTGGGACAATAAGCCAAGTAACTAATTGAAACTGTGGAACAAACGGAATAAACTACGTCACTAGAAAATGACGCCATGCACATCTCAAGTCTATATTGTACCTATTCAAGTGTTTAATTTATATTGAATGTATTAGTGTTTGCTTTGTTGATGTGACTAAAATAAAATAAAAATAAATAAAATAAGTCGAAAAGCAGCCTTGCATCGTTTTTATCGCTTCTGTCGCTCGCGTGGGGCAATAAGCCAAGTAACTAATTGAAACTGTAGAACAGACAGAATAAACTAGTAGATTACTGTTTTACTACTAAGCATATACAATAAGTTTATGACCTCACCTTCAATTTTACTGCATAAGGTATACCCGACTGACGGTTAAAATTTAACTATCCAAGTTCTAGTTTACTGCGGCCCGCAGTTTAGGTGTATGCAAACGGGATCGTAAACTATATCACAGTTTTACGCCCAACTTAACCGTTATGGTTAAATTATAGTTTTGACGGTTTTAATACTTTTAATATGCGGTCGAGTGTGCTTAATGAATTAAACACACAGCTGTTTAATGCGAATAGTTAGCGGCTGAATATAATGTCGTGCCTCTCGTAGTTTTTCGTTTACTCAGTGAGCGGCTGATTATCAGACATGCGTAATCTGCAGACAGCAAGCTTGTTGCCGAACTAGGTATACGATCGATGGTCTTTGCGACTTGTGTAGGTACGTTTAATTGTACAATTATTGCAAAATCAATCGGTTGCATTAGAACGATATTATCCTGCGCTTACTCGGCTCAGAGTCAGCCAGCAGATAGTGAGTCTCGTATGAGCATTAAATATTAACTGGCGAAACCGGCGCAACTTCGCTAGCGTATATCCCGCTTTCCCATGGGAATCTTTTAGATATTTTTCATTTAAACCGTCCCCTTGAATCACTTCTCTATTCTATTTAAAAAACCACATCAAAATCCAATGCTTAGTTTTAAAGATCTAAGCATACATAGGGACAGACAGACAGACAGACTTCATTTTATATTATGTAAAAGTACATTAGGACTAAAATAATGCTAGGATTTTGCACTAACTACGATAGCGTAAACTTGGACTAAGCTTCATAACTCTAAAGACCAATTCTAAAGTAGATAGGTAATAAAAGTTTATTTTTCTTTTAAAGCTATCAAACAAGCTACAATGTACACACAATTCTAAATTTCTAAGTAGTGCACACATACGCTCGAAATGTTTACTTTTAATTAGACGATACAACAAAACTGCACTAATGGACTTAGAAATAGTTAATCGCCTTTATATCCAAAGGCTTAAAGTTCATTTCGCTTTGTCAAAAAGTGCAAAAAAAATGCACGTTGATTCGAACGTTGCTTTGCGTTGAAAAGCTAGGTAACATTGAGGTAGAAAAATAAATGAGAATAGAAAAACTATTTGACTGAATTATAGAATGTGTCGTGACACTCGACGTGAGTGTCGCGCCACTATTTTAAAAGTGTCGTGGAACACTACGGAAATGTCGCGCGTTTTTTAAATTATTAAGAAATTAAAGCTCCGTAACTTTAAGTTGGTAGAGGTCAGTATAATGTCAGTCTGACGATTTAATCCAATAGTTTGTTTTTATTTTGGCCTGACTTGCTCAGTAAAAAGCGTTATGACGGCTTTTTACTCTCGCGAAGTTGACCAAAGCGAAGATAGAAGACAAAGCAAAAAGTAATTGGGACAAAGAGCCTATCGACTCACTCTCCTTTTCATTCAATTCGGGAGAGTTTAGGGTCGGGATTATAGAATAGAGAGGTCGTAATATTTCTTGACATTGCAACATGCAACTTAAAAAATAACTCTTTCTAATGAGGTGTGAAAGGGATAAAAATCATATTTTTTAAGCAAAATAACATGTTTCTGAATGAGCCCAATTGACACTTAACTGCAAAGAATCATCAAAAAGTTGACATAATGGCTAATCGGTGAGATACAATTCTGCGAAGTAAGTCATTAATTATTTTTAATTAAAAATACTACTTCTAAATCTTTCCATCTCCGTTTTTATATCCAGCTAATCTGATGTGTTTGTCCGTACGTTGTTTAGACTTGTTAGTACTGCAGGTAATCGTATTAACTGCAAATCACAGACACGACAGAACGAGCTCGGAATTGTACAGACTGCTTTCAACAAAGTTAGTAGGTACTAAGATGGAGACATAAATCAAAATAGACACAGCTTATCGATTGATGGAAGTAGCTTATTATTGAGGATGGTCAGAATTTTAAACATGCTTATTAACAGAGTTTCTTTCTGGATTTCTTCTCGTCATAAAAGGACTTTATTATTCCCCAATGCGGTCTTAGGCGTTTCGCACCGCGGTGCGAAAGAGCCTATTTAAAAAGAGTCTGGGTCGATTCGCACCGCGGTTCGAATCACATGTGGTGCATTGCGAAACGCCCGAAAACTCCTGGTGGATTAAAGAATTATACCTAACATTGGAAATGGTCATGAGCTTGAACTAGGCAGCACCTGGCCCGTCGGCATGTTGGCATATGGAATAAGGCTGAATGATGACCCAAAACTGGGGAAAGAAGTGTCGGGCGACCAGTAACGACGATATAGCTAAACTCGCAGGTTGTATCTGGCGTACAAAAAGACAGGCCTTTGCTCACCAGTGGGCATAAACGAGCTGAGATGATGATGAATTACTCAAATCATTTATTATTGTATGTACTTTCTGACAAGAGAGCGTGTTTATAAAAACCTATTCTCTGAATAAAAGTTTTGAATCTGTGATGATTGTAATAAGACGTTTACTACCCGTCAAAGTTCCCGCGAGGGTCCACATAGCAGAGCAATTTTCATTTTGAATTCGGTTTTGAAATACAAAAATAATCTTCCGGTATATTTTCTGAAAATTCTGATTAGCACATTCAAACAATACCTACTATCAAATTCTCTATATTATTTTGAAGTGGTATAATTACAATAATGGTTTCTATAGTATTATGTCTGTGCTCTGAATAGACTGTTTTGAACAAAGGTGAAACAAGATAGGAATTGAATTTATACGAATTCAAAATTTATAAGTATCGGTGTATTGTCTTCGATTTTGTGAAATAATAATTATTATATTCTATTGTGTCCATCTTATCTTGCTAGCATTATTCCTAATTCAGAGTCCGCTAAATCCTATGGGACATACAACCTAGAAGGAAAGCTAGATCTATTTTATATTTAGAGGATCTTACTCTAAAATGAGTTTTTAAGACACCTACCTGTTCTCTTATTAAAATTTTGTCTTCCAAACTGTGCAACAGTTTGACAAGAAATTGTTGCACAGTTTGTCTGTAATTGTACAGTCAGGAGCACGTTGAGCTTTGCATTTGCATTTGTACAAAGTCCGATATGTAAAGGTTGACCTGCTCTTGACTGTCTTTGTTGTTAAAAAAATTTGCCATGAATTCTTATCTAAGATATTCAAGGATTTGCTTTTTTGAAAATCCTGGTAAAAAAACACGTTTACTTGTAGTTTACAAAGATGGCTCTAAAAATAAATTTGTGGGAAATCCGGGATCAGAACCTGCTCTTTGGATAAAGTGGCAATCGCCACTAGACCACCAGTCTTATCTGAAGTGAACTATGTCACTGTGTAAAACTAAACTTATATAATTTGATTTAATTTATTATTATCAAAGCCTGAAGATACATTAATTTCGGGAAATCAATAACCGTAATCAGCGCTCCAAGTTTCTATGTTAAAATTAATTTAATCATATTAATAGTTATATGTTAAAGGAACCAGTAATTTATAGGATTCGCCACAAAGGGCACGGGTTCGACACAAACCTATTGACTACTTTGATTAGAATAGAATTCACTATTACATTTACACTCAAATGAAGGGTTCTGAAATTAAATGTTAACTATAATATAACTGTGGTAATCTTAATATTAGTTCGGGAAGAAGTCTCGGGAAGTTGAACGAAGTGAAGTGAAGTTAGGCACGTTAAAAGACAAAAGAAAAATGAAGACGCAGTAGAGCGAAGAACCTGTCCGTTACTCTTGTTTTCGGGATAAAAATTACCCTTTATGTTAATCCAAGGTATCAGCTACCTACATACCAAATACCATAAAAATTGTCCCAGCTTTGAGCATGAAGAAGTAACAAACAAACACACAAATTTTCGCCTTTATAATTTGTTTTCTAGAAAATAAACTTTGTAATCGAAGTCTTTAATATTAATTATTTTGTAATTTAAAGCTCTTTGTTAAATCGTTTTAATATCAAAATATTAATTTCGCTGCACCTAATAACTGCTTCTATCAAGCCCCTATATAGGGCTCTCGGGGGAGTTGAAGTTCAATAAATGTTTTAAGGGATAAGAGCTAATGACATTGCTATTCCTGTCAAATTAAATGAACACGTTGTTATAGTTATACTAGAAGGTGTAGTGTGTCGTGTCGCGACACAAGGTTGTCGCATTCTGTTAAGGTCCAGTTCCAATTTCAATATAGACCGTACGCCGCAGTATGCAAACGCCACACTAGTTTCTATGTATCACTATGAAAGTGTCACCGACCGCAGTGTCACCGCGCTTGGAATCACTTTCATAGAGCTACATACAAAGAAGCCTTCAGTACCACGTGGTCCACTCTATAGTATGTCGCTTGCAGTCTGCAGCTGCAGACTCCAGCTTGCGGTCCGTCTCGGAATTTCTAAAAAACGTGTATTTTAAAAATAAAATCGTTGACAAGATTTTTATGTATATTTGTTCATGAAAATAAATAAGAACTGTGATCCTTGACAGAATGTGATATCCTTGTGTCGCGATAGTCGCGATACGACACATCACACTTTTAAATCAGGTAGCGCAGGGTTTACGTGTTCATTCAATTTGACAGGAATAACAAGACTTTAGCAAGACACGACGTGACTGGTAGACAAAAAAAAACCTAACACGTCCTTACTCGCATCGCTACTCATAACCGAGTCTAAAGTCCCCCCGGTATAAGCAACATTCATAGTATCAATATTACAAAGCCTTTAAGGTGAACGGAGGTGTGAAATTAGTTACCTATTGAATGCGCGTTGGAGCGTGGCGGTGCAGCCGTGTCGCCAATATTCATGCTTGATACATGTCTCAGGACACAACAGTTAAAATATCGATAAAACTGTATTACCACGTATTGTTATGGAGAGAGAAGACAGTAAAACTTCTTGTTAAAGTAGAACATTTAGGAAATAGCATTATTTATACATTTATTTATTTAAACTTTATTGTCCGCAATATGGGTACAAAATGCGGACTTAGTGCTTAAAGCATTATCTACCAGTCAACCTTTGGGACGTTCAGATATTCACAATAAAATAATAGATGTAAAACATTCAAAGTCCAAAATACATTATTAAATCATTTACAATGTTTTATATTATATATATTTAAATCTACCAGCATTTCGGAGTGACCATTGACGAGAACAAGACACGGAAAGAAACTCGTCAGTATAGGTCTTTTTTCATCACACAGAATATCAAGCAGCAATGCACTTCGCTCGGTGCGAGAGATCTCTAGATTTCTAACTCCTTTTAGACAGAAATTTTCGATAAGAATCAAATTATTTTTATTCCAACAGTAGGGTTTCAGGTGCACTTTCTCTCCATAGAAGATATTGAAAAGAAATTGGAATAACCATGCTTTACGCCGCTATTGTTTTGACTATGAGAGTGTATTTCCCCGGCAGAGATAGCCAATTTCGTAATCGTTCTTCTCTCCTCACAACAATACTAATGCTTGCTGTCTCTTGCGTCATCTCCTAAATCATTGCCCCTATCGAGCTTGTCCATTTTATAAATGCTCAATCACTCCAAATAAAGAAGTTACAAAAATAGACCTTTGGAACGTTTTCTTAATAATTTACAGTACATTATAAACTGAAATTATTTCCCAAATATCCCCTTTAATATTATACTTAGCATAACATTAACATTTTAAAGTGAAATTCGGACAGGGCAATAAAGCAGAGAGATAGCAAAGTTCAGAGTAATAACGAACTAATGAATCGAGTTATTTTACCTCTGGGACCAATCACGGAATCCCTTTGAGCCGATTCTGTGACCCTATTAATGTTAGCGCGCTTAGTTATTTTTTTTATAATATACTAGCTTTTACTACGACTCTGCTCGCATACATTAGACTTGTATTTTTCTGATGATAGTTACCTGAGTACAAGATTATCAAATGGTCTCGGAAGTAATTATGACAGGCCCGGTGGTCGAGTGGTTAGCAATGGTCACTTTATCCCAAGGGCCGCGGGTTAGAATCCTGCGCAAGGCAAACATTTGTGTGCATGAACATGTCTGTTTGCCTTGGTCTGGGTGTTTTCATTGTATTATAAGTATTTATTTCCAAAAAAAAAGTATTTAAATAGGTATATTTATCAGCAATCTAGTACCCATAGTACAAGCTTAGTTGCTTAGTTTGGGACTAGATGGCGTTGTGTGATTCGTCTAATAATAATTTTTTTATTTTTTTATTTTTAGTCGTCAGAAAAGCAAATTCGTCTAAATCGGTACTCGTTTTAATCGCAAATCGTCCAAATAGAAACTTTACTAAATCGCAAATCGTCTAAATCGACACTTGTCTGAGTCGCAAATCGCCTAATATGTTATTTCAGCTGTACTGCAAGTCAAAATATTTCTAGCACATTAGGATTACCGATTCGAGACAGTATCAAATTGGTCTCGAACGTATATCGTCTACAATAACTAAATCTAAAACGCAACTTAAAACTCGTGTAAAAACGCAAATCGTCTAATACGAACCAAACTCGTGCATTCCGTGAATTATCATGACCCATCCGGGTACTGGCTGATCGGAGCGTTGCTTAACCTGCGTGTTCCTCATTAAAAATTGCACTTACCACATTAGTCTGCTCCAATTCGACCAACGGTTCAAAGTTAATAGTTCAAATTATGTTATTAACGTTAAATTTTACACATTGTACAGTAATTGTATATAATCACGGCAGGTTTCCGAATGGGGTTGAACTGAGTTGCGGCTTTGGTGTTGCCACGTACTAATATTAATGTGTGTTCATTTCTCTATGGACGATATACATTGCTGGGTAAATTGCGAGCTTTATGCTCTACCTATAAAAAAACGTATTTTGTAGTGTATCGGTGAGTTGTACAAACACATTTTTAAGCTAATTAATGGTTCATTAAATCAGGCTGTTACCTACTGCCAAACTAAGAAAAAGACAAAAAGAGATAGACAGTGATATTACAGTTTTTTCATTTTGAAAAAAACTTAAATAAGGCGATTAAGCAATTTCACACCCTTAACAACTACCGGCAGCTTGGGGATCCTTGGAGTCGAGATCTCAAGCAACGTCCAGTTTCGCAGTCATATAGAAGACAAGGTCAAGTTGGCATCAAAAAAGCTAGGTGTGATGAATAGGGCGAAGCGGTACTTCAATCCGGGGCAGAGACTTGTACTTTATAAATCTCAAGTCCGACACCACATGAAGTACTACTCTCACCTACCTATACCAACATGGACCTCTTGACTTGACAAAGACGTGCTATGAGGATTGTCGATGACCCCAACCTAACAAGCGGTATCGAGCTAGAATAATATAAATTAATTTAATATTCACATACGAGAATTTATCGAAATTCCCATGGGAAAGCAGGATACGCAAAGCAGTCGCTGGTATGACATAAAAGCAGCAAGCCCACCACAAATTACCACCGCTGTGTCCCGAATAGCCAAGATCGAAATATGTGTATACGAATATATAATAAAATACCAGAAAACATTAAAAACCTTAATTACAATAAGTTCAAACTGGCACTACGCAAATGGCTCTTAGAAAATACATTTTACTCTGTTGACGAGTTTTTGAAATTTAAATTGATGCATGATGTTAATTAGGAGAATATATATATGAGAAATTGTATTACATATTTGCATGCTATTTATGTATGGCTAAATAGGTTTAAGCACATATATTTTAGAAGATCAGCATCTATTGCACAAACCCTATTTATTAGCAAATAAATGAATTTGAATTTGAATTTGATCAACAACGGCAACCTCAGATTGACAATAAGCGATGAAGCTTATTGACGTCCCGGAGGAGAAACTACAGTTGTCTTAGAACACAATGAATTTAATCAGAAAGAAGATTGTGGCAAACCGCACTCTTTCGAACCATTTTTTCTTTAATATAACTTACTTCATCCCTTCCTCTTTTCCTAATCTCGCCATCCTTAATAAAGATGGACGGAGTAGGAAGTATTGAAAGGTAAGGAAAAATAAAAACAGCAATGTAAACTGAATTCAAAATTATAACCGCTTTGCGATGGGTGAAAGCGGCGCGCGCAGACATGTTTCTAATGACCAATGGCGCCACCTAGTTGTGTGTAACGGCGATAGATGATTAGATAATTTATGTTTACACCTCGGAACTGCCGGCGGCAGACTGCTCATAGGGCGCCTTAACTTGAACAATTGATGGATTCTTCAAACATTTAGAAATGCTATTAGGTAGCTTTGTTTGCTTTATAGATTCTCATTTAAAGATTTAAGTAGTAATTTAATTTGATTTAAGTATTTTGCTTTAGAAATAGAGTATTTCTGTGTATATCCAGGTTATAACCTACTAACACAGGGTAAGCTACGTACCTATACCTACTATATAATACTACTGGCCAACACGGTTGAGTCGCAAATGTAAAACGAAGTTCGAAACTACCTACATATTAGGTACTCAGTGCATCATCATATCAACCCATAATCATCCCACTGCTGGTATATGGGTCTCCCTTCAATCGAAGGCGATTAGAGCGTACTCTGCCACGCTGCTCCAATGCGGATTGGCAGAGGCCGGTGTTTTCAAACCGCCCTAAGACCACCGACTTGGCATACGACGACTGTCATGTATAGACAACAGCCGGGACTGACGGCTTCACGTGCCCTCAGAAGCACGGAGAAGCTCGATAACGAAACCCATCCAAACGCTGGCTAGGGTCGACGTCGCTTAACTTGTGTGTTCTTATTAGAGTTGCGACACACAGCGAGCGACGCCAGAACTCCTCACTCAGTGCATAATGACAATCTATTTTGAGTGATGTCAGTCCATCATCATCAAATTATGAAACATTATGAATTTTATGTCGGAATTGAATTTTTTTTTTCGATTTGTATCCCCGCCGAGAGATTGATACATCTATGTTGTTCCATTTGCCGAAATCGAACCATCACGAAAGTTAAGCAACTTTGACCCCAGTCAGTAAATATACTAGGAATTGTAACTTGAAATCCAAAAATTCTACAACCATAATAAATATTTAGATGTAGTACCTGAATTTCTGTCTGTTTATTCAACCCTCTATACAGTCAACTGAACAATGAGCAGATTAACCTGTCGTCACTCCATATATTCTCATTAACCATAAAATGAAGTTTGACGATGAAAACAGGGTGTGAGTTGCACAAAAATAATCGTTCCCGCGAAAGACGGTTTACATCGTCAGGGAAATTACCATTTTCACACTATTATTGTATAAGTGATGACGTGTTTGTTCGTCTTTTTTTATAACTGTTAAAAATATATTTACTTTATGAAGATTCATTGATAGACCCTTTTCTTATTTTTTGTTTAAACCCAGGAAAATGCCGACTAAAAACCTGACTGTTCCTGACCTTTTCTTCTCCGCCTTAACACCGTCGCCGGAACTGGTGATACTTTATTAACTGGCCCTGGATTCCGAGGTATGACAATAATTGTTAAATGTCGTATGGTAAAAAAAAACTAAACAATTCAAACAGCGCCGCCTGGTCCCAAATTAAACTAGGCTTTTACCTGCTTGTGTTATGGGTACCAGTCAACAGATATATTATTGTAAATATAACCAACACTTACATAGAAAACACCTAGACTCGAGAACAAACACAAATGCCATTATATAATTGTTTACCCCGAGCTGGACTCGAACTCGCGCCCGAAGGATCACTGCCAACGCACCCCTGGGCTGTCTAAAAAAATCTGCATGTGTAAACGATCTTTTATGAGCAATAAACAAATACACTTTATGTCAAAGTGTATAAAGTTAAAAATCATTTGTGTCCCAAAATAATTTAATGAATAAGTCCGCCATTTTTGTGTATATTTGTATATCGATAATGCAGTTTGTTATTCGGTTTGAGAAAGACGTAACAAGTGTTCCTTAAAATGTTGGCTGACTTGAGAATACATCATTCTGTCGGGAACGTCTGCAGTATTTTTATAGCATGGCAACTGAGTGTTGAACACCTGTATCGCGGGTTTGATTCAAGAAATATTATTTTGTTCTTTGATTGAAGGGAGGCCATAAATATGATGATTTTATTTTTATGTCTTTTACAATATATATTTTATTATCATTTTGGAATGATTTATCGACGAGAAGAAGTGCTGAACGAAATTGTCAATCCGAAATGTCGAAAGTTTTTTTTCACTTGCCATACAATAAATTCAATAAAACTTATTTTACAAAGAAAATGCACAACTATTTAGGAAAAGAAACAGTCGTAGTATAAGGTGTATTATACATCCAAACTAATAATATAATGAGGATAGATTCTGCATTGAATATGCTCAAAAACTACAAGACATCAGTCACACCGCTACACTATCTTCGAATGACATAGGCTATTATTTATTTTTAATTAGGGAATCTACTTAGACCTGAGTAAAGCCAGGGCGAGTCGCTAACTAGTATTGTAGTTACAATTAAGAGTATTATTACAACTAAAAGCCTGTATTTCACCCCAAGGAAAATTACAATTTGTCCTATCTAGTGTACAAAATGTCTATTAAAGTTGTATAAAATACTAAATATGTATATTATTGTATCCACTATAACCCGTCTGAAACTAAAAACTAAAGTCATATTATATGCATGAGGTTAAATAAAAAACGCTGTATCCATCAGAGAGTTAATTCTGAATTATTAATAACATATTTTAAACTGAATTTCCCAGCAAAAGTACAGTCTAGACGAATAAAAACAGAACGTAGACCCGACCCGTTGCCAAAACAGCGGATATAGAACCTACGTCCTTATCTTTATAGCCGAAACTTCCTTGTAATACAATACTTCACACGTAGATAGCGTTAGCAAATAAATTCAGCGGTCGACACTGACCGCTTCCGACCGGTCGCCCGCTTTTTTTACCTTTTATTTTTGGCGACTGTACCAAAGTTTTAAATTTAAAACTGGATTGTTGGTAACGAGTTTGTTATATAATCTAATTATTATTATAAATGGGAAATTAACTTTGCTTTCGGATAACCCTTTTCCGACTGCTTCAAATTGACAATATTTCAAACGACGAGTAAATAAATGAAAAACTAATGCTATTAGAATAAAAACTTCAGATATTTTGACAGGTGGTCTGAAAATGGGATAAAAAAACCTAAACCCTGTTTCTTTTGACTTGAGCAATGTAGTAAACAATCTTAGCGTGTCTTTTTATTCAAATATCCATGTGTAAAATCGATAAATCGCTAGAATAATAAGAGTGATGCGTTAAATGCCATTTCTAACTATATTATAATTATTTGGGTGTGAATGATAATTTTAATTGCCTATTTTCGTTAAAAAGACATGCTAAGATTGTTTACTACATTGGTCAAGTTAAAAGAAACAGGGTTTACGGCGTTAAATAAATAATAATGTTGTCATTTGAATACCTTGTCACTTTTGTATATGGTTTAATTACCTACTAAAGATTTCTGAACGATAATTTTTTTTGTGACATGATTCTATTGTTACGACATATTGTATTTATGCGACTGTGTGACCTTTAAAAAAATCTACACACTAGACAAAAAGACATATTTTTCTATAATTCAAAGGGATTTTTGATAGTTTTATCAGGAACCTTTGCGTTATCTGACACAAAACCGGAGAGTATTTTTTTATTAGTTTAACAAAATATACATACCTACTATAGGTATACTTACAAGAAATCTAACAAACTTAAAAAAAAATCTAAAGAAATTTCAAATTAGCCTATTACAATCTCCATCTTGTCTAGACCTAGGCTGAAACTAGGTTATTCAAGAAAAGGACATTAAAGACAAGCCATTTCATTCCGAGTTTCCTCCGACCTTAATTTAATATACTCCATTACTCACGTTTCCTTTTACCTTTTAACTTTTCAAAGCTAAATAAGCAATGAAATGGCAGTCAAGTTGTTTTAATTTCGCATTTTATAAAGAATCATATTTAGTTTTGTTTCCACTTTCTTTACAAAAGGGTTACTTTGCTTATTAATTTGCTTTGTTTCATTTTACTTGCGAAACCTTCGTTTACGTGTTCCCGCTTTCCCGTGGGAATTCCGTTCTTATCAGACTCCTACGTCATACAAAGAACACCATTCTCTAAGTTTCAGGTCTCGACGATTAGCGGTTTAGACTGTGCGTTGATCTGTCAGTCATTCAGCCTTTTATATGTATTGATTGTAGCCGAAGATGCTCTGCGGCTTTGCTAGCGTAGTAAGAAATAACGAAAACTTCTATTGTTCGTTTGCGTCCTTTCAATACTTCCAAAAAATACAAAAATGTTTATTCAGTAGTAATAATTTACAAAACTGAGTTATGAAAAGGAGTATCCTTTTAGGCTTATAAAAACCCGTAGTAGGAGACCCCGCTCCGCCACAACGATAGGTACATTATGTAATTAAAACTAATAACTTTAACTTAACATACACTTCAGAAAAAGAAAAAACTAGTAAGTATATATACCTGTGTGAGATGTGTGTACGCGTCTCTGTATGTATGTGTGTGTGTGTTTGTGTGTGTTGTGTGTGTGTGTGCGTGTGTGTGTGTGTGTGTGTGTGTGTGTGCGTGTGTGTGTTTGTGTGTGTGTGTGTGTTACTGGAGATAATGATTATGATTTTTTTATCTACTTAAAGCTTCAGTCTCATCATAATTTTTAGATTTTAGGAATATATTCAGAGCATTTTTGCAGGTATAAGTGGTCATCGGATAAATATTCAGTATTTTGTTAATTGAGTTATAAAGATATGCAGATTGCCCAATGAATTGTCTCTTAGCATATGTTGTTTTAATTTTAGTCATAGGAACTACAACGTGCTTGCGCCTTTTACATGTTTTTTTATCGTCGTATCTCAGAGTCTTATGAACCCTCAGGACGGACTGTAGTATGCACAGTTGTCTTACTGAAAAGTAGGGAACCGGTATGGCTTAAAGAACATCACCTTGAGCAGTAGCAGTAGCCTTTGCGCTCTTTCTAGCTCCAGGAACCTCATTTTAGACGCTCCTCTCCATACCGAAATACAGTATATTAATAATGACTGAGCCAGTGATAAGAACTTCCCACTCCGACTATCTTCTTTCTGATTAAATTCGTTTTGAGTTCCAAGACAGCTGTAGTTTCTCCCCCGAGACGCCAAATTGATAAGCTTCATCACAGGAGACACATCGGTGGGAATGTGTGGTGGGCTTGTCCCGAAAAGAATCTATTCTTATAATCAATAGCTTAGAATTTGCTAATCTGAACAAACAAGAAGATTACCCATATTAACAGCACTATATATACAATTCAAACAAATGTGCCCCGTCGTTTTTGCGTGAAAGAGTAACAAACATCTATACATCCATATTACAGCCCGTCTGGGAAAGGACCTCTACCTTACAGAAGATCGTAGCCAAATAGCATTGGTCACGCACGACCATGTTGTGTTTCTACGGTGAGTCAGATCTCCAGAGCTCCACTTGAGAGAGTTGGGAGGGTTGGCAACGCGTGAGTGATATCCCCGGTATTGCAAGCGTCTATAGGCTACGGTGATGCTTACCATCAGGCGGGCTGTATGCTTGTTTGCCAACATTGTGGTATAAAAAATAATACAAACTTTCGCGTTTTATTAGAAAGAATAACGATTTACAAAAAGGCAAAACTTTCGATTCAAGCCAGCACATTTTATAATGGCTAACACTACTTTTAAAACTCGGAAATGCAAGTCAGGGAGTTTTCAAAATAAATATATATTTTAAAACATAAAGACAGTTCTCACGTGCTACGGGAGCCGACCAACTCTTTCCGTGCCTTATCGATGTCTCGACCACTTTGCAAGAATTGCATCAATTTTACCTTTTGCTTTTAAATTCAAAAGAGATTTTTATTTTATTTTGTACTTGCTTAGTTTGGGGTTTAGAAATATTTATTTATCTTACAGTTAACCAACGAAAGAGGTAATCAGGGCCATAAATACAATTTCTAAATATTGCCTAAAGGAGTACTCGAATTTTCTTACACAATTTTATTCACATATTAGATCAGACATAGATTAGTTTTACATTTCTACATTTTTTAGTCACATTTTCATTACACTCACTACATTGCACCAAAACTATACAATAAAATATTATCAATTAATAAAGACTTAAGAACATTTAGGAACCCCTCACTCAAAAAATTTATCTTTGCATGGCTAGAAGATATGGACTACGAAGACATTGAAGACCTCTTCAATGTTATTGTCTGACATACTTTGAATATTAGGCTACACTATACACTACACTACACTACACAACATAACACACACACAACACTACCTTTATTTAGAAAGTTGTCAATGTTGCCATAGTTTACCCAATATGTTTCTTTTTCTGTTAGAGTAAGCTATACTTAAGAGCATTATTGTAATTGTCCGTTAGGAAGTAGCCTGACTTCCACAACACAGGGAAACCTATCGTGGTTGTCAGAGCAACATTTTTGTGTAACATGTTTTTACTAAATAAATTTATTCTTATTCTTATTCTTATTCTTATTTGTCATCCATTCTCTTTTTTTTTTAATTATGGCTTCAGCATTCTTGTTCGTTGCAATAAGCCAGTGTCACATAATATTATTCAAAGCATCGTATTCATGTCGTCTCGACTCAGTAAGTAAGTATACAGTCTCTGAGTCAAAATAGCAAAATTTCTTGAGAGAAGGCGAATTTTGAAGTCAACACGATAATGTACAGTGAACACAGGAATTGACTGACACCCCTCTGTATTATATACGATTAAAGATTTCTAAATATTGCGTTAAGGGATTTACTTGAAAATTTATGTATTAATAGTATTCATATTGTACTATGTAATTACAAATTTTCATATAAATCCCTTCACGCAATATTTAGAAATCTTAAATCATATTTACAGGGGGGGGGGGTCAGTCAATTCCTTTGTTGACTGTACTTTTAATTGTTCAAATTCCAATAACTATGCACTTTAATTAATGTTTGCTTGACATAACACTATCAATAATATGAACCAAACGTTGAAACACACAGAAATTAAATTTCTAATCACAATATCAAGTCAACGTTATCTGGTTGGCACCAAAATTTCATCCACTTTTCTTATCATTTTATCTCCTCATCTATAATATAAAAATGAATCGCTAAATGTGTTGCTAAGCGCAAATCTCGAGAACGGCTGAACGTGGGCTGAACCGATTTCTCTAATTCTTTTTTTAGAATATTCCTTGAAGTACGATGGTTCTTACGGAGAGAAAAATTAAGGTAGGGTTAGGGTAGGGGTAGAATAGGGGTAGGGTAGGGGTAGGGTAGGGGTAGGGGTAGGTGCCTCTAAGGCGGAACAAAGTTCGCCGGGTCGGCTAGTAATACAATAGTTTCCTTCAATTGATATTATTAACCATTCGCTACAATAGTTATATTTGTTAGAGAAAAGGCAGCATTTTTCTTTGATTGCAACATGTAGTTATTTTCAAGTTAAAGTGCGCTCTGCAATAATTTCAGTATTGAATCAGCTTGAGACGAGTAGAACGGTAACTCTTGGAACAATGCCTGATTATAAAACCAATGGTACTTAAGCTGTGCAGCTTTTTATTCTTGTTTTAGGCAACGTTTTGTGATCTGCCTGCATGTTGTGCGTGCGAGCAAAAACCTCTACCCATCTAATTCTAAATTCAATTCAGCCTGTGCCAACCAAAATCACACACAAATTATCTTTATTAAGACTTCAAGTGATTAATAAAGATAATTTGTGATTGGTTGATTGCAAAAATCAACAAAATCAATTTACTAATTTGCAAATCATATTGTGTAAAATCCAAGGCAAATTGTTATTTCTAAGAGTTTATAGACGCAGTTCAGCTAGCTTATTACCAATTAAATATTAAAGCAAAATTGCAACTGTTATTTATCTAAATACATTCAAAAAGACGTTTGAAAACGAGTTTAATCACGTGATAATAGAAAAACAAAACTCTAGCTTCATTTCAATTATCCAGGTTCCAAGAAACCATCACACAATATTAAATTTTCTTTTAGTTTAAACTGTCACTGAAATTACACGATAATTATTTACAGTTAAGAGTAGCTTGCTGTTGAGAAGCCCTGCATTCCCCCATTAACAAACTACACCAACAAGGCAAGGAATAACAGAAGAAAACGATCATTCCGACTCAGAGCAGTTCTATCTGTTTCAATTCTTTCATTAACCACTATAAAGAGTTCCACAATCAATTTCGAGCCACGCTACGAGTTAACAAGAATATATATACTGTATCCAAAGTCTTTATTTTAAAAGACATAAAGTTTAAAATGGCGAATTTTATGTTAATAATGGCTTGCGACGGTCGGAGGCTGTCCATTCATTGTGGAGAGCATAGATTGATGGGCGTGGTTGGCGTAGCTAGGTGGTTTCCCGCGAAGTTAAAGACATTTACATTTGACGACTTCTTCAGAGCATATTATGCTTTTATTGTACATACAAAAGGTGCAAAAGTCTTGCACCTTATCCAAGTGACATCATGTTCCAGCACTTTTTTTATGACAGAGGAGAACAAACGAGTTATTGGGTCACCTCACGGCGAGTAATCAGCGATGCCCATAGATAACCACAACTATAAAATATAAATAAATATATAGGGACAAATCATACAGATTGAGCTAGCCCCAAAGTAAGTTCGAAACTTGTGTTACTAACTCAACGATACTATATTTTATAACAAATACATATATAGATAAACATCCAAGACCCGAGGCCAATCAGTAAAAGTTCGTTTTTCATCATGATCCGACCGGGATTCAAACCCGGGACCTCCTGGGTGGCGGACTGGCGTGTTAACCATTACGCCACGGAGGTCGTAAGAATTTGCACACATATGAAGAAATGAAAAAAGGAAGTAGAAAGCAGAACGGTTAGTCGTTCTGAACTTATCGTACGAAACACAGCAGTCACTGCTATTTCAAATTGTTATTCTGTTAGAGGGTGGTACTTAAAGAGAACTACCAATTTATAGTAGTAACTAGGCTCTACCACTAATGGAAGTGCTTAAGAGATCACTGCCACCCATGGAGCACAGATATCACTGAGCCATTGCCTGTCTTTAAACGGGAATTTGAAATAATCTACGAATTAATGATCGTACAAACAATCTTTGAGACTTTAGTAACTTGAACCCCAGTTAAGCCCCATTTGATATATCTATCAGTGACTTTCTCAATTACGATACAGACCCATAGATTTTCTAAAAATGTCTTTATCGTGTCGTGATGAGTAAAAGGATTGAGGTTAGTACAGATTACAATGTGGACTCGTTTGATGAATATAAGGTGTTCAGTGTTCAGCGGTCGTGTCTGTGAGGGCTACATTTTTATACAGAGCGTTAAATCTTGAATTTCAGTACATTAATTTGTGTTTTACGACATTGTAACCACTATACCATAGAGTAAAGACTCCTATCAAGTGTACATTACAACGCTTTACACAGAAATACGTCATCATTTTTCATTCTCCTCATCAGCTATCACTTTCTTTCACATAATCATCTCATCATCATCATATCAACTCAAAATCATCCCATTGCAGGGACACGGGTCTCTCTTTAATCGAAGAATATTAAAACCTCTGCCACGCGGCTCCAATGCGGATTGACAGAGGACAGGGTTTTCAATCCGCGTGAAGGCCACCAACTTGGTTCCACGGCTGTCATCCATCTACAGCAGCCGGGACCGACGGCTTATCCCTCTGTAGCACGGAGAAGCTCGAGATAACGAAACCTATCATAACACTGGCTAGGGTCGACGCTGCTTAACTTGCGTGTTCGTTGAAGTTTGACACACAGCGACGCCATCGACATCCTGACTTTTTTTAAGGATCGTAACACAATTCAGTTCAACAAACGTTGTGTTTTTCCACAATCCGGTGAATATAAAAAAAAAGTATGACATTAACTATCTAAAAAGCAATGATTCAAATTTAATGTGAGTCATACAGTTACCCAATGCTATATGCAAGGTCTTCCGCATAGCACATGTTAGTCACTGTTTCATGGCAGAAATACAATTAAAACTCATTTCCACACTCAATAATGCGTAAGATTTTACGTACAACCAATGAAATATCTAGGTAACTTGATACGTATGCTATATGATTCAAGTTATCTTTAGGGCCTACGTCGTAAAATAATTGCTGTCGACTGAGCCCGCCCCGCCCGTGCGACGCATATATCAATCCCTGCTTCAAGAGGCAAAGATGGGACACCGTGAACCCGGCGAATTTTTAACACCGTAAGCGCCAAAACACATTTAGGCTTATTAAAAATTCATTAATTGAGTTTTTTAATATTTGTTTTTACAATATCTAGAAAACATCTTGTGAAAATGTCTTTCTTTATTATGAAGTTTAAAATTTCTATTATTTACCGTTTAGAAGTTATAAGAGTTCTGAAAAAAAAAACGGAGGTTACTTCGGATTTTTTTTCTATCGAGGAAATGTGTCACAATCGTGTTTTGGCTCTTTTCAAAATTTCGATTATATGATGAATTAATAGGTACACATATTCAAAAGTCTAAATTTTAGTAGTTTAGAAGATATTTGGTTTATAAGGACCCTTCTTTTTTTCACATAGCCCCTTAATAATGCATGAAAGAATTTAAATGAATTTTTATTTATCTATAAGTACCTATAATATTTTAAATTAGTTTTAAGTGTTGAGTAAGAGAAATATTAATTTTTTTTACAAAACCAGTTTCTGTGACCAAATGAAATTTTTTTTGCAATTTAGTGGTTTCATTCGTTCTAAAACATTTTTTATTACAACGCTGTATTATATAGAGGAGTAATAATTACATTCACAACGATTTTACAAAAAAAAAAGTTATACAAATACTGTGATAACCCTAAATATGGTTTCTTAACATGAATTCTTCGGACTTCCTGAACACGGTATAGTCATACTGTGTTATCTATCTATACATATAATAAAACAGTAGACCCCGATATGTCTGTACATTGGACATATTTGGCAAAAATGGAGAGGGAGCCGTTAGAGTAAGGTAATAAAAGCAAAAAAAAAACTTTTTGGATTTTTTTGTCTGTCTGTTTGAACGCGCACATCTTCTAAGTTACTGAATGGATTTTAATGCTGTTTTCACAGGATGATAGAGCTCAGGATGGAGGAGAATATTGGCATTTGTTTTATTTAAATCGCATGTCAAGGACAGGAGTTATCCTTATTTTAACATTTCATGCGGACGAAGTCGCGGGTAACAGCTCGTGTAATTATAAAGTGTCATCTTTACATAGTAGGTATACAAGTATAAATTAAAAATTTATAAAGCCCCCGATCGGCTGAAGAGATTTTCTTTAATCATAGCTAAGAACACTCGATCAAATTACCTCTCAAACAAAAAAAAAAGGAACGAAATCGCACCATGCATGTCCACGACCGGTGGACCTCTTTTGATAGTTTTTACTTTTTATATTCTATATTTGTATTTTGATCGTTTTCCCTTGTTTTTGGTCTGCCTGACCTTATAAAAAATTGGGCGAAGAAACAAAAAAAAAAAATGTTTTTGGTCTTTGCTTTATTTGTCATTCTTCTATTTTTCGCCATTGATGGATGCTACGATGCCACGAACAGAATTACGGATACACACGTCTAACTTATAACACCCCTCCTTTTTCCGTCGGGGATTAAAAATGAAGTCGTTTTCGCTGTCTGTGTGTCCCTATGTATGCTTAAATCTTTAAAACTACGCAACAGATTTTGATGCGGATTTTTTAAATAGATTGAGTGATTAAAGAGGAAGCTTTTAATGTATGTTACATACGAAAATTCCCACGGGAAAGAGGAATACACGCAAACAAAGTTGCGCGGCTTTCGCTAGTAATGAAAAAAGAAACTATTGTATTTGTTTTTTTTTATCGTGGTATTAGTTGTATTAGTAAAAGGAAAACTACCATGGTTAAGTAGACTCTACTAGTTACCGAGTAATAGTCGATGAACTTATTTTTTTTTTTATGAAAACGTACAAAATGACATTGCACTTGTGGCACACCGAACTCTTTTTAAACAAGAACCTCTTTGTAAATAGTTATTATGTTTCCTTTTTCTTTATGGTTTTTATATTCTATTTTACTGTCACTTCACTTCACTTTTCACCTTCTCGCCATCGAACCATATTTTTCTTTAATAAAATTTTCTTCATCCCTTCCTCTTTTCCTAATCTCTCCATTCTTAATACAAATACTATAGAAGACTAATACCCACAGCTCTTGACGTTTCTCATACAATGACTTGGCAACCGCCGTTCACCTCATGCCGCTAGGGGCGCTATAACATTTTGCATACAAAACGCACAAAAGTTTTGAAATCGTTCACCTCATGCCGCCCTCATGCCGTAGGGGCGCTAGTGTCGCGTCTTGCCCGAATTCTTCCGAAGCTGTGGGTATTAGTCTTCTATAGTATTTGCTTAATAGCACTCTTCTGCAAGCGAGCCAAGCGTAGCAAATACGGAACCTTACACCGTGGTCCGACGTGGGTCCGACACTCACTTGCCCAGTTTTTTTTTTTTTTTAATTAGTAAAGAAGTTTATTCTACACATTAATACTACAGCGTACTAACCGGCTAAGTCCGATGGACTCGCTGACCAACGACGGGTGTGGTCCTCCAGCATTTCGGGGGTTGTGCGGCGGGTTGACACCTCGGCCACGAAAAACCTATGTTGCTGGTGAAGCGTATCCCGTTAGCGCTTCACTAGCTTGCACAACATCGTCAAGGAAAAAAAAAATATATATACTACAGCGTATACCGTTACATCGGTGTATATTTCCTTTATTTCAAACTTAACCCGCACTGTGCTGCCATCTATTATCAGGAGCGTCAACTGCCCATACCAAAACACACAATGGGTGTGTCCATTTCAACGGGCACATTTTTCACTCGCAAACGTTGCTTTTTACATACACAAGGGGCGTACATTGAAAAAATTCCGAATCGCATAGCTCGTCGAATATTGCTCTGTGAATTGGTGGAAATTGGCACTTGTGCTACTGCACGCTGCGGCGGTCAGGTGGGATAGCGATGGTTTCCATTTACAACGTGTACATTGCTCTTTGTTTATTCGTAACTAGCGCCCCGTCCCAGCTTGTACTAAGGATCGCTAACTGTTTTGAAAATATAGTACTTATAGCCTATGTTACCCGGGGGCACAGAGCACCCCCCAATAGAGTTCGCAATGCCCATATAATGTTTGAAAACGACATCGCCACAAGTGTGGGCTGCGAGGAGAACGAACTGTGTTCTGATTGGGCAGGTCAAGGACACGTCATGTCGTAAATCAAATTGGTGCAATTTTATTTGTGGGCGTGTCATCAATATTAGCAAATACTATAGAAGACTAATACGCACAGCTCTTGACGTTTCTCATACAATGACTTGGCAACCTCCGTTCACCTCATGCCGCTAGGGGCGCTATAACATTTTGCATACAAAAGTTTTGAAATCGTTCACCTCATGCCGCCCTCATGCCATAGGGGCGCTAGTGTCGCGTCTTGCCCGAATTCTTCCGAAGCTGTGCGTATTAACTCGGTAGAGTTTCTATAGTATTTGATATTAGTAGTCGTACTGCATAAGCTTGGCAGAAGCGGGGGCCCTGATATGTGGTCTCTATTGGGGGTGCTCTGTGCCCGGGGGTAATGTACCTTTTCAAACGGTGAAAGATTTTTGAAATCGGTCCAGTAATTTTGACTTTATTCGTTACAAACAAAAGTATTAGTTAGTTTAGATAGCATAGATAGTTAATATGTCTACATATCAAATTATAGCATTCTAGTATTAACAGTATGCTATAATTAATAGACAGCGGCCAGACGGACATGGCCAAATTATAAAAGTCCAATTCCATGCCGCACGCAGACTGCAGCTGCAGACTGCAAGCTTCACTACTAGTTTCTATGTATTTCAATGAAAATGCCGTCGATCGCAGTGTCGCCGCGCTTGGAATCACTTCATAGAAACAAGGATGTCGCTTGCAGTCTGTAGCTGCAGTCTGCGGCCTGCGCTGCGGTCCGTTACAGAATTGGAATTTAAAGGTTGCTTGTTATGCTAAAAAGGTGAGTATAGATTTGAGTATTTACTTGTAACAAAACAACAAGTCCGTTTTATGTTATTTATTTATTTTTATTTTATTTAATCATTTATTTCAGGCAACGAATTTAACAATGAAATTATGGCCCATATGATACATACCTTATAGTCTAACATATATACAATACTATAATATATACCTTACAATTTAACATACATAAAATAATATAACAATTAACACACTAAATATGCTTCGTCGATAAGACGCGTGCGTTGTCAGCTGGCAGCCGGCCTCGAAACTTGCGAAACACGACTCCCTGCGGCCAGAAGTCCTCCTTCATGAAGGTCTCCAGATGGTGTGTTGGTACTCTCACCACAAACGAACTAAAATTTACTTTATGGCGAGACTCCAACCGTTCGGCCCTCAGAGTGAAAGTGGACTTCTTACGGACGTAGTCTACGAGATCTTCGATTCTCGTGGACCAGTGCAGTCGTGACACATACAGCTGCGTCGAGCGTACTTCCGGACGTAGCGGATGTTCTGGTGCAGTCGGTGCAGTGCCGAGATGGTTTCGGCTAGCGGGCTTCCTTCTTCTTCTTTCCACTTTTGTGAAGCCTTCCTCGTCGCACCTTATCTTCGGTTGACAGGGTGTCAATGTCAACTTCGTTTGTGTTTTCCCCGTTGGTTTAGGCTGCCGTGGTGGTATGGCGGCAGCGGCGGCATAGGCGCGGGTCGGAGGACCGAGGATGTTATGTTCTATGTTCTTTCACGAACCAAACGGCGCGCACCCTTTCACGAACAAAACACACTCGCTGTTTTGTTCAAACCAACAACAATTCAGCGCTGCAGCATTCTAGGCTGCCTTAGGCTTGCACTTAAAAGCAGCAGCGTGTGCCTTTTTCTGTTTAATAGGTACCATTTGACACACAGGAATAACGCGGCTTTCTATTGGTAAAAAAAAATCGAAATCGGTTCATTAAATCCAGAAATTACCCCATTCAACCTCAGCAACTCACAAATATCTTTATAATACATATTAGTATAGATAAAGGGTAACGTAAGTTACATTTATAAACGAAATTCCCATGAGAATACGAACAACAAGAATGTACGAAGCTATATATACAAGTACAATTTATAAAACCGTTCATATTTCACTTCAGTTTTTCTTTAAAAAGTGAATCACTATTTATTCATGAAGCAGCAATGTAAATTAAAGTTGAATATAGAAACACGAGCAATAGGGTTGTGCCCGACAAGTTTGAATGCAGACCAGCCAACTAAACAATTCTCGAGTGACCAGCCTTGGCAGCCCTGCCAAGCTTGCAACTTTTCACAAACCAAATTATATTAACACTTCAAAAATCAACTATCATACAGTTATAGACCTTAATACTTGATGCCTAAAGGTGATTTACATTTTTGTGTTGTTTTAAATTAATTTTGCAGTGGCATTATATTCAAAAGTGGACAGTGTTAATAGTAACTGTTCTTCGTCCAATTGTTATTACCAGTTTTTGTAATGGAGCCAAATTGTGTGACAGCATTTAGTATCAAAATTTCTTTGTCACTTGCACTCCTATGTGATGGGCGAGTCTTATTTTGTTAAACGAATACAAAATACTGAGTATTTTTATTCTTCTTAGAATTTGATGGACCGTACAGTTATTTTGAAAAATGGCCAAAATTATTTCCCTCATTTTACCATACTCTGGCATACAACTACCTCCATGAGTTCCTTATATTCATGGATATGGGTTTGAACGTCATCCACCACGCTTATCTAGTTGGTGGATGAGTAGTTTAAGCCATCTAATATGCTACCGTTGGTATTTAAAATACTTGTCTGCACCATCGTCGTACTCTGCACTTGCAACTGTCCAATTCGACCTTTAGTGGCTATTGTAGTCAATTGAGCCCAGAATTAACCATCACATCTCTACCAAAAGAGTATAATGACAGATTAACGTCATATCGAGGACGATAATGCTCAACAATTTAAAACAACGTAACAACTAATAAAATTATTAAAAAATAAAAATAAAAAATGTACACAATAACAAAATAACACCACAAAAACTCGCATGCAATTCACGCATAATCAATCATGCCACGAGTCCATATCAAATCTGTCATTAGTAAACTCACGTTAAATATAATGTTTGGTGAGTCACCGCTGACTGGCTTGTGACTAACTGTTGTTAACGCGCCATCTATTTTAAACTGATCTTAATAAGATACCAATTACACTAACCAGAGGTAAAATTAGTTTTAGAATCAACGAATCCTTTACAGGAGAGTAGTCTGTCTCTAGTGTATATCCTTACTTAATATTATAAATGAGAAAGTGAGTTTGTTTGTTTGTTTGTTTGTTATTCTTTCACGGCTTAACTAAGTAGCCGATCATTATGAAAATTTGCATACATATTGTCAGGAGTACAGAGCCCAACATAGTCTACTTTTTATCCCGTGAAAGTATGTCGTTCCATTGGGAAAATAATTTTTCTACTATAGAGGGCGCTGTATCGGCCTACAGATGGCGCCACAAGTCGCGCTATGGGTTGTTTTGTTGTCAAGCGAGACCTATGTCATAAAATTAACGCGAGCGATGCCGCGGGCAAAAGCTAGTACAATAATAATGTTTAAGTAATTTACGTTTAAAAAAAATCGATGATGACTTGATTCGGACTAGGCGGCGCTATACACATACGAATTTCTAACGCGCTCGTATTCAAAAGTGTGGTGAAAAAACTCATACTAAGACTCTGTTGACACTCAGTTTGCGAATTATTTACATTTAACGTGCTAATTTGTTTGTTTAAAACATAGTGCCCCCTCCCTTTTCTAAATCTAATACTTTGGCCGAAGTATCGGAAGGATAATACAATGAACTACTAAAATAAAATAACCATAAAGTACAAGGTATTTCATGGATATACCTAATTCAATTACTAAAATAACCATGAAATTCCTTAACTTGTATTTCATGGTTAAAACTCTTCGAGAGATTTACGTTTCGTAGTCCTCCTGCTGTGTTTAGAATTATTAAAATAATCCTGGTAATAGTCCTATTACGGTTTAGTAGGCTCTAAAACATAGATTCTGAATAATAGCACTAATAACGGACGAACTTATAAAATAAAATTTATTTGATGAAAACGTGTGAGAATTTTGTTTGAATTTCTCCGACACTGTTATTTAATGTAAGTATCAATAAATATTTTTGGAAGAAAATAAAAATACTGATACTTTATGTAAGTACGTCTTTATAGGACACGTGTTTTGACGCGCCAAATTGTGTATTAAAGATATCCTTGAGTCTTTGGTATTATGATTCAATGGAGACATATAAACGTTAAATATTCTATTAGTGTAGCCAATGGTCAGAAGACTGCATTGATCATTATTATTGACACTATGGTCCTACCTAGCATCCATTAGCATCCATTGGTCATAGCGAAATTATCAGCGTTTTGCTCCTATGAGTAAAACAATTCAGCTGAGCATTTTGTATAGTTATGGACATTTTGTATTACTGCGGCACACATAAATATTTCACACGGCATCTTTAGGTATAGTTTGTATTTAATTAGATTATAGATTATTTTACATATAAATATATTTAAGGTTTTTTTGTGTAATATCGTTTGTGTGCTTCAGTTATGACAAATAAATGCTATTCTATTCTGTTCTACCTTCGCCACCAGAGGGCGTGGGTTTGATTCTTTTTTTTATTATTTGTTACGTTCAGCTAGGTTACTCTGTATAGCAATCGAGATTTTAATTTCAATTCTGTATTATTTCAAATGCAAAATTAACAGCAAATCCTAATTCGTACCATTGAAATTTTATACTTTACTGACTATTTGGTTAGCATACAATCCGATTTCATTAGTTTAGTATTTAGTTAGCGCTAGTTTTGCTGTAAAGAGTACCTTAAATTAACAATCCAATGGCGATCGTGCGGAATATTAGCTTCAAGAGTAAGGGGGCAGGTTCGGGTGTACTAACACCCTCTTCTGATACACCGGACAGTTGAGGGAGCGTAGGGCTCTCACCGCCAAAATTTACAGTGCCTGCCTAGGGGCGCCCCAAAGGGAGCTCGCACCTCAGCCTATGGCGACACTGGGGGAAGATGAACGGATTAGAGAGAAGCGGCCGGGCACTTGCCCCACTCCGAGCTAACATTTATGTCATGTCATTTTTGTTTGTTATATTTATTTATTATCATTCATTGCACATGTACAGCTTAAATCTAATTAATCTAATTGGTACATGGACCCTGAATAGGGTATTGCAACCACCTTATTGTTACATTATACAATATAATAACTTATCTATTTTAACTATAATAAACTTTCTATTTCATATTATATAATTAGCAAAATTGTTTTATTATTATATTTTCTAGAGTTTCATAACATTATACATAATTAATAGGTATGTTGAAATTTTATTATATTAACAATTTTACTACCTACCTTATAACTATTTATATATGTCTGGGTGTATTGTATGTATTATAAGTATTTATTTACAATAATATATCCGTTGTCTGTCTTACCCTCTTACCCATAACACAAGCTGGTTAAGCCAAGCTTACTTTGGGAGCAGCTAGGCTTCTCATGAAACCAATCCTGAGCGATCGGTATTATATTGTTACGTTTAAGTACTCTCGAGAGACTAGCTTTAACCAAATACTGAACTAAATGAAATCGGATTTGTTTCACTATTACACTCTCAAAGTAAGTTTCAAGTTTCAAGAGAACGATTTAGGATTCGATGTTAATTTTAAAATAGAAATTTTACATAATTGAAATTGAAATCGCGATTTCGTTGGGGAGTAACCCAGCAGGGGCCCGATTCTACTAACACAAATGCACCAATGGACTCTCAATGGTGTCTCAATCGTGTCTCGAAAGAATGCCGATAGTGTATCAGTGGAATAGTTTTTGACATTTGTCATGGACTTAAACAATAACATAATGTTTATCTTATTGTTTAAGTCCATAACAAATGACAAAAACTATTCCCTATCATACATTATCGGCATTCTTTTGAGACACGATTGAGACACTATTGAGAGTCCATTGGTGCATTTGTATTAGTAGAATCGGGCCCCAGGTGGCGCCGTGTGAGTTGTTTAGAATTTATTTTGGTATTTAATTGTTTAGAGCAAGGCAAACATTTGTGTGCATGAACATGTCTGTTTGCCTTGGTCGGGCTGTTTTCTATGTATACCTAAGTATTTATTTATATATACAAAAAAAAAGTATTTAAGTATATTTATCAGCAATCTAGTACCCATAGTACAAGCTTAGTTGCTTACTTTGGGACTAGATGGCGTTGTACGATTCGTCCAAAAAATATTGTTTTTATTTTTTTATTGTGATAACCAACATTGGGACATTCGTGGCTTGATTCCCCTGGGATAATAGGTATTGTCTCAATCGATATATACGATTTCTAACTAGTACATAATAGTGATAATTTTATAATATGTTTATATAGATTTCAATATTTCGTCGCCCATTTCAATAAAGCATCGTTTATTTCTATAAAATAAGCGAGAAATATCCAATTTATTTATTCAGATAGAATCTCAAAAATGTCATCTAAAAATTTCAACATGGAGAAATATTTTAAATAAAATTCAAAAGACAGTCGAGATAAATCATGGAGTGTACATCAATGGAGTTGGATATAAAGGGTAATTGTAATAAGGCATTGTCCTAATAGAACGCGAATGCGCGATCATCGTAGGTTCGCGCGAATTTTACTCGTACGAACGCGCGATCAAACATATTGAACTCGAAATAGGTGTCCTAACTGACAATCGCGCGACGCTTAGACGCACGCTTATGAACATGCGATGGTCGCATCGCTTACTCGCGCGATGATCGCGCATTCGCGTCCTATTAGGACAATGCCTTAGGCTATACTTATTTGCTATATGGATACCAGACTGACAAAAGATATATTACTGTTAAAATTATAGTTAAAATACATAGAAAACACCCAGACTCGAGAAAAATCCCATTTGGTATCACATAAATATATGCACCTTGCGGGGATCGGACCCGCGCCGACTGGCGCTGAAGGCAAAGTCACCTATGCGCTACCGGGCTGACCATTTAGAAGACCTTCTTCTAAACAGCACTTCAAGACCTATCATCATCAGCCTGTATCTACCTACTCTGCTGGATAATAGGCCTTTTCCAATGCTTTCCACCAAATATGAACCTTCCGCATCAATCTGTCTCCAGCCGCTTTTTTGAGGTCGTCGATCCATCTGGCGTATACTTCGCTTCCCCATGCACTGCCTCCACTCCAAGACTCTCCTCCCCCACTTGCCATTCAACAGCACTTCAAGAACTAGAATTTAAGACATCTCCTATTCTATATGCTGTTAACCACATAAGTTAGTCGCAGAGATTTAGACCGGGGTTGCGATGAAAATTTATTCGCGAAGAAACAGTGTCGTATTTTGTGGGGTGTGGAGATATATAGGCGTCTTGTCTTAGGCTGGATTATAGCCTCAATTTTATATACCCAACATTGAAATTTAGTTAACAAATCCTTAATAAATTGACAATTTAATACAAGATAACTAATGACTTTTAATATCTATCAAGTAGTTGCTAAAGAGGAATAAAGTCCTTTTATTACTTCCACTCATCTAACTAAAACATATTCATATAATTTCGGATATTAATGTATCCGGCTTTCTCGTGTGAATTTCGGAATGTATTGTATTATTTCAATTTCAAATCACACAGATTGAGCTAGCCCCAAAGTAAGTTCGAAACCCCGTATTGGTCGTGGTCCACCTGCGTGGTACACCTGGGTGGACCAAACCTTGTGTTATGGGATAACTAACTCAACGATACTATATTTTATAACAAATACATTTAAAGATAAACATCCAAGACCCGAGGCCAATCAGAAAAAGTTCATTTTTCATCATGACCCAACCGGGATTCGAACTCGGAACCTCCTGGGTCTGGCATGGTAACCATTACGCCACCGAGGTCGTCTTAAAGATATAAATCCGTTGCGTAGTTTTAAACATCAAAGCATATATAGAGACATATTATAAACTATGTAAAAATATCTAGTCTTACAGTTTGCAAGACCAAAGCTTTTTTATTTTAATTAACATCAAATAAAAACATAGTTATCCTTATATATTTTTACCAATAAAATGGATTCGCATAAAATGAACACACCATTCTACGCGAAATTTCTTATGTGAAAGGACTTTTTAAATAACTTATTGTAGATACAATGCATTCGTTAAACAATTGTGCTAATATTGTCATGCCGCATTGCTTTGTTAGTACATTGCACCATATTTTAGTTGGCAGTGTTTGTTGAGGATTTTTGATAACGGAGCAATTTCTGAATCATGACTTTTATAGTGTGTGGTCCAAGTTAAAGTATCAATAGATCGCGAGTGTAAAGCGATAGCGTTTTTCTTCTATATCTACAACCATTTGTAGTGTTCCGTATTTGCTACGCTTTGTTAGTTTTCAGACTAATATGCAATGTAGTATTTTATGAAGTTTATACGTTTTCATCATAGAAATTTTATTGTTTAAGTTCACCAAAGATTACTTGGTAACTAGTGGAGCCTACTTAACCATAATAGTTTTCATTGAAGGTTCACCATATGGACTACTAGATAAAGGTGTAAAAGGACCACCATGTAAAACGAAAATTGGTACGAATAATGTAAACTGAACATCTTACCAGTCTAGTCTATCCCACACCACACGATGGATACAAAAATATCATTCTCACTTCTAGCATTTATTATTTAGAAATATATAATATATATCATATAGGAACTATTCATACAGATTGAGCTAGCCCCAAAGTAAGTTCGAAACTTTATGGGATACTAACTCAACGATATTATATTTTTATAACAAATACATATGTATTTGTTATAATACATATGTATTTGTCATCTATATATATAGATAAACATCCAAGACCCGAGGCCAATCAGAAAAAGTTAGTTTTTCATCATGACCCGACCGGGGATCGAACCCGGGACCTCCTGGGTGGCGGTCTGGCGTGGTAACCATTACGCCACGGAGGTCGTCAAATAATAATAATAAATAAAATAATATTCAAATCAAATGTTTTCTTGTGAGCCAAGTACTAAAGGTCTTAAAAATAAATAGTAACAGCGGCTCTGTTCTCTAAAAGCAATAATCTATAGTCAATCTCAATTTGCTATCTCGCTCAATTCCTATTTTGTATGAGTGACATAGCGATTGAGATTGACTTGAGAATTGAACGATTTTTGTGTAGCGTGTAATGTAACTTTAAAAAAATCAAATTGCAGTATAAAAGAGAATAGAGAAACAGTTTATTATAACCCGCTGTCGCTCATGACTTATATTCTAACAACAATAATTAGCAAAGTATAATCAGCAGAATGAAATAGCTGCCATTTCGGAAATGTTTAATTCTGTTGGCGATCCCATTCGCCGATTGGCTGTTTGTGAGCAATTCCGCTTATCATGCTATTAGCCCAATCAACTATATTACGCCAGCAAAATCTAATGTACGAACTGATTTGTTTGCATAACAGTCAACTTTGCCTAAAACTAGTTATTTAAGTAGTATTTTATCTGATAATGAAGGAAAATCATGAGCGTTTTTACCTAAGTTTCTTTATGACATGAACTACCTCGACCGAGGAAGTATTACCCTCTCATTGACTATCGGCGTGTAGCAATGCGTTTCACTCGGTGAGTGAGAAATCAAAAATTCAAATTCAGTTTTTTAATTCAGAGAATAGGTTTTAACAGACACGTTCTCTCGTCATCTGATTTGTATAATTCATTTACTCTATAAACTACTACCGACGGAAAGAACGATTAGGCTACTTTACTATAAAATCTCATAGAAAAGAACAAGAAGATTACGTGAAGAATAACCAGCAGTCTGCTACAATATGTTATGTACCTACGCATAAGTTTAATATTTACACGATACATAAATTATTTATGAATTTTAAAAATTTTATAATGAATCATTAGAGCATTGTACGATAGCAATATTAATCATCCTTTGTGATGTCACAGATTAAATTATAGTCTACATATAAATCTCCAGTTAAGCTACGGAGAGTTAAACTTACCTATACATATTTATGTACACTTGCTTACTAAGCTGTGTCATGCATGCATGACTGTATTTATGTTGCTTGTTTAGGAGATCCAATAATTTGGCTTTGTATTTAAAAACCTAGATGTCTCTGTAATTTTTTTTTAATTTAGGAAGGCTCTGGCAATTAATATATTGATAAATCGCTGTTTAGAAATCCAATCCAAACGCTTTTATTCAACCCTAAGGATTTGCCATCTAATATAATAAACTGAAATTAAATATAAAAATATTTTTTTCTTTCATATTGTAGAAAATAATGAAAAATAATACTGCTATGCTTGCCCGGTTAATTTTTGTTTATTTTTGCTTGTAATTCCTTACCCCCGGACACTCACATGTGCGCAAATACGCGAACCTACAAGTGTATGACGGCATTTGCAAATGACTTTGCGAAGTTTTCGCTGCATTGGCGTTTTTCCGAGCCGTGTCGGTTTTTGACGCACATCAAAGAGCTCCAATCCCGAACCTTTGCGTCTTTTCCTACACACATTCGTACAACCAGTTTGCGCTCTCAATTGCAAAGGTAACGGACATATTTGCACATAAACAGAATGCTTGTTAATGACGCTTGGGAGAGAATCAAAGATGTATTTTCTCTTTTATGTTCACTGACGAATTAAAGAGGATGATAAATTCTATGACTTATGGCAGAAAATTGAAATAAATTTACAAAATCGCAAGCAAGACTGAGGCATTTGTACGTACATATGTATAACGTAGCGCACATTCGCACATTAACATGCGAATTCGCATATCCGCTAAGTTTGCGAATGAATTCGACGGTTCTATGCATATGCGCAAATGTTCGTAGGTACAATATACGAATGTTTGCGCACATGCGAGTGGCCGGCATTAGAGTAACCCAAAAAACTACTCTGTCCTAATAGAATTAATGTCTTATGTTCAAAGACCGTAACAGTATGATGTCATAAAACACGTTCCAAGAAAAACTTGATTGCTATCAATTGCGGTCTCTAATTCGACCATTCTTTGCTTAACATCATAATTGAACTGCCACTAATCATATTAAATTATTTTATTAGGGTTGATACACATAATCAGAAAGACATAAAGGTTTTAGTAGTTACAACGTAAAATAGCTTGCGCCCCGTTCCAGCTTCGCGCGGGTTCGTACTAGGGATCCCTATATTATTTGAAATATAATATATAATATGTTACCCGGGGGTAAAGTACCTTCCAAACGGAGAAAGAATTTTTGTAATCGGTTCAGTAGTTTTTAAGTTGAAACAAAAATGCAAATCTTTCCTCTTTATAATATTAGTATATTTACATAGAAAAAGCGTTTTAGATGGGCGGGTCACCTCGAGAGGATGCTGGACACGAGATCCGTGAATATAATGAGGACGCCGCAACAGAAACGGCCAAAAGACGGGCCTAAAAAACGTTGGCTGGATTGCGTGGAGGAAGATTTGAGGAGGATGGGAAGGGTCACCAACTGGAGAAGACACAAGCTCCGTGACAAGTGGAGGGAGACTGTAGAAGAGGATAAGACCCACAAAGGGTTGTAGCACCATCAGAAGTAAGTAAGTATTTAGATAGAACATTTTTGAACTGGTAGAGCGTTTATGAAATGGACTAATTTGATAAAGGAAGTACCACCCTCTCACAGAATATTGACTTTCTTCAAAAGATTGCGGTCAGTAATAAAGCCGCATTGTTGCAATACGCTAGTCTGTAAATAAATAAATAAGTCACACAGATTGAGCAGCTCCAACGTAAGTTCGAGACTTGTGTTATGGGATACTAACTCAACGATACTATATTTTATAACAAATACATATATAGAACATCCAAGACCCAGGCCAATCAGAAAAAGTTCGTATTTCATCACGAATCATCATCATCATTCGGACCCGGGACCTCCTGGATGGCGGTCTGGCGCGGTAACCATTACGCCACGGAGATTGTAAGTTAACGTATAAAACGATCGAGATAGCCTATTTTATTTATTCTTAATAGCTGGACCCACAATAGTCGATCCAACGCGATCCAAATGCGCGCAGGATCTCGATCCTTAGAGCGTCTATTGGATCGAGATCCTACCGCGCGCATTTGGATCACTCTTTAAATATCTATTTGTCTACCACTACAAAAATTTCAAATGTAGAACATTTTACCTAAGACTCGAGAGGAAATTTCCGTAACGAGTTTACTAAATAAACGTATCAGTTAAAATGTGACTGCGCCTTTTGAACCCAAAAACGTAGAGGAAAATTAAAAGTACCCGCGGATCGTTTCTAAGAAGATCAAGTTTAATTTCACGGCTAGTTGAATCGGTTAATCCGAACCAAATGTTTATTTCGAGTTAACTAAATTAAATTGTTAGTTATATTAAAATGTAATTTAATTGTGCTCGTAAACAATTACTGAACACCAATAAAATACTTTTGAAACTTCTTGAAATAGTGATTGAAACTATTTGAAACGTACGGACGGACCGTAAAATTTACCTTGTGGTACAGGCCGGTACACTGAATAACCCGACATATTTTATCCCGAATTTAGATATTCCGATGTTCAAATTTTCGAATTTCATTTTTCATCTATAAAAATACGATCAATTAAATACTAAATTCAATATTTCCGAATATATGTACCGAAAATTTTAAATATATTTTTTTTTAATAGGGTCAATTCTCACTGACGCAATGCCTTCAAATAGATCAATATTAAATGATCTAATATTTCCTACACAGATTGAACTAGCCCTAATGTAAGTTCGAAAATTCTAATCTATACATATAATAAAACAGAAGACCCCGATATGTCTGTACTTTGAGCATATTTGGCAAAAATGGAGAGGGAACAGTTAGAGAAAGGTAATAAAAGCGAAAAAAAAAATTATTTTATTTATTGTCTGTCTGTCTGTTTGAACGCGCACATCTTCTAAGTTACTGAACGGATTTTAATCCTGTTTTCACAGGGAGATAGGGCTCGGCTTGGAGCAGAATATAGGCATTGTTTCATTTAAATCGCATGACAAGAAAGGGAGTTATCCTTATTTGAACATTTCACGCGGACGAAGTCGCGGGTAACAGCTCGTGTAAAATACAAATGTTTGCTTTGCCGTCAATTTCATCTACCAATCCAATACTCTACTTTCTCTGCTTTGTTTATAATTCTCCTGTAAAATACTAATTTTTATTGTGGCGTGTTTATTTGCCGCACATACCGCGTATTTGCGGAGGTTCGCCCGTAAGCACTAAGTTCCGCGTACCACCATTACAACAAAGTTTCCACTATGTTACTTCACGTAAGCGGATTTTAACTCCAAACAGGGATGCGAAATTGTTTTATAAAATAAATATTGTGCTGGTAAAGGGTGCTATGAAAATACAAACACAATATATTAGTACAATATGAAATAAGAATATTACTGACTTTTATGTATGTTCAAAACAAACCTATGTAAACTGCGGGTCACCTGGAGATCTGAAATTCAGGGTCGCCCTAACTTAATCTCCAGATCGCACTCATTTATATTGTATAACTTATTCTTAGATTTCAAAGATATAGGAGTGGTAGAACATTTGTTAAATGAACCTGGATGGATAGCTCGACCGAGGAAGTACCACCCTCTCACAGAATATCGGCGTAAAGCGTATATGCTATTTTTATTATGTTAATAAGGCAAACAAGCATACGGCCCGCCTGATGGTGAGCAGTCACCGTAGACCTTGGATGCTAGCAATACCGGGGATATCTCAATAGGCGGCGATAACCACTTTCCATCACTTGGGCCACTGGCTTGTTTGCCTACGGAATGACAAAAAAAACATATACTAGGTTGTTATCCGCGGCTTTGCCCGCGTGGTTATTAATAATAAACTTTATTTTAAAAATGTTTTTCCGGAATAAAAAGTAGCCTATGTCGTTCTCCAGACCTTAACCTATTCCCAGAACAAAAATCATGTCAATCCGTTTGTTTTTTTTGACTTGAAAAAAAGACAAACAATTAAACACACTTTCCCATTTATAATATTATATATATAAGTATGGATATCGCAGGAGTACATCGGTAGCGATGATCGTTAACCATCACGTGACCCATTTTATATAAAAATGAACGCAATATCTCTTATCCCATATTAATCATGTCCAAACATTAAAAAAAACTAATACGCTTATGTTTGTCTTTTCAAACGTTTCTTTGATGTTTTAACGATCTGTCCTTTTGAGTTATGTTAAATGTTTTTAGCGTAAAAAGTGATAAATATAAAAAAGTCATTTGTACGGTCTTTCTTTAGTATTGGTTTTTTTTGTGGTTGTATTTTTGTTGATGGCTTTTTTACGTTGACAGTTAAGTTAAGTTATCGATTAACATTCGAATAATCTCACTGACAGCCAGTTTCTGATACGCATTTTAATTTTAATTACAGATTAAGTCTCAAGCTATCCTTTTTATTTCTATTTAGTTTGACAGTGACAGCCGTAATATAATGTGACATTAAACGTAAAAATAATTTTGAGAAATTGCCTGTGAGTTTCATTTGACAACCCGGTGGCAAGTTGAAATAACATATAAGAGATTAAATGATATACCATATCAAATTGCAGCAATACAATGTATTATGTAGGTTTTAACACCAGTAACCTACAACCTGGCTTCTTGAGTATACACGGACCCTTCAGGAGTTTAGTGATCCTACCCTCCATACGAGAGGGCGCTGTTGTAAATCTGTTGCTTTGTTTTCACAAGAATGAGAGTATAAACAGACAGACAAAGAAGGCTAAGTAGACTATAAATGGAAACTGAAACGCCTGACAAATATTTCTTAGCAATATTTACAATCAACTTATTTTTGAACGCCTTTAGGAATTTGTGGAGCAATGTATATCCTAACTAATATTATAAACGAGAAAGTGAGTTTGTTTGTTTGTTATTCTTCACGGCTTAACTTATAAGCCGATCATTATGAAAATTTGTATATATGTATATTGTCAGGGGTACAGAGACCAACATAGGCTACTTTTTATTCCAAAAGAATGTCATTCCAATGGGAAAATATTTTTTCTACTATAGAGGGCGCTGTATCGGCCAACAGATGGCGCCACAAGTCGCGCTATGGTTTGTTTTGTTGTCAAACGAGATCTATGTTATAAAATTACCGCGAGTGAAGCCGCGAGGAAAAGCTAGAAAAAAATAAAAATAATCCAAAAAACGGAAAACTTATAGACTAGTATAATGAATATGCAACAAGGCGACCTTATTGCTACAACCTTAGGTTTAGGACTTGACCATAGTTGTCGTTGCTTAACTTACGTGATTGATTGTATTAATAGAAATCACCTAATATAAGATATCGTCAAATCAGAGCCATCTCAAAATCAATTTGGACACTGTCTGTTTACCTACACCGCTTAAAGTAAAAAGGTATTCCACCTTGCGCAGAGTAGCGTCAGCAAATATATACGTCTTACTGTCGGCCACTCACCGCCGGATTTGTCAGACGGCAACTCGGTGCGGTAGCGTCGGCAAAAAAATATTATTCTTTTAAAATTTTATCCATACTAATAATGCATCATTGCATCATATTTATGAATATAATAGAACTCATGGAAGGGGGTAGGGAGACCTTTGCCCAGCCATGGTCCTTTTGTGGCTGAGGGCTTTACCTAGCCGTGGTCTTTTTGTGATGATTATGATGAGACAAATAACATTGTAAAAAATATTATATTAAACTGTAATTAATCATCATCATCTCAGCCACAAGAAGTCCACTGCTGGACTTAATCCTCCTCGAAACGTCTCCAGCATGACCGGTCGGCAGCGGCCTCATCCAGCGGCTTCCTGCGACTTTCTTCAGGCCGTCCTACGCTGCGCTTTCCGGTACGCGGTCGCCATTCCAGAACCCAATAGGGTCTTGGGGTACTGTATATAATATTCTACATAAATATGGATCCCATAAAAAAGTTGATTATAAAAAAAACACTGAACACTCCCAAATACATTTTTTTTTTAATAGAAATAAAATATCTCAAATGCCTCCCTCTGGTGAATGAAATCTGAATGAATGGCTTTCAAAACTTACAAATTTATTTGCACGTAACTTTCAACGTTAAAAACTCAATATATGAAATCACGCATGTGATCCTCAAGGGTAAAGCAGAGAGTAATATTTACATTTTAAGTAATATAAAAATATTTAAAAATATGCCAGCAAATCATACTGGAAACGTGTGGAACACTTACATTTGGAAACTGGCTAATCGGGATTAATATTATGTATCTGGTAAATTCACAATTTGAAACTTATTTTCCATTTAGTCGGCTTGTACACGTTAACACTTTCGAATATGACCAAAAACTCGCACTAACTACTATAGAGATAAAACGAATTATCCCCAGAAATCGAAAACAATTACCTCGTCTCCAATCGTAAAACATGTACATGGGACCGGTAAACCCCACAACATATTGTATATTTAATTTTAATCCCATAAATAAATGGGGTTTTACAAACTTTGCGCTCTGTCCCTCCGTCCCGGGGCGGCTCCGTTCCGCCAGGAAATTGACTGAATGTTTTCCAATTTAATCTACTTCGATACCTCTGACGACTTTGCTTCTTAGCCATGAACGGATGACAGTCATTGAAATTTAATTTTGTTTGGTTAAAATTAAACCTTGGTTTAAAAAACATCATTCTAAATAAGCTTATAGTAAGTGGTCATCTTAGCCTATGGACGGTTACAACACCAGCGGTAATTACCTAGAGCGTTTCCGAAGACCCTTTCACTTCCTTTTTGAAGCAACCCATTGTATAGTTAGAATTTAGATAGGATAAAATACGTGAATACAAATAATAATGACCTATTTTTCTATATTTCTGTATTTATATTTTAAAAAGTTTTAAGAGAGGTAGGGCACAGCGGATAATCCGCTAAAATCGGAGCAGCCCGTCTGGGCAAGGACCTCCACCTTACAGAAGATCGTAGTCAAATAGCATTGGTCTCGGCCATGTTGTGTTCCTACGGTGCGTGGTAAAGGTCTCCAGAGCTCCACTTGGGGGGGTTGGGAGGGTTGGCAACGCGTGAGTGATAACCCTGGTATTGCAAGCGTCTATAGTCTACGGTAACGACTTACCATCAGGCCGGCCGTATGCTTGTTTGCCACCTTTGTGGTATAAAAAAACTACTGAAACGAGTTTAAAAATTATTTTACCAATAGAAAGCCAGTTATTTGTGAGTCACATTATGCTATATATTATTCAAAATGAATAAGTCCGCCCAGGCAAAGACGCAGGCAACAGCTAGTATTTTATATATAACACCCCCAAAACAATTTATAGCCTCAGAGCTTCATTTAATTAACCCCAACTAATCCTATAAAATTATAGAAGGGTATATCAGACTATCGGACACCTGGGTCCTCAAGGCTAGTGCCAAATCTACCCTAACCCTTTGGTTTTCTACAATCCTGTTTACAGACCAATTGATTTATTATTACTTTTTTTATGTTATACAGCAGACAAACAACTGATGGATAGCTGTCACCACCGTCTATGGCCATCAGCAACACCAGGGCGTTGGCAGTTCCAGGGGCACTACCAATGCGTTGCCCACCGCTGACGAGACCTCTAATGTACCTCTTAAACAGTTTTAAAGAAGTCATTTTTTAAAATCGTCCGCAATATGACATTAACCAGTGACATTAACTGACTGACGACCACTCTCTTTTGAAAGTAATCAATCAATCAATCAATCATTTATTGCTTCCTTAATGTAGGTATACAGGTGTCATGTTAAATCTAGTAACAATTAAGGACCCTGATGGGCGCTGCAATGAGAGAGGGGCCGCTGTATGTCTATTACTCAATTATTTAGGTATTATCATCGGGTATTATATTATTTGTATTATTATTATTATCTATATTAAAAGTATGTATGTTTATTATATTTGTAATTCACAGATATTATGTATTATTTTTATGAGATATATTTGTCTTATAGAGTAGATGATTAATTTCACAAATCATTTATATACTCTCTCATAAGAAGTCCGTGTTTTTTATAAACCTATTCTCAGAATAAAAGTGAAAAAAAAATGTATGATGATCAATTCAGGGCTCACTTGTCTTGACTACACTAGTCACTAGATGCTTGAATTGGACAGTTGGTGCATAGATGTTGTACCAACTTATGGTGACGGCCGGATAGTATTTCATATACCAACGGCGGCATCCACGGGCCTAGTTGGTCTACTGGTCATCCCCCAACCCGCATTAGACAAACGTGGATTTTCACGTCCAAATTCCGCCTTCATATAAATAAAATAAAATATTCTAAAACTCATGGAATGAAATTTTACCTAGCTATAGGACATTTTAGACTAATAATAAAATTATAATAAATATTATTTTGAATGTGTAATTTTTCTTGGCCACGGTCATCACAGAACTTCTCCTGTTTCAGATAACTTATAATAATAAATGCTTTAGGTTTGTAAGATTCTTAAATAATATTAATACAGTTCTTAAGTTTGATATACATTGACAGGAACGTATGAATACGGAATCGTGAGGCTCATACTAAGCAAATACTCACTACAAACGAAACACGAAGTTTTGAATTATCGTTGCTTCCCGCATTATGAGGACACTGCCATATTCCAACAGTAATTATATAGAGCTGCGAGGCTGCGACACCGATAGAAAAATACTTCTTCATAATAATGGGCAAGAACAAGTCATGTGGCGATAACAATACACCAGTCCTGGTCGCAGTGATATTACAGCCGCACCAAACAAAATAAAAAAATACGGTTATACGGATGTTAGTTCGAGCGTCGGTCAGTTATTAAGCCAAATCTGCCAAACACTGGCATCTGGAGCAGCCAGAGCACGCTCTAATCCCTTTCGATTGAAGCGAGACCCATATCCCTGTAGTAGGATGATTATCAGTTGATATGATGATGTTATGAATGACAGAGTGGTCTTGGCGGCGAGTCCACACGGATGGCTTTTGCAATAACCTCTCCGTTCATTATGGATTCAGGGAGCGTTTTGATTCAACCCATCTGTGGTCTCTTGCCCTCCATTTTGAAAGAAGATTTTTTTTTTTCACTTTTCATTCTGTCTTATACGAGAGGACGACGCTCTATCACAAAAAAAAATAGTAAATCAACATTTTTCAGTGTTGAAATGGGATGATTATGGGTTGATGTGAATTCACTACAGAGATGGTAATTATGATTGTTTGTAACTAGTTGTTGTTACGGTTCAATTCATTCTTTTTTTAAATCATTTTGTAAAGTGGGGAGGTGCAATTTTTTCTCTCAAATTTTTTTTTTCTAAATAGGACGTGGTATATACCAGCACTGTATATTTACAATATTTTGCGACGGTTTAGTTCAAATTACCTTCAGTACGTGACTTGGCAATCCCAGTTAAATTATTCATACGAATCTCTCCCACTTTATACGTGGGGCACATTAAAGGCACTAAGCACCACTACGTACTGATTAATCATTATAAATATTTAGATTTTATGTGAAGATACTGGATTGGTTTGTTCAAATTGCTATTGTTTTTTTTATTATGTTTTGACATTTACTTTAACGCTTTTAGGAAGTTATTAATGACACGTTAAAATTATAGGTAGTTGACAATGTCAAAATAAAGAAAAAAAATGTAGCCTAAGACAACGCAGAATTAAAATAAAAATGCGATTCTGAAACTGACAGATTGGTAGTGCCTAACTACTATAATGAACTAGGAGTAGGTGCTACGTGACCTCGCTCATAAGCACTGACCACCTTCTCACAGAATATCGACGTGAATTAGGGAGCAGGCTGGTATAGTCCCCATATAGGGCAAACATTTATGTGATTTGTGTTTGTCTCGAATATGGGTTTTTTCTACTTAATTTATATGCCTAGGAGCCCTGGACCATGTGAAGTTGTGTGAACTGTATATAATTTATTTATTAAGGTGGTAAGACATCATCATATCAACCCATAATCATCCCACTGCTGCATCAAGGTGATTAGAGCGTACTCTGCCACGCTGCTCCAATGCGGATTGGCAGAGGCCGGTGTTTTCAAACCGCCCTAAGGCCACCGACTTGGCTTAACAACTGTCATCCAACGACAACAGCCGGGACCGACGGCTTAAGCCCTCCGAAGCACGGTGAAGCTTGATATAACGAAACCCATCGAAACGCTGGCTAGGGTCGACGTCGCTTTATTAAGGTGGTAAGACATGCAGTAATACATTTTCTTGACTCCATGAAAACTCATAGAATGGTAGGGTGTGGGCGTGTAGGGGCCTCTTTATATATATTCCATGAGTTTCCATGTGTGCAGTGGAACTGTTTAGGCTAATAATAATAAGAAACAATAAACCATCTAGTACCTAGTACTGTTTCCATGCTTTTTAAGTTAGCTTATCGTAAGCTCGCTTAACTTACGAAATATGAAAGCTTATCTTGTGAATCAGAATGGTGCGGCGTAGTCATCATAAATCCGCTCCGCGTATGATTAAACTACTGTTAGCACCTAGTTTTTACATTTTTATTCCATAGCACATTATCTACTTGTGGATACATTTGACTACAAAAGTGGAAACTTATATTTTCTTATTTATTTTGTTTTGTTATTGAATAGTGTGTAGTGCTGGAGAAAAATGAAAACCATAAAGTGGACACAAATGCAAATAAAGTAATGTCACAGAGAGTAAATTAAAAGAGTAGTTAAATGAAGAAATTAGAAAAGAAAAATGTTAAGACTAGACGTCTCGGAAAGTACTCCTCTCATGGAATATCGGCATGGTTAAAGGGTACCGTGTCTCCGGTAGTGATCAGTCGAAAGGGTTGGGTAAACCTTTTCGATAGAATTGACACAAAACATTCGCACGCCTGCTGACAAGCATCGAATATAATCCTATTGGCAAGCTGTACGGCTTCTTTATGAAACACTCCACCATCGAAATATAATGTCCTTACCTACATTCTACAAATAAAGAATTTATTAGATTTGAAAAATAAAAATATAAAAATTCTTGCCAATTCTTGTCAATTGAAACTACAAGAAAAATATTAAAATCACTTCTGTCCGCGTGTGTACATCTGCATAAATTTGCCATATTTCGGCGCTAGCTCGGACATACATTACGCTTTGCGTATAATACGACGATAACTAACACTGTCCGACACATAATCTAACGTCAGATCTGAATAACTTGCGAACACTTTTATCAACTGCAAGGAGCTGAGATTTACATTATTGCTGTTATTGTTATAGATTTATTATTTGCAAGTTGACCATGTTTTGCAAGAAAATAACAAGCATTTTCTTTATTGGAACCGGCATTACAATTAAGGACTCTTCAGATAATATTCTCTAAATTATCAGTCTTCTTTTTAGGGTTGCGTAGTAAACTACAAGGAACCCTTATAGTTTCGCCTTGTCCGTCTGTCTGTCCGGTCTAGCGCCAAGACGCTTAATGCTAGAAAGCTATAATTTGGTATGATACACATATTAACAATGCTAACAAAGTGCTGGAAAAGAGTTTAGAAAAAAATTTTTTAGGGTGCCTCCCCTACATGTAAAGCGGAAATGATTTTTTTTTCGTTGTGGGGTATCGTTAGGTCTCTTCAAAACATTGAGGGTGTGGAAAGATCGTTTTTCGATACAATGAACCGTTTCGGAATTATTTACATTTATCGTGTCAATTTTCGTTTTGCACGGTGGTCCCCCCCCCCCTCTATCTCCGAAAGTCTTATGTTTAGAAATTTGAAAAAAATCATGGTAGTAGTCCATATGCTGAACCTTCATGAAAACTATAACGGTTAAGTAGGCTCTATTAGTTACCGAGTAATAGCCGACGAACTTATAAAATAAAATTTATTTGATGAAAACTTACAAATGTGATAGGATTTGATATTGGACTCAACTGAAGGCAAGCACAACAAATACGGAACCCTACATTGTGCGTGGTCCGACATGTACTTGCCCGGTTTTTTATATTTGATATTATATATTCTTTTTTTTTTTAAAGATTCCCTCTGACATTCTATAAAAAGCTACTACAAGTCTTGTTAAAAACTCTAAAAACTGTAAAAAAATTCTGATCTCAACAATTCTACTTAACACCGATATTCCATTAGTAGGTGATACTGCCCTAGTCAAGAAAGTTCATATCAATTCTCTAGCGCTCCAAAAAATTGATTATAAGGTTTGAGAGAGGTAGGGCACAGCGGAAAATCCGTTCAAATCGGAGCAGCCCGTCTGGGGAAGGACCTCCACCTTACAGAAGATTGTAGCCAAATTACCATCAATCTAGGCGGACTGTATGCTTGTTTGCCAACTTTGTGGTATAAAAAAAAACATTAAATCTATTGTCTACACATTCCGTCACTTCTTTCATGCGTTCATCATTCTGACGACCTACGTGGCGTAATGGTTACCACGCCGCCGGTCCACCACTCAAGAGGTCCCTGGTTCGAATCCCGGTCGGGTCATGATGAAAAACGAACCTTTTTTGATTGGCCTCGGGTCCTGGATGTTTATCTATAATAAAATATAGTATCGTTGAGTTATCCACAATTCTCAAACTTACTTTGGGACAAGCTCAATCTGTGTGATTTGACCCTATATATTTATTTATTATTTAATTTTATCATTCGCTCTTACACCACAAAACCACTAAACTAAGCAAGCGGTGTAAACCTGCAACATTTTTGTCGTCAGTTTCTGAAATGCATTTTAAAGTGTACCCATTAAATTATACTCGTCGCTGTCAAATTAAAAAATAGACAGCTTGACATTTCATGTGGAGTTAAAATTAAAATTCGTTTCAGAAACCAGCTTTAAAACAGTCTTAATTTAAAGTGTCATTAGTTTAAAAATGTTCAGGTTCACCTCAACGCTCGACACAGACCTCTATTTGGCCGCCTACATAGGTTCTAGGCTATCTAAGCAAGCCTCCGGCGAGTCTTGGATCAAAGACGTGACTCCCGAATCTAGAATATAAATTTGAGAACTCCGTAAGCGGTTTAAACAAAGCAACATTATAATTTCTAATTATTATAATGGATTCTACATAATTATACGTATTTAAGGCATCGTTCACAACACAACGTTTTCTTTGATAAAACGTATATTTATGTGTAGTTCCAAGCCAAGTTATTATACTTTAAAAAAAAATTTTATGATAAAAGAAGATAAACGAACTAGCGCATGACCCGATAGTTAGCAATCACCGCTGCTCATGGATATCCACGACTACAAGATCTTAGATGCGTTGCTAGGTGGGCAACGGGAAGGAATGAAAGAGGAAGTTAGGGGGAAGGAACGGGACAAGCCCACCACACATTCCCATCGATGTGTCTCCTGTGTAGCCAGGATCAACAACAACGGGGGAAGACAAAAAAGGCCGTAACCGGTTTTTTTTTCGCCATTTCTTTTACCGGTGGCCATTTTGCTTGTGTCTGAAATGGTGGTAGTACAAGTTGTAAATGACAAGAAAAAGTGCCTGTGAAGGTCTAATTTCTGAAATAAACGATTTCATTATATTTCACAAGGAAAATAAAATGGGAGTGGGTAGCAGGAGGGATATTGACTTTCACGTCGATATTCTGTGGGTGGGTGATGTGGTACTGCCGGTCAAGCCAGCTCATTTACGAGCCAATACCAGTTCATAATAGCTAAGCTAAGCTATACCACTCTTACTTTTTGTCGCTGTCGGTCGACAATGACGTCAAAATATGGTCCGTGAGAATTCTACTATACATTTTCAGATAAAACAGCGTCCGACCACTTGTTTCTGTTGTGGCGTGTTTGTGGTCCGTGTGAACACACGCTTATGAGACCTCAGCCTATAATGTGAACACGATCCAATAATGATGGCATTTCAGAATGTAATTAATTATCTGTTATTATCGTCGAACAGGTTAGACATAAGCCCATTGTAGGTAAAGTACAAGTCTTAATTAACCGAAAAACAAATCTTTAGGAGTCATAAAGTTGATTCATTAAACAATTTTAATTTGCAGTAATTCATCGCAACCGGCCGCTCCCCCCGCGGCGGGAAATTGGTGCAAACGACGAGCGCTTGCCGATTGCATACTTCAATTTCATTTACATTATTTGCTTACTACATGGTTACAATAAAATATTAGTTAGCAGCGGTCTGCATCCAGCAGCGGCATCCTAGATTACTTAGTTTTCCAAAAAAATTGTTGTTATAAAAACATGTTTTGTACTTTGACTTCAAATGTCGAAAAACACCACAATGTGACGATTTCACGACCTTCATCCTACTATCCTACTAATATTATAAGAGCGAAAGTTATGTGTATGTTTGTTACTTCTTCACGCTCAAATGGCTGGGCCAATGTTGATATTTGGTATGTAGGTAGCTGATACCTTGGATTAACACATAGTACACGCAAATGAAGATGCGCGGGTTTCATTACTGATTAATAATTTCACGATTACGATTTCATACTAAATATTAACAATATAATGTTGTAGACGATGCCATTACCGATAGCTTGTTTTGCCGCCCGCTGCCCTCTTATAAACTGGACACTGCCTAAATAGAGCTTTGAGTTACATCATTGGAATATTAATTTTTGCCCTGGGAAGCGTTTCATGATGAATTTTATTATCAAAAAGGTCCCCGCTGAATGCAAATTGGTCCATTAGTTCAAAATTGATAACATACTTGAAAGGAATTATCATTCGTCCAATGGCCAACAGTTTTTTGATGATTTACTGTTTGTACGTTTTACACTTTTAAAAAAATGATTTATAACACAATCCCAAAATTTTGCTTAATGTTTTCTGTAGTTATTTGAGGGTAAAGCGGTGAATATTAATTTATTAGTAACTAAATTTGTTTTTTTTTTGTGTTTTATCTTCGAATTATGTAATTTTTTTGTGTTTTTTGATTAATTTCGAATGAGAGTGCGTTCATCATTTTGTACCAAGAAAATGGTTGAGTGCATTAAAAAATCTATGAAATAAAATTTGTTGAAAATGTTATGCTCTATACTTTTGTATAAGATGGAACATCATTGGTTCAATGGAAACGGAGATAAGAAAACTCAAAATTTGGTGCACAGGTAGTCAAATTTGGTACACCTTTATCAACATAGGATAAATTTTCTTAGAAGAAAAACTTATAGAAAGAATGACGATAGAAAGAAAATACATGTACCTACCGTACTGACATTTTTGGAAGTGAAAACTTCTTTAGCGGCGCTTGGCACTTTTTTTAGATGGGTTAAACTCGCGTCAGATCCGTGGGCTGATCGAAAAAGCGTAAGAAATTATTCAAAAATACACAACGTTGATGTTTAAGTTTTCACTTCTGCCGGCACTCCCGGAGTGCAACCTGTCCTTTTTTTTATACTCCTGACTTACTTTTGCTCTGCACATCCATTCTATGATTACAGGCGTGTTAACACATACTGGGTTACACATGGGTTATATAGTAACATAATCCTGCGGGGCGAGGTCGAAATTACGTCCAGTAATGGCTCATAATTTAGCTAAATGTTCGTATCGTTAATTGATATGTCTGTCCGAGGGTTACGTATGTAACTACATAAATACTAGGTAAATATAGTATGTATCTAATTAACTCTATCATTGACTGTTCCTATGACGACCTCCGTGGCGTAATGGTTACCATACCTGTCCGCCACCCAGGAGGTCCCGGGTTCGAATCCCGGTCGTATCATGATGAAAAACGAACTGTTTCTGATTGGCCTCGGATCTTGGATGTTTATCTATATTATGTATTTGTTATAAAATATAGTATCACTGAGTTAGTATCCCATAACACAAGTTTCGAACTTACTTTGGGGTTAGCTCAATCTGTGTGATTTGTCCCTATATATTTGGTTATTTTTTTTTTATTTAAGTTCAAATAAAAGTATCCTTTTTTTTTTTGTTTAAAGTCAGGAAAATGCATTACTGCATGTCCCGCCACTTGGGGGAAGCGACGGGGGTCTGTCGGGCTCGCCTCTCTAACCAATAAGGGGTACCGACTAAAAACCTGACTGTCTGCCACCTTCTCCGCCTTCACGTGGCGGGGTCGCGGGCACTGGTGATACTTCCGCAACCCCGCCGGCGGGTGTCCGTGGACCCATCTTATTTGGGCACGGCTCTACAGCAGCGTGCGCGAATAGGCACGCTGCTCCACTGGGGGACTTCCGTTCCAATGGGCGGCGGTTTCCCCTAACCGTCGCCCGGAAGCCTCCGTTAGGGTGGCAGACGCCGGGCGTGTGCCAAGCGCCTTCCGCCCGGTCTTTTACGGCGAAGCGGGGGGGCGGCAGGATCTCTTTCCCTCACCCGCTCCGCGCCTCCTTCTGCGTCATGACTTCGCCGCAGAAGGAGACCACCGCTTCCCACGACCTTTCGCTCTCGACCATCGATTTAATGACAGCTGGGAGCGAAAGGTCGGGACCCACTTCCGCCACAAGTGCAGCGCGAGTCTCAGCCCACGCTGGGCACTCCTCCAGCGTGTGCTGAGCCGTGTCCTCGGCGGAGCCGCACTCGTGGCACTCCGCCGTCTGCTCCCGCCTGGCCACCTTGTGCAGGAATCTGCCAAAACAGCCATGTCCGGACAGAACCTGCACAACGTGGTATGACAGCGCACCGTGGCGCCTCCCTAACCAATTCTGGAGCACTGGCTGGATCGCGCCAATAGTGTGCTGCCCTGCCGTCGGTGCCTCCAATCGGAGTGCCCATTCCCGGACGGAGGGACCTTTGGGCATTCTCCTTCCAACGTAAAACCCCGTCCGGAAACGAGTTACCCCCCGCGCGGGCCTCAGCGGTGCGCCTGTAAAAAGCCGCCAGCACTACTGCATCCAGCTCCCATGGCGGACTGCCTGCAAGGACACATGCCGCCTCACATGAGATGGTGCGGTACCCCCTCACCACCCTGACTGCCATCGCCCGCTGCGGGCGTCGCAGCAAGGCTTTATTGTAGGGAGTCAGGGCGTCAGCCCATACGGGCGCGCCGTACAGGGCCATCGACCGCACCACTCCTATATATAGACGGCGGCAGACAAGGCCCGGTCCACCGACATTTGGGAGCAGGCCGCTTAAGGCACCGGCGGCTCCCATTAGGCGCGGCACCAGCCGCCGGAAGTGTTCTCTATAAGACCACCGGCCGTCGAGGACGATTCCTAGATACTTCATCGTCAACTCGACGGTAATAGTGACACCTCCGACGACCAAGTGCGCTCCTGGAGGTGGTTTATTCCAAGGCCACTTGGGCCACCCCAGCTATGGCAAGCCGTGTCGTATCCATGTGGGTCCTACCGCGGGCGGTAACGAGTGTGTCATCGGCGTAGCAGATAACGCTAACCCCCCGCAAGTACGCGCCGCGCAGGACCCAGTCATAACCAATGTTCCACAGGAGCGGCCCAAGCACCGAACCCTGTGGAACGCACAACACTTCTTTTCAGCCCCAGCCCTCACGGCCGGGGAAGACCACCTCGCGGTCGCGGAGGTAGTGCGCGACCAGACTCCTTAGGTAGTGAGGCACCCCATGATGCGCGAGTGCCACCCTGATGCATCCCCAGGGGAGGGTGTTGAAAGCATTGGAGATGTCAAGAGACACCGCCAACATGACCTCTCCCCGAGAGGTAGCTGCTAGGCCCCTCAGCCGCATGATGGCGTCCATTGTCGACCGACCGCGGCGGAATCCGTACTGCTCCGGACTCAGGTCCGGGCCCACCTCTGCCAGGTGCTGGACGATGCGAGCAGCTACCACCCGCTCCAATAGTTTACCCGCATCGTCCAGCAGAACGATAGGGCGGTAGGCCGACGGCGAATCCGCCGGACGTCCGTCTTTATGGAGCAGTACTAATTTTCCCGATTTCCACCGCGATGGAAAGCGACGCTGGACCATACATGCGTTGAGCAGCCCCCGCATATGCGGTTCGAGAGCTTCCTCCGTCAGGGCGAGCACCCACGCTCGGCTCGGAATGCCATCCGGTCCTGGAGCAGCGTTTTTCGCCGACATGCGACTGATCGCCGCCCTGAGCTCTGCTTGTGTGACCGGGGGCACCTCACTACCTTCTGAGCCATCCACTGCGACCGACTCTGCGGGTGGAGGCATGGGCGGGGGCGAGTGTCCTCCTCTATCTGGGAACAAGGCCGAGATTATCCGGTTCCTGACTTCGGGCTCGAGGCTCTCTGTGAGAGGAGGGGCATATGGGCGCAGCTTCTGGCGCACCAGCTTATATGGCCTCCTCCAAGGATCCCGATTGAGAGACTCGAGCATCTCACCCCACGCCACCGACTTAGCGTTGCCGATTCCTATCTGCAGTGCTTTCTGGCACTCCCTCCGAACCGCGTATAGGCGCTCCTCCTCTTCGTCGTCCCGGACTTGGCGACGGCGGTACCGGGTGTGCTGGCGACGGGCTACTACGCAAGCCCGCCGAAGTAGGGCGAGCGCCCCGTTCCACCAGTACACACGGCGCCTTGGGCGACGCGGCCCCGCGCGGGGCATGGCAGCATCGCAGACTTTAGTCATGGCCGCGCAGATCCGCGACGTCTCTAGCTCTACGTCTATCGTTGCCGGATCTCCGGGACGCAGCACCCACGCTTGCGCGGCGAGTTTGAGCTCCTCCCTATCGAGTTGATGTATCGCCTAGCAGGGGCCGTCGTTAGACGGGGACCGGGATGGGCCGACCGTCGTCGTTGAAGACATGGAGACATCGAACCTAATATACAAGTGGTTCGACAACGTCTCCACGTCTTCCAGGACTCGCCAGCCCTGAACACGACGCGCGAGCGCAGGGGTTGCGAACGTAATATCCACTATGGACCCTCCCTGCTGCCGCACGCATGTGTTGACTGACCCCCGATTTAAAACTTCCACCCCGCTGGTAACCGACCAATGCAGAACCAAAACTCTCGCCCACGCGCATTGGACACTGGGCACCCCCATGCCCTAGATTTGGCGTTGAAATCGCCAGCGACAATCACGGAGCGAGGAGCACTGCGTGAGACCGCATCAGCCAACGCACCTAGGGAGGACTCAAACTCAGCTAGGGCTCTGTTGGGAGAGAAGTACACACCGATCAATACAATATCCCCCAACAGAGCCGCCACCCAACCATCACCTCTACGGATATCCCGCAGTGGCGGAGAACCCACAGCCGTCTGCGAGATAATAGCCACCGAGCCCAGATTGTCCCCCGCCCAAGTTGGTCTGGGCGGGACATAATAGGGCTCGGCCACAACTGCCGCGTGTATCTCCCACTGCGCCACGGATTGAAGCAGAAGGTCCTGTGCCGCGGCGCAGTGGTTGATGTTCGCCTGGCAAATGCGGAAGGGCACTACCATTATTGGGCGACAACCATGGGCTCCGCATCACCTGCAGCCCCCTCAGGGACTGACGGCAGATCCGCCTGTGGCGACTGTTTGAAGACCCCAGGAGGCCTCCGGACTTTCGGGGCAGCGCAGGATTTCGCACCCATTGCGTGCCCTGCTGGCTTCTTGGCCGCCTCACATAGCGGGCAGTGCGCATCCGCAGTGCACTGGCGTGCCCTGTGGCCAGTACGCCCACAGCGGAAGCAAACGTCGCTTCGGTCCACCAGCGAAGGGCATTGCGCCTGTACATGTCCGCTATGAAGGCAGCGGAAGCAGCGCGCAGGACGCGGCTGGAGCAAAACCGCTCGCGCCGCCACCCAACCAACCAGCAGACGGCCCTTAGTCACTTTCTTGGCGGCGTCTACCGGACAACTAACCCAGGCGGAACCTAGACCCGAGAAGTCTTGGCGAATCTCGCCAACCCGTACGGCTTGCTCGGAACAGCCACCAACACGAGCAATAGCCGCCCGAACGGCGTCACTTCACTAGTCCCCGATTCTGAACCGGAAACCGCCACATCCTCTACAGCAGTAGCGCTCCGACGCTTCCGGATCCTCTCCGAGAGCGGCCGCTGGAAACTCGAGGATTGGACCGACATCACACTGGTTGCCGTGTCCGAGTCCGACAGCGCACCACCCAAGATGACCGGACTCCTACTACTACTCCTACCTTTACCTTCACTCCATCCCCCATGCCACTTTGCTTTTCCATCCTTTCTACCTCTACCTCTACATTTTCTCCTTCCTCTTTCCTCCGCTCTCCCAACCTCTTTAACTTTTTCTCCTCCACTCTCCACTAAGCGATTGTTGCCCCCCCCAGAATACGAGGGGCTGCCGGCCGAAGCCGGGCGGGATTCTCCGGAATCTCCGGTACCCGCCTGGGGTAGATTATTTGTACAACTCGCCATTTCATTTATGTCCTTTCTTTGAGGGGGGAGGTCCCCTATAGGGTTGGCGGCCCTAATGACTGGACTCCCCCCAGCCATTCATCCTGTCGCCGGGCCACCAGAAGCTTAGGTTTGGGCCCTATACACACCCTCCCTGTAATCCCCAAACGCCCTAAATGAACCCACCCGAACACCCCGTCCTACGCATTCCCTATTTTTCCCAGACTCCAACGCTCCAACTCGGAGGGCGAGTCTCGTCCGCTCAACCACGCACTCCAAAAATGGAGCACGGGGATAGGACCCACGTGTCGGGAATTCGGCCGCCAGCACTGTGGACTACGTGGAGGTATCCCGACTCCCCACCCTAAATAATAAAAAAAAAAAATAAAAAAAAGTATCCTATACGTGAGGAAGAGCTCGATGACTTCGCTGTCGCAATCTAAAACGAACATGCAAGACAAGCAACGTCGGCCCTAGCCAGTGTTTGGATGGGTTTCGTTATCTCGAGCTTGTTCATGTTTCGGACGAAAACGTGCCCACATTAAGCCGTCTGTCCCGGCTGCTTTCGACTTAACTAATGTCATCCATATGCCGAAAATATGATTCATGTTTTTTAAATATTGCGTAAAGGGGTTCACTTAAAAATCAATAGCATATTGTCCTTTGTAATTACAAAGTTTCATAATGTTAAAATAATAAAATGTTGTCTAGTGCGGGAATCGAAGCCACGACCCTAGAGATAATGTAGCCATTGCTAACCACTCGACCACGGGACTGTCAAACGATTCTTACATTATAAGCATAAAAATTCACACGCCGATTTTGTGCCTCACACGACTATCGAGCACATTTGAAATGAATCTACGGAATTCGAAAAAATATTGTCGCTGTGCGACGATAAAGTCAAAATGAAACTACAACGTTTTTGACTTTTTTCAAAAAGGTTAGGCTACAGGGCAAACCCTTAACCCGATCGTCTATGTTTTAGGCTCAAATTGTAGCTGACTAAATTGCCCGGAGGACTACATTTTTGATATCATTCTTCGTTATCAAAATATCGAGCGCCAAAATCAAAAATTCGGAAAAAAATATTGTTATTGTAGGGGTTGTTCCCCACACTCTATAGGAATGCTATGATAAAATAAAAGACCGTTCGTTACGGGTGATAGATGTACACTGATTTATTAATTATAAAGTAGGTTTACAATAGCGCCGTGTAAGCAAAATGATGCGGCGCGGCGTAAATTACGTAAAAATGTATGATACAACTCATACATCCTGCCTCTCAAGAAGAAATGAATTAACAGGGAGATGAGATGCTGAGAGGAGGACTATATAAAATGAGCTTGAATATAATCATAGTTGATAATGATAAAGAGATGAGTGAGATGAGACAAGGTGATAACAAAGTTTCCTAAAATCTAAAACGATATCGCGATTGATTCTAAATTATAGTCACACGTGGGGAACCTCGAATCTAATTGCGCGACTAACCATTGGAGAGGTCCCCTTGTCTATGCTAATCTTCGAACCGCGTAATTCGCTCGGAACACTCTGAATGTCCCGCACATTCACCTTCACTTCACTAGCACAATTATCTTTCACTTCACTTGCACAATCAGCCGTCGTGGCAGGCTTCGTGGCCTGCTGCAGCTCGTGCGCAGTGGGCGCGGACGAAGCCTCCGCCCTGGAGATCCGGAGACACCTTGACTTCAGCTGCCGGTATATGATAAATCCAGCCACTGCCGTTAGAATACCGGCAATGATATATCCCAGTATGTAGTGGTGTACGTCGTGAATGGTCAATTCACCACTCGACTGTTCCATAAGCTCAGTTAATTGCGTGTTGAGTACTCGCCACTTAGAATCGTCTTCAGGCTGTGTGATATTGTATAAACTAACAGACGTATTGATTAATTTGTTTAGCATAGACACCTCTGGAATCTTAATCTTTTCATTGATATTAATTCGATTGATGTAATTGTTGTGAGCGAATATAGTAAAGTCATTGCCTTTCATAGAGCACATATGGTTAAGGTATAAGATTCCATTGTCGGTCAGCTGTTTTGACGCCACTCCGTCTGGGCAAATTATGCGAACTGCGCATTCTCCACAGCACGCGAACAGCCAGGTGTTATCGGCGTGTAACTTGACCCAGCTCTCCCGGCAACTTGATACTTCTGAAGTACATGTTGATAAACTCGAGTCACTATTGATAATTTTTATGTTGCATATAGATTGTTTTATGTTTATGTCATACACGGGTTTATCTAATGAGCATAATAACTTCTCAGCAGAGGCGTGTAGGCATGTCGAGAGATCTAATTCTGATAAGAATAACACTGCGTTTCTTTTGATATTAAATGCAATGTACGGAAAGGTTGTGGAAATTCTGTAGCTCCTCTGATCACTTTTCTGTGGCACGCTGATAATTTTGTCTAATTGGTAAATGTCGTTTCCTAATAGTGGCACCTTAACTTCGATGATAAGGAACTTATCAATGATTCTCGCAGAGCTCCGTAAAAGTTTATATAATTGCATGACATCCGATATATCTATTGGAAGAACGACATCGTCAGGTATCCGTCCAGAAATTATATTTATTTGCCGTTGCAACTGTTCAGGCGGTAATATGTGTGTGCTGATGTGACCTTGATGGATATCGGTCACCGTGTCAATTAATGATTGTTGAATGCTTCTGATTTTGGTTATGATGATGTGAGTTGATAAAGACGACAATGAAAAGTAGATGCCATTGGCCGTGTCTGTCTCGATTCGTTGGGCTTCCAGCGTTAAGCTATTCAAATGTTGTTCGAAGAGAGCGAAATGCTTATTCATGATATCTTCATGTCTTTTTAATATATTCGACTCAGCTTCCATGACGATTGTTTGGTTATGAATGAGCTTTTGCAAGTGGTTTTCATTAAGTTGAATCTGCTGAATATCCTTTTGATACTGTTCGGCAAATCTCTCGTCTAAGACACCAAACAGAGCATTTGCAACATAGCCAATGCCGTTAATCAGTCCTCTTTTCTGCCTTCTGTTCAAATTCCCGGTTAAAATATTATTATAATGATCAATTTCCTCAAGTTCGTGCTCCAATTGCAAAAGAATGCTGTCATGCTGTTTATTGGTTTTCGAGGTATATACATAAGTTTCTTTCAGGTATGATAAGTGCGTATGAATGTTGTTAATGTTTTGCCAGTAGTCACTCATGTTGTAATAGATAACAATTTTCCAGTCATCTCGTATACTCTGGAGCAGCGACACCCTATCGAAATATAATCCCTGTTCATCAGTTATTTGTGTGATATTATACCCTTGTTGTAGACTAGGTGAAACGAGAAGTGATAGACACAGGAAGACGAATGCGAAGAAATTTTGAAGTCTGTTGCCTCCTCGTCGCGTGCTAGGACGACGAGGTGCCGCAGTTGTTGTTTCATTTGGAGATTTATCCTCCTCCTCTTTGATTTCAGGTTGTGATATTTCGGCTTCTAGCAAAGGGACTAGTTTGATGACGGGTCGTTTGATAATATTGTTTTTAGTTTTGAGTGATACAACCCTTACTTGTCCGTCTTTACCTGGGTGCACTTCTAGCACTCGTCCCATAGCCCACTTTCCAGGAGGCAAGTTATCCTCCTTCACGAGAACCAAGTCATCGACTTCAATATTTTTGTTTGATGTTCTCCATTTCGATCGGGCTTGGAGCTGCTGCAGATATTCTGCCGACCACCGCTTCCAAAATTGTTTGTTCATGGATTGAACTAATTGCCATCTTTTTGGTAAGCTGATACTATCTGGATCCGGTTGCGGCCTTGATACTAACGAACTCCCGATCAAGAAATGTCCCGGTGTCAAAACTGGTTCATCGGGGTTCTCAGTCAAGGCAGACAGAGGCCTGGAATTTAAGCATGCTTCGATCTGATGTAAAAGGGTCGTAAATTCCTCGTACGTCAAATGCTGTTCTCCAAGCACTCTCTTGATGTGGTATTTCAGGCTTTTGACCGCTGCCTCCCATAGTCCTCCCGCACTTGGGTATGCTGGGGCATTAAAATGCCACGAAATATCTAATTCCGCGATACTGTTAAAGAAGTCCTTGTTGATAGTAGATAAAATCGCTTGATACTCCACTTTCAGAGCCTTGTTGGCTCCCACGAAGTTCGTTCCATTATCGCTGTACACGTCCTTTGGAACGCCTCGTCGAGAGCAGAACCGCTGAAACGCGGCTAGGAACGAAGGGGTGCTTAAGTCTGATACAAGTTCCAAGTGCACCGCCTTCGTTGCGAAACATACGAAAACTGCTATGTAACCCCTTGAGGTACGTATGCCGCGTCCTTTGTTCGACTTTAACTCAACGTGTCCAGTGAAATCAACACCGACATGAGTAAATGGCCTGGAGGGCACGACTCTTGGCTGTGGTAAGTCGGCCATGATTGGTTGATATTTATTTTGACTGAATCTGCGACATCTGACACATTTCCTTAATTGACCTTTTACAGTACGCATTCCACTGATGATCCAGTACTTTTCTCTAATAAATGATAAAGTAAGCCTAGCCCCGCCGTGTAGTGTTGTAGCGTGCGCCTGCTTAATAATAAGTTCGGTGAGGCGGCTGTGTTTGGATAATATGATAGGGTGTTTTGTTGTCCAGCTAATGTTAGCGTTGCTCAGTCTACCCCCTACTCTAAGTAAGCCTTGATCATCGATAAAGGGATTGAAGCTTGCTAGCTTGCTAGATTTGCTAACATGACCTTTAGTTTTGATGTCGTTCAAATCATCGGCGAATTCATATGATTGCATAGCAATTATAATATAATTATAAGCGGTATTCAATTCGCTTGATAACAAAGTTGCTGATTTGGTGTTTACCGCGGCAGCGTCGCGACCTCGAGTTCGAGCGATGAAACGCAACACCCATGCAATTGTTCTCGCAATGAATGTAAGTGAATTACTTTTATTTAATAATTCAATTATCATAGCCTCTTGATTGAAACATAAGGCTGCGGACACACTGGATTTTTTACTTTCGATAGTTGGCTCTTGATACGTACTGCCGACAGGTATATTTTCGGGTTCGATTGTGTCGAGCCATGTTGGTCCTTGCCACCACAAACGATACTCTAATAATTGATTCATTGATATGCCTCTAGTGGCACAGTCGGCAGGGTTGTCTTCCGACGTGACATGATTCCACTGTGCAGCCGGAATCACATCCTTGATTTGTTGGACCCTGTTAGCTACAAATTGCTTCCATCTAGATTGATCACCATGGATCCAACCAAGAACAACCATGGAATCTGTCCATGCGTGTAAGACAACGTTATGAGTTGGTAGAGAGCCCAACACCTTTTTTACCAATTGTGATAATAACAGAGCTCCACAGAGCTCAAGGCGAGGAAGTGATACAGTTTTATTTTGCGGAGCTAATTTTGTTTTTGCTGCAACTAATCTTGATGTGTGTTCACCTTTATCTTTCGTAACACAATAAATGGCACAAGCGTATGCTTTTTCTGACGCATCACAATAGCCGTGCAAGTGATATTTTTTTTCAATGTTACCCAAATGACGTGGTATTTTGATCTGGTTAATTTGTTTAAACTCCTGGCGTAGTTAGAGCCATTCCTGTATGACTTCCGGTGGTAGAGTGTCGTCCCATGATAAATTCAAGGCCCATGATTTTTGGAACAAGAGTTTCACCCTAATAGTGATAGGTGAAATCCATCCGATAGGGTCATATACCTTTGACATATTTGATAATAGTTGTCTTTTAGTAGGGCAACTGTCGTCACTGCATTTTTCAAAGACATTGCTGAATACGAACGTATCTGTTGATGGATTCCATTTGAGCCCGAGAGTTTTCCTAGACTCTGAGCAACGAAATTCGAACGGACTATTTATTTTGTCAGATGATAAATCCTTGACGAGTTCTTCCTCGTTGCTGGACCATTTCCGAATATTCATACCGGCACCGCGTAAAATATTGATAAGCTGCGATTGAATCTGTTTGGCTTGCTCTAATGAGTTATCACCTCCCAAGTAGTCATCCATATAAAAGTTGTTTGATAAAGCCATAGAACCCAGGGGGTATTTCTCCGCGTCGTCAACAGCTAGCTGCCTCAGAGTCCTCATAGCCAAGTATGGTGCTGCTTTAAAGCCGTATGTTACAGAGGTGAGGTGGTAGTGTTGTATTAAGTCGTCCACATTCGATCTCCATAAAACAGATTGTAAGGGTTGATATTCCTTACTGATATAAATCCTACGAAACATCTTTTCTATGTCGGCGGTCATAACATAGTTATTGTAGACGACGCGAAGCATTCCCGGCTGCACCTGTGAACACACTAAAATAAATTAATAAACATAAATAAAAAGTGATTAGATTAAGCATTAGCAAATAATTAATGTAGTACTTACTATGAATAAATGCACGCCGTAAAGGTGTACGCATGTGTGTGTGGCCGTCACACTAACGTCGCTAGTTCGACAGTTCACCGCGATGCACCGATGTACCCACACGTATGCGTATATCCCGAAAGCTATTTCACGTTAGTCGCCTGTTTTACTCATTCTCAAAATCCTGGACACCGCACCTTACCTCCATCGCCTACAATCTGGTCTTCGAGCCCGATCATCAAGGATTTTTGAGCCAGTGGAACAGACGAACAAGGAATGTTTACAACACCGCCACGCACAATGGTTAAAACGCGTGCAGCTGTCGTTCGAGAAAAGTTGTCACATCCCGCAGAAGACAATAACAGTGAAGTGCTTTCACGTAAAGTGCAATCGGAAATTTTGTTACCGAAAAACGAGTTAAAAGAAATTGCTCAACAGAAACCGAAACATGAAGGTAGCCTCAATATTACATTGGGTGTACCCGCATCGGTTGTTTCGAAGAAAGGTTCTAGTAGATCGTCGTTGTCAGCACGAAAGAAGCAATTAGAGCTGGCAGCAGCAGAAGCGAAAGCTGAAATTGAAAAAAACCTGATAGAAAAACGGTTAGCGGCCCAATTAGCTGCGCTGAAAAGTGAATCATCGCGGAGTTCTCATACCAGTCGTACCAGTTCCGTTGCCGGACCTTCAAAAGTTGAAGAATGGTTAAATAAAAGCCAGCAGGAGCTACAGCAGCAGCGCGCGGCCAGTCCGCCGCCGGCGGCACCCGCTGTACCCGGCACATCGGATCTTCAGCACATAGCTCGAGCAATGGAACAGATGGCTACAGCTACCTACAGCGCACACTCAAAATTGCTGTCCAGACTTTCAACACCAAAGGAATTACCGTTATTTTTTGGCGATCCTTTAGAGTGGTTACAGTATAAAAATAGTTACGAAGAGTCTAATAAATTATGTTGTTACAATGACAGTGAAAATGTCACAAGACTGTGTAAAAGTTTGCGTGGTGAAGCGAAAGAAGCAGTTTCATCTTTACTTATCACCAATACAAAACCAAATGTTATATTGGATGCACTAGAACTGCGCTTTGGACGATCTGAGCTCATCATACATAATATTGCCACGCAGTTTAAAAAATTGCAACCCTTGCCGCAGACTTATCACAGTGATCTAGTGCCATTTGCAGTTAAAATAAAAAACTACGTCGCAGCTGCCGAATCAATTAAGCAATGTGATTACCTGAGAAGTCCTGAGTTACTAAACACAGTCGTATCGAAGTGCCCTAGCATACTGTTAGATAAATGGGTAGACTATTTGTACGATCACCAAGATGACAGTAAAGCTAAGCTACAAATATTTTCAGAGTTTTTACACAGAGAAGCAACTAAAGTAGCGTCCGCAGGTATAAGTTACATACACAGCCAAGCAGATCACAGAACGTTCAAGAAGTATGACGAACGCAAGACTCAGGTTCACTCAGTGTTTCATAGTAGTGAAGAAAATACAAAGTGCAAAGTTTGTCATAATACGGCCCACCCGCTCTCAGATTGTTCTAAGTTCAAGCGAGCCCTACGAAAAGACAGGTGGCGTATCGTAAAAATAAACAGACTTTGTCACAAGTGTTTGCTGAGTGGTCACAGCAAGGACGTTTGCACTGCCGCGTCGTGTGATGTCGACGAGTGCGTAATGGCTCATCACCGCCTGCTTCATTGGCCTGCAAAGAAAACGGCATCATCCTGTGAAGTTCCATGTAGTGACGACATACCGACTACTACAAACTTGTCGTTGAGTGAAAGTGCGAACAATAAAGACCTTACAGTTACTAACACTACTGTGTTGTGTTCAAATGCTAGTGTAATGTTAAAAATAGTGCGCGTAAACATTCACGGACCGAAAGGTGTTTTAAGTGCGTACGCATTACTAGACGATGGAGCGACCGTGTCCTTGATATCAGCTGATCTAGCGAACTGCATTAACTTAGGCGGTCAACCCGAGACGATTCGTATCCGTGGCGCGTGGAACTCTAATATCGTGTGTCAGAGCGAGATAGTGAACTTCAAACTCTCAAATAATAACAATGAAGTGTTCGAGGTGCGCGCGCGAAAGATAACAGAACTGGATTTACCTATACAGAGCCTATCGAAAGTTAATGTCGACGCGTATGAACATTTGCGTGATTTAAAAAGTTATTTGTGTAACAGTGACGTAAAGCCTAAATTATTAATTGGGCAAGACAATTACCAATTACTCGTGTCTCTAAAGACTATCTACCGTGGCAAAAATGAACCGTGCGCGACCCTTACTCCGCTCGGATGGTGTGTACACGGAATCGTACCCGCGACCGCTACCGCATGCACTCGTCGCCACCGAACGTATGGATCATCATTTGTTGTTGAACATGCGCACACTACGATAATGGATGAACCGCAAGCCGTCGTAGTCTCAACTCGCGCCGCCGCCCCACCGCTCTCCGCCGCCCCCGCGGACACCCATGCCGCACAGCGGGAGATGCACACATGCGCCGGCGCACCAATAATTGCAACTACGCAACAATGTGAGACCACTGCACACAGAGAAACCACTGATAACGATGTGTATTTACATGAACTCGTTCGACGTTCATTCGCATTTGAGGCGATAGGCGTCAACTCTAAGCCACGAGTAAATAAGGACGAACTTCGCGCGACAGATTGCATCGAGAAATCAAGCAAGTTTATGAATGACCGATGGGAAGTTTGTCTGCCATGGAAAAATGACTCTAATGAGATGCCTAATAACTACCAAAATGCTTACAAACGTTATTTAGGAGTTGAAAGAAAAATGAAGTTAGATCCGAATTATGCTACGAGATATAAACAAAGGATAAACCATTTATTTGAAAACAATTACGCTCGGAAATTAACTGATAAGGAAATCTCGATGTCTAGAAAACATGTTTGGTACTTACCACACTTCGGCGTCGATAATCCGAACAAAAGTAAACTAAGATTAGTTTTTGATGCTGCTGCCGCCACCGCTGGTCGATGTCTCAACGATTACTTGCTACAGGGGCCCGACTTGCTACAGTCCTTGTTGGGAATAATGCTACGATTTCGAGAGAAGCCAGTCGCCTTCGTAGGAGATATAAAAGACATGTTTCTTCGCGTGAAGATAAGTGAAGAAGATCAGCACGCATTACGATTCCTGTGGCGAGAAAATACAGAATCTAATATAGATACTTACGTCATGACGTCATTAATATTTGGCGCCAACTGCTCACCATTTATAGCGCAGTATATAAAAAATAAAAATGCGATGCGATTCGAAGAGGAGATGCCTGAAGCCACTCAAGCTATCCTGAAATCGCATTACATGGATGACTACATTGAGTCAGTCGATGATGAGCAGACGGCTTCTAAATTGATGAACGAAGTGTCTGAAATTCATAAAAGAGGTGGTTTTGAAATAAGAAACTGGATGTGCAACAAGCCAGATGTTTTAGAGTGCACACCAAAACACACATTAAGTGATAAGGCCATAATGTTGAAAGCCGGTTGCGATGACTCACCGGAACGCACACTCGGTTTGTTTTGGTTCCCGCTGAGTGATGCCTTCGGTTTTGACTTGTCTTTGAAGCGAATTCCAGCTGAAATATTAAACTTGACAAAAGTTCCTACGAAGAGAGAGCTGCTGCGCATGGTCATGTCAATTTTTGACGTCTTCGGGTTTCTCGCTCCGTTCACCGTAAATGCTAAGATAGCACTACAAAATACTTGGAAGTCTGACATTAAATGGGACGAGAAAATACATGAAAAAGAAAATAATATTATACAAAGCTGGATTATCGAGATACAAAAATTACAACATTTACGCATACCTATATGTCATTTTTACACAGTTGTGCCTGAGAGGGAGCGAGAGAGCGAACAGCTGTTATGCGCCCGCGCCGATGTCACTAGCCAGAAAGAGACAACAATAGAACTGCATATTTTTTGCGATGCATCGCCGGCTGCTTACGCCGCCGTGGCCTACTACCGAGAGATAACGAAATCTAACAATGTACGCATTTCATTCATCGCTTGTAAATATCGAGCGGCACCTATACATAAGTATACAACTATACCGAAACTGGAGTTGCAGGCCGCTGTTGTCGCTTGCCGGCTCGCCGAGACAATAATGCGTGAGAACCGGTTAGTTATAGATAAGAAATATTTCTGGACGGACTCGCTAATTGTGTTGCATCAAATAAAAAACGATACGCGCAATTATAAAGTATTTGTTGCGAATAGATTGGGCGAAATTGACGAGTTATCTCAGTCTAATGAATGGAACTATGTTCCTACGGATATGAATATAGCCGACAAAGCTACGAAGGTGAATACTTACGAATTGACAGACAGCTGTGAGTGGTTTCGAGGTCCACGCTTCTTGTACTCGACGCCTGAGGACTGGCCGAAATATACACCTGAAAAAGAAAAAATAATTAGTGAAGAATTATTACAAGTTAATATATTACATAATATAGAAGACATAGACTTACCCGTTCCTGATTCCACAAGGTTTTCTTCGTGGCTTCGTTTGCTGAGATGTATGGCAAAGGTATTGTTGTTCATAAATAAATGTAGAACCGCTGGAAAAGCTGAAAATAGTACAGATATAAAACAACGTGCTGAAAATTTGATATTACGTCACTCGCAAGTGCAGGCATTCGCTGTGGATATTCACCTGCTGAAAAACAAAAAACCATTGGACTCCAATAGTAGACTACGTACCTTAACACCATATATCGATGGATCTGAGTTGCTGAGAGTCGGCGGACGAATTGCGGCAGTATCTGACGTCACTCCCGAGCTGAAAAATCCTGTAATATTGGACGGCCGTCACCCGACGGCACAATTAATCGTGAAATTTTATCATGAACAAGCCGCGCACGGGAATCATGAAATGGTAGTTAACGAGGTACGCCAAAAATACTGGCTACTGCACTTACGCCCTACTGTTCGATCTGTAGTCGCGCGCTGTTTGTTTTGTAGGATCAGGAAAGTCCAACCTACCAATCCAAGATTAGGAGATCTTCCAGAGGCGAGGCTAGCACACCACCAAAGAGCTTTTACTTTCTGTGGTGTTGATCTTTTCGGTCCGATGGAAATTGTTATTGGCCGCAGACGTGAAAAAAGATACGGAGTACTCTTTACCTGTTTGACCGTAAGAGCAATACACATAGAGTTGGTGCCATCCCTGTCATCTGATTCATTTATTATGGCCCTACGAAGAATGGCCGCGCGCCGCGGATGGCCATCCAAAATGTACTCTGACAATGGAACAAATTTTAGAGGCGCTGCTACTGAAATAAAAAAGTCAATGCAAGAGTTGAGTCAGTCAGATGTCAAGGACAAACTCATCGACAAAGGAGTAGATTGGCAATTTATTTGCCCGGGTGCCCCTCACATGGGAGGGGCATGGGAGCGTCTGATAAGAAGTGTGAAGACAGCGCTCAAGGTAGTTCTGAAAGAAAGAGCTCCCAAAGAAGAAGTTTTGATCACTTTACTAGCAGAGATAGAGAACATAGTGAACAGCCGACCGTTATGTCACGTTTCCACTGAACATGAGTATCCAGAAGCTCTCACACCGAACCATTTTCTTATAGGGTCTTCATCGAACTTACCAGTACCTGGAGTATTCACTGACGGTGACACGTATGGAAGAAAGCAATGGAGAATTGCACAGAGACTCACAGAGATGTTTTGGAAACGCTGGATTCGTGAATTTTTACCTACTCTCTTACCTCGTCAAAAGTGGTGCCAAGAAGGTCATGATCTGAAAACAGGAAGTGTTGTTATTATCGTTGACAACAATCTTCCTCGAAATATATGGCAAAAAGGCCTAATAGAAAAGATATATCCAGGTCCCGACGGCCGTGTGCGCGTTGCTGAAGTAAAAACCAAGACCGGTGTACTTACCAGACCCGTTACTCGCCTAGCTGTGCTGCCCACTGCTGGAGATGATTGTCCTTGACGGACAATGGGGCGGAGAGTGTAGACGACGCGAAGCATTCCCGGCTGCACCTGTGAACACACTAAAATAAATTAATAAACATAAATAAAAAGTGATTAGATTAAGCATTAGCAAATAATTAATGTAGTACTTACTATGAATAAATGCACGCCGTAAAGGTGTACGCATGTGTGTGTGGCCGTCACACTAACGTCGCTAGTTCGACAGTTCACCGCGATGCACCGATGTACCCACACGTATGCGTATATCCCGAAAGCTATTTCACGTTAGTCGCCTGTTTTACTCATTCTCAAAATCCTGGACACCGCACCTTACCTCCATCGCCTACAGTTATATTGTCTCCATGTAATGATAAGGCTCTGTATATCAGCCTGTAGATTTGGTCCACGTTCCATCAAGTCGTTTAAACTGCAGCCTTTGGAGGTCACAGCTGACGCATTGAACACAACGCGCAGATCCGTCGTTGTTGACTCCGCTTTCAGGACGCCATGGTGTGGCAGGTAACAAGTAGTTACGTCGCTGGCTGCGGCTGGGATCATTTGACCTAGATCTTGATATTCCGCCATGAACTGCTTATATTTTGCTGCAAATGTATCGTTATTAGCCATTTTGCGCTCGAGTTGATAGAATTGAGCTAACGCCTTCGGTCTAGAAGCTCCAAGGTTTTCTTCGAATCCAGGTTTCATGGGTAATCCTACCTCATACATGCCATTTATGAGACGATTGGTTGTTGATTGATAGAAGTCTTCGCAGTATTGCTCCCCGCTAGACATATTTGATAGTGTAGTTATGTCCTCGATGTCCCAATATTTTGATATTTCTGATAGATCGTTGATAACAACATGACAGTTGAAGGTCTTAACGTTACCAGACAAAATCCAGCCTAGTCGAGTTTGTTGGGCAATTGGTGATTGAGACGGGCCCTTTACAAGGCCGTTCATGATGATCTCCGAATATACGCTGGCATCTAACAGTATATCGATGGGTCGGGACAGATTATAGTCCGGGTCTGCGAGGTTAACATGCTGTAAATGTGGCCAAGAACGTTTCCCAAATGAACTATTCGGTAGATTATTAATAACCTTTGATATGATTAGTGCTTGAGTAGAGATATTATAGTCTCCGTATATCGACTGGCATTCTAACTTAACCATGCCCTTGCTTTGTTTAGCGCCGTCTCCTATTCCGGATACTGACGCATGATATTTTTGTCGACGAAGCCCGAGTGTTTGCGCGGCATTCTCTGAGATCAAAGAGATTTGCGATCCCTGGTCCAGGAGCGCACGTAGTGTAATGTAGGTCCCATCAGCTGATAAAACTTTTAGTAAAACCGTTGTCAACAAAATCTCTTCATCATCCGCCGACACATGATGAACGCTATGTTGTTTGATATTTTCTGTCGCCTCGGTTGACGGAGGGCGACGAGTCGCACCAGGCGAAGAAGCTTTGTTAAATGCGTCATGTAGTAACGTATTATGATCACCGTTGCATTCTTTACAACGTTTGTCGGACATGCAGCGATTGTCATAATGTCGGTATAAGCAATTTTTGCACACATTGTTTTTCGCAATAGCCTTTAATTTAGCTTCATGTGACATGCTAATGAATTTCCTGCATTGATAGAGGTCATGATTATAATTGCAAACTGGACATTTTGATGCACGAGTGTGATAAATGTTGTTTTGATACCTTGCACGTTGGGAATTCTTTGTCAGAGGGGGCGCTGAACCTGACGATGAACGAATATTGGTTGCTTGTTTCGATGATACTGATAAGTTTTCTCGTTCTTTCGTGTGCATGGGTTCTAGAGCCGTAAATTTTCCGTCTAGGAACGTGATAAATTCATCCAACTCCGGCAACTCACGTGGAGCCTTTCGTGCTGCTTTGTAATCATTTAGGGTTTCCGCGTCCAATTTTTTCGAAATAAGGTAAACAAGTATAGGGTCCCAAGTATTTGTGTCGACCCCAAGGTTATGTATCGCGTGGATACATTCCACTGATATATCATGCAAACGCTTGAGCTCGAAGTAACATTGCTTCTGAACTGATGGTTGATTCCAGAGGATGTCTAGTTGATTGTTGAATAGTCGCTGCTTGTTGCTGAACCTATGTACCAATATATCCCACGCTGAAATGTAGTTTTCTGATGTTATAGTCAGATGTGATATTAACCGCTCCGCTTCGCCCCTAACCTTCCCTTTCAGGTGCTGCATTTTCTGAGTATTGGTAAGACAAACGTTATTGTGAATGGCTTCACTATAAAGATCAAAAAAAGTAGGCCACTGAGTGAACTTCCCGGTGAAAACAGGAATGTCAAGTTGTGGAGTCGAATGCTGAGTATGAACTGTCGATGACAACTTCCTGTTTAATGCTCGTTTCAACAATTTGTATTGTTCCTCATGATAGAGAAATTCGTCGCCGTACGATGAATCACTGTCCTGTAGAATGTCGTCTATTTCTAGGTGCAGTCTGTCTATGATATCCCAACGAGACTTCAAGTTACGAAGCTCGTCCTCTAACTCCCACTTTTCAGAAATCTCTTCTACATTAATGCTGTTTATTAGTCGCCTAAAAGCCCTAAAATTTGTCCTCTGTTTTGATAACATTTCGTCTACCTTACCGTTAGTTCTGATAGTTTTTATGGAATCTAACAACGCACTTTGCTGAGCTAAAATACTCTCCATGATGATAAATGATAATAAGGAACAGTCTTACTTGATAAACCCGAAGGAGTGTACCACCCTTGCAGATGTTGCGCCACAACTCGTTGCTCGATGATCCAAAAAAAGAAAAATAACAGCGAGAGTATCAATCACACTCTCTCTGATGATGATGATAATTATGATAATTAATAGTCAATGATAAAGTTTATGATAATTTGTCGCACTGTACACCGTACACACGCGGCACACAACGTGACAGTCACTTGACACTTTTTCGCACGAGGTCCTGATATTTTTGACCAACCGGCGCGAAAGGTCACACGATAGGTCGAAAGTCCTGATAATAAATCCAAAAATGTTCGAAGGACCAAAATAATGTAGGGGTTGTTCCCCACACTCTATAGGAATGCTATGATAAAATAAAAGACCGTTCGTTACGGGTGATAGATGTACACTGATTTATTAATTATAAAGTAGGTTTACAATAGCGCCGTGTAAGCAAAATGATGCGGCGCGGCGTAAATTACGTAAAAATGTATGATACAACTCATACAGTTATTTTCACAATTTAGGCCATAACTTTTTTTTTTATGTTTTTTACTTTCTCAAATAATTATTTTTGCACCTTACAGCTCTCCGAGATATAAGAGGATCGCACTTTTTCGTGAAATCGGAGCCTACACTGGCGCGAACGAAGAGACATTTCCAATGTCAAAACTTTTGTTCTTAGTTTTCTACCCTGATTAACCTCTTTCGTTGATTCTACTTTAAGCGCTTGTTTTCATAACTTAAGACTTATAATGTGACAGTTATTACAGATGCATTAAATACATTAATGCGCACGGAATGGATATTCAGTAAGCCGGAAAGCGATCGCCGGTTGAATTCAAATTCCCTATTAACATTAACAGGCATTGCAAATGTGTGGTGTGTGGTCCCAGTGTGGACTTAAAGTGCTCATTCGGACCATGCGACAACCACGCCTCTATTCGAAATGAACCTTTATTTTCCTATTAATGGAATGGTAAAAGAAAATGGAGAAAATCTCGAGAAAATATTCACAATCATCTCTAAAATTTTGTTGAAATGATGGGCGTACAAGAACGTCTTCATAAATATATCTCTATCTCTCTAGGGCTAACTCGTTTACCATAGATAAAAAGAGACCCTTTCATGCAGACCTCAGTACATATATAGCGAACCAAATTTGATCAGAAAGAAAATAGACGGTATAGGAAGTATTATTGCAAGGACTTCGGTTAAAAGTATTAAAACTGTATGCAAATAATGTACCAATATATTTTTCGTTTCTTTCTTTAACACGGCCGCTCCGCTCACAATGCGGCCACACCAAGTCACCACCGCTGAGACAGGCGGAGCGTATAGCGTTTATAACTCAATTATATAATACACAGTGTCCAGTAGCAATGCTTTGCCCGGATCATGTTTCCGCCACGTTCCGTTTGTGCTGGCTACGGCACTTGTTTGAATAATTCAGTTATAATAGCTTCATTCTAGCTGCATTTAAGTGAATTGGAATATATCAAAAGAAAATTTCCAAGACTTTTGGCTTTAATTAGTTTTTTCGATGATTAATCTACTGTTAGATTGATTCCATTTTAAATACAAGATTTTTAAATAATAGCTTTAAATATTACTTATCTAATTTCACAGATTCTAAAGATATTCAAAAATCCTCCTAATTGCCATGCCCGACAAGGGCCCATGTGTGTAATGTGTAGGTACTTATAAATCATATCTGTAACAACTTAAATTCTGTGTGGAACGCAATAAATATTGAAATTGAAATCTTTAGAATTAGGTAGGTATCTAGAAATTTTTTGTGAGTAAATTTCAAAATAGTTGGATCTAATTATGAATAATATGAGTAAAGGAAGTTTTACAAAATAAGAATTTCAAAAGATTACATTTTCATTTGGTATAATTTCTTGAGTGATTCATCTTACTAATAGTTTTAATCTTATTTTCTCATTATCTAAGTATCAATCTATCTCATTACTTCTTCTTTAGTTAAAAATTTCATAAATATTTGTGCAACTCGCCAGGATTTAAATATGAAAACGATATAATTCTTAAAATATATTTTTTTTCGTAAGAGATAAGGTTGAAGATCGTTTAACCGGATTTTTCACCCGGATTGCCAGTGTAACCGTACCCTTATCCCAATTTACTCTCGCATATATCATAATTAACCAATAAACCGTTGCAAAAATGAAATTATATTCATATTTGGACGACATTAATGAAACAGTATAATGTATCCAGAATATTCCAATGTAAACCTGCCAATTAGGCTGATATTGTATTTTTATATATAGTAAAAAACAATTCGTAGCTGTACACCGCTGTATGTCGCACTTAACTAATACGCAAGTTAAACGACATCGACCCTAGCCTGTGTATGGATGGGTTTCGATATTTTTCTTAAATCTACACAGTCTCGGCTGTTGTCGTCAAACCAAAGCCAGCAAGCTCAGACGGCTTGATCACGCTTGCTTACGCCAATCCGCACTGAAGCAACGGGGCATATACTGAGCTACTAAATAAACGTTTTTATTATTTTTATTATTATTATTATAGCTACGACCCATTTGCTTGCCGCTGCACACTCACAAACACTGTTTTTATGGTTTTTACAAGCTTTTATAAATTGTTAATGCGTTAATCTCCCTAACCAAAGGCTCTACACTCAGTTCAGTGCTCTGATGAAGGTCTAGAAAGGTCTAGAGTCTAGACCTTCATCAGAGCAAGCAACGTTGTGTTGTGTGAGACAAAAAAAAATATGTACCAAAGGTACCTACTTAATTTTTTTGCCCCACACAACGTTGCTTGCTCTGATGAAGGTCTAAACTCTAGACCTTCATCAGAGCACTGAGTGTAGAGCCGTAGGTTAGGGAGATTTTACACGACTTTACTTAGGAATAAGTTCTATTAGGAAATAGAACTTATTCCTCGCACACAACTCAACATCTCGTAGAAAAACAGCCTAAGGCGGACTACGTAACGTTGAAGCCTCGTGGGGTTGTCCCGTATCATTATAGAAGATGTATTTTGAAACTATAACAAGACAACAAACCTTGAGAAGCGCAGCGGACGAACTCCCAACTCCTAACTAACGAGACAAAGAAAAGTTTAACAAAACTGTCGGCGGCAGGTACCGTTACTGTTGTATTACGGGGTACGCTGATAGTGGTACTAGAAATAGTAATTTTTGCATACTTCGGTTATTCTCATAATAACACACAGTTTTGTCTTTGTAGACTAATCAAAATACTTAATTAATCAACTAAAACGGTGTGCGCACGAACAAACTTAAATATTTCATGAATCCAAAAGCTATTCGTGTCTGAAGTAATAAAAACTAACCGCCCCGTACATAAACCCCGAAACAATATTTAATACGTGTTACGGATACTATCGATCCCAACTGTCATTAGATAAAGTCGTTAAGCCAAGTCAGTGGCTCTCAAACTAGCTATTATATCGTGGACCATTAGTTTTAGGTCATTAGCAGACCTCCGTCAAACTGGGGCCTGGAGTTAAGCCTAACATTCCAATTGATTGAATAGAGATATGTTATGTAAAGTTAAATGTAAATTTTACAAAAGGGATTACAATTTTCCTACGAACTATGGATATTTGTAATTTTCGTGTCCAATACAACTTAGAGGATGGAAAATTATATAAAATCTGCCGTCTGAACTGGCGGTAAGAAAAAATTGTGACGATTCGAAAGCCTATTTGAATAAAAATATTAGACTTTTTTGTTCAATTCATTAATTTCGTATCACTATACTTGCTACTTGTTTTTTTACTCAAAGATTTTAGATTTTCTAAAAAGACATTCATGATCCCCTGAAATTTCGATATTTTTTTTTTATAAATAAATAAATTCCACACAGTTCACATACCACCACGGTGTCGAATAGTGTCGATAGCGTAAAGGTTATTTTTGAATTTATCGATTGGAACCATTATGGTGTAATTCGTCGAGTACCTATATATCCAAAGGGCGACGTACTCAATGGTGTAAATGGACCATAAATGGACTTACATATGGCTGAAGAAAAAAGTATCAAAATTATAGAAAACAATTCCCAAATACGTGTACCGTACTATACAAAAACGACAAAGCGATAGTTGTGAAAGTCTCCGATTTGTTTAGACTGTAGGTGTGCAAGCCTCGAAGAAATTGTTTACCGAGTATAAATTGTACAGCGGACATGATTCTTATACATATCTACACTAATATTATAAGAAAAGATTAGTTTTTTTGTGTGTTTGAAAGAAATAAAGAATATGGTTTATTTATTGTCTTACCAACTTACATAAAGATAACACAATAAATAGGCATCTGCTCAGCATGAACCGTGGGGTCGTCCGATTCCATGGCACTGGTCTTTTTTTATACCCCACTAAGGTGGCAAACAAGCTCACGGCCTGCCTGATGGTAAGCGGTCACCTAGCTTATGGACGCTTGCAACACCTGGGGCATCACTCGCGCGTTGCCGACCCTATCCGCATCTTATGCGGTCTTCCGCAGATGCCTTCGATATAATAATAATAAAACAAACTAGCGGCCGTCCCCGTCTTCACTCGGGTCTTAGTAAGGGACTATTAAAATAAATATATATTATATAGCCTATGTCACCGATGGTGTAGGCGAGTAGCTTCCCAAAGGAGAAATAATTTTTGAAATCGGTCAAACTTAATACAACAAATAACTATTCTGCGCTACCACCAAAATAAAAACAAAATGACGGAAAAGTTACTGCCTTTTCCTCATTTAAGCCTGCACTACACGGTTTCAGGAGATTTCATACCAATCCAAGCGTAATTAGTATGAAACCTGTCTCCACCTCGTTGTCAACACAACGCTTTACGTGGTCTTACTGTGTAGCGCAGGTTTTAAACTCTAGTTACGAATCTTAGAATCATTAAATTTTATTATTCTAATAATTTTGCATGCCAGTACCTATCTGGTGAAATGTGTGATACTGGTGTCCTTTAACTTTTTTTTTAAAAGGAATAGGTTTGCGTTTGACCACAGCGTGCCTGATGGTAAGCATTGCTGTGGTCTACGATGTAACACGCTCATCTAGAAAAAACCTATTTACTCGAGATTTGAGGACCCCTGGATAGTATTTTTCAGGAAACATCGGTTCCGGTAGAGAGTTCCAAAGAACCGCAGTCCTTACAATGAAGGATGAAGCAAAGCGCGTTGTGCGCGTTTTTGGAACCTCCACCATAAATCGATGTCTTCCATAGGATCTTCTTGTTGTTTGGCGATAGAACGGAGAGGGTGGAATCATATTGTGTAGCTCCGTAAGAGATGTGAAACCATATTTAAGGCAAATAAATAAGTTTGTATTTGTATACGATAAACGAATGACATATCCAATTAGTAGAATTATGATTGTATTTAATCCGTAACCTGTTTGCCTTACTGTTATAACGAAAAACCTCACATAAATCCGAAATACTCAATATTAATTTATGCACTTTGATAAAAACACATCACAGAGAAGCCATGTTATTGCATTTTATATTCTTTTTACAGTTTCCGAGTATTACATATTAATAAAGCCATTTTATATAAATGTATTTTTTTTTAATTCTCATTAAGCCCGTATGTCTGGTTCGCTGTAATAAAAAAATCTCTTTGTCGATTCAGTGTTTCAGTGCATTTGGGGTTCCGTTGACGTGGAAAAATATTTCATATTCACCTACTCGATTTTTGCCAACCGATTTTTGCTATGGCGACTGTTTAATTTCCAGGCTTGCATACAGCAACTGATTTTAGCTACGACATCTTCATCTCCAGGTGTCAGGCTTGTATATAGCTAGCGTAACCAACCTTATTTTCAAAGGTTCGCGCACATTACTGGCAAGTGAGAATACCATTCTGGTAATGGTAATTTGATTGCCGCAAGTGGTCGGACTTTAATTTCGTCACGCTTGTCATCCTGCTATATATGCGTAAGACTGTTATGCCTATTGTCATCAACGTCTCCTAGCGTAGGTGTATGAGTAATGTAGTTAGCTTGGTGGTGGCCGAAATGATCCGATGTTTCCGAAATGTTGTTCTTGTGTATGTTTCATAATGACTTCCGTAGCGTTTAAAAGTTCGTGTTTTGATAAGTAATTCTCATATTTCATTTTATATTTATTGCGAAGTACTGACGCAAATCGTAGAATCCAGCTGACGACTCGGATTACTCGAGTCAACGAACTGTGCTTAGTAAGCAATGCACTTAATAGTGTGTTATTGTAATTGTCGCATATTACAAAACAGTTTGTTTTTATTCCAATTTCTGTTTCGAATATTTCTTTTTCAGTTGAAGTGTTTTCGCTATATGTTTTCAGCCAGGAGGGACCTTCCCACCATAAATTGAAGGTTAAAAGTTTGGAGGGTCGAAGGCCTCTTGTGGCACAATCTGCCGAGTTTTCTTCCCCTTTGACATGATTCCATCTGTTTGCTGGGACTATGGTGTTTATTTGTTGCACACGGTTGGCAATATATCGCTCTGATTTCTTGACATCACGATGTAGCCAAGCCAAAACAACCTTAGAGTCAGACCAACAATAATAAGTCATTTTCTTGGTTCTGAAAGCGTAACTGAGTTTTTCTATAAGTTTCGCTAATAAAAGAGCTCCACATAATTCTAATTGTGGAAGCGTAAGTTTAGACTTGAGCGGGGCGACTTTTGTTTTGGCTGCCACAAGAGTCACAATCGCATCCCCATGCTCATTTTTCGTGCGGCTGTATACGACAGCCGCGTATGCCTTTCCGCTTGCGTCACAGAACCCATGTAACTCAAGCTCTTCTCTGTCACAACATAGCCATCTTCTAAGTTTAATTTGTTTGATATTTTCCATATCGTTTCTTAATTTCTCCCATTCTGTAGCAATTTTTTCGGATACAGTTTCATCCCATTCCAGCTTGTCTAGCCATATCCTTTGAAATAGTAATTTTGTTTGAATGATCGTAGGAGACAGCCAGCCAAGTGGGTCATAAAGACTACTTATTTCAGATAATAATATTCGTTTAGTTAATGGCTTTTTCGTTGCAGGTTAAGTTGAAGTAAAAATAGTCTTCCGTGGGATTCCAGTTTAAGCCAAGCGTTTTAGTGTTTGATGACTGTTCATTTTTGAAATTGATAGTTGTTTGCTGTGTTTTTTGGTTTTCGCTTAATCCCTCTAAGACTGCTGGGTTGTTGCTAGCCCATTTTCTTAGGTTGAAACCTCCGCTCTTCGTTAGTGTTAGTAAGTCCCATATCAGTTGTCGAGCTGATTCTACAGAATCTTGTCCGCAGACTAAATCGTCCATGTAGAAACAATTCTCTAGTACAGTTGCAGCTTCTGGGTACTTGTGACTTTCATCTCTCGCCAGTTGATGTAAAGTTCGTATTGCCAAGTATGGGGCGGCTTTCGTTCCATACGTCACAGTACAGAGTTGCATTTCTTGCATTGGTTCATGTGGAGAGTCGCGCCAAATTATCATTTGTAATTGTTGTTGCTCTTCATGCAGCATTATGTTTCTGTACATTTTTTCCACGTCAGCCGTAAAAGCGTATTTATGAATCCTCCACTGCATGATCAAAGTTTGTATGTCCTTTTGAAGATTAGGTCCAGTGTACATAAGATCATTTAAGCTATATTTAGAGCTAGTCTTCATAGACCCGTTAAAGACTACTCGGAGTTTAGTTGTAGTAGAGTCTTCTTTTATTACACCATGGTGTGGTAAAAAAGCTCGTATTTGAGTCTCTGTCGAATGGGTAACAGGTTTCATGTGCCCCATTTCGATGTACTCTCTCATAAAGTTTTTATACTGAGATGCAAAATGTTTTTGTCTTTCCATTCTTCTTTCAAGTTGTAAAAACTGAGCTATGGCTTGTGGTTTCGAATTTCCTAAATTATTCTGATAATCTAGTTTCATGGGCATTTTCACTACATATCTTCCATCGGATTGTCTTTCCGTGGTCTCTAAGTAGTGTTTTTCGCAATATTCTTGTTCTGTTGGTTCGTTGTTATTATTAGTTATATCCTCTGTTTCCCAAAATTTTGCGATACTGTCTAGTTCGTTGAGCGTTATACAACAGTTGAACGTTTTAACGTTTCCACAAAGGATCCATCCTATTTTAGTTTGTTGCGCAATCGGGTAGTTAGCGTCACCTTTCATGACGCCATCGAGGATTAGTTCTGAGTAGACGTCAGCTCCTAGTAGTACGTCAATTGGTCCCGAAATATGAAATTCAGGATCAGCCAATTTAACGTTGTCTAAATAACTCCAATTTTCAATAGAAAACGATTTGGCTGGTAAGTTATTTATCAGTTTGTTAATGATAAGAGTTTCAGTTTTAAATGTAAAGTTGGAGTGGATTGATTTGCATTCTAACTGCAATAAACCTCTACAGTTTCCATTTATGTTTCCGACTCCTGACACGACTGCACTTAGTTTACGTCGCGGAAGCCTCAGCAGCTGAGCAGCGCTTTCAGTAATCAAACTAACTTGGGATCCTTGATCAAGCAGTGCTCTTAAAGATGTATAGTTTCCATCAGCATTTTTCACCTTTAACTGAATTGTAGTTAACAAGATCTCTTTTCTCTCATCCGTGATGCTATTAACATTTTGTTGCTGAGGAGACGTATTTTCTGTTTTGTTATAATGAAGCAATGTGTGATGTGGATTATTGCAAACTTTACATCTTTTTTCTGAATTGCAAGTCTTCATGTTGTGACTAAATAAACAATTTTTGCATATTTTTAGTTGTGCAACTGTATTATTGCGTGCTGCGCTATTCATGTTTACGAATTTTTCGCATTGCATTAACACATGCCCAGCGGTTTTGCAAAGTGGGCAAGACTTTGAGAATGTTGTGTGAAATGATTTCCCAATCTTTTCTTGTTTGTTCCAAAATTGAGGTTTCTTTTCATTATTTCCATTCTTGTTATTTTGACTTTGATAACTAGTCACTTTGGACTCATTCTGTATTTGTTCTAATGATATGAATTGAGTTTCCAAGTACTGCATAAGCTCTTCTAAGTTTGGGACGCCTCTTGGATTACTTACAGTCCTCATGTATGAGGTATAGGTGTCTTTGTCAAGTTTCTTCATTATTATATAAGCCAGTATCGGATGTGATGATGATACTTCTAATCCGATGTTTTCTAATCCTTTGAGGCATTCCGTCGATGTATCATGTAACCTTTTAAGATTGTAGGCATTTGCTTGTTGCAGTACAGACTGATTCATCAAAGTGCTCATGTAAGATATAAACAACCGTCGCTGATCGTCATATCGATTTGTGAGTAACTCCCAGCATGATATGTAATTTTCATTGCTGATTGTAAGATGGTTTATAAGTTTTTCAGCTTCACCCTTTAGCTTTGACTTGAGATGTTGCATTTTTTGCGTATTAGCTAACAACGGATTCGAATGGATGCCCTCTACGTACAAATCCTTAAACGAAATCCATTGGGTGTAGTTACCAGAAAATTCTGGAATTTGAAGTCTCGGAGTCGACTGTTCATAATGTTTGTTTCCCCAAATCTTTTGGTTAAGTTGTTTCTTCATCTTCTCGTAAGCATTCTCTACTTCCGAATATTCGTTTTCATAAAAATAGTCAACGTCTGATGATAGGTAATCCAGCTGGAAATGAGTTTTCTCAATAGATTCCCACTTTGATTTGATGTTGTTAAGTGAGTCTTCAAGTTCCCATCTCTCAGTTATAGTGGCAACGTCTATTCTGGATAAAACTCTGCGTAGTATTTTAAAGTTGCATTGTTGTTGGCGAAAATATTCTTGAAAGATTATTGAAGACTTGGTTCGTCACAGTCTCAGTACGGTCTATGCGCCTTCTCAATTAACTGGTGAGACCCGCTTGTGGGAGGCCAGCAACCGATTCGCAACCGTAAGGAGATGTGATGTTCCCAAGTCCTATGTTTTACTCGAAGGACCAAAACATGTATGAGTAATGTAGTTAGCTTGGTGGTGGCCGAAATGATAGTTCGGTAGAGTCCGCACAGAGTTAAAAGGGTTGTGAGTTAAACCCCATGATGTTAAAAAAATTCTCGTTTATTGATATATAAGTTACAAGTTATTTTGCGAACTAAACATACTTATTAGCTAGTACTTTATTTTATATGCAGCGAGCCGCGTAAAGCGCGGAGTCAGCAGTTACAAAATATGTACGTGAACCGTACAGTAGGAATAATCTTATGTCATACAAAATGTCATACAATTTTGTTCCAGTCAAGATATTCCTACCTTTTTACCTACCGTATTGCTAGAGCTACCATTTTGATGGCCCGGTCGCGTGGTAGTGACCCCTACCATCGGCACTCGGCACCAGAGGGTTGATATAATTTGATGATATTATTCTTCTTCCTGATCGTTCCCTCACTGCTGAGGATCGTGACTCTACACGACCTTGTCGGCTAGTTGCCGCCATCGGTTGCGCTCGGACGCCTGGTGTAGTGCGGCGCTAACAGTCATATTTAGCTGACTGGATATCTGGTCTGACCATCGAATGGGACTCCGGCCACGAGGTCTTTTGCCCTCAATCTTCCCTGTCACCGATGATATTATTAATATGAGTATAAAAGAGTTAGGGCACAGGGATCATCCGCTCAAATCGGAGCAGCCTGTCTGGGGAAGGACCTCCACATTACAGAAGATCGCAGCCAAATAACATTGGTCTCGGCCATGTTGTGTTCCTGCGGTGAGTGAGGTGTCCATAGCTCCACTTGGGGGGATTGGGAGGGTTGGCAACGCGTGAGTGATACCCCCAGTATTACTTCTATAGGCTACGGTGATGCTCACCATTTAGGAGGGGCGGTAGGCTTGTATGCCACCTTTGTTGCATAAACAAAGAGTATAAAATATATAAGTATACGGAACCGTTTTTTTTTTAAATTAAACTTGATTCACTCGTGTGTTTTAACGTCCATCCGAGATTCAAAGAGCATCTATGTGATGTATTTTTTTTTTTGTATTTTTTCCGATTTCAAAATTGTTGTTGCTTTACTTTAGCTTTTATGGTATTAAGTACCTACACTAATACCCATTTTCACCAACAATTCCTACTTTAGGGCCAACCGTTTTTAAGGAACCAGAATTTTGGTTTTAACTAATCTATATATATAAAATGCTTTGTCCTGACTGACTGACTGACTGACTGACTGACTGACTGACTGACTGACTGACTGACTGACTGACTGACTGACTGAGAATCAACGCACAGCCTAAACCGCTCATCGTAAAAATCTGAAACTTGGAGGGTGGATTGTTTGTATGACGTAGGCGTCCGATAAGAAAGGATTTTTCGAAATTCTAACTCTAAGGGGGTAAAAAAGGGGTGCAAAGTTACTATGGGACAACTGGATTCCTTGGTCCAATCTACTTCAAATTTTGCATAAAAATTGTTTAAGAGAATTGATAGAAGACGTGATTCTTATTTTATTGAAATTCTTGAAAAATATGTATTTTGTGGGTAATTTTCTTCGATTTGATATCAATACTCATACTCCTTAGTGCTTTTGATTTCAATTACATTTCATTTTGACACATTCGTGAAATGAAGATGTCATCTGTCATGTAATATTTTTATAAATTGTGAATATTCAAACAAAATGATTTCATAATGTCGTCGTAGGTCATCGTACTATTTATTCTGTTTGTGATCTCGGAAAAACAGCTAAAATTCTAACTATGTATAAAGCGGACTGAATCATATTCATCGATAATAAACAGTAAGTAATTAAATATTAAATTTTATAATATTTGACAGGGGTCAAGTAAAATTGGTCAATGGTTAAATTGCATATTGATAATGTCTCTTTCTTACTTATAGGAAATATCATTACGTCGACTCGCTCTATTATTTCGTAGTGTTGTTGTAGGGATGGTTGTAGGCTGAGATTGTAGGTATTGAAACACCCATATACTAATACATTTTTTTTACGGAAGTGGTTGGAAAACAAGCTCAGGAATATGGATCATTTGATATTAGGTGATTATCGTCGACTATGGAGCACATAGATTATAGGGTTCCTGACCTGTTGCTGACCTATAATAGGAAAAGACAGGATATATAGCGAGAAATAGTATAAGGAAGGAGATAGATATTTTTTTTATACCACAAAGGTGGCAAACAAGAATTTCGGATATTTCACTCTCCGAACGAAACGCATTGCTGCTTCACGTCAATATTCTGTAAAAGGGTAGTACTACACCGGTCGGGATAGCCTATTTCATAAACGCCCACTCCAAAGATTGTAATGAGAAGTATTTAAATAGAAAAATAATCATGTATACATATGAAAATGTTTGTTCTTGACCGTAGAGACCTGAAATTTGGGTGTGTGATGTAGACAACCGATAAGCGGGATAGACGCAAACGAAGTTGCGCGGGTTTCTCTAGTCTATATATATAAAATGCTTTGTCCTGACTGACTGACTGAGAATCAACGCACAGCCTAAACCGCTCATCGTAAAAATCTGAAACTTGGCAGGTGGAACTATTATAAGACATAGGCGTCCGATAAGAAAGGATTTTTCGGAATTCGAACTCTAAGTGGGTAAAAAAGTGGGGTAAAGTTACTATGGGACAACTTGATTCCTTGGTCCAATCTACTTAAAATTTTGCATAAAAATTGTTTAAGAGAATTGATGGAAGACGTGTTTCTTAAGTTCTTGAAAAAAATGTATTTTGTGGGTAATTTTCTTCGAGTTGATATCAATACTCTTACTCCTTAGTGCTTTTGATTTCAATTACATTTCATTTTGACACATCCGTGAACTGAAGTGTGTCATCTGTCATGTAATATTTTTATAAATTGTGAATATTCAAACAAAATGATTTCTTATTGTCGTCGTACTATTTATTCTGTTCGTGATCTCGGAAAAACAGCTAAAATTCTAACTACATCCTAATCTGAATCATATTCATCGATAATAACAGTAAGTAATTAAATATTAAAAATTCTTTGATATTTACCAGGGTTCATGTTAAATTGGTCAATGGTTAAATGCGAAGAGAAAAATAAGACTTAAAGAAAGTTAAATGGCATATCATATTGCTATTTCTCACTCTTTCACACTTATAGGAAATCTCATTACGTCGACTCGCTCTATTTTTTCATAGTGTTGGATAGTTGTATGGTAGGTATTGAAATGCCGATATTATACAATTTTTTTTACGAAAATTGTTGGAGAACAAGCTCAGGATTATGGATCATTTGATGCTAGGTGATTACAGTCGACTATGGAGCACAAAGATTCTAGGGTCCCTGACCTAGAGCTTGGGTGTGTTCTGAAAAGTATGGTGTATGATGTAGGCAACCGATAAGAAATATTTTTTTGAAACTCCCACGGGAAAGCGGGATAAGCGCAAACGAAGTTGCGCGGGTTTCTCTAGTGTTACTATAATATTGTTTTTCACTTTTGTTACATTTTTTTAATGAGACATTACCTACTATTTGATAATGATCTTGGTTTTATTTTTTTATGGAAAAGGAATTTAATATAATAAAATAGTAAAATTAAATTAAATTACAATGTTTAATTAAAAAAAATGGAAACAAACATTTAAAATAAGAAAAATTAACATAAAACAAAATTAAAATTAGTATTAAAAATTAAAGACTGTGCTACTTTTTTTGAGTTGTGCGAATTCACCTCAAAATAACATTTTACGCTTTTACAGCATTTTTGCTTTTACACGATTTTCAGATGTCCTAGTTTAGAACTAGCTCGAAATTTTTTACCATTCTAAAATTGTACAATGGCCAAGATACAAATAGTACAATCGAATGTTTTATGTTTATTAAAATCCAAAATATTTTGTGTTTGTATATTACAAATAAATATATTAAAGTACACAGGAGCTAAGTCCCGGCCGCTAAGTAGCCGGCACTCAGGGCGCGCAGCACGATCCACCGCTAAGCTCATTTCGCCCGCTTTGGTTTTATAAAACTGGGTAAATTCCACAACAAAACTCATTAATGTAGTAATTTTGGATATGGTATTTTGCATTGTTCATCAGCTATCAAATTCAAAAAATACACTAGATACACGATACACTCACTGTCACTTCCTCTCGTCAAAGATTACATTACAGTAATAAATTATTGAAGTGAAAACTTCTTTAGCGGCGCTTGGCACTTTTTTAATGGGTAAGAAATGTTAAACTCGCGTCAGATACGTAGCGTAGCCTGATCGAAAAAGCGTAAAATTCCCTAACCATTCCAAAATATTCAAAAATGCACAACGTTGATGTTTAAGTTTTCACTTCTGCCGGCGCTCCCGGAGTGCAACCCGTCCTTTTTTTCTGTAATTTTATTAATCTACTCTATAAACTACTACCATTTCGGAAGGCGAAGAGCACTGGTAAAAGAAATGGCGATGGTCTGGATGGATGATCATCACGCTGATAGTTGTGGGTATCCTTCAATCAAAGGTTAGAAAACACTCCGCAGCCCACAGTTGTCACAGGTATAAAGTCTGAATTGACAATATGGGTCACCTGACGGTAAGTGATGACCATCGCCCAGGAAGCACAGGGACATCATCATAAATATGATTCAAGTTTTCTAAATATTGCGTGAAAGGATTCGAATTTATCAATTGTATTTCATATTGAACTATGTAATTTACAAAGTTTGATGACGATTATTACCATAACATCTTTGTTTATAATTATCTAGCTTGCACACATCTCTTTTTGTTTGACTGTACAACATCTTCAACATATAGTCCGAAGTTTCTAGAGATATTAGGAGATGTTGACAATCGGACATGCCGCATCAAAAACATAATGAATTTCACTCTGAAATCCGAAACCATCGCGCTGTGAGTCCGCAAGCTGAATGAAATTTCAGTAATTTGGTAAAGCGAATGCAAGGTACGGGTCCCGAGTGGGATTTTCTTAAAATCCGTGCTTTGTTCTGAAGTCTATTTGATGTGGACCGTCCAAAACACCTAGACCTACCACCCCTCCCGAAACGTCCAACTTTCCAGTATACAAAGGTACAAAATTATGAACATTGAGAGATCTTTTACACTGGTTCTTTGGTGTTAATAGAGCACTGGTGATGTGAAGCTTACCAAATATATAATAAAGGTCATAATCGTTTGCATTATCGCACGATTGTTTTGTATAAGCCCCGAATATTATCTGGTTAGACAGATTAAGACAGTGACGACTGTTCCGTTATTGTTACGATTACTGTGTTGTGGAATAACAATTTTAATGATTTTCGACTTAGTAATTATGACACCAAGATTTTTTTGTCAAAATTGCGATAGGCTCCTTCCGTGGGACTCGTCTCACTTGGCGGAGTGGAAAGAGTGACTCATGCTCTACTAAGTGGTCTTAGTTGCCTTAATAAATAAATAATATCATTATTATATTTTAATTTAATTTCTCGGTCACATAACCTGGTAAAGTTAGTATACACGGCCTAAAGCCAAGTGAACAGCGGTCTTGTTAATTTGGTGATATAGTGGACTGGACTCTAATTTTAATGACATTTAGATTTGTTGGAAGTGAAAAATCTGGAAGCCCAACTCCTTTGCTATCCTTTTTCTCTCTATTGCCTTGTAGCAGCACCATATAGGTGGAGCTCCTAATGTTACTGATGTCCATAGGCGACAGTAGTCACTTTCCTTCCACCATCAGATTGTGCAAGAGACGTCCCGATCTAAAAAAAAACCTTACTACCTAACGGCCTGCAGACTGCAGTCGCAGATTGCAACAAGTATGTCGTTGCAGTCTGCAGCGGTGAAATGTACCTTAAGTGGTCACGTAACGAGGTAATTTTTGTTACACGTAAACTTGCAGCGCAGCCCGTACCAAACTCTTCCTTTTCTTAGGTCGATTATATTTTTAACTATTTCCGTTTTAGTTCAAAAGTTCAAGTCATAATTTCAGTTCTAAGTCTTCTAACTACACAAAGTTTAAATGAACCATTTCAGTTTCAGAGTTCAGCCACGTTGTTCCAGACAAGATTTAATTTGAGTTGTGTGTAGAAATATGATTTTCTGGAAGTGGTGGAAGAGGTGGACATAAAGGAACGAAATAGCAGTTTTTTTCATGAAGGCAAAAGATTTTAATAGACCCCTTACTCTTTGATCTAATCGCAGTTTTAATATTAATTCCGCATAATTTCAACTTAAAATGCTAATGCCCATTGTCACCAACGCCTCTTAGCGTTAGGAATAACTGGAACAATTTGTATGAGATTTGATGACATAAGGTTATTCCTAATGCTAGGAGGCGTTGGTAACGAGCATAGTTCTAATAAATATTGGAGAATGCTAATTCATACCCTTAAAGTTTAATACTGTAACTTTGAAGACGGCACAATGGAATCTTCGTCTGAAGTCCGATTGCCAAACGAAAAAAACAAACAATTTGGTTAGGTACACTTTAAAGAAATCAAATTAAAAATATTTTTCTCTGTAGTCGCGGGCATTTAGACACGTCATATTTACAACATTTCCCTTCTGCGTTAAATAAAAATAAATTAACTACTCTATAAACTACAACTATTACAACAAAGCAAAATGACCACTGGGAAAGGGAAATGGCGAAAAGCGAAAAAAATTAATATAAATCTTGTTTTATTGTTTAAGATTTTGACCCTTCATTTCTTAAACCTTGTCATTGCGGTGTCTATGGCCTAATCTATCATTTAATTCTCTATCACATTTTATATCTGTCAAGGAGGAAAAAGTGAATGATCACATATTATACGCTGAGGTTTTTTGCTACCTTGTTAATATTAGCTTTTTATGGCAGTGATACATCATCATATACACACTTCCACATTATTATAATAGTTAAAATATTTTTTTAATAAAAAAATATTTTGACTGTCATTATTTTGAGAAATTTGGTTTTGATTGAAAAAATATCACAAACATTTTGGTATCTCTCTTCAAAAAAATATTTTTCTATTTACTAAAGACCACCCTGGGCACCCTGTATATGTAAATTACATAAATAGTTCTTATGTAACCTGTAGATTAGAGACTTACTTTTCCCGCCAACAATATTTCTGCCTTACCCGATAGTTGACTTGTTAGAGAATGCCTTTAGGCATTAAGTCCGCCAATTCTACTTTTGTTTGTGCAATAAAGATTAAATATATAAATAAAATTTAATAATATTCCATGTCTTCAAAATTATGAAAAATGTACTTGCTGTTGAAACTGACTGTATGACTGTTTTTTTTTTCTAAATTCCCGTGGGTGTATGTACAAACAAAATGTACTGTGTTGCTAAGTATTCGTAAACCTCTAACAGTAATCTAACTTGACATTTAACATAACCTAGTTAATGAGTAATAAGTGACGTCACAATGTAGCACTAGCGTCATGCATCCCTTGTCGAACACGCCGACATTGAAACGAGTCCTTGCATTAGGACACAAGGTTACTATGTTCTATATACACCTACGTTACAACTCATAGATTTGCAATTTCATTTTACAGAAGTGACTGTTCATTGAAGTTTGCATGTAATGATAAAATTTATAAAAACATTGTAAATTTTTAAGTCATTATCGTTATAGTGAATTGCTTAAAAACAGTTTTAAACACGTTATATTATGGCTGCCACTGGCATACTAAAGAGAGAAAAAAACAAGAGATAGTTTAAGACTGAATGTAAAATTTAAATAATTTCAGAAACTATATTAATTTTTTTTTAATGCTTTTAAGGTTCTACTTCAGGGTAAAGGCCTCTGGCTTACAGTGATACATTGGCGTATGGGACCATCATAGACCTATTTAAAGGTCTAGTATAATACTGGTCTACCGATCGTGATCGAGAATCGTTTTCAGGGTGGCTGATTATCAGTGAGTTTCACAAAAAGGTAACCAAAGTATTAACTAAAACTTATTTTATCACTGTTTCTAGGAGAGAATTTAATAAAGTGCAAAAATGACGAAACAATCGTTAGAAATTGGCTGGATTGGCTGATCTTTGTCTAAAAATATATGTACTTAATATTTTAAAGGGGACAGATTTGACTGTTTGCATTGAATAGGCTCTGAAACTACTGGACCGATTTGAAATAAAAATAATAATGGAAACTACACTTTTTTTATTAAATGGGATCCTTACCCGAGAGAAGCCGAGGCGGGCCGCTAGTCAATTAAATTTAGAATTAATCCCGTCTGAATTATAAACTCTTTGATATGAAATTATGAGTGAGCAAATGCACCAAGTTAGATTGGAGTGTGGGTGGCAGAAGGACCTCGCTGGGTCCAAGGTCCATGCTATATTATCCTTAAGCGAGGTTACGCTCACACTTTTAACGCTCGAGGGGGTAAATTGGACAAAGGGCAATTAAGGGGAATATAGTTTCCCTTGTTATTTATAACACATATGAATAAATAAAGTACACTACGTTCTTGTACTTATGTTTAAATGGTTTATTTTGTGACAGCAGACAAGCAGATTGAAAGTGTGAGAAATATTATCACTTTTAACAAAAATATTTTAGTAGAGGACTAAACTCTAGTGGAGCTCGGTGGTGTCGCTGTGTGTTGAAGTCTAAAACGAACACGTTAAACAACATTGACCCTAGCCAGTGTTTGGATGGGTTTCGTTATCTCGAGCTTCTCCGTACTTCGGAGGGCACGTTAAGCTGACGGTCCCGACGGTATCAATGGATGAACGTCGTGAAGCCAAGTCGGTGGACTTCAGACGATTTGAAAATACTGGCCCCTGCCAATCCGCAGATTTGCACAACCACGTTTTTATCATCTTCTTCTCATTGAAAGGAGACCCGTATCCCTGCAGTGGGATGATTATTGGTTGAAGATATTATAGTTAAAGTTAACTTTGGTACAGATGATTATTAATCTTTTCAGAGATTATTAATCTCATTCTTTGATTAAATTTCAATTTTCCCGTCACAATTATTTTTTGGTAGGCAGACATGTTTTTTCTCCTTACAATCAACCCCCGTTTTGTAAAAAAGGCCTTTTTTCTCTCTTCATACCTCCATCTCACGTGCCCTTGGATTTTTACTTGAAGTACAAATTAAAAATGGTTGGGTACTCTATTTTGACAGCGTTCGACATTTTTATGTTCTGCGGCTCTTTTCTCGTAACAAAAATCGTTCTTAAATCTCGTGTCACTCTCAATCGCTTCATTCATAGAAAATAGAAATTGAGCGTGATACCGATTGATATTGAAACGGGGTCTAAATGATTTTTGTTAGGAGAATAAAACTGCTGATGAAAATCAAACCTACAATTTAAAACAATTTCTCGCCCTGTCAACACTCAATTTGTCAAATCAAACATCATAATGGTAATTCCGGGGTGTCCCATGTACTGTTCAGCATGTTTGATTTTGCGAAGTATAGAAGAACATTAAGGCGCTGTCCCACTGCTGCGCACGCTGCGCACGAACACGTGGGCCACGTGGCACATTACAGCTGCGTGGATGACTACGTGGGTCTAAGTTTCCACTGCAGTACAAGCTATACACGAATATAAAAACATGACTACGTACAGCTGTAGCGTGGCCCACCACGGCGCACGGAGAGGCTACGCATTGATTGTCATAGTTTTTGGTTGGTGTCGGAGCATTGAACCCTGTATTCCAAATTAAAACGTGCACAGCGTGCGCAGCGATGTGCACGCTTTGTGAAACAAGCTGTGTACTGCATTCACTGCGTGCATGGCGTTGACAGCATTGAGCTATGTTGAGCAAGCCACGCGTGTATCAATGACGTCACTTGATGGTTAACGTGTCCGTGGGTTGCAGTGGACACAATCACGTACATCCTCTTGCAAAGCAAAGCTTAACACACGTGCGTAGCCTCTTCGTGCGTAGCAGTGGGACAGCGCCTTTATTATTCCGTGCTTCGCCGAAGGGTGGGCACGTTAAGCCGTCGGCCCCGGCTGTTGTCGATGGATGAAAGTCGTTAAGCCAAGTCGGTGGCCTTCAGGCTGCTTAACAATACTACCTCCGCCAATCCGGGTTGGGGCGGCGTGGCAGAGTACGTTCTAAATAAATAAATAAATATATAGGGACAATTCATACAGATTGAGCTAGCCCCAAAGTAAGTTCGAAACTTGTGTTATGGGATACTAACTCAACGATATTATATTTTATAACAAATACATTTATAGATAAACATCCAAGACCCGAGGCCAATCAGAAAAAGTTAGTTTTTCATCATGACCCGACCGGGGATCGAACCCGGGACCTCATGCGTGGCGGTCTGGCGTGGTAACCATTACGCCACGGAGGGCTCTAGTCCTCTTCGATTGAAGAGAGACACGTACCTATTCCTGCAGTGGTCTGGTTGTGGGTTGATATGTCATTAAATTTATAACGTGAATATGGATTGATTTGTATATTTATTGTATCTATGATTTCATCGTTTTTCGTAAATATATTATGATTTTATTTATTTAGTTTGATATTGAAACTCACAATAATATTTACCATGAGAATATTATGTTACAATGTGTTTGCTAAATAAATAAGGTATGAAATCGAACGAGGCCGGTAAAATGACAATAGGTTTCTTTTTATTAAAATTAACCTATTATTGTAATATACTCAATTTGTTCCACCATTCTTTTTCCAACGCTCTTTTTGTTCAGTTTGAGAAATGTTGTTAGTTTATAAAATATCCATCATAAAAACTTTTAATTAAAAAAGCAATTACGAATTTATCAATAGAAATAATCCATTGCTCTTTTTTACAGAAAGAATGTTGCACTAAACTTGCTCTTTTAAATGACAATATAAAAATGTCGTGCAGTTTATAGAATAGTCATCCAGGTGGCGTCCCCCGTGTAACTTACACCGTGCGTTAATGAACAGACGATTCTTTTTCGATTTTCATACAAACAAAGGGGGTATATTTTCGGTAGACGGCATTCAAGTGGAGCGCCGTCGGGTTTCTATGGCTGCTCCGGTGTTTATCACTTTTTATACGACTTGTTTCATTTTCGTAATAAAAGGTTTAAAATGCGGAGTTCTTTGTGAAATAGCGATCTCTATTATGGTTTCTATGTTCGACTAGCTATTGCCTGCGGCGTGTCATACCCTTCATTATAAAATGGACTCGAATTGCATTTCCCTGATGGATGTCATAAATAAACTTTGAAACAACCCGTATTTTTGAATCATACTAATATTGTAAATGAGAAAGTGAGTTTGTTTGTTTGTTATACCTTCACTGCTTGACTAATCAGTTGATCATTATGAATTTTTTTATATGTATTGTCAGGGGTACAGAGCCCAACATAGGCTATTTTATCCCGTGAAAGTATATCATTCCAATGGGAAAATACTTTTTCTACTATAGAGGGCGCTATTGACTGTAGGGGATGCTATCGACCAACAGACGGCGCCACAAGTCGCGCTATGGATTGTTTTGTTGTCAAACGAGATCTATGCCATAAAATTAACGCGAGCGAAGCCGCGGGGAAAAGCTAGTTGTAAATATATACATATAGAAAACACCCAGACACGAGAACATACACAAAAGCCATCACATAAATTACCGAGCTTTAATCGATCTAGCGCCCTCTGGTGCCAAAGTTGGGATCACTACCAAGTTCCAAAGATTTCGGATGATGCCAGTGACGGTTAGGTGACAAGCCATTTTACCATGACACGAAATTCCGAAATACGGACTAACATTTCGTTGAATTCTAACCAGTTATTCTAACTACAATGTCTTTTTTGTCAGGACTACGTGTTTCGTTGTTTCGGATGGACACTTTCATAGTAAAGTTGCCTCCCTGATTTAACCCGCAATTGACATAAATTGCTGTAAATAGAACAAATTTTGATAATGATGATGGCATGAACTATTTTGGACGTCGTCGTCAGTCGATCGTAACGTTACTCTGAACTCGGTATCCAATTCCAATAAACGTTCGTACAACGTTTAATGAAATGATCGCCTTGGCTGTTGTCCACCGCCGCTGCCCGTCACCGGGACGTCACGTTATTTTCTGGACAAGCAGCCCTGCTTGCCCAACCATGAAACGAAATTCCGAAAATACAGACTAACGTATCGTTGGATTCTAACTAGTTTTGAACCTTATTCTAACTAGTAATGTCTCTTTTGACAGGACTACGTGTCTCGTTGTTTCGGATGGACACTTTCATTGTTGCCCCCAAGGCGATCGTTTGTCCAACGCGACAATGTCGGTGGTACAGTTCTTTGTAGTTGTCGTGCGTGGCGCCGTCACTCTGTCCGCCGAACTATATTTCGGCGGACGGAATGTCGTGGCTCGAGTGACGAGCTTGACATACAACATGATCTCGGCCAGAAATTGTGGTAAATATTAAATTTTCCGAAATGGTGTTAGTTTATCTATTTTATAATGATAATATGTTGCAAATGACGTGTCTAGTGCCAGCGAGGGGCTACTGAATAAAATATTTTAGACTTTGTCTTTGAAATAACGTGACGTCCCGGCGACAGTGGCGGTGAACAAACGGCCTTACGAGAGAGTTTCTAATGGCGACGTCTTTAGACGTCGTTCACCTTTCTTTGTTGAAGAATAATAACCTTTAAATATAATATCGTGTCATTACAAACTTTAACTATATTACTAGTAACCTAGTTCTATCGGAACGCCAAATAGCTTTACAATCTGAGAAAATCTAATGGCGAAAGAAAAGCCAAGGAGAGCACTAGAACTATTGGTTTCACATTCTTTGTCATTTTACGAGCCATTGGTACGTTGACGACCGAAAGGACGCGGTGTATGGGTTTGACGACCCTAGTGGTTTAATGTATCTGCTAGATGGTCGGATTGCACCTGTAAATTCGCGTGGGGGTAGACAGATATACATAATTTATAACACTATTTGAAATATCCATTGAAATTGGATTGTGATTGAGCGGATAAAACCGTTGTTGTTGTTTTTATTTTTTATACCACACAGGTGGCAAACACGCATAGTATGTTGTGTTAATTAATTTTTCTTGTGGATACTTGCTCCAATGCGGATTGGCAGAGGCCAGTCATTTCAAGCCGCCTGAAGGCCACCGACTTGGCTTAACGACTGTCAACCATCGACAACAGCCGGCACCGGCGCAGCTTAACATGCCCTCCGAAGCACAGAGAAGCTCGAGATAACAGGACAAACTCTGACCTCTGTTAATCCGCATTGGAGAAGCGAAGCAGAGTATGCTTAAATCTCTTTCGATCGAAGACCCGTATCCCCGCAGTGAGATGATTCTGGGTTGATATTATATGATGATGTTCAAGAAAATTCTCTAGTGTGGATAACCTTAAGTCCAATAGTTATTATTTTCATTATTTCCATTGGATTTCTACTTAATTATTTCTGAAAATAGTTTTCACGTCTCGTGAACACTGACATTTATTTTCACGGTGGCATAAAACATTACAGCAGACTAAGAGTTTATGCACACCTTACGACAAATCGGATCGTACCTATATAAATTATTTTGTTTTGTCCATAAGCGCGTGAAATAACGAACGTGCTAGCGACGTGAAGTCGGAAGACAAAGGACAAGTAAAGATGAAGTAGTTTTACAGAGTGCTAAAGCCTAGTCACCACTATAAATAAAATAAATATAGGGACAAATCACACAGATTGAGCTAGCCCCAAAGTAAGTTCACAACTTGTGTTATAGGATACTAACTCAACGATACCATATTTCATAACAAAACATAGAATTAGAAAAAGTTCGTTTTTCATCATGACCCGACCGGGATTCGAAACCGGGACCTCCTGGGTAGCGGTCTGGCGTGGTAACCATTACGCCACGGAAGTCTGGACGACCTCGGTAGTGTAATGGTTATGAATTGGTAGTTGCTCGTTAATGGGCTGGTTCGAACGGGGCAGTAGCACCCTCGCACATAATATAGACGTGAAATAGCGGTGACTTGCCGCTGTGTTTCATACGATGAGTGAGAGAGCCGGAAGTCTTATATTAGCTTATGTGTCGTTAATCTTAAAATGATTTGCTATAACACAATGTATGTACCTCAATAAATAAAATTCTTGAACCAATCACATCACATCGTCTAGTCTTAAACTCGCTACAACATCGCAGAATAATTTATACATAGAAAACAACCAGACCAAGAAACAAACATACCTACATGTTCTTGGACACGTACACGTATTTGTCTCTAACGAGATTCGGACCCATTGGGATTAAGTAGCCAATCCTAGCCACTCGACCACCAAACCTATCTAAATAATCGTAACATGTAAAGGAGCTTAAAATTTTTCAAATTGCAGCGTATAAAGCGATTAGCTTGGTCAGTACGACGGTTTGTCATGCCAGAGGACTATAAACTTTATTACTATCATTATGTGATCGATATTGCAATAATTACTACAATTAGTCTTGTTTAACGATTGCCTATTGTGTGGTTGTTTTTGTTTACTGGCGTTTACTATTAATATTATAGGAATAACCTTTCACCTGGTTTCTGAAACGCATTTTTATTTTGATTCCACATTAAGTCTCGACTAGTCTCAAACTATTTCTCTTTTATTCTTCTTTAATTTAATAATAATAAATAAATAAATAGATGGGGACAAATCACACAGATTGAGCTAGCCCCAAAGTACCTAAGTTCGAAACTTGTGTGAAATACTAACCCAACGATACCTACTTTATTTTATAACAAATACATATATAGATCCAAGACCCGAGGCCAATCAGAAAAAGTTCGTTTTTCATCATGACCCGACCGGGATTCGAACCCAGGACCGCCTGCGTGGCGGTTCGGCGTGGTTAACCAATACGCTACAGAAGTCGTCGTCGAGTCAGATAGTGACATCTATAATTTAATTTGTTATTAACTTTAAAAAATTGTTATAGAAACTGGCTCGCGTGTCGCTAATCCTAACAATATGTATGCAAATTTTCATAATGATCGGCTGCTTAGTCAAGGCGTGAAGGAATAACAAACAAACAAACTCACTTTCTCATTTATAATATTAGTAAGAAGTAAGGATTATAATAATCAGGCGGACCGTAAACTTGTTTGCCACCTTTGTGGTATATAAAAACAACGTAAGTCCCCCAAAGTACGTTTGTCTGTATGGATCTCTTGTTCCACTTTTGTAATTATTATTTTTTTTTTTTCATTTATTTCCAAAATAATTTAATACATTAGTTTATTTACCGCACGACTTAAACCACGCAGGGCTTATCTTATCGACGGCTGGTCGCTCACATACAGTTTTTTTAAATATTTTTTACATTTGGCACCATTATAGCCTTGAGAAAACATGCATTGAATGTGTTCATCTGTCTCATTTAAGTAACAAGGTATGAGATAATTTGAAATACGAGTTCCATAAATATTATTAAATTTAGGTAGCAGATATTTCAATGACTTTAATTGTCTTAAGTGATTTGGTCTCGATTTTACATTTAGCTGTATTGTTTTGTTACATTCAGAAAGTATAAGCATTTTAGCCTTATCGAATACATTGATTACGTTACAGAATTTAAAAATTTCTAGCTCATTAGTATTGAATAGGTTATATGGCTGCGCTAATCCCGAAAACTTTAATATGTGAATATAATACCATTTTAGGTGGATATTCAACGTTTAGGAAACCGTAAAGCGTCGTGAAGCCTCGTGAAGGAAATGCGCTAATTACGTAGGTAACTAAACTAAATCACGCAGAGACACATCGCTAAGTATGCCGTGGGGCCACTATAATGGCGTTTATAATACTCATTAGCGAGTATTGACTAATACTTAAAGTAAGATACAGAAAATTCAAATATTTTTTACAGATGTGAGTCTTTTCTAATAGGTACAATTATTTTAGAAATATTAGAAGTAAAGTCTCAACCCTAGAAACCATCACAAGTTTAATATACAAAACAATACAATATTTTTTATTGCACTTACACAAGTTTAATGGATTTTTATTTTTGATTTAAAAAAGTGAGAAATACATTTTAAAGTAAACGTTAGTGGCAAGCGGCGGCGACGGGGTCTACGAACCGAACGGAGGCGTGTAACGCGTAGCATGCATCGTGTTGCACGTAGCTTTGTTCCCTCGCCGCGCCCCGCGTCGGGTGCCCTCGAAAGGCGCGAGGGCTTCCACGTTTTAGTACATTTGTTTGGCCACTGACGTATTGAAACCGACCATAGGCACTTAACCCTTGTAGACCTTGAGCTGTATTCATATTTTCCTTGTACTTAAATAATTTACCTTAGATACTGAAAGTTAATGTCGTAGGTACCCTAGCACGAAAGGCATTTTTAACTCTACCCAAAATCTAGCCAAGGTTATCATTCCTTAACTAAGTTGATCATTCAATTTTGTCATCGAAATCCATTTTTGAAGATAGCATTTCACAAACGATTATGTTTAAATGAAGACCAGTAATCCCACATATTTCGTGGCCCAATCCTTAGGGAATTTGTACCTACGACGCAGGATCCTGATTTATAGGGAATCCATATAAATGCAATCTGCTTAATTGCTGTCTGTTCCGAGCGATAAGGTATTGCGGACGCCTAGGTATTCGCTCGGTTCACCTAACTTATAGTTTTTAATCGTTCTTAACTAACATTTGGATTAGATGGAATTGCTATAAGTTCGCGTTATTATGCTTACATCATTATGGATTAAGTCATTGATGTGGTTGAACATTAAGACATTGTTCAGAGAGGACGAGTGGACTGACAGGTCAACGTGCCCTCGGAAGGAATTAGTCGCTGTTGTCGACGACGACTACGTACTGTTGGCGCAAGAACAGCGACCAATTCCTCCGAAGCACGGAAGAGAAATCGAGAAATGAAATAATTTATTTCAGAAATTAACCTCATTTCTCAGGCATTTTTTCGTTTATTGTATACTTAATTAGACTGATATGAAATAAAATAAACTACATTATAAGCTACCACCATTTTGGCAAGCAAAATGGCCACCGATAAAAGAAATGGCGAAAGCTACGGTACGGCTTTATCATTTGGCATTTCAGTCGTTACAATACAAGAAAAATGCGCGGAATTTTTTAAAACCCTCCAAGTATTGACTAGGGATGTTGTTGCTTACCTTGATTGTTCCACTTTGGCACGCACAACGAGGCCATCAAGCTCATCATGTAATGTAGTATTAGCCACACAATACCGATGTATTATGTAGATAATCTTAATAGAACGGCTAATTGTAATCATACGGTACAATGAGTAATTGGCATTAGGCTTGTCCGAGTCCCAATCAGTTCGTCCTATATAATATTGTAATTGTATCGATATTACATTAACCACAATAACTCAACTATAATACTTAAACTAGCGGACCATCCCGGCTTCGCAAGGGTTTTTACTAAAGATCCCTATTTAAAAAAAAAATAATACAGCCTATGTTAGTTGGGGGTAATATACCTTTCCAATAATGGTGAAAGAAATTTTGAAATCTGTCCAGTAGTTTAGTTCTAGGTTTCATAACAATTGTCGCTTCAATTGAGGGACGCAGTGACAAGACTAGTTAATGTGGTAGAAAAGAGAATTTATTAAAAAAAAAACATCGTACATATATGGTCTTACACAAACGCAACCATAGCGTGATTCACAAAAGCTACAACGCCATCTAGTGACGAACCATGAAACTATATTCGTATGGATAAATTAAATTACAAAATAAATGTTACATTTTAGACACAATCAAAAATACAAATCTTTCGTCTTTATAATATTAGTACCTATACCGTGCGGGAGCGAGATATAATATCAGTATATGTATACCGAGCGGGAATCGTACTGGATCACTGCCAACGTACCACACCGGTCTGTCGTAAACTAAATATGACATGCCAGAGTACATCTTTATTAGAGCTAGACCACGGACAGACGGGCAGATAATAGGCTAGTTGCCGTAAGAAATGTAATTAGTCCGTCTTTTAGATTATTAAAAAATAAGGGCAACAAATTTTTTGATTTGTAAATTAGACCAAAAATGACAAAGATATTACAAAGATATAGACCATAAAAGTTACGTGTGACGTCACGCCGCCGTGTGGCATTTTTTCGCATGGTCAAAGGCCACTCCTAAATTTTTATGCCTTGTATCTCTGTTATTTTTTGTTTAATCGAAAAAAGAAAAAATAGGTCTCCAATATTTTTTATAATCTAAAATACGGACTAAATAATATTATGTATTTATTTTGACCCTGGAAACAACCCTATTATGGACAAATGGGCATGGTAAAACTATAAAGGGTTACCCTAAAAAGCAAGTTGATCAACTTGTAGAAGTTTTATGAATATAAATAATTAAGTTCTAGTATAAAAGGGAAGGAAAATATGATATTTCGGACAAAACAAGCCCGACAAGCGGCGTCACATAAATTAATGAACGTTACCGTGCCCAATTTAGCTGTAATTTGTTGAACCCGAATTTAGGTCCTTAATTAACGATATTTTTTTTATAATTTTCTAATATTTTACTGTATTGTGTGTATAAAAGACAAGTGCTTGTCTGTTTATTTGAAATTTCAGATTATTTTAGATAAAAACTATTAGGAATCTGGTTCCAGTATCTTGTATCATCATCTAGTATCATCAGTATCTTGGTTTATCTCTCCATTTTGTTCCCATAGCAATATTATATTAGAATAATACTTTTAATGTAGAATTTTAGTATTGTATATAATTAAAATAAGTCATTTTGTAAATACTTTTTTTTTTATGAAATTAAGTCACCGTTCTTTATATTTGGATAATAGTATCTTTCTAATGGTTTTTCAGTCAGTTATTATGTCGGAAGTTTTAATGATGAATCAAATTATAAAACTAGGCGTATAATAGAATGGAGCTATACAATGAAAAGTCTTTCAATTGATAGCCAAAAACATTTAATTATATCTGATTATCAGCCTGTTTATGAAAGGCATCTTAATTTTAATTTCACTTTAATTCTCAAGCTCTGTTTTCTTCTTTATTTTGTCATTGACAACCATAACATAATGTGTTATGGCATTTAAAAATGTTTTTGATCAATTCACCGTACACACCGAATAAAATGGGCATTGTCATGATATAAAGCTATTAAATTGATAGATTATTTCATTTGGTCATAAGCCAATGCATTAGGTGACTACTTGTTAAACTAAATTATAAAAACTAAAAATAAATCCTCCAATTAAAAAAACTATTCGATAGATAGATAGATTATATTTTCTTAAGTATCTTTTATGTGTAATGATGGCACAGAATAATAATGGGTTGTCACACGAATAACAGTAATGTTTTGGATGTACAGTGAAGAGCAAGTAAGCCTTTACACATTTGTAACGTAAAATATAGAGTGTAAAGTTTGACGTGATCTTACATTGATTAAAATATGATTGTTATAAAGAAAATTATTGACAGAAAAAAGTAAAAAAAAAACAAAAGATAGCGTTGTCGGGAATTCGTCGCTGGTCGTGCGTCGACAATTTTTGGTAAACAACACTTTTGATAGAATTCGTCGCTGTACGACCAATTCGTTGTCAGCCAGAAGGGCGGGCCGCGTGACTAGAGGCCTCCTTGGCTAATAATAATAATAATCTTTTTATTTACGACAACAAAGGTCCATGTTTGTTAGTTACTTACAAGAGATGCTTAAAAAACTATGTTAGTCAACAAATATACGTATCTAGCAGTGGCGAGGGGTCCTAATAACACGATTCCTGTCGGCTTCCCTTTTAAAAATAGTGAATTATCTAACAGCATCGACTCTGCTAATAACATGATTTCGCTTCATACATAATAAAGATACCCAAACGCCTATACAATAATAAATAGCAATATCACACGTCGCCAAACGCCTATACAATAATAAATAGCAATATTGTGATATTGCTATTTATTCGTCGCTTAGCCTGTGCGTCGAAAGCCGGTAATTCCCGAGTTGTAGCTGCATACAGTTTTAGGAGCGGCTGTCTCTTTCTTACGCGTACATTTTGTTCCTAGCGCGGTCTCTCTCTCACGCCGATCATATGAACATATTAAGCCGGTAGTCGCCGAGTTACGACAAGGATGGCATGTATCAGATTACGTTAGTGCGACAAAGATAAACAGAGGTATTAACCTGAGAAGTAAAAAATATAGTTAATTAAGTGTTTAGTGCTTGAATAATAAAACAACTATAATTTTGTCGCGTTGTAATTGTCAAAATTATGTCATTTTTTCAATTCACTTTCGCCTGTGCTTTCGCTCGTACTGTTGTTAGTTTTTTTTTATTTGTTTGTTGTTAATTTCGTAAATTTGAATAGATTAGAGTGACTTCGTGGTTAAATGTTGGACAGGGCTCGGTGTGAATTGTGTTATAGTTATAGAATTTATCGGTTTCAGTTGTAAGTAGTTAATTGTTTATTTTGGTTTAGTCTGTTTTGTTTACATTCGTAATGGCTGCAATTTTAGACGTGGGTTGTTGTCTCACAGACTTTTTATTAGATAATAATTTTCAAACATACAGTTTTGAAAATAAAAAACATACTTATTATACAGCGCGCCCGTGCTTTTCCTTCCATGAAAATAGATTATAAACGGAAAGATGGCTTTACTAAACATTTTCATTGTAATTTGTACGAAAAGTATTCGTGGCTCACAGGTAGGTAGTTTTAAACTTAAAACACTGTTTTGGTTTTCCATATTATACCTATCAGTGCTTTTATGTATGGTAATGGTAATATGGTATTCGGTCACCCCTGTGGTAAGATAACACTGTATATTTTTTTTTTTGCTCCGGCTTCCCCTGAGTAAAATTTCACCCTTCGCCACTGGTATCTAGTGTTAGTAACAGTTGCCTTAAAAACTACGTTAGTATTCTACAACTAATAGCGATCGGGTACGACTTATGAGCCCCCACATGAGCGGGCTGTCAAACCTGTCCGCTATCGCATGCAAGATACCGTTGCGACTACCTCGCACAATACGCAGGAGTGACGCTGATTTTTTTCGCCAGATAGCGTCAAAGCCATCGGTCCGCGCTTCGGCAAACATTGCCGACGCGCTGCAGAAACGAGGTAGTCGCAACAATACTCTAAATGCATTGTTGTATTGTATTCGCAGCGCGTTGTAGGCCTTTTGGGTGTAATTGAACCAGAGGGCGCTCGAGTACAGTGAAGTGTGTAATGATACTTCGCAACAATCATCATCATCATCAAAAAGTTATATAGAAACTAGGCCCTCACAGACACTGTCTCTTGTCGAAATGTCTGCTGCTGGACATAGGCCTTCTCCAAACACTTCCAATGTGACCGTTTGGCAGCGACCTCTTCAGCGGCCTCCTTAGGTCGTCTGGTTTCCGGTACGTGGTCGCCATTCCAGAACCATCCTGCCATACCGGCCATTCGTTCTTCTCGCTATGTGCCCCTGCCACATCATCTTACTATACTTGATTTTAATATGACATATTTTAAATTGCTTTGAAGCAAACTCAAATAAAAACACTAGCTTAATATTTTATAGAAGAAAATTATATTTTTTCCTCTGCTAAGCAATTAGTGCGTGAAATATTGCTTTTTCCCGTTAAATATTATTAAATTAAGAAATGATTTGTAGCATAAAAAGGTGGGAGGTGGCCTTAGGAATGGCTTTGATAATTATTACAAAAAAATTAATCATTTTTACTTCATTACTACAAAGTATGGATTGTACGCCGCCATTTTGGTGACGTAATCATATTTTACCTACCTACCAAATATACAATTTACTGTCATTATTACTGTAAAAATGTGATACGTCACCAAACCGAACTATTTATAAATCTTTATATTTCTTTTTCTCTATGCTCTTTATTCTTCACTTTTTTCTCTCGCATTGTAAAAACAATATTATAAAAGGAAAGATTTTTTTTTTTTATAAACCACAAAGTTGGTAAACAAGCATCGGCCCGCCTGATAGTAAGCATCACCATAGCCTATTGACGCTTGCAATACCGGGGGTATCACTCACGCGTTGCCAACCCTCCCAACCCCCAAGTGGAGCTCTGGAGACCTTACTCACCGTAGGAACACAACATGGCCGTGTCCTTCTCCAGACGGGCTGCTCCGATTTGCGCGGATTATCCGCTGTGCCTTACCTCTCTTTGTATTTATGTTTGTAACAAATAAACTCAAAAACCTCTGTGTCGATTTCAATTTTTTTTTTACCATTGTAAGGTACATTAAGGCGCTGTCCCACTGCTGCGCACGAAGAGGCTACGCACGTGTGTTAAGCTTTGCTTTGCAAGAGGATGTACGTGATTGTTTCCACTGCAACCCACGGACACGTTAACCATCAAGTGACGTCATTGATACACGCGTGGCTTGCTCGACATAGCTCAACGCTGTCAAAGCCATGCACGCAGTGAATGCGGTACACAGCTTGTTCCACAAAACGTGCACATCGCTGCGCACGCTGTGGAAACGTAGACCCACGTAGTCATCCACGCAGCTGTAATGTGCCACGTGGCCCACGTGTCCGTGCACAGCGTGCGCATCAGTGGGACCGCGCCTTTACCCCCGTGTAACATAGAGCTATGTTACACGGGACGGGGGGGTAATGTAAGTATTATATGCATTTCCAAAAAAAATTTGGAATTCTTAGCCTGCTTAACTCGCGCGAAGCCGGGGCGCGCCCTAGTATATTATAACTAGTTTCTACCATACCTTTCCTTCTAAGTCCTCACCATCCTCAATAACGACCATACTGGAAATTGTATATTTTTTTTATTGTGTACGAAAAAAACAGTTTTTTTTTCTTTCTTTATTCATTGCTTCTAATATACAAACGAACTTACCATTACGGCTTGAATTATCAAGTGACATGCTATTAAACTGTATTATCCATTGAATAATAGATTGTTAGCTGTCCTCGCCGTGTAAACTAAGCTATATTAGATATCAACTCTACACATTACTTTAATTACCGAACACGAGATACAATTACCAATTGTACATAAATATATTATTATGTACAACATACATGTTTAATGATATACTGACCTAAGGATTTCAGTTATGTAAACAGATACATAATTAATGCATAATAATATGAATATGCATGGTTAAAAAGAGGAAAGATTTTGTTTGTGTGCATAAAAATGGTTATTTCTTTAGGTCTCTGAATTGTTTTTTATTATATTAATTATACTAGCTGACCCGGAAAACTTTTATCCGCCTCAGAAGCACTACTCTACCCTACGCCTACCCTATCCTATACATATAATCTTCTAGTTCTAAGCTCTCTCTCAGCCACTCCACCAATTTTCAACCAAATCGCATCAGCCGCTCATGAGTTATAAATAGTGTAACTAACACGACTTTCTTTTATATATTTAGATTTACACACACTCTCACCAAAACTATTTACCCTGGTACTAGAAGATGTGTTCAAGAAACTTTCGTGGGAAAACCGTGGTCTCAAGATACCGGGAGCAAGACTGAACAACCTCAGATTCGCTGACGATATTGTCCTTCTGAGCGATAACCCCGACGATATTCAGTTAATGATCCACGATTTGAACGAAGCCTCTCTACAGGTCGGTTTAGAAATGAACCTAAATAAAACGAAGATCATGACTAACGAGAAGGAAAGCCTCACGCAAATTACAGTCAGCCAAACCGTCATAGAAAGAGTGGAGAGATATGTTTATCTCGGTCAGGAAGTAAAAATGGGGAAAGAAAACCAGCTCAATGAAGTTAACAGACGAGTTCGACTCATGTGGGCCGCCCACGCGAAACTGGACTTTGCTTTTCGAATGAAGATCACATCGGAACAAAAGGCTAGAATATTTAACCAGTGTATCCTGCCAGTGTTAACCTATGGAGCCGAAACCTGGGTCTTAACGAAAGATACTATCCACAAAATACAAGTAGCTCAGAGAGCGTTGGAAAGAAAGCTGGTGGGGATTACACTCAGGGACCATAAAACCAATAAATGGCTGCGTGAGAGAAGCAAAGTCGCAGATGCCGCTAAGCGCGTCACCCAGCTAAAATGGCAGTGGGCGGGCCATATTGCCCGAAAATCTAACTCATGGTGCAAAGCGGTGTTGGAGTGGCGACCTTGGGAGGATAAACGTCCCAGGGGAAGACCGCAAATGAGGTGGAAAGATGACGTGAAGAAGGTTGCGGGTTCGAACTGGATGCGGGTGGCACAAGACCGAGATAGATGGCGACAACTGAGGGAGGCCTACACCAGCATGATGGTCGAGAAAGGCTAAGAAGAAAGAAGAAGAAAGACGAAAAATAAGTATTAACTTTGACTAAGTTTGGAACTACGCGTTCGTAAAAGAAATACAATTTTTTATTATAATCAATTTACTCTGAAAATATGTTTTCAGAATTTCCTCATTTCTCATCTTTTGAGCTTTCAAGCTGGAATAGACGAAAGTGTGTTTTCTTTTATAAAAATACTAAACGGATATCGTTGACACGGGAATGAGGGCCGTAATGATAACATATAAAATATGCGTCACATCCATGAACGATGTTTCTATAACGGGCTTAGGGTGGAGGCACACTTGCGTCACTTGAGGATAGCTCGCAGCACTGACAAAGTGAACATTAATATTTGCTCCTAATGAGCAGTTTTCTTTTCGGTATAATCAGTTGGTTTTTAAAATCATCAAAAGATGGCGCTAGCATTATTTTTTGGTATTGTTGGGGCCAAATATTTAGTCTGGCAAGAAAGAACTGACCGAATGTTAATTTGATTAATTTCTGTTTTTGTCATTTGTCATTTCTGAAACATTGATTGTTTTTTTGTATTGTAGCAAAAAGGTCACTCCACCCACGCACTCTTTTATTACCAAAAGTGCCAGGAGGGCTACTACGAACCGTAAATCCGATACTTCGGCCGAAGTATCGGAAGAATTTTAAACTTCGAATACAAGGTATTTCATGGTTATAATTCAACGAACTACTAAAATAATCTTAAAGTACAAGGTATTTCATGCATACAATTCAAGAAATTAATAAAATAACCATGAAAAAACCTTGTAATTCATAGTTAAAATTCTTCCGATACTTCGGCCGAAGTATCGGATTTACGTTTCGTAGTAGCCCTCCAGGCTGCGCCATCTATCGAGTGTTTATCATCGAATAGGGATGAAAATTTCTTTATATAATATATCTTTATTATCTTTATTAATCACAAGTTCGACATCAGTGTTGACAATTTTCCTGCGATCGCAATAGCGCGACGCGACGGCAGCTAGAAAATGCTGACGAACTCTCATTTTATTACATATTCTCCTTTTATATATATAGATTATTATTATTTTATTCTTAAATATAAAAAATAAAAATAAAAAGAGTTTATTTCGTTAATCAAAATACATAGCAACAAAAATAAGGTTGACTCCCTCTTGTAAGTGTTAAATACAACTGTGTCAGAGGAAGTCGCTCCGGGGTGGTTGTCGGGATACCTCCACGTGGTCCACCCCGCGCAACGCCGGCGCGTCCTTGCCGGCGGCTGAAGTCCCGACACGTGGGTCGTCCCTGCGCTCGAGTTGCGGCGAGCCGCGGGTTGAGGGGGACGAGCGGGGTCCGGTCCTAGTGGGCGCTGGCCTGACCAGCGGGCGTGCGGCGCATACCGTAACCCGTGGGTCCTCCACCCACGGGCCGGGGGCCTTGGCTTAACCGCCCGGACCGCGAGGAAGACAACCTCTATTAAAATCACGAGCGGAGCCGACGGCCGCGCCACGCTGAATAAGTGTGGTGTGTCGGCAGTGCACCTGGATGCGATGTACTGCCGACGGAGCGTATCGGGGGCGAGTGGGTCCGGCTGGTACCTTGGCCAGACGGCCCTGGCGGGGTCGCGGTTGTATGCCAGTTTCCCGTGCCCCGCCACACAGGGCAAGAGGCATCCGGCAGAGAGCCTGACGGCAGTCAGTTTTTTAGTGGTAAGTTCCACAGTCCCCACCGCGTGCTACCCGGGGGGGATTTTTCTGACCTAAAAAAAAAGAGTAAGTCGCTTCTCCATATCATAAAGTACAAAATTCATGGTACAGTACAGTATTCATGGTAAGCGTAATATTAAGTTTTACGTTTTACATTTTATTTCAAATAATTTCTAGTTTTATAAAGTTATAAATATGACGGCACGGGTGGTGGAGAACAACACCGACCGATGAATCATTGGCAGCTGGCGCAACGTCAAAACAGCACGTGCGCCGTGAGTCATCGGTTGCACCGGGCGGAGCGGTGACTCACTAGCCACAGTATAAAAGGCGTGGAACGCAAATGGAAGGGGCATTCTCTCCCCGGCTCTGGCGCGATACACACGCTGTCATAACGCTGTTCTATTGGCTTAATCTATTGTTTAAATTATTGCTTATAGTTTAGTGATGATTATTATTACAAATTACAAAAGAATAAAAAGACCTAGACTGGGGTTTTTCTTGCGGCACTTCTTTTCCCTCAGTGGTCATTGTGAAGTGCTGGTAGTTTAATAAAGTTAATTGTAGTAGAACTAAAACTGTTGTTTCTCTCATACCACGATTACCCTCGATACGCCCTTGTGATGTTGAATTGCACAAAGAATAACCGTTAGGCCATCCGACAAATATAATTATAATAAAAATAAATATAATTAATTCTTAAGCATAAATCAAAGAGAAAATGTGAAACGAAGGTAGTGATAAGAGTATTTAATTTTCTGAAGACATCTTGCAACTAACTGATGAAAAACTCGTACAAAATAGTGTTGTTGCTATGTGTGCCCATAACATTATGAAGCTAACAGCCCATTTTTTCGCTCCCCGCTAAGTGATTCGTGATAAAACCGTGGCTGTTACGTAAATACCCATATTTGTGAGTATGGAGGCCGACGCGCGCCGCGGGTGCTGGCTTATGGGAGTTTTTGGTAGCTTTTGGGAGCAATTTACGGGTCAGCGAGTTAGTTTTTTTTATGTTACTTACATAAAATATACTTTAATATTTCCTGTTGTATTTTTTTATTATTTTAAACTAATCCTACTAATATTGTCAATGAGAATGTTTAACTGTTTGCTGGTGGATAACGGAATACTTCATATCCATTAAGTAAATTAAACATTTTAAATGACAAAAAAGGTCTAATGATTTTAAATGTAACTGGTTTTCTTTCGCCATTTCTTTTATCAGTGATTAATTTTTTATGTCGCAAAAGTGGCAAACTAGCATACGGCCGCCTGATGGTAAGCATCATCGTAGCATATAGATGCTTGCAATACCGGGGGTATCACACATGCGTTGCCAACCCTCCCAACCCCCCCATATGGAGATCTGCAGACCTTACTCACCGTTGGAACACAACATGGCCGAGACCAATGCTATTTGTCTACGACCTTCTGTAAGGTGGAGGTCCATCCCCAAACGGTCTGCTCCGATTTGAGCAGATTATCCGCTGTGCCCTACCTCTCATTTTGTTGTTCTTTCCAAAATGGTAGTGTACCATAAAGAGTAGATTAAGAAGGTACACAAATAATTTATTACTCTATGACGAGAGAATGTTTCTGTGAAGACCTACTTTTTAAAAAAAGTTTTGAATCTAATTTTAATGAAATATAAGAAAAATTACTGATGTTAAAATAGAGAAATCTGAACGTCAAAATCGCTTGTCCAATGCGGGTTGCTGAATGAGCAAACTGTCCTGATAATGACTGATGATGTACAGCAAAACTGTCTAATTCAAGGCCTCATATAGTTAATCCCTGAATTTACTATCACACCTCTTCCAAAAGAGTGTGCGACAGTTTAACGTCATATATTGAGGACGTAACAAATTAATTAGTGCATATTTTATTAATCAAATAGTGTTATAGAGGATAGGTCGGTACAAAGCCAAATATGTAACTCTAGCCTTCGTTATTCTGTTCACAACACAAATTATAAGCGTCACACACAAAATGGGGAATAAACGGAAATGCTGAAATTTTAATGAGAGCCCGCGGCGGTTCGGCTGCCTCCCTACGGACCGTGCATACTCGTATTGTCACTATCACTTGAAAAAATATGTTTTATATGTCATAACGCAGGCAAATAAGCATGTACAAGTTCAAAATATTTATTCACTGATATAAACATGCACTTCTAATTTAATCACTATTTTAAGTTAAGTATTGCTGGTTAAAAGTCTTCAACCAGTGCATCCTCCCCGCTATGACCTACGGCTCAGAGACGTGGACTCTGACCGTCGTCGGGCTGGTCCATAGATTAAAAGTCGCACAGCGAGCGATATGCTCGGAGTTTCTATAAGGGACAAGATCCGAAACGAAGAAATTCGACGGAGAACCGATATAGCCGAAAGTTACCGATATAGCTCTCAAAGTCAGTCAGTTGAAGTGGCAATGGGCCGGCCACATCTGCCGTGCTAACGATGGCAGATGGGGGAGGAAAGTCTTGGAGTGGAGGCCGCGCGTGGGGAAGCGAAGTGTAGGGCGCCCTCCCTCCAGATGGACAGATAACCAACGGAAAGCGGAGGATCGCATTTGGTGGAAGGCCTATACCCAGCAGTGGGTAGATACAGGATGATGATGATGATGATTGCTGGTTAAGGGCGCGTGACGACTGCTCGGCGCGTGACTGAGGGGAGCTAGATGGCATCGCTTTGTGTCGCACTCTAATATGAACACGCAAGATAAGCGACGTCGACCCTAGCCAGCGTTTGGATGGGTTTCGTTATCTCGAGCTTCTCCGTGCTTCGGAGGGCACGTTAAGCCAAGTCGGTGGCCTTAGGGCGGTTTGAAAACACCGGCTGCCAATCCTCATTGGAGCAGAGTACGCTCTAATCACCTTCGATTGAAGGGAGACCCGTATCCCAGCAGTGGGATGATTATGGGTTGATGTGATGATGATGACTGACTGCACTTCTAACATTTATTCTGAAAAAATGCTTTGTCCTGAATAACTGACTGACTGACAGATCAACACTGAATAAAATACTGATCGTAGAGGCCTGAAACTAGGAGGTTGTGTTCTTTGTATGACTTAGGGATCCGATTAGAAAGGATTCCCACGGGAAAGCTGGATACGCTAGTAGATAATAATATTATGACAAGCGCTAGTAGATAATAATATTATGACAATAAACATTCAACAATATTATTAGATTTAGTTTATTTTGGTGTTAAAGTCTACACATACCTTTATCAGACTGAAAACTGAAATTATAAAATACGTTCGGCACGGATCGGCTCGTTTTTCATGCATCATTCGTTCAGTTGAGATTATCTTTTAATTATCCGTCGCTTGTATGGGAAACAAGCGACGGTTATAATTAAGACCCATTATACTGCTTATTGCGTATTATATTGTTTTCATATTGAAAAAATTAATCTTTTATCGTTTAAAATTTAGATAATTACTTTACGTAGCATGAAATGAAGTCGATCTGTCTGTCTGTCTATCCCCATGTATGCTTAGATGTTTAAAAACTACGCAACGGATTTTGATAGATAGAGTGCTTCAAGAGAAAGGTTTATATAACTGTTTTGTGTGAATGTTTCTGTCTCTTTGGATTTGTAAAATGCTGTTGTTGTCTTGTGTCTCATGTGCTGTACAGAATAAATGTATTTTCTTTCTTTCTTTTCTTTCTTTCTATATGTAAAATACATTCCGAAATTCCCACGGGAAAGCGGGATACACGCAAACGAAGATTCGTGAAATCCTCTCTTAAAATCCTTTAGTACTCCTTAGTACACGTTCTTTACGACGTCTATAGGGGATGTCGTCGTAAAGATTCCAAATTTGGAATCTCTAGACCCAACGGTTTAGGCTGTGCGTTGATATATATTTAAACCAATCAGTCAGTCAGGACTTTGAATTTTATGTATGTCACCGGATAATAATAGTTCCAGTCCTTCTTAGCACAAATCTGCCGTCTGAACTGGTGGGTAGGAAAAATTTGTGACGATTCGAAAGAGCTTATAAAGTTGTGCGTAATAGTTGGTCCAACAGGAAATGGTGTACAATTAGGCCTATTTGAATAAAAATATTTTGAATTTAAATACGAAACAACTTTGATAGTAGGTACAACAGGAATGCTATTCTCGAGTAAATCCGTTCATTAAAATATTTAAAAATCTTAAATTACATTGATGAAACTGGTCACCTATTTCATTGTTTGACTGTACGCCTTGAAATCGTCATATTTTTGTGGTTATCGAGTTTTATTCAAATTCAAAAATAATTCATTCTGTGGGCTCTCGCGCGCAGTTAGTTCCGTTTTAGTTCGTTTACTTAATAATATTATTATTCTAAATTAAATAAATAAGCCACTCTAAAAACTACCACCATTTCAAAAACAAAGCAAAATGACCACTGGTAAAAGAAATGGCGAAAGAAAACCGGTTGCGGCCTTTTTTTGTCCTACAGATATTTTATCTTTTCTTTTTTTTATTTGAAAGAAAAAAAAGAGATATTGTCATTTATCTCACTAGTCTTATAATTAGTTCTCTACACTGGTTACCTCTTTCATTGGTGGCTGTATTCTCGCTGACGTTACCTTAACAATGTACAGTTTAAATCACGTCTAAATTATAAAAGTTAGTGATAAGAGTAACAAAATATCAAGTCCGGGACGGTAACGACTCTGCATACTACCAAGACAATAGAGTAATATTCTTTTGCAACTGTTATTTTGTTTTAGTACTTCTTTCCAAGCACTTAGTCCCAGTAGAAGCACTTCCAAGATTGCTTAAACAATGCACTCTGTTTCAAACATTTGTTTTTCACTAAAAATTATGATGTAGGTAGTCTTCAACGAACATTAAGGAAATGATAAGAACAACTGCTGTGTTTTCGGAGAATATTTTTTTGTGAAAGAAGTTCGCGCAAGTTACTCAAAAGAATTCTTAGGGGAAATGTCGTGTGTTAATGTAGATATTGAACAAACCCCCCATATACACATTCCCACCGCTGTGTCCTATTCTGTGGCTGTGTTTCCTGTAAAGCCAACATCGAGTACGTAGCCCAAAGCCAACAACGGCGACCACAGATTGACATGTGTCTCCTGCATAGCCAGGATCACCAACGGTAATTTTGATCACAATCAGTGCTATAAATATTAAAGTGCTTTGATTTACAAAATACGCAGTTGCAAAGTAACGTATATAAATCTAATGGCAGGTCAAGAAATTTATATCGAAGTACAGAAGTTGATTAGATATGCTTACATACACGAATCTCGGGACAACATCACACAGTCCCACCGTTTTGTCTCCTGTAGACCCAGGATCAACAACGATGACCTCAGATCGACAATAAGCAATGAAGCTTATTGACGTCCCCGGGGAGAAACTACAGCTGCCTTGGAACTCACAACGAATAATCAGATAGAAAGTCCACCAGCCCCCTTACTCTTGAAGATAATACGGCTCGATCACCATTGGATTGTTAATTTTAGGTGCTCTTTACAGCTAGACTAGTGCTAACTAAATACTAAACTAAATGAAATCGGATTGTATGCTAACCAAATAGTTAGTCAAGTATAAAAAAAACAAAGGTATGAATTAGGATTTGTTGTTAATTTTGCATTTTAAATTATTCAGAATTGAAATTAAAATCACGATTGCTATGCAGAGTAACCTAGCAGGCCAGTCAAATAAAAATATATACGCTTATAAAATTGTAAACGGGATGATGAGACCTCGCCGGGCGAATCCCGGTGCATTACAGAGTCGGATCGATACGTCATAATCGACAGGAAGCCTCGCAGACAGCGGGCCTGCATATTTCATGTTGACTGTACTTTGCTATCATTCGGATACAGGGGGGATTAAATTATTAACTAAAGGTATGTCCAACCCAATGTTTTCTTATGGGAATTCCTAAAAAGTAAATTTTCCGGAAAATATCATACCACAATAAAGGTTGGAAATTTTTAATACTAAAATAAGCAAGTAGCCAAGATTTTGTCAAGTAGGATCAGACTTCCAGATCTATGCTTAATATTATAAAGCTGAAGAGTTTGTTTGTTTGAACGCGCTAATCTCAGGAACTACTGGTTCGAGTTGAAAAACTCTGTGTTGCGACCAATAGGAGCGAAGTATCAGTAAAAAATGTTGCAAAAACTGGAAAAATTATTCATATCGCGATAGCGTTTTTGACAATCAAGCAAACGAAGTCGCGGGCACAGCTAGTATTGTTATAAAGGGGTTAACGAAGAAAAAAATAAAGTTTTTTTGGGTTTAAAGGTTTTTTCTCTCGAAAAGTAGTGAAGTACCTAATTTATTTTTAAAACGACGTATCTTTTTTTTTTAAAAAAGAACACTCAATCAATAATTCCGTCTCTTGAATTGAATATAATGGGCTAATATAGGTACAGAGTTGATACCTAAAACATGAAAAGAAACAAACTATTTCTTAGTTTCACAAAATAATTAATGGTTTTTAAGAGAAGAAAGTCGGTATACCACCCACATAACAAATTGCAAATGACGACAATAGATTAAACGCATCCAATATCGTACAAAGACTTTGTCCCCCCTCGATTAACTTTGTTTTAAAATATTTTTCATAACACAAAAAACATAATGATCTAGAGATAAATTGCAAGAGAGTTACCACAGAATTAAATCTATATTGTTGTCGTCTATAATAAATATTGATGAATCACACAACGCCATCTAGTCCCAAATTAAACAGAACTTGTACTGTGACTATTAGCTGATATATAAATACTAAATTATTATATATAAACACGTGTATATAAGTGTTTATTATATTATAAAAAACATTCACACCCAAACATCTTCAGGAACAAAATTAAATATTTGTCTTGAGAGCGGGATTCAAACCCGCGGCCCTGGGGATAAAGTAGCCATTGCTAGCCATTCGACCATCCGGTCTGCTATATTATGTCACACAAGGAGTTCACATTTCCAAGTATTTACTTATCTTGAGACAAAATGTAAAAATCTTGTTTAGTCAAATTTTAATTTCAAATTAAAAGATCACTTCTAATTTTGATGAAACCACAAGTCATTTATTTTAAGAGGGAAGTATTAATAGCTATACGACGTCTATTTAGATCTATATCTATGGCGGAGACAAAAATAAAGTCCAATAATCAAGTTGATATATCGCTGTGAAAATTCAAAGAGCCAATACAATTTATTCGTCGCAGATATAGGAAGCCAGACGCCGCACCTAGCACGTTGACAAATAGTGCTTTGGCTCTATTCATAGACTTTTGGGGTACCGCAAATATACCCAGATACGACCACAGAGATTTTATATTACACAAGCGTACCGGCCCGGCTTCACACATCTCTAGATTTTTGAAAATATAATATAGCGAAAATAATAAACTTTGAAAGAAAAATCTAAAATTTATAAAGCGGCAACACTGTTCGTTGAATGTCAAATATAAGTCATTTTCGATTTAAATAAATTAAAAATATTATTAGCTTTCAGATGTCTGCATACAATAATATCTATGCTACCACCATCTCTGAAACAAAAGCAAAATACCATTGTTAAAAGAAATGGCGAATAAAACCAGAGAGAGAGAGAAAGAATATGCTTTCCCTGTCGATGACAGCAAGGGGTACTTCAAAAAGGGTGTGAAGAGGTTCTTACAGGGTCGGCAACGCGTTAGTAATGCTCCTGGTATTGCAAACGTCCATAGGCTGCGGTGACTGCTTACCATCAGGCGGCCGTATGCTTGTTTGCCACCTTAGTGGTATAAAAAATAAAAAAAGCTTATAGACTAGTATATATGCAACAAGGCGGCCTTATTGCTAAAAGCAATCTTTTCAAGACAACCTTAGGGTAACGAATTTCTGAATGGAGTGGGCAGGGTCAACAAGATACAATAACACATTATAGGTCCTAAAGCTAAATTATTGCTAAATAAAAAAACATACATAACATACACATACATAATATAAATACAATATAATAATAATATAATTATATTAAACATTTTGTCGGTGAATTGATAGCAATCAAGGTGCAAGAAAATGTTTTTTTACTTGTCGTTTAAATATATCGATAGACTTGTCAGTTACGGCCCTTTTTGTTATTTTTCATATCCGTATAGTGCGAGCGAGAAACGTTCATTCGAACCTCATTAAAATAAATAGAAAATGTTTAACTGAATTACAGAATATTAAGAAGATATCTAACACACATTTTATAAAATTAGGTACATAAACTCCACACTTTATATATATATTATTTAAATTTACAAACGATTTATACGGAACGCTTATATAAAAGTGAAAGATTCGTGCTTCACAAGCTTTTTACTCTATCGCCACTTTCTTAAAGCTGGAGACTGTTTTTGCTGACCCTACCTCAATTGAAGATTGATTTAGGTGGGTATTGGTCAATTTATAAAAGTGAAATTTGTTTACATACATTTGTGTGCTGTGTATTTGTCAACTTGTTTATCTACGACAAAATTAGTTAGAGAGAGAAAGAAAAACTGTTAGTTTGGTACAGAAAAATACAATATTATCAACAAAAAAAAAATAATCGCTGAATGTGTTACTAAGCGCAAATCTCGAGGACCGATTTCGCTTATTCTTTTTTTAGAATATTCCTTGAAGTACGAGGATGGTTCTTACGAGAGGATTTTTTTTTTTAATTCCCATGAGAAAGCGGGATACACGCAAAAGAAGTCGGGTCTCGCTAGTTTTCAATAAAATTATATATTACACAATTAGTACCAAAAAGATCTTCTTTCAGCGATTGTTTTTTTTTTTGTATAATTTTTTTGTGGTTTTATTACTTAGCCAGTAAAAACTCAGATATAATATGACATATCTGTATTTGTCTGCTATCTGCACATGATGTGCAAGATGTGAAGAAGTTCAGTGGTCCGTCTGAAAAAATTCGCGACGCACTATTGCATGGTACACAAAGTCTGTATTTTTGTGCGCCGCAGACTCTCAGTTTTTGAAAAGCATTTAAGTCTCAGTCTATCTCTTTTCTCTTCTTTAGTTTTAAAGTGACAGCTATAATTAAATGTGTTATTAACTTGAGAAATAAGTTTCAGAAACTGGATATCGCACAAAATATGTGTCCTCTGCGTTACTCGTTAAACTAGACCGGGTTAAATAAATATACTTTGAATATTTTAGTCAAGGATGCCCCCTAAACTTCAAAAGGCAAATTGGGAAGACCTCATGATAACTAATATCAAACAAATACCGTTTATATCTCAGAATATCTAACTCCGTCTGCCATTACTAGAATTTCCCAGGCGAATGTGTTTAGAACAAATTTAATTTTGCTACAAACTACATCTTATTAACTTAAACATTAAGACACACTATTCTATGACAAATGTTGATTTAAATTTGTTGAACGTTGGTATAAGGTTATGCCAATTTGTGGTTTAGCAGCAGATAATGTTCATGTCATGTTTATTTAAATTATTATAATAATAGTTTCTGAGAATATTCTACAAAATCAAAATGTCTGTTACTAAGGTTATTCAATAATATCATTTTGATAAAGCAAACATAGTTACTACCAAAGTCCTAGGTCCCCTGAATAAGGCAGAGGTCATTCATAGTGAAAAGATCGGTCTGGTTTATCTTTGTTTCGTTCAGGTATTTTCATGTTAGCAGTGCTACTTCTTCAGAACCTACGACCGTACGACGACCGTGCTCTGTTTCAATATCGGATATCCTCCGTAGTAAGTATGAATTTTGTTTTAAGGCGCACAATTTTTGCCTTGGTCCTGTCTTTTTTTACACCACTAAGGTGGCAAACAAGCTTACGACCGAAGCCCTGACATTGCCGACCCTGTGACCCTGTCTTCTCAACTAGTCACTAATCATTTCTCATCGTCTCCTTTATGGTACGGTGAACTTAGATCGACAGACGTCGATAGACGAACTTCTGTCGAGGATTTCATTGCAGAGATGAACCTTATTATTCATAACACCCCTGAAGCACCACCTACTTTTAGTGGCCCAATGGGCGAGTCTTCTATTGACGTCACACTTTCTAGTGCAGACGTCCATATACTTAATTGGCGCGTACTTCCAGATGCTTCTTGCAGTGATCACCGTCTAATTGTTTGTGAGTTCTCTCCTGTTGTAAATGATTTATACACATTTAAACAAATCAACTTTCAATATAAAACCAGAAACGCAAACTGGGAATTTTTTAGATCCATGTTTTCTGCTCATGTCAAGGATTTCATTCGCGCTCAGTTGACGGTCGCGGAAAGTGCGGAACTTCTGTCGGACACCTTCACATATTGCGCTGACGTCACACTTGGCCGTAAAGCGGTGGTAGATCGACGACGTTGCGACTGGTGGAACGATTCCTTGTCGCGGTTGCGTAGGGCTTTTCGTAGTGCTCGACGTAAGACTGCTAAATTAAAGAAACGAAAAATAGAGGGAGTAATTTATCAAACGGCTTTAACAGAATTACGTATTGCAAGATCTCACTATCGGGCCGATAATATATATTCAAAAATCCAAAGGCGACCTATTACGACGCGTTGTAGATAAACTAAATGATGAGGGTCCGTGGTCTCCACTATACCACGAGTTTAAGGCAAATAGGCGCATTGACCAAGCCTATGTAACTAATATTAAACTCAATAACACGCATACTCTTGGTGTAGAGGAGACTGCTGATGCCTTATTAAACGTTTTGATACCGGACGATAACATAAGTAAGGATAGCGAATATCATCGTGACGTTCGAGATTCGGCCACGCAATGCCCTCTAACTCCAAAATCCGATCTTCCGTCACTAGACGAGTTTCTATCGGTAGTTAAGGCTTTGCCAACTAATAAGGCTTCTGGTGACGATAAAATAACTAATAGGATGATTCAAGAAGCATGCAAAGTAGCCGCTGATTCCATCTTAATGGTTTACAATCGTTGCATCGACGAAGGTTATTTTCCTGCCGTCTGGCGACAAGGCTTCATTAGATTAATACCTAAAGGCGGTGATAAACAGCCTGACGATCCTAAATCCTATCGTCCTATTACCCTTCTACCATCATTGGGTAAGGTTCTCGAACGTCTCATAGTTCCGCGTTTGCTACCAGGTGGCCCCAAATTTCACGAAAGACAGTTTGGTTTCACCGTCGGGAAATCTACCGTCGATGCAGCTCTTACCGTCCGTAAAGCAGTTGAGCATTCTGAAAGTAAATATGTGATAGGCGTGTTTTTAGATATCTCGGGTGCTTTTGATAATGCTTGGTGGCCAATGTTATTACTTAAACTTAAGACCAGAGGATGTTATAGTAATATTTACTCTCTTATTATGACGTACTTTGAAAATGGTATATCTAAATTAAAACTCGGACACTATGCTGCGTCAAAGGTGCTTACATTAGGCTGCCCACAAGGCTCAGTATTGGGTCCCTACCTGTGGAATATCGGATTTGACGACTTTTTCAGCCTCCCCTTACCGGATGGATGCTCCTTGACGGGTTATGCTGATGACGGTCTTTTATTAATTAATGCCAGTTCGCGGGCATCTTTAGAAAAATTAGCTGAAACGAGTCTTGACATTATCTCGGAATGGGGAAATCGTAACCGTCTCGAATTTGCACCTCATAAAACGTATCAACTTATGCTTAAGGGAAATTTAAAAGTCCCTCCGCGCTTTCGCTTTGATGGAGTTTCAGTTTCAAATAAAATCTCAGTCTGCTACTTAGGTTTACTTTTAGACAAAAACTTTAATTTCATTGAACATATGAAGCAGGTAGGAGAAAAAGCCAAAAAGAATTTTTATGCCTTAACTCGAGTATCTGCGGCAACCTGGGGTTTAACCTTTAGAACGTTAAAAATGGTTTATACTGCGACGTACCTGGGTTGTATAACATATGGTTCAGCGGTTTTCGCGGATCGTGTAACAATTGGGGCCGCGCGAAGAAAATTATTGCAAAGTCAGCGTCTTGCCTTGATATTTTTGTGTAAGTCTTACAGAACTGTCAGCACGGAGGCACTCCCTGTGCTGGCTGGCGTAATACCCGTCGATTTGGAGATACAGCGTCGCGCGTCGATGTACTATAGATCAAAAGAAATGACCCCCGCGTTCCTTAAGACACGTGATCGTGACAAAATAAATAGACTATTTAATCCGTTAGATGACGTATTACAGACTCTTCTATCGGAATGGCAGGAAAGGTGGGAGACTTCCGTAAAAGGCCGTCATCTGTATCTGTTCTTTCCCTCTGTGAGAGACAGATTAAAGAAAACCTGGCTAGAGGTCGACCATCAAGTAGCTCAATTTTTAACGGGACACGGAAACTTTAAGGCCAAGTTATTTTATTTCAAGGTTGTACCTTCTCCTTTCTGTGAGTGTTCTACCGCAAATACCAGAGTAGAACAAACAGCTCATCACGTTCTGTGGGAGTGTGATCTTTGGCATGACGAACGCGTAATCATGTTGAATTCTTTACATGTCACTTCGGGCGTAGTTTATTATTCTGATCTCGTAGCAAGCAGAGAGAATTATCAGGCATTTAGAAGGTTTTGCAATACATATTATTGGAATCAAAATAGTAAACAACAGCTCATAGCATTAGGTCCCAATAGTAATGTAACAATAGACCGTGGTGCTCGGCAATCGAGCCTCCCTTGATTTGCCATCTCTCTAGGGTATAATGCCTTTTGCTTCAAATTGCTGTTTCTCACGTAGTTGTTAAGGAGGGAAGTCCTTTCAATACTTCCTACTCCGACTATCTTCTTTCTGATTAAATTCGTTGTGAGTTCCAAGACAGCTGTAGTTTATTCCCCGGGACGTCAATAAGCTTCATTGCTTATTGTCTATCTGAGGTCGCCGTTGTTGATCCTGGCTACACAGGAGACACAGTGGTGGGAATGTGTGGTGGGCTTGTAATCATTTCTCATTTCCCTTCATTCCTCTTCCTTTCTTTCTTCATCTTCCAATTTAAAGTTACCTTAAGGTTGCCTTGAAAAGATTTCTTCTTAGCAATAAGGCCGCCTTGTTGCATTTACACTAGTGTGTAACCGAGATCTCATATACTACTTCAAATTCAAATTCAAATTCAAAACTTTTATTCAGAGAATAGGTTTTCACAAACACGTTCTCTTTTCAGAGTATACAGTAATAAATGATTTGTATAAATTAATCTACTCTATAAACTACTACCATTTCGGAAACAAAAGCAAAATGACCACTGGTAAAAAGAAATGGCGAAAGAAAACCAGTTACGGCCTTTTTTGCCCCAACACCTACCTCAGTTCCGTTGTCAAAACAAAACTCATATTTATTAAATACATGCTGCTTACCACTGTCTACCATGCCACAGTTTACAAGCGTTATTACGAAAGATATTTAATATTCTACCGTTTCAAACAAAATCCACCGCGATGCTAAAATGTTCTTTTAATAAATTCAGTTAATAACTCCGGGTGGAGTAAAAACTTCATTGTTTAAATTTTTCTACTTGGCCACCGCACACATGCGGAATCTTTTTGTCCGTATGTAAACAGCTTTAGTTCCGTCCGTCATAATGTAAGTGATTAACAGTATTTTAATTTTAATTTATATTTTACCATTCACTAGCGAAACCTGTGTAACTTCGTTTGCGTGTACCCCGCTTTCCCGTGGAAATTTTGGAATGTATTATACTTAAAACCTTCCCCTTGAATCACTTTATCTATTTAAAAAAACCGAATTGAAATCCGTTGCATAGTTTTAAAGATTTAAGCATACATTGGGACGCACAGACGCACAGACAGACAGCAAAAGCAACTTCATTTTAGACTATGTAAAGATTCTCGTCCATTCAGTTCTCGTTCTGGATATAAATAAATTCTACACAATTTGAAACAGCTGACACCACGTCATGTCATCAGGTAGCTTATTCCATGCCTGGACAATTCTGCTGCTGTGATACCATAGCAATTGACAGATAGCGCCACAAACAATAGCTATTAAATTACATTTATTTGAATAGGGATACTGATTGTTATTTTCAGTGGATCCCTAGTAATTAATTAGAACCCCGTGTTTGCACCGCCCAACGCTCGCTAGTGTATTTTATATTATTCTCTTAGGGTTCCCTCGGCACTTGGTTTTATTTTTACGAGCTCGCCTTTTATTTTATTCACATTTTCGGGGTAAGAGGCGACCATGTCCCGAATGTCAGCTACCTGTCTCATACAATATTAATTGTTGGTTATTACACTGACACGTTTGGTGTGATGCGTTTTACAAACGTGACAATGGCTGAATTTTGGCTATTTTTTATTGTTTTTATAGACGTTTTGATTCAACAGCGAGATTTAAAAAAAAATCGCCACCATTACTAACTTAGTTGAGAGTAAGTAGTTGTGTGTACACAAATATACAAATGTTAATTTTTCATGTTTTTAATCATCATCATCACTTCAGCTACAAGAAGTCCACTGCTGAACCTAGGCCTCCCCTAAACATCTCTAATATGACCAGTTGACAGCATGCATCCAGCTGCTTCCTGCCACTTTCCTTTAATAATTATTCCACATAAATTATTATTTTCTGATTTTAATAAGAAAAACACGTGAAAAAAAAGGGTAGGTACGGAACCAAAAATGCGGTTTTCTTCAACAAACGCGTCGGCCATTGTATCCGGGCGTATTCAGGGTGTCGTTTTGTTCCTGCACTAATGCAGCCGTTTTGATATGTAATTTGTAATTACGTCGGCTTTGATATTTTCATGTTTAATTATTTCATTGGATGCTATTTTTTCACGAGAAAACATTATATTATTGCTTTCTGGGACTAATGAATATTCTTTATTTGCAATCTATATATATAAAATGCTTTGTCCTGACTGACTGACTGACTGACTGACTGACTGACTGAGAATCAACGCACAGCCTAAACCGCTCATCGTAAAAATCTGAAACTTGGCAGGTGGACCTATTATATGACGTAGGCGTCCGATAAGAAAGGATTTTTCGAAATTCGAACTCTAAGGGGGTGAAAAAGGGAGGTAAAGTTACTATGGGACAATTTGATTCCTTGGTCCAATCTACTTCAAATTTTGCATAAAAATTGTTTAAGAGAATTGATGGAAGATGTGATTCTTATTTTATTGAAATTCTTGAAAAAAAATTATTTAGTGGGTAATTTTCTTCGAGTTGATATCAATACTCATACTCCTTAGTGCTTTTGATTTCAATTACATTTCATTTTGACACATCCGTGAAGTGAAGTGTATCATCTGTCATGTAATTATAAATTGTGAATATTCAATCATATTGTCGTCTATTTATTCTGTTTGTGATATCGGAAAAACAGCTAAAATTCTAACTATGTTTAAAGCGGACTGAATCATATTCATCGATAATAAATAGTAACTAATTAAATATTACATTTTATAATATTTGACAGGGTTCAAGTTAAATTGGTCAATGGTTAAATGGCATACATTTTGATATTGTCTCTTTCCCACTTATAGGAAATCTTATTACGTCGACTCGCTCTATTATTTCGTAGTGTTGTAGGTATTGAATTACCGATATACTTATCGAAGTGGTTGGAAAACAAGCTCAGGAATATGGATCATTTGATATTAGGTGATTACCGTCGACTATGGAGCACATAGATTCTAGGGTCCCTAACCCGTTGCCGACCTATAACAGGAAAAAACAGGGTATAGCGAGAAATAGTATAAGGAATGAGTTAGATTTTTTTTTATATCACAAAAGTGACAAACAAGAATTTCGGATATTTCACTCCCCGAACGAAACTCATTGCTGCTTCACGTCAATATTCTGTAAAAGGGTGGCTCTTTACTGGTCGGGTTAGCCTATTTCATAAACGCCCATTCCAAAGATTGTAATGAGAAGTACAAAAATAAAAAATAAATATCTATACATATTTATGACAATTTTTTGGGTGTGTTCTGAAAAGTGTGGTGTATGATGTAGGCAATCGATATGAAAAGATTTTTTGTAATTCCCACGGGAAAGGATAAACGCACACGAAGTTGCGCGGGTTTCTCTAGTATACATATAAAAATTCAAACACGAATATTTTACATACTAGTATATTGGGCAGCGAGGCAGCTTTATTGCTAAAAGCAAATACTATAGACGAGTAATACGCACAGCTCCTGACGTTTCTTATACAATGACTTGGCAACCTCCGTTCACCTCATGCCGCTAGGGGCGCTATAACATTTTGCATACAAAAGTTTTGAAATCGTTTACCTCATGCCGCCCTCATGCCGTAGGGGCGCTAGTGTCGCGTCTTGCCTGAATTCTTCCGAAGCTGGGCGTATTACTCGTCTATAGTATTTGCTAAAAGAAACCTTTTCAAAGCAACCTTATGATTTTTTTATACGGAATGGGCAGGTCTAGCAAGACACGAAGCATCAAGTCACATAAAGTCATGACTGATTTAGATATGTGGCGACACATTGACGTCACGGGAGGATTGTGCATGCGCAGCGATTTAGCCGCAGGCCACGCTGCCATGTACAATCCGACCTATAGTCCGGCAATCTCGTGCGCGACCGCCCCGCGGGGTGACAGACGGTGGCGGGGACGAGGTAGCGTAGCCGAGACTGCCGTATTTGACGCGCGATGCACGCGTTTCCCTTCCCCGCTACACCACCCGCTACCCGCTGACATCTTAGGTACCTCGTCCCCGCCACCGTCTGTCACCCCGCGGGACGGTCGCGCACGAGATTGCCGGACTATCGGACTATAGTCGTCCCCTATTACCCCGTCCGCGTAGGTAGGTCCGCGTAAGTCTGTATAGACGCGTAAGTTAGGTTGAAGGAATTTGTGTTTGTGTGGACGTTGTCAGAAGGTTAACCCTGGATTGTATTTTGTAATAATAAACAGTTAGTGTTATCTCATACTTTCATTTATTCCCACTGCCCAGAACACGTTACACAGTGACCTTGAGTGAGAACATTATACACACACCTTATTACCTGTAAGGTAGGGTAATAACTTCATAGATACAATAGCAAAATTCAAAATATTTATTCAGCGAGTAGGTTTTCACGGAGACTTTCTCTCGTCAATGATTACATTACAGTATTATATTATTTATGTAATTAACTACTACCATTTCGGAAAGAAAAGCAAAATGACCACTGGTAAAGGAAATGGCGAAGGAAAACCAGCCTATACCTTTCTTATATGTTATTTGATAAAATGTTTTTAACTACATTCTTATTGAAATACTTTCTACGGAGGGCACGTTAAGTTGTCGATACGATAAGTCGTTTACTATCTTGACAGTAAACGTTAGGTGTCATGAAAACACTCAAAATGGACCATCAATTCAGGCGCTGGTCAAACGTAGACACTTTATGTTGCCGGTTACCGACACCGAACACTTTTAATCGTCATGAGTACTTAAGTGTAAGCAACTGGACACAAAAAATGTTTACGTATGCGCAAGGAGTGGATCATACTGGTTCTATAGAAATATCCATCGGTAGCTTGTATCTGACACTAGCATAGAGTGTAGCCCTTTTGAATAGAGACGCGTTCAACTCCATTGGGATTGTCCAAATGTGTTGGTATTTTGTACAATAATCACTCACTATTTTAAAATTTCAACCTCTATTTTGGTTGCGCGTGCAGTAATTGCCAACTGAGATTTGAGGACAATTATTTTTGAAGAAAATAACAAACATTACGTCTCTATTGGACACATATTCGCTGGACACCAGACACAAAAGTGTGCACTTTGTGCCCCCGCTAAACGTCACCTCGCTGTGACCTTTGTTTCAAACTAGCTTTGAAGCACAAGCTTAAAGCTCCATACAAAAGTTTTGAAAGCCCTTTTAATATAATTGAAACAAGTTCCTCAAAATCAGTGAATGTCGCGTGCAATAATCGACCGCTAACTATTTTCGTGCTTCACTGTTTTTAATCAGTGTTTTTTGCTTACAGTACGTTTATGACTGTGACACACGGGCTTGAAGTACTTACTGTTAAGAAAAAAATCATAATTTAATATTAATAATAAATAAATAAATTTTACATACCTAATTCACATAGGGACACCGAAGTACCTACAATCCGCGCCAAAAGATGACACCTAATTGATTGCAGACTTGACTTGCGCAGTAGACGATTTCTAGTAAAATGGTATAGAAATCGTCTATTGCCATGCCAGGTCTCATCTCACGTGGCGCCGACCTCTCATTCCACTTGAATCCATTATTTGATCCATCAATGGATCCTAGGCGACTTAGTGAATAATGGATTCAAGTGGAATGAGTGGCGCCGACTTAACCTTTTTTTTTGTTTAATGTCAGGAAAATGCATTACTGCATGTCCCGCCACTTGGGGAAGCGACGGGGGTCTGTCGGGCTCACCTCTCTAGCCAATGAGGGATACCGACTAAAAACCTGACTGTCTGCCACCTTCTCCGCCTTCACGTGGCGGGGTCGCGGGCACTAGTGATGCTTCCGCAACCCCGCCGGCCGGCGGGTATCCGTGGACCCATCCCAAGCCAGGCTTAACCGGCTTGTGTTATGGGTAGACAAGGGATATATGTCCGTCTGTCTGTCCGTCCGCGGTCTACCTCATAGACGCTTAATACTAGAAAGCCGTAATTTGACTATTTTGGCGTACTACATAAGTAAATTAAAATGAAAAATATCACGGTTCAGTAGGTTCTACTAGTTAACGACTAATATCCGACGAACTTATGAAATATAGAAAATATGATGAAAACGTAAAGCAGTATATTGAAAATTATCGAAATGAAATGAAATGAAATGAAATCGTTTATTTCAGAAATTAGACCTTCACAGGCACTTTTTCTTGTCATTTACAATTTGTATATATGTATAAAGAGAATAAACTACGTTATATACTACTGTTAGATTAATCGCGGGTAGCAACAGTACTACCCCCGCCACAAGCCTATATAAGAGCGAGGTGAACCGTTTGCGACACATTTGCCTGCTGTCATCCGAACGGTGCACATCGCTCTCGGCGCGTTGTCGGTATCGTTTGCATTTATTATTTGTTAAGGTCATTTGTACTTGATTGTTATATTTCCGTTAATTAAATAGTCGTATTTTCGTTAATTTGATAAAACCAGTGTTTAGTAAATTATAGATGTAAGATTGGCGTTTTTGTAATAAATTCGATTATTAAATTGTTAATTTTAGGTTTGTTTAAAAATTGTTTTTTTTTAATAAAATTCTACTTCTGATTCTAATATCAGAAGTGGGATAAATCAAGCACCTTAGCTCACTTTCTGTAACAAAGCTCCAATCTTACAAACTAGAATTACTCTGGTGATTAAGCGCTGGTATGTCGGATCGACAACGAGTTTCATGTAGCCAAACGCGCCGAGACGAGTGCAATGATAGGTTACGTGTTCGGAACGACTCGCGTAGGTCGAGGAGTAGGTCACGTTCACGTAGTCGCTCACGCAGACGGGGCGATTCGCGTCGGGCGCATAGTAGATCGCGTAGTCCCTCACGCAGACGGGATTATCAGCGTCGGACGCATAGTAGGTCTCGTGGAAGGTCTCGCCGACGGGACAGAACGCGCACGCCCTCCGTATCGCGAGAATATCGAGATAATAATTCGTTGATTTAAATTCTATCTTGGCACGCCTAAATACATTAGAAAATAATCGTTCTAGTAATATGGCGAATAATATTAATGGTAAGAACATTAGCGAGTCACGTTCGATATCCTCGCGAGCGATTATTAACAACGACGCAATAGACACTCACCATGAGGTGATCTTAGCTCGCCCATGTAACGACCCTCGTGAACTTAATTTAAACAATGACCCTCGAGTAACTGACGCTGCTAGTGTGGACACTTCAGTGCGAAATGATTCCTCGATACAGCCTGCCCATAAAGCCGAGGTATCGGAGTCCACTCGTATGTTGGCAGAGGCAATTAAGTCACTGAATTCTTCACACTCGCAGAATTATTTCGTCTCCAATTTTGACCCTGCTTTACACGACATTGAGGTGTGGTGCGATGAGGTTGAGAGAGCTAAAATTTCAAATAATTGGCAGGATTCGGAATGTTTGTCGCGCGTGTCACATTGTCTCAAGGGCGACGCTCGTATTTGGCTTAGCGAATGGATAACTAATGACCGCACCTGGTCTAGCTTTAAACGCGAGTTTAAACCGTTGTGTCCGAAAAAGTTAGATTATGCCAATATCCTTTACGGGGCAATGAGTACCTCTTCGGATAAGTTTATCTCTTATGCCGAGTACGCGCGTCGCATCTTATTAAGGTTACGAATTGTTAAGGGCCTTAGTGAAGAATTAATGGTGTTGATTATCATTCGGGGTATAACAGACCCGCAAGTACGTGCAGCCGCGGCAAATGCCGGTTTAACGACGGAAAATCTTATATCTTTCCTTTCCATTTACACCAAACCTACTCGTGTCAGACCTGATTTAAGACCAAACCATAATGTACAGAAAAAACCGTCTCACTCAAATAACTCCGGTAGTTTCAAATGTTTTAACTGCGGGCAGACTGGGCATAAAAGTGCACAGTGTCCAAAAAAATCTAAATCCGATTTATACACAAAAACTAATTCCGAAATGCCACATAGTTCAAATAAAAATGTTCAGTGCTGTTTTTGTAAGAAGTTAGGTCATGGTGAGGACACTTGCTTTGCCAAAGAGAAGTCACAACATGTGTAACGTGCTCGTATATGTAGATGATGTGCTTATTAGGAGTAATTCTGTTGAGGAAGGAATTAAGTTGCTACGGCAAGTACTACAAATTCTTACTGAGTCCGGATTTTCTATAAACTTGCGCAAATGTACTTTCCTTGCTACCGAAGTAGAATATTTAGGCCGTCTAATTAGTGAAGGACAGGTAACGCCGAGCCCACGAAAAGTGGAGGCATTGGTTAATGCCCCCGTCCCAAGTAGCGTAAAACAGGTTAGACAATTTTTGGGTTCAGCCGGATACTTCAGAAAGTATGTTCCAAATTATGCTACTGAGACTTCTGCTATTTCCATGCTAACAAAGAAGGACGTAAAATTCACTTGGGGACCGGAGCAGGAACTAGTGCGTCAGAATATCATTTCACGATTAACTAGTAAGCCCGTTTTATCCATCTTTGACCCCTCGTTACCTACGGAACTGCATACCGACGCCAGTAGCAAAAGCTATGGTGCGGTCTTAATGCAGATATCCGCTGATAATCAGAAACGCGTAGTAGCACATTTTAGCAAGACCACAAAAGGCGCCGAAAGCAGGTACCACTCTTATGAGCTGGAAACTCTGGCGGTCGTGAGAGGGTTGCAGCACTTTCGTCATTATTTAATTGGCCTACATTTCAAAATCATCACAGACTGCAACGCCCTCAAGTCCACAGAAAAGAAAAAGGGCCTGCTTCCACGCGTGGCTCGTTGGTGGGTCTATTTACAAGACTTTTCCTTCGACATTGTATATCGAAAAGTCGTCATGATGTCCCATGCCGAATACCTTAGTAGGAACCCTCCTGTTCAAGTTCTCCAAGTTACTAGGCCACGTAACTGGGCACAAATAGCCCAGCACGCTGATAGTGAAACACAAAGTCTCATGCAACAACTTCGAGACGGCCAGTTGGACTCTCGGCGATATAGCCAGATTAATGATGTCCTTTACTACCGTTATGATCGTGTTGGCGAGGAGCCGAGGCAACTCTGTTTTATACCTAAGGGTCACAGACTGAGCTTGCTGAGGATTTTCCATGACGAGCACGATCATATTGGTATCGAGAAGACGGTAGACTTGATCCTTAGACATTTTTGGTTTCCCGGACTTCGTCAGTTTGTGACAAAATACATCAATCACTGTTTAGTATGTATCTCTAACAAACGTGTACCAAGGGCACCACTCCAGCCCATATGCTCTTGGGAGAAGCCCGACACTCCTTTTCACACTTTACACATAGACGTGTTGGGTCCCTTACCGGAGTCCGAGGGGTATAGATTTGTACTGGTAATGGTGTGCTCATATACAAAGTACTGCCTATTATACCCGATTTACAGACAGGACGTTAGCGAATTAAAACGTACGTTTACGAATGCTATTTCGCTTTTCGGAGTTCCTAAACACATAATAACCGATCGCGGACGAATGTTCGAATCTACCGATTTTACTAAATTTCTATCCGATATTAGTTGTGATATCCACTACATTACGCCCGAAATGCATCACTCTAATGGGCAAGTAGAAAGGTATGTACGAACTGTTTTAAATATGATTCGTATTGAGACTAATCACAAGGGTGCCTCTTGGTCCGAACAGACCTGGAGACTTCAACTCGTTCTCAACATGACGAAGCAAAAGACGACCCAGTACTCGCCTTTGAATTTATTGGTTGGTATCGATGCTACTACGCCAATTATTCAGTCACTTGTTCGTGACATTACTCTCGATCGTTCACAAAACCAGGAAGCGTGGCGAGAGTTGTGTAGAGCCAGAGCTAACGAGTTGCTGAACAAAAACCAATCACAGCAGGATACTCGTGTGAATCGTCAACGACGTGCGCCTCGTACGTTCGCTGTGGACGATTTGGTATTTGTAATAAAATATTCTCAGTCGACAGGAAAGCTCGACTCCGGCATGCGCGGGTCTTATCGCGTTGTGAGAAGCCTCCCCAGCGACCGCTACGAGCTGAAGTTACTGAGTGGCTCATATGGCAAGACGACGCAGGCGGCAGCCCAGTATATGGTGCCCTGGTGTGGTGAGTGGTGCCCCGAGACGTGCGCTGCTTTCTTCGAATGTGAGTTGAGCCGATTAACGTAGTGCTGAATTGCGTTGATTTAACTTATCATAAAGGGTGGCCCATATGATCTGCAATCACGATAGGCACACTGTATTTACACATAATGTACACATTACACACAAACAGACACGTACTTTTATACTTATACTCCCTACACTTATCGTCCCTGTTCGCTTATCCTTGAAACAGCTGATGTGATAAGTTAAATCATACACACTGCACTGAGGGCTCGGTACACGTGTGTATTGTACACAGTGTTGTGTATTTGGTGTGAGAAACGACCAGAACTTGGCGCTTCTGTGTTATGTGTGGCTCTCCAGCAGGGAGATTGCCAGTGTGAAGACGTTAATGATTTCGTCTTGTTGTATAGACCAATAGACGCGTGACCATAGTGTTGCCTCCGTCTGTGTCTGGGGTGCCTGGCACCAGTTTGTGACAGCAACAGGGGACGCCCTTTGTCTGTCTGGTGTGTTCACAGATGCGGCTCCGACCAAGGTCAAGTCCTCGCATAGTCCGGAGCACGCAGAAGCCTTCGAATTGGTTTGTTAAAATGAGAGCTCTCAATGTTATTGTTTTATAACTTTTACATTTTTATAACTTTTACACGTTTGGCTTGATCGATCAGTTTTTAATGAAATGCTTTCTTAAGGTGGTGAACCTGAGGATTCTGTTCCGAACCTCGCATCCACAGTGCGTGATGCGGACGAGCCCGTCGCGCCCGTAGCAGGCCCGTCTTCAGACCCACGTGAGGAGTTGGTGTCACTCCGCCACGGGTCGAGCTCCCCGCTGCCGCTTCAAGAGGTCGTCGAGGACGCCTCCACGTCAGGAGAGGCCGTGTTAGATTAATCGCGGGTAGCAACAGTACTACCCCCGCCACAAGCCTATATAAGAGCGAGGTGAACCGTTTGCGACACATTTGCCTGCTGTCATCCGAACGGTGCACATCGCTCTCGGCGCGTTGTCGGTATCGTTTGCATTTATTATTTGTTAAGGTCATTTGTACTTGATTGTTATATTTCCGTTAATTAAATAGTCGTATTTTCGTTAATTTGATAAAACCAGTGTTTAGTAAATTATAGATGTAAGATTGGCGTTTTTGTAATAAATTCGATTATTAAATTGTTAATTTTAGGTTTGTTTAAAAAATGTTTTTTTTTAATAAAATTCTACTTCTGATTCTAATACTACCACCATTTCGGACACAAGCAAAATGGCCACCGGTAAAAGAAATGGCGAAAGAAACCCGGTTACGGCCTTTTTTGTCATTTAGCAATTTTTTTTTTCCTTTCACTCTTTTGTTAGAATGTATAAGTACATTTATAAGAATAAATAAAATACAGATCCAGATATCTGAAGAAATCATACGGTCTACAACATAATACGCACACATTCGCATGTACACATAGTCCCGGATATACACACACACCCACGCAAACACACGTACAAAAACGAAAGAGAAACTTAAATTTCTAATACCCGTTTTTAGTAAGACTAATTTTATTATTGTCCTCTTCATATTTATTTTTGATTTTGCAAAATTTAGTCTTATTTTTAAAATGTCATACTACCAATCTTTATTGTTTACTGTGCTGTATTCTTTTATATTTTTGTCATTGAATTACTTTTTGGCCCCCACGTGACAGGCATCGCCTAGTGTGGGTGTCATAGTTATAAACATGTATGGTAATATTTTGGTAAATAAAGATTATTGATTATTGCTAGTTATTACGGCGCATTTAGCCGTCCGGCGGCTAATTTTCGCGTCCTCTAAATGCGTCCTTGTTTATTCACAAAGGTTTGTCATCAAGTTCACCACTCATTCCAACATTGTGTCACTCGTAGTGACATCCAAGATACGAGGCGATTAATGGAAATATTATCTGGCGTGAAGTATCAAAGACCGGCACGCGAGAACACAATCAACGTCAGAACAGAACCCGCGACCCTGCTACCCTTTTTTAATTAATTCCAACGGGGGAATGCAGTTTTTCAGCTGTACAACTTTGGTGAATACTAAAGGATTCCATTTTAACTATTTTTCAGTGCTGCGATAAAATAGCGGATGGTCTTTTGCGACTTTTTGTTGAAATTTCTTGAATTTATCTTAACTGAATTATGTTACAGAAGAGCACTTTAAAAAAGTATGTTATATTAATTATTTTTGTTATATTATTGTTTTTTGCTATTTAGGCAAGGTACATCATATCATAATCTTTCATTAAAACTAAAAAAAAATGGGAATGAAAAGTTTTATTTTCCCTTCTCCTCCTTTGACCCATTGTTAGTTCACTACACAACCCTAAAAATGGGTCAATAACAAATCAAACAAGACGACGACCAAGCCTTCTTCCTCCCTTTCTCGTCCAATGCCTTTACCCACGACTATTTCCACTATAACACACTAATGAATGAAAAATTTGGTGAAATGAAATGAAATCGTTTATTTCAGAAATTAGACCTTCACAGGCACTTTTTCTTGTCATTTACAACTTGTATATTTATGTATAAAGAAAATAAACTACGTTATATACTACCACCATTTCGGACGCAAGCAAAATGGTCAACGGTAAAAGAAATGGCGAAAGAAACCCGGTTACGGCCTTTTTTGTCATTTAGCAATTTTTTTCTTTCACTCTTTTGTTACAATGTATAAGTACATTTATAAGAATAAATAAAATACAGATCCAGGTACATACAGAAATCAAGCTCTAAACGCGGGATGTCGATCCAAGCAATATAAACTTACTATACAAGCAATATAATAACTTATATAAAAATAAGAAGTAAACATATCGAATACAGATTCTAACGTTATTTATAACCGTTGAGGTTAATTTCCAAGGGATTTAACAATATAATAAGGAGTTTATTGTTGAGAGAGGATTGACAAAACTGCTCTTACAAATAAAGTTGGGCCGGTCTCGGGCACTCGCACAAAAGGGGATTTCGCATAAAAATATGTCAGTTGTCTATGATAAAGGGCCTATTGTGGTTTTTTCGATCCCCACAGATTATGACACGGTACAAAAATATTGAAAACGCCTCAAAACTCTGATAATACCTACTAATATTATAAGGGTGAAATTTATGTGTATGTTTGTTACTTCTTCACGCTCTAATGGCCGAGCCAATTTTTATGATATTTGGTATGGAGTATAGACGTAGCTGATACCTTGGATTGACACAGGGTACTTTTTATTTCGAAAAGTAAGCGATTCCTGTAGTATTTGGTAAAAAATCTGATATAGATGGCGCTGCTGTGCATAAATAAATACACGCAAACGAAGTTGCACGGGTTTCACTAGTGCCTGATAAATAGAACGAAAGAAAGTATAATCTGTGTTTTCACAATAAGTGACGTAACATAGGAATAAGGCATAGACAAAAACAAGGAAAAAATAACATCAAAAGCAAATTTAAAAAAAAGTAAATATTAAAAAGGTCCACAATCATGGACACTGCCTGAACAGCCTATTTGTCTGTTAGTGAAAATCAAAATTGCTTTATTCTGTGGGTACTAACTGCACTGCACTAAAACACGTCTTTTATCATGTTATTTTTTTGGAGTGAAAACTTCTTTAGCGGCGCTTGGCACTTTTTTTAGATAGGTAAAAAAATTTAAACTCTCGTCAGACACGTAGCGTAGCCTGATCGAAAAAGCGTAAGATTCCCTAACCATTCCAAAATATTCAAAAATGCACAACGTTGATGTTTAAGTTTTCACTTCTGCCGGCACTCCCGGAGTGCAACCCGTCCTTATTTTTTAATGTACTAGACCAGCATTTCGGATCGTTCCGAAATGCAAATTCCGAGTAGACGAGAAGAAATGTTGAAAGAGACCTTGACCATATAGGTTTTTTTCAATACTATACAAAAAAACTAGCAAAACCCGCTCAACTTCGGTTTGCGTGTATCTCTCTTTCCCGTGGGAATTTTCGTATGTCTTATACGTCCTAAACCTTCCTCTTGAATCACTATCTATTTTAAAAAAATCACATCAAAATCCGTTGCGTAGTTATAAAAATCTAGCATACATAGGGACAGACAGACAGACTTCATTTTATACTATGCAATGCGTTCACAGTACTGAAGGCCCGCGTAGATCGCATAGATTGCTTGATGCTACGATGAGTAAAATAAACGTCAAATCGGGATGGATGACAGTCGATCGTCGAGGTCGTTGAGATTCTTAGAAGAATCGCTTCTGTTCTCTATTTAATAAAAAAAATGCTGGTACGAAATGGAGGATACAGAACACTATACTTTTATTCAACGAATCAGAGATGACGCTCAACATTTTGAATATGTTGTTAATGTTTTAAATGCAGGATTAAAGTAATAATAAAAGAAGAACAAGCGAGAAAATAGAGTACGGAGAGATGGATTACAATTTTTGTTGTAAAAGTTAAAAGACACATTTTTTGTAACCAGTCATACAATCGTACAACGCGATGGAGCGACGAAGGCAACGATGTTTTTCCTTGATTTGTGAATTGAATTTCTCTATATTGAATGATTTTGGGTTATACCACTGTTATGTAGCATATAACTGCTTTCAATATTTGCTTTTAATATCATTTCAAATTGTAATGTTTTTAATCAAATATGCCTAATATAAGCTTTTTTCTAATCGTCACAATTTTCCCTACCACCAGTTCAGACGGCAGATTTGTGTTAAGAAGAATTGGAAAAACGTTTGCACTTGCTCTTTTAAAATAGTACTAATAAGTTACAATTACAATAAGTTGTAAGTTTATGTAGCGTTACCCTTATTTTTTGGTCTAATTTGACCGGATTACAATGACAGAAGACAGCAATTTTAATTATTCTTATAAACGCAGTATTTATACATTAAAGCGCATGGATGTAGACAGAATTCTGTTTTGTCTCTATCAACTCTCTTCAATTAAAAGGGATTAAAGCGTACTCTGCCACGCTGCTCTAATGCGGTTTGGTGGTGGCCAGTTTTCAAGCGTTCTGCTGGGCTACTACGACCTTTTATAACTATCCTTATACGATTGTGTAAACGAGACGTCGCCTTACATCATGTATTGCGCTGTCTCCCTTACTAAGCCGTTCTTGTTTTTTTATTTATTTATTTAATCATTTATTTCAGGCAACGAATTTAACAATGAAACTATGGCCCATATAATACATACCTTATAGTCTAACATATATACAATATTATAATATATACCTTACAATTTAACATACATAAAATAATACAACAATTATCACACTAAATATGTTTCGTCGATAAAACGCTTGCGTTGTCAGCTGGCAGCTGGCCTCGAAACTTCTCGTTTTGTTTTATGTGGTCATGGTACGGCCCCTGGAGCTCGAGATAACGTAACCCATCCACATATTAACTAGGGTCGACGTTGCTTGACTTCCATGTTAATTTTTAGAGTGCTACTCCCACTCACACCAACTAACGTAGGATATCAAACTGAAAAACTATTATTTTCAATTTAACCATAAAATACTTTGAAATATGAGTTTTATAGCTTTCGCGCAATAAATGTCAACTATAAATGCAATAAAGAGGCGCAACGTAATTCAACTTTTGTCTAATAATGTCTACGTCATCAGGTGCATGTGTGTGTGTGTCTTGGGATGCATCCGACGGGCTGTCCAAAGTTAGCACCCTTCATACTTAACTTGCACCTATAACCTACAACCGAACTCACAACTATACTATCCTACCGCAAAATTACACGTACATTGCGCGTTTTGTTACAAAATTTCAAGCGAATAAGCATATGTAACGAGTAATGGACGTTGTGTATACGGTTATAAGTTGTAAAATATAGTTTTTTTGGTACGAGGTTCTTCGGCGCTTTTGTAATAAATTTCCCAAGTACAGTTTCGGTTAATTTAATATGCCACCTTTGTTAACATGCGCGAACTGTAACCAAATATTGGTGTTTGCTACTTTCACAAGTTCTGACGTCGCTCGTTAAGATTTGACACTTGGCGTTAGGCTTTAGGGAGACGGAAATTTATTATTGTAAGGTAGAACTGACCTGTATTCACGGATTCATAGGTAAAACTATACCTTGGTATCTTCTTGACGTATGAACATATGGCCGGGAATGACTCCGGCGTCGCTAACTTCAAATTAAATTAGATTAGACTACAATCAAATTAGAAAGAAGAAGTGAGATGACGTCAGATATTTCCCCGCGATTATCCCTTGCTAACATTTAAAACAGTGTAGAGTGTAGACAGTGGTTTCATACGATTAGTGGTTTCACACGATTAGTGGTTTCATATTACGCGTTAATTACTTTTACTATTAACATTAATTTTAAACTCAAAATCAGTTCGCAAAATAGGCATTAAAAGATACATAATATTAAGAATAATATGTTGTGTTCCTACGGTGATTAAGGTCTCCAGAGCTCCGCTTGGGGGTTGAGAGGGCTGGCAACGCGTGAGTGATACTCCCGGTATTGCAAGCGTCTATAGGCTACGGTGATGCTTACCATCATGCTGTCCGTATGCTTGTTTACCACCTTTGTGGCATAAAAAAAATATATATAAGAAAACCTCTGTAATAATAAGGTGTTGTGGATTTTGTGATTAAAATAAAAATAAATACCAAATCTTCTGGTTTGAAAACGAGATTTAAAACCATGTCAACATGTTTTAAACTGTGTAGCGAACGCTGGCTTTACAACAAACATTTACGTGATGAAAATAGTATTGAAAACTCTCAGTATCGACGACGTAAAAAAATGTCTATGATAAAAATGGATAGCGCCTCTAGCGGTAATTTCAAGAACTACATTTTTCGAATCCGCTGTCACTACCAAACGACAAAGGCTGTCAAAATGTAAATTATCGCAGGCAAGTTACCCAGACCGCCTACACCTGCCACCTGGGCCCTATAAATCCCACCTTAGTCTTTAATTAATACTATAAATACGCTGAAATTACGCTGCCTCCCGTAATCTCCACAATCCTTGAACTTCGGTTTCTTTGGTAATCAAGAAACATGGGAGTTGTTAAATTGATGAGCTGGATGAAACTAGGCCTTGTTACCATGGTTACCTGACGTGGATTCCCGATGTACAGCGAACAAATTGAAGAGAAATATCCACACACATCAACACTGTCTAGGGATATTTTGGTTTTTCCCAATTTGCTCATTTGCTATGCATAACACACAACATGGATATATTTTTAGAAAGTCCATTTATTTAACTACATGTCAAAGTCAAATAAAATAGCGTGTATCCCGCTTTCCCGTGGGAATTTCGGGATGTATTATACATATAAACCTCACTCTATCTATAGAAAAAAAAACCATCAAAATCCGATGCATAATTTTACTATGAAATGAAATGAAATCGTTTATTTCAGAAATTAGACCTTCACAGGCACTTTTTCTTGTCATTTACAATTTGTATATATGTATAAAAAAAATAAACTACGTTATATTACCACCATTTCGGACACAAGCAAAATGGCGACCGGTAAAAGAAATGGCGAAAGAAACCCGGTTACGGCCTTTTTTGTCATTTAGCAAAGAATATGTAAAGATTATGCCTTTTTACAATTTTGAGAAAAACATGGAGCCCAAGTCTGCTAAATACAAATGCACCAATAGAGTGTCAATAGTGTTTCATTTGAATAGTTTTTGACATTTGGTATTCTCATAATTGTCCATTTCATTGACACACTATCGAACTACTATTGATCTTTTCGGTAGTATCTTTCACATAAAAGCGATTTAACGGAAATAGTAGTTCATGGTAGATTTTAACTGTCGACCATTCCGTTCATATTGCACTGACACTCTATAGTCAATACATTGAGATACTAGTTAACTTTTAGCAGAATACCAAATTTAGCACAATGGAAATATAATGACAATAGGGTGATGATGGAATGGCAATAGTTGATCGGTCGATAGATTTAGTATATACCAGCGTACCTATAGATCGGCTTTGTTTGATTGAGGCGAGACCAAAAACAAAATACACTAGTGTGCATGGAATGTACATGTGTGCAAGCAAGATATATAATTTTGTGGATTTTCCTTTTAGTTTGAGTTACATCCAGGCACTGCACAGGTAACCATATTTAATCACGTCGAATTAACACCAAAACTACACTTAAAAACCATAAATTTTGTTAAAATAAGTGGGATTTGTTTTAACATGACTGACGTTAAGGCGATACAAGCCCATAGCGTGTATAGGAAAAATGGTCTCGTCTATTTATCTCGCTCGAACAAACGCGTATGCTATGATCTATCTCTTTTGCATTGCCAATCTTCTTACGCTAGTAAGTTATAATAAATCTATGTGGTCGCCTAATTTAAAATAGCAGACTTGGGCCCCTGTTGTCAATAAAAGATGACCTATGACCTTTACAATGGTACTGATACGGTATTAAAATTTCATGCTTCGAATCAAGATATTCGAAGTATCGTTGCGGGATATTTCCCCAAGTCCTGTAGATGCAAAAAAAGTTGTTCTTCAGTCACAATGTTTGTGTGAGAATCCTTCAAATCCTTCTCTTCTCATCTATATCTATCTGAGTTTAAGTGAGGATCTACCCAGACATGGTTATATACTGTTTACTTACTAACAGGTCAATAACCAGTTTATCACTGTACAGACATAAAAAAGCCATCTAAAACTGTCTATTGATTCAGTTTCCACGTAAATGCACGAAGTTAATGACAATGCGTGAACACGCCACCTATAGCATGACAAACGACTTATGCATCCGAGTTAACTAGTGGACTGCAACGCACCATCCATCATTGTTGGAGTGCAAAACGAAACACGCTGTAGATACAACTTCGTCTGGTCGATTAATCACCCTGTATACATAAAGCGTATTATACACGTTAAGATAATTTCGGAATCGATTCTACTTTTCGCGTGTGAAAGCTTTGTGGAATAAAATGTAAATAATTCGAAAAGGGATCATTGTATAAATCAATGATGATGACAAGATGACAACTGATACTATGGGATTGGCACGAAAACAAATTAATTTCCATTTTACATGTAGGGGGAGTAGGGTATAGAACCGGGAAATCCCGGTACCGAAAATCCCGGGAATTCCCGGTTCTTTTATAGCTGTAAAAGAACCGGGAATTGAAATACAAGAACCGGGATTTTCGGTACTTTCGGGATTTTTTTATTTATTCAATTATATGGCAATTGGCAACACTGACGCTAGTGACGCTACGTGCGATCGAATATATTTTGATGGTCAACAAACGATCGAGTATGTTTTCAAGAAAAAGTAAAAAAAAATATCTAAACTATTCCTTTTTTGCAATTTTGCCAAAGAAAATGTCTTTAAAAACACCTATATTTACAATGGTTCTGAAACGGTTTTTATGCTTCGAATCAAGATCACGAAGTCTCAATTTTCCCAAGAATTGTCTCAAGTCCTGTTAAGATGCAAAAAAATTGCTCTTCAGTCTCAATGTTTGTGAAGGAAGCATGTTCTATGCGTTCTTTTTGGGATTTTGGTCTGGTGATTGCGCAGGCCAGTCTAAGACCGAAATGTCGTGCGTGCTCCTGAAGCCAGCTGGTCACCACTCGCGCTGTCTGCGTACGGTACATTTACACTACAATCCTTCAGTCAGTTGCGAGCGAGCGACAGAAGCAGTGGTTGACAATTTTTATTTTATACAAACAACTGGTGCTCTGACGAGAGCATTTGAAGAAACAGCATTGCCGTAACATTTGGCTGTTTTTACGCATCAGTTAGCAAAAATCGGTCTTCGTGCGTATGGTCCTTGCACTTCTGGCCATGGCATTCTTTCACTTACTTCCCCAGTAGCATGATAACGTTACTTTAACCTTGATTGCCGCAAGCCTTGCGACAAGAGCAACTTTTTTGCATCATACAGGACTTGGGTTCTCTTCTCAGTTGTATGCTCTTTACAGAGTAGTCGTGGCCACGCGCGTCTCCCGGTAACGTTTTACTACCGTTCTCCATCTGTCTCTGGTGGAAGCTTGTCTTGCGCATTTATTGAGAGGCTCCTGGGTCAGAGATTTGATCTGGTCGGTCCAGCGCAGAGGAGATCGTCCTCTGGACCTGCAGCCATTGACTCGGCCCTGCACTACCAAGCGCTCCACGGCATCACTTCGTCTTCGCGTCACATGCCCGAAGAACTGCAGTATACGGGATCGAACAAGGGTGGACAGCCGTTCTTTGATGTGGAGTTCTTTTAGAACAGACTCATTGGTGCGATGTTGTGTCCAAGATATACGTAAGAGCCTTCTCCAGCACCACATCTCTAATGCGTCAATACGCTGTCTCTCCCTTTCCCTCACACTCCATGTCTCAGCTCCGTACAAGAAAATGGGAAACACCAATGATCTCACGAGGCGAGTCTTCGTAACCTTCGTGATATTGCGGTCCTTCCATATTTTGGATAGTTTATCCATAGCCGTGCGAGTGATGACTATTCTTCGCTTGATTTCAGCCTCAGATCCTCCGGTATTCGTTACAAGGGAACCCAAATAGACATATGACTGGACTACTTCGCATTTTGCAATCTCGGTGACTTCCGGAGCATTGTTGCGGTTTTTATCGACAATCATCATTTTTGTTTTCTGTCTATTGAGTTTCAATCCAAAGCTAAGGCTAACTGCTTCGACACGATTTAATAGTTCAGCTATATGATGTTTACTGGTCGCAAGTAGAGTAGTGTCGTCCGCATATCGCAGATTGGAGATGTTCTTTCCGCCAATGGGTAAACCATCCGTCCAGTTTTCTAGCGCTATGCGCATTATGCATTCCGTGTACGCATTGAACAGGAGCGGTGATAAGATGCAACCCTGTCGAGTGCCCTTTCCTCTAACAAATCCTGCCTGCTCTGGTGCTATTTCCTTCGAGATGAAAGCGCTTAATCTCTGGTTCAAAATATGCAGTAAGATTTTGCTGGCGTGAGTTATATGTTAGGACTTGGGTAATGTCGCCCAAAAAGATTTGATTTATGACATGAAAAATCGATGCAGAACCATTGTATGAATCATGGGATATTTTATATATATTGATAACAGATTTTTCGCATAATTGCAAAAAACTGCATAATTTTTTTATTTTTCTTTGTAACGACCGTATTAAACAAATACGGTCGTTACTTGTATCATTATTTCACTTTTTTTTAAATATTTACGCAATAAATATAATATTATTTTATTTTTACATGTTCCTAGTCCAACAAATGAGCTTTCTAAAAAAAAGTACTTTATGTTTAACAAAAAATGTGTAAATTGAGCAAAATCAAAACATCCCTAGGCGGTGTTGATGTATTGAAAAAAAAAATCCCGAAAGTACCGAAATTCCCGGGAAATCCCGGTTCCAGCATAGTCCGGTACCGAAAATCCCGGTTCCTTGAGATAGTACCGGTTCTCTATACCCTAAGGGGGAGTCACCACCAAAAAAAAAATGTCAAGATTCTACCACTTTGTTAGTATAGTCACAGATTAGTTAATAGTTACTTTTATAGATGCATAGGACATGGCGAAATTATAAGAGTTACTTGTTAATTACTACGGAACTCTCAAAAAGTAATTATTAAATAGTAACTGTTATTTATTTAACTGTATTGACCACAATACTGATGAAATAGGCGGACTTAATGTATGCTAAATTGCATTCTCTACCTGTTACTTATGTGTTTAGTCGTTATTCGACGACCTCCGTGGCGTAATGGTTACCACGCCAGACCGTCACCCAAGCGGTCCCGGGTTCGATCCCCGGTCGGGTCATGATGAAAAACGAACTTTTTCTGATTGGCCTCGGGTCTTGGATGTTTATCTATATATGTATTTGTTATAAAATATAATATCGTTGAGTTAGTATCCCATAACACAAGTTTCGAACTTACTTTGGGGCTAGCTCAATCTGTATGAATTGTCCCTATATATTTATTTATTTATTCGCACTTTTTGTTTTGTCGCTCAGTGTGTGTCCCGCATTAATGCTCACGTGTACACGAAATTCGATTAAGGTCGTGTTTTCAGATGTTTTTGCTCGTTTGACGAGAAAGGATAGATTCGTCTCTGCATTTTCTTTGTTGAAATTTTAAGATACTGTTGCCAGAGTGCATCCAGATTGAAATGTAATACTAGTTTAGTAATTTAACGAAATTTTAGGTTTTGATGAATAAATTACCAGCCAGTTTCTGAAACGCATATTAAAATTTTATGTCAAAGTAAAAAGAGATCGAGGAGCTCGATGGCGTCGCTGTGTGTCGCACTCTAATATGAACACGCAAGTTAAGCGACGTCGACCCTAGCCAGCGTTTGGATGGGTTTCGTTATCTCGAGCTTCTCCGTGCTTCGGAGGGCACGTTAAGCCGTCGGTTCCGGCTATTGTCGATGGATGACAAGTCGGTGGCCTTAGGGCGGTTTGAAAACACCGGCCTCTGCCAATCCGCATTGGAGCAGCGTGGCAGAGTACGCTCTAATCACCTTCGATTGAAGGGAGACCCGTATCTCAGCAGTGGAATGATTATGGGTTGATATGATTGAAAAAGAGATCAATTTGACACTTAATGTGGAGTTAAAATTGCAGTTACTTTTACTCTTTTAAACGATTGTTACAATACCTATGATAGAACTGGATAGAACCGTAGACTAAACAGTTTTTAACATTTTTTGCGAACCTCACTGGTTTTTGTTTTATTTGAAATAATATTTTAACAGCTAATAAATGAAAAAAAGTACCTAAATAATTAAACCTTTAAATTTTAGTATAGTTTATTTTTTTAGTTCCATTTGTTTTTATAGAAACGTAAAATATATATTTATGTATTACTTGTTTCATAATAGAGCCTAAATAAATGAAAATATTATGACAATTTCAAATTATTGATGTTCTTTTGGTGTATATTGCATTTAGTTTGGGAAATAAATAAATAAATATTTCGATCAAACATTTTGCTTTAAGATGGTGTAACTGCAACCTTCTTTGAATATAAATGAAATTTCGCAACTTCACAGTTTTAAATCCCGAAAATAAAAAACAATTTGAAGCTGAACGTGATCAAGCGTGCGTAAACATTGAAAAAATACGATTATATTGCACATATCGCAATATGTGTTAGTATTTTTTTTCCGCAGCGGTAAGGAACTCATTACTCCGACATGAGTCGAGATCAAAAGGGTGTCTACTGAGTTTATTTGGCCGGCTACCCCTGAGACACGCTGGTTTGTTTTTTACTGTCTGCGCTGAGGCTAACGAGTTGTGGTCGGTTCACATACAACTATTTTTATTTCATATACATTTCGTGAATTTGTGACTCAAAATAAAGAAAGAAAATCTATTAGGCAATTAAAATTTACAATTGTTTAAAGTACTTATCTAATACATTTTTTTAAATGACTTAGACTATAAATATTGCACGCCCAAACAGGCCTCCACTCAGCATAGCGGCACACGTACCGCGACAATGGTATTCTGTGGATACCTTTACCAAGTAAATAAATAAAAATAAAATACATTGATTTCAGGTTACTAGATCCATAAGTCCGTCGAGGATTTTCACCGACTGTCTATTTTCACGGACAAAAAGAGCTTCGTGGATTATTTGGCGTCTGCTGCAGATCTCGTAAAACACGTTCATAATCAGATATTGAGGCAAAATTTATTTTACAAAAAAGAGCTATCCGCTCCATTTATAATATGGGTTCCAGAGAATCATTACGGGAAGTTTTCAAAGAAATTAATGTTCTGACCGTTGCTCTATACATTTATGAAAATATAATGTATGTACGTAAAAATATAAGCACATTTGTAAAGTTTCGTGACTACTCGGATGTAAATCTTAGAAATAAACATAAATTAGTTGTACCTAAACACCGGCTCGCCAAGACCATGTTAATAGTATTCGATTCTATAATAAACTGCCTGAAAACGTTGAATTTACCAGGAAAAAGGTTTAAATCCTACATTAAATATTCACTCAGCAAAAAGGCTTATTATGGAATTGAATATTATTACGTAGTACCAGGGGGGTCCCACTCCGCAGTTTAGGTACGATCTTGGGACCTTGGGACCGGCCCGGCCGGTTAATCTCAAGGCTACCACTACTCGGCTCTCGCTCGTGCCGCTAGCTAGACGCATCGCGCGGACTCGGCCGCAACGTCGAGTAAATAAAAATGACAAACTATACGAAAATTAGGTACTACTGTTGTGTGCCCGGTTGTTTAAATAAACGTCGATGTGTTTTTTGGCTCGTACCGTACACGACGTACACAACACGTACCGTATCTTTAAGGAAGTGCTACTATCATTGTTTACTTATACTTAAATACTTACCTACCTTTAGTAATACAGTAGTTTAGTATGTACCTACATATTACTATTTATTGAATTAAGTGATACACATGTTATTTTTATCTATTATTTATTAAATAAGTAGGTACAATTTATATCGACGAGTGAGAACCTTATGCTCTTGCATCGAAACCGATTTCAATTTAGCGCTATCCAAGGGAATATCTAAATATGATATTTTGTTGTCTTCTTAGATTAAAGAAATAGGCACATACCTAACTGGTAATTTAATATTCAGATTAAATTCTTCTCTAAAAGAAGACAACCCTAACGTCGTCAGAAGAGGTAAAAAATACGCGATAGAAAGAGAGGCAACTTCTAGGTGAATATAACTGTAGGTTGTGTGCGCTGTGCGAGCTGAATTGCACTTTATTGTATCGTAGCGAAAGTCCCTATTTCTTTAATTGATTTTGCGGAATGAATCTTCTGTACGTAGTACTATTATCTATTCTGTGGTAGTACTATTATCTATTCAGTGATATTATCTAAATGATAAAAATAGCTGGAATGATAAACTCGGCACAGACACCAAACACAAGCCTACCTACTGCTAGGTACTTAATCTATTGCGCATATATATATATATATATATATATACTAGCTGTTACCCGCGGCTCCGCCCGCGTGGTCAAGCGAAAATACCAATAATTTCGTTCCCGTGGGAATTAAAAAAAACCCGACTTTATGCTTGTCAACATCATAAAGGGAATCTCTATTAAAAAAAATCAGCTTTTGAGGTTAATCGCTTTCGATAATACACGCGTAGTCTAATTATTCCGAATCCACGTTCTAGGTTGAGCGCCCACAATAAAACACGTCCAGTCCTATTTATCCCGTTCCGGTGGGAATTAAAAAAATCCCGTCTTTATCCTTGTCTACATCATAAAAGAACCTCTATACAAAATCTCAGCTTCCTAGGTTGAGCGCCTCCGATAATATACGTGTAGTCTTATTATTCCTGTTCCCGTAGGATTTTTAAAAAACCCTGTCTTTGTTATTGTCCACTTCTTAAAGGGGTCCTCAATACAAAATCTCAGCTTTCTTGATTCAATTATCGGGGGCGATAATTGAATCTGTAGGAATTTAAAAAAATCCCGTCTTAGTCCTTGTCTACTTTATAAAGGGAACCTCAATACAAAATTCTAGTGTTTTAGGTTGAGCGCCCACAATAACACACGTGCAGTCCTATTACTCCCTTTCCCGTGGGAATCGAATTCGAATTTCATAAAATCCCATCTTTATCCTTGTCAACATCATAAAGGGAACCTCTATACAAAATTTTAGCTTTCTAGGTTGAGCGCCTGCGATAATACACTTGCAGTTCTATTACTCCCTTTCCCGTGAGAATTTTAAAAAATCCTTTCTTAGTGAGCATCTACGCCCCATGCAAAATTTGAGACTCCTGGCCAACTTTGCATTCCCGTTTTACTGCCCTTAGTGGATGATTTTTAAGAAAAATATTTTACTCTTGTTTCATGCCTTTCAATAAAGAACCTTTATGCTGAATCTCATTGGAATAACTTCAAAAACAACAAAGTTTCATACTAACTTTTCGTCCCGTTTAACCCCCTAAGGGATGAATTTTGAAAAAATATTTTACTCATGTTTCATGCCTTTCAGCAAATAACCTTCATTCTGAATTTCATTCGAATAACTTCAAAAACGGCAAAGTTTCATACTAACTTTGCGCACCCGTTTAACCCCATAAGAGATGATTTTTGAAAAAATATTTTACTCGTATTTCATACCTTTGAATAAAGAACCTTCATGCTGAATTTCATTCGAATAACTTCAATAACGGCAAAGTTTCATACTAACTTTGCACCCCCATGTAACCCCCTAAGGAACGATTTTTGAGAAAAATATTTTACTCGTGTTTCATGCCTTTCAATAAAGAACCTTCATGCTGAATTTCATTTGTATACCTTCAAAAACGGCAAAGTTTCATACTAACTTTCCACCCCCGTTTCACCCCCTTAGGAGTTGAATTTCGCAAAATCCAGTCTTAGTGAGCACCTACGCCCCAAAAGGAACCCCCATGCAAAATTTGAGACTCCTGGCACTTGTAGTTTCGGAGATTTCGTGATGAATCAGTCAGTGATTTTTTCTTTTGTATATATATATATATATATATATATATATATATGCATATATTGTATATACACTTTCTACCTTTATTTATTTTTTTACACCATTAAATGTTGGTTTTTTTTCTCTTCATTTATAGTGTTATTAATCTTTAATAAAGTAAATTGTATCTTATTAATACCATTTTGGGGACGAGTGGTTATAATGAATATCCCCAATTATATGAAAATGTTTATTTTCTTAAAGAGTATTTAACACTATGATATTACAGTACGTAAACACAATGGAAATTAGAATTATAGTATACGACCAGTGTTCGCGCGGCGGCGTCGAACCGTGAACTGGCTGTCGGGCGCGGACAGCGCCGGGCGCCGGTGCAAGCGCGCTTATTCGGTGCATATTATCACGCCCGTCTTCCCGCAGGAGTTAGGCAGAGACGTGAAATGTATATGTTTCGTTTAATTTAATATGTAAATAAATAGTGTGTAATTAAATGTATGTTGTGTAAGTCGCCACATCAGCCTCCCCGGAGACCTTAAGGTCGATAAAAATCAGGGAAACGAATATGTCTTCCGGACCGAGTAGTTTTAACTGCAGTGTTTGCGGTGTTAACTAGGGGAAGTGAAGAAGATGGAGACGAAGGATGTTCAACCAGTTTGTCAGACAAGATATATGCGGGTTTTAAACGGTCGATGGAAACCGTGACAATTTTACCTGCGACATCAATTTTAAAATATTTATCGGAACGGTGTAGACCGTTCCGATAAACTCTGTACTCTGTGCGGTCCAGAGTATGAGGGCTGTAAGGATTTCCTCACAGCATCCTGCCGTAGGAACACATGTGATACTGCACTCAAATTTTTGTGAACAAAGATAGGGTGAATACCATGCCATGTTGCGTTCGTCGGTTTTAAATTCCTAATATGAGAACGAAGTCGAGAAAGAAAATCTGTGTAATCGTACTGGTTGTCGGAAGAAGAAGAGGAATTGAAAAAATCACCAGGAAGGCGTACAACCTCACCAAAGACTAATTCGGCTGTTGAACTAGACAAATCTTCTCGCCACGCACCACGAATTCCTAACAGTACTAGGGGAAGGACTTCACTCCAGTTCGGATTATTATAACACATAATTGCGGCTTTTAACTGGCGGTGAAATCGTTCAACAAGTCCGTTGGCGGCGGGGTGGTAAGCGGTTGTTTGAAGATGGTGCGTTCCTGTGATGCGAGATATCTCACGGAATAAATGAGATTCAAACTGCTTTCCTCTGTCCGTTGTAACTCTCTCTGGACATCCGAAACGAGAAATCCATGCTGAGATAAAAGCTTTTGCCACAGTTTCAGCCGTGATATCCGAAATCGGGACAACTTCGGGCCAACGTGTATATCTGTCCACAGCTGTAAGACAGTATCTGTACCCGTCAGATATTGGAAGAGGTCCTATTAAATCGACATGAACATGAGCAAAACGAGATGAAGGCGAAAAACTAGAAAGTGGCGCTTGTACGTGTCGGGAAACTTTTGATGTTTGACAAGCAATACAAGAGCGGGCCCAAATCCTACAATCTTTTTTGACTCCTGGCCAAACGAAACGCTGAGTAACTAATCGAATAGTAGCCTTAGCGCCGCAATGCGATAAGCCATGTAAGGAGTCGAAGACAGCTTTTCGAAATGCCTTAGTAACGAAAGGTCGTGGTGTCGAAGTCGAGAGGTCGCAAAATATGGGCTTGGTAGCACCGACTATTTTTATTTTTTTTAATCTAAGTGATGAACCACATTTCAAAAATTGTGTCAATTCATCATCGATCGTTTGCGAATCAGCGAGCAAATCAAGGTCTATAGCACTTACGACCATCTCGGTCCGTGAAAAAGCGTCAGCCACGATATTGTCTTCCCCCGATATGTGACGAATATCTGTCGTAAATTGTGAAATAAAGTACAAATATCGAGACTGGCGCGGCGAACATTTTTCAGGTGATTTTTTAAAAGCGGAAATAATAGGCTTGTGATCGGTTAATATGAAAAATGGTTTGAGTTCTATGAAATACCGAAAATATTTCACAGCTTCATAAATAGCTAACAACTCGCGGTCGTAAGAGCTATATCTCGTTTGAGCCGGAGAAAGTTTTCTAGAAAAGAAAGCTAACGGTTCCCACTGACTATTAACTTCCTGCTGAAGCACGGCGCCGATAGCAGTGTCGGAAGCGTCCGTAGTAATAGCGAGCGGGGCGGCGGGATCGGGGTGCGCTAAAAGAGTTGCGTTAGCGAGCGTGCTTTTACAAGCTTCAAAAGCATCGGCGAGCTCAGCGGTCCACGTGATCGGTGTATTACTTTTGACGGCTGGACCAGCAAGCAAAGAATTAAGCGGGAGCTGCACCTTTGCGGCATTTTTAATGAAACGCCTGTAAAAGTTTAAAACTCCTAGAAAGCGACGTAACTCTCTAATATTTTTAGGCCGAGTAAAATTATGAATGGCTATAACACGGTCAGGTAGGGGTGTCGTACCACTGCTATTAATGCGAAAACCTAAAAACTCAACTTCTGACGCGTTAAAAACACACTTGTTAGTGTTGATAAGAACACCGTGTTCGTTAAAGCGTTCGAAAACCATACGCAAATGATGTAAGTGTTCATCGCTATCACGTGATGCAATTAATACGTCATCAATGTACGGGAAACAAAAATCTAGGTCTCTAAGTATTTCGTCCATAAATCGTTGAAAGGATTGTGCGGCATTGCGTAATCCAAAACTCATCAACGGAAACTCAAACAGACCAAACGGAGTTGTGATGGCCGTTTTAGGGATATCCTCTGGAGCGACTGGGATCTGATGGTAAGCACGCACAAGATCAAGCTTAGAGAAGACTTTTGTACCTGCCAAATTGTGTGAAAAATCACCTATATGTCTAACAGGGTATCGATCTGGGATAGTACGCGCGTTGAGTGCGCGGTAGTCCCCACAAGGTCGCCAACTGTTGTCCTTTTTAGGGACTAAATGAAGAGGAGACGACCACTGGCTGTCCGACCTACGCGCGACACCTGTACGAACCATTTCCTCAAATTCCTGTTTGGCGATTTTCAACCTATCAGGTGCGAGGCGTCGAGGTCGACAAAACACGGGAGGTCCAGGCGTAGTCCTAATATAGTGACGGGTCCTATGTTTAATACTACGCTCACCTGGGATGCCGGCGGGACGAGTAATATCCGGGAATTGTTGCAGAAGTTGATGACAGGCGGTGTCACCGCTGATGACTTTAATCTGCGGAAAAGTACAAGCAGAGACAGGGGTGGCGGGCGATGTGAGTGAAGTAGTGGCGTCGAGTAAGCGTGAGTTGCGTATGTCTACGAGCAAGTTATAATGCGATATAAAATCAACGCCTATTATTGGCTTGCTGACGTCGGCTATTACAAAACGCCAATTAAAAGAACGCCTTAAATTAAAATTTAAACTTAAACTTATCCACCCGTAAGTACAAATTACACTACCGTTCGCTGCAAACAATTCATAATTTGTTTTGTTTCTAACTACATTATTCTTAATGTACTTACGCGGATATACACATAAGTCGGAACCCGTATCAACTAAAAATTGAATTTTTGTAGTCTTATCCGTTACAAAAAGGCGGCTACATAGTTCCGAACAGTCACTCGCCGCACCTAATGACCGTTTTAATCGTTTTTTGAAAACGAGCACGGTTCACGACACTTTGTTGCTTTATTGCCGAACTTCTTGTGGTACCAACACGCCTTATTGCTGCTGCTGCTGCTGGAACGGTCCCGCGATCGGTTGCGCTGGAAGCTCCGGGATCTCGCTCGACAACGGCACTGCATGGGCTGCCCTCGGGACGTCGTCGTCATCTGGTCGAGCCGGGAAGCTAAGGCGTCAATCTTCTTCGTGAGTTCGGCAACTTCTGACGTGGAAGTGGATGGAGTCGAAACGGCGGCAACTTGTGTGACAGTCACTTCGTGAATTTTGTCTGCGAGCTTTGCGACGCGATCCAGGTCATCATGCGCCTGTGTTGCAATAATAGCCTGAAGGTGTCCTGGAAGGCGGCCTGACCACAGGGAACGGAGAAAATCATCCGGTACATCGGTGCCAGCAAGGGATCGCAGATGACGTAAGAACTGACTTGGCTTACGGTCACCTAGTTCTTCGCGTGACAGTAACTGCTGGACACGTTGCTCTTTGGATGCTGACAAACGGGCGATGAGCTCGCGTTTCAATGTTTCATATTTGTCGGTGAGCGGCGGGTTCGTAATTATGTCTTCTACCTCGGCGGCAAACTTATAATCCAATGCACTGATGACATGGTAGAATTTGGTCGCATCCGTGCTAATATTTGCCAAAACGAATTGTCCATCCAATTGTGCAAACCAAAGTGCTGCTTTGTCAGGCCAAAATGGCGGCATCTTCACGCCAACACGACACACGTTTTTGTCCTCGTCCATAGTGTTCAATTTACGCTCGTCGGGGTCACCACTTTGGGGACGAGTGGTTATAATGAATATCCCCAATTATATGAAAATGTTTATTTTCTTAAAGAGTATTTAACACTATGATATTACAGTACGTAAACACAATGGAAATTAGAATTATAGTATACGACCAGTGTTCGCGCGGCGGCGTCGAACCGTGAACTGGCTGTCGGGCGCGGACAGCGCCGGGCGCCGGTGCAAGCGCGCTTATTCGGTGCATATTATCACGCCCGTCTTCCCGCAGGAGTTAGGCAGAGACGTGAAATGTATATGTTTCGTTTAATTTAATATGTAAATAAATAGTGTGTAATTAAATGTATGTTGTGTAAGTCGCCACACCATTTTAAAAGAGCAAGTGCTAAGTTTCTTGCCAGTTTCTTCTTAGCACAATTCTGCCGTCTGAACTGGTGGTAGGGAAAAATTGTGACGATTCGAAAGAGCTTATATTAGGCCTATTTGAATAAAAATATTTTGAATTTGAATTTGAAACTAAACGCGTTGCCTACCCTGTAAAAATGTTTTAATGCCCCTTTTGAAGAACCCCATATTATAGTCTAAAGAAAAAGCCCCGGCGGGGATTCCACAGCTTCTGCGTCCGCGGAAAGAAACTTCTCTGAAACCGCGCAGTACGCGACCATTTTGGTTCCAACGTGACTAAATGCGCTGTCACCGTTATAAAACCATACCACATGTGAGCCAATGTTTAGGCTTACATACGATATAATAGGTGGAACACCGCTTTGCACATTGGAGACCTGGACTCCTGGAGATGTTTGATAATGATGCTGTTACGATATGAGACCGAAAAGCGAAATATACCCGAGGATGCACTTAACTTCCCTTTTAGCTTGCGAAATAAGAATTTCTGAACTCAAAAACAGGTTAAGTGAGTCTGACTGAAATTTTTTATGCCATACGGTAAGCAAACAAGAAAGAAAGCTGATGGAAAGTTACCGGAGCATATGGATATCAGTAAAGTATAAGGAAGGTAGAAAAGGATTTATTTCTCTCTGTTCCTACTTTTACTTGCTACATAGTTATTACACCTACAGTTCACATGTGATGTGACACAGAAGCAACACTCATACTTTTTTTAAGACATTATTTTTATGATTAGTATACTTTACTTTTGTAAGATTTATACAAATTACCACAGCTAAAAAAAAACCAGACATAGAAAATCAATTAGAGCGATGCTCCGTTTGCGTGTAACCCGCTTTCCCATGGGAATTTCCGAATGTATTATACATATACCCCTTCTTTTTGAACCACTCTATCTATTTTTAAAATGCTCAAAATTACTTGCGTAGCTTTAAGGATCTAAGCATGTAGGGACAGACAGACAGCAGGTAGCGATTTCATTTTATACTATGTAAGGAAGATAAAAAGGAAACCCTGTTTGTAAGCTTAAAAAAAGAATTAAAGACGTATAAATGAGTCGTGCGTTTCAATGGTAACAACACACGTGCTCTCGTCCGTTTAAAAGCGCCCCTTGAGCGGCTCGAGCCCGAGGGCTGCCCTGGAGTGCCGCCCTCTCTACGCTCAAAACGGTAACTGTTGCATACTATTGTTTTTTTTTTCTTATACGATGCTTTACAAGATATGACTTTTATAAGTACTGTGTGCACTAGAAAAATCAAACATACTAGAAGTGAGGACTACTATTTTTTTTTCTTTGTGATTTAAAATTGCAGTGTTTTACTGTGCTAAACAGTTTTATTTATTAAGTACTAGCTGACCCGACAAACTTTGTTCGGCCTTAGAGGCACTACACTACCCTACCCCTACCCATACCCCTACCCTACCCCTACCCTACCCTACCCTACCCTACCCTACCCTACCCTACCCTACCCCTAACCTACCCTTACCCTGCCCTAACAAATGTGTTGTAACAGTTTGAGAAATTAAAAACAATAGATATCAAGTCACCCGCTTATACAGGGTGACTTTTCAAGAAGTTGCCATTTTTTTAAATAATGTCTATAGAACAGTTTTAAAACTTTATATTTTCTGCTCCCACTACTGTATGTTACTATTTATTAAATAATGTTTTATAACACCGTTGTCGTTGCCCTAACATAGGTTAAGGTGGTAACACAGAGGCTGAATCAAACTAAACATTTTCGTATTTGTGTTTTGATTTACACTGAATTATGTTTTGTTTTTAATTTTATATTTATTACTTTCAATGATACAAAACAAGTGAAAAAAAGTTACAACAATTTGATTATTTGATACATACGAGTACATAGGTCGTACCTAACGTCCAAACAGCACTCGATTAAACTGTTAAACCATTATCAAATCAAACTTATACAAAATAAAGTTTAATTTCGCTTACATCAAAGACTCGTATAAAATCATGACCATACCGTCCAAATTGCCTCAAAACATGAATGTTTCTATAAAAAATATTGCGTTTGTAAACGTCCTGAGGGAATAGGGCTCCACCGCACGAGGGCAAGTTTCCCGATAGTTGATAATGTAAAATGCATGTACGTAGAGGGCAGCACATTGACGTATTAAACGAAAGTTAATCCAGACTACACCCTCGTCGGCGTCGAAAAGATTTCCCTCGAGCATACCTCACTACGAGTACGAGCCCTTTGGATGGTCTAAGGTATGAGCTACTAGCGATTCTTACAGGCCTCACACCCAGCCTGGCCGGAAGATCTTACCTTTGTGGCAATCGAGAATATCACCATAGCTTCCGCTACAGCTATTGTCGATAAATGTCGCTACATTACTATATATATTAACATAACATAATATTTATTATATTATTGAGTTCTTATGCTTTACACTCTTATCTCGCAAAGTCCGAAGTTAAGCGAAGTTAGGCACGAAGTTAAAAATGTACAATATAATCTTAAATGACAAAAAGGGAGAAACTGTTTTCTTTCGCTATTTCTTTTACCAGTGCTCATTTTGCTTTTGTTTCCGAAATGGTAGTAGCTTATAGATTAGATTAAATTACACAAATCATTTATTATTGTTTGTACTCTGACTAAAGAGAGTGCCTGTATTGATCTAGACACAGAAGTTCTCTGAACGTTTGGATTTTTTTTTAATTTTAAATCTTTGAAGAATTATTTTTATAAACCACAAAATTGGCAAACAAGCATACGGCCCGCCTGGGTAAGCCTATAGACGCTTGCAATACCGGGGGTATCACTTACGCGTTGCCAACCCTCCCAACCCCCTATGTGGACCTCTGGAGACCTTACTCACCGAAGGGACACAACATGGCCGAGACCAATGCTATTTGGGTACGATCTTCTGTAAGGTGGAGGTTCTTCCCCAGACGGGCTGCTCCGATTTGAACGGATTAACCGCTGTGCTCTACCTCTCTTAAAAATGTGAATTAACTTAGGTTGCCTTGTAAAAATTGCTTTCAGCAATAAGGCCGCCTGTTGCATATACACTAATGTGTAACTTTATCACTTGTTTGTGTAAGTAAAGTTTTTTGTAAAATGGCATCCGCGGAAAACCAGCGCCGTGGCTCAGCTGAGCGAAATCCTTTTTGGTACAAAATGTTGTCACTATTAAGATTTGTGTTTGTTATTCATTGATTTTATTTTCTGTGCATCAAATAATCAATTTTTCTTTCTTTCTAAAGACCCACCCTACGCTAGACGAACCGAGCACAAGCTGAGCGCAAGTCGAGCCGCTCTGCTCGCGGTGACAAGTGTGGACATACATCGAGCCTACAATTATCACTCTACACCCTTGTGTTCGTCAAAAAACCGACAATACTCGGAGCACAGTCGAACACGAGCCAAATGCTCGAAGCGCGTAAGCTCGTAAGTCGGTTCGGCTCGGCTCGTGCTCCGCTCGCGCTCGGCTCGTCTAGCGTAGATCCACCTTAATATTCCCGCTACATCTTATGGCAAAAACCAAACGCCATTGGAGTAATATTTTAAGCGCGTCGGAATCATCTCTACAACTCTTTTTTCGATCGCGATATTGGTATATACGTGCGACATCGGGCTCACTTCAGTAAATGTATGTAACTATGTATTAGAGGTAATACATCCGTGTCTTAAACATAATAGTGTGTCTTTGAATATAGTAACGTGACGTTACAGTGAAGAGTGTTCTCCCTTAGTTTTGTGGAAATCCATCTTACTAAACTGGCGCCACTGGCACAGTCAACTAATCAAAAAAAAAAATTTTATTTTTATGTTATTAATAATGTAAGCATCGATAGGAAATTATGATTCATCATATCAACCCATAATCAGGAATACGGGTCTCACTTCAATCGATGGGGATTAGAACAGCGTGCTCCGCCATGCTCCAATGCGGATTGTTTTCAAAAATATGAAAATATTTATGTCTGTGGAAAATATATTGTTAAATGACAAAAAAGGAAGTAACATGTTCCGTAAAGTGGTCATTTTGTTTTTCTTTCCGAAATGGTATTAGCTTATTAGAGTAGATTAATTACGGAACTAATTTATTGCTAAATGACGAGATATTGTGTCTGAGAATACCTACTTTCTTAAAGGTTTTGGATCTTTGATGGAAACTGTGAAAATTCTAGTACTCCGTAAGAAATGCAAAGAAAAAAATCATTCAAGCGCTAATTAACATATTAAAGCGTATTGCACAAAATTAAATACAAACCCCTTTTGAAAACACTACATCATCACTGTCAAAACTAAGATAAAGGACATACAAATTTCACACTTAATGTCTTACACTTAAAGTTAATATTGGCGAGGTAAAGTTCGTCCGAGAGGGTGCGGTTTCAGGGTTCCCAGCTAGTATTTATGAGACAATTAACGTTCTTTAATTAAGCTGATGCCTCAAGCAGATCTTGGGTTTTCGCAGATTGCCGTATAAATTTAAAGTGGAGATTTTAGAGACATTACCTTATCTGCGATCATGTGTTACAATTGTGCGATAGCATTTTGTTTTAATTAAAATTTTAGTTGTAGTTTACGTAACGACTAACAGTTTTCTCTTCGTGCTAGCTATTTATAAGCTGTGTATGCATTAGAACAAAATACATTTATTTCTTTTTTGTTATGACTTCTGCATTCTTATAATAAGTAATTAATAAATAAATAATAAAAATAATACAAATAAGAGAGGTAGGGGGCACAGCGGATAATCCGCTCAAATCGGAGCAGCCCGCCTCGGGAAGGCCTCCACCTTACAAAAAGATCGTAGCCAAATAACATTGGGCTCGGCCATGCTGTGTTCCTACGGTGAGTAAGGTCCCCAGAGCTCCACTTGGGGGGGGGGGCGGTATGGGTTTGGTTTGCAACGCGTGAGTATTATAACCTGTATTGCAAGCATCTATAGGCTACTGTGATGCTTACCATCAGGCGGACCGTATGCTTGTTTGTTATTCCTTTGCGGCTTGACTAAGCAGCCGACCATTATAAAAATATACATATTGTCAGAGGTACAGAACCCATATCCCGTGAAAGTATGTCATTCCAATGGAAAAATAATTTTATAGTAGAAAAATTATTTACCCATTCATGACGCAGCAAAACTATTAATGTCGGCCAACAGACGGCGCCACAAGTCGCTATGGATTGTTATTCTCAAACGAGATCTATGTCATAAAATTAACCGCGACCGAAGCCGCGGGGAAAAGCTAGTCAATTAATAAATTGTACACAATTAACACAGCGCCAACTGGTCCCAAAGTAAGATAGGTTTAACGTACTTGTGTTATGGGTACCATAGACCCGACCGACCGGTATGATACGATGATTAAATGGGCTAATTTATTTTTTTAAATCCTATTCTTTACCAAATCTGTTAAATTGGATTATATTTTTTTCTAATTCCCATAAGATCCAAGCGTGGACTCTGGTCAGGAATGGTTCCATTAATTCTCCCTGCCCACGCATACATTACTCGGGCATTGATTCGCGCGTGTGACTGCATATCATAAAACGCCTATATAATTCAAATAATTAATAACAGAGTAAACATACAGTCTGTTAATGCCATTATGGGACTTGTAAACACAACCGCGATGCGACGTCGCATCCCAAAAATCTAAAAAATGAATGGAAAATGCATTGCTGCATGTCCTACCACTTGGGGAAGCGATGATGGGGGGTCTGTAGAGCTCTCCTCCCAAGCCAATGAGAGGCATACCGACTAAAACCCTTACTGTCTGCTACCTTCTCCGCCTTCACAGTGGCTGGGTCTTAGGAGCTGGTGATATTTTCGCAATCCCACTGGGATCACAAGAACTTGCGAATTGATTGGCAGTGGACTCGCCATGCCGCGGCGACAAAATATACCTACACAGGCTTACACTCTCGCGAAGTTGAGCAAGACTAAAGTATGGACGTCTTCGTCCTACTTCGTCTGTACTTTTCCTTTGTCCTTTATCTTCGTGTCTTCATGTCAAAATAGAGACTTATCGATTGACAATAAGCTTCATTGCTTATTTATCAATCTGAGGTCTCAGTTGTTGATCGTTGCTTTACAAGAGACACAGAAGCGGTATGTGTATGTGTGGTGGGAAATTCGGAATTTGGTTAATATGAATCAAGAGGTAAATTAGGTACTTTCTAGGTGAGCGTGATACATCGTAGACCACAGCGACGCTTACCATCAAACAAGCTGTGGTCAAATGCAAATCTATTTTGGCAATATTTTTTCTTATACGAAAATCAAACCAGCTCTATTTCTCTCCATACACCGAGACAAGCCCACCACACATTCCCACCGATGTGTCTCCTGTGTAGCCAGCATCAACAACGGCGACCTCAGATTGACAATAAGCGCTGACTCTAATTGACGTCCCGGGGGAGGAACTACAGTTGTCTTGGAAGTCACAACGAATTTAATCAGAAAGCAGATAGTCGGAGTAGGAAGTATTGAAAGGACTTCCCTCGTTAACAACTACGTAAGAGACAGCAATTTGAAGCAAAAGGCATTATACCTTAGAAAGATGGCAAATCAAGTGAGGCTCGATTACCGAGCACCACGATCTATTGTTTCATTACTATTGGCACGTAATGCTATGAGCTGTTGTTTACTATATTGATTAGAATAATATTTATTGTAAAACCTTTTAAATGCCTAAAATATAACCACTCTACCAATGAAATCTACAAGTAAACATCTATTTTTTACCCCTCATCTTTTACAAAGCCTACCTTAAATTCGGTGATAATTTTTACGTGGCGAAAAAAAACAGGGAAAAATAATTCAGTAGGGTTGTTACGTAAAGCAGGGCAGTTAGAAAGTTTCCCCGACGAAAACAAACGGCAACCCTGACTAGTGCTGCCATAAATTATATGGAACGGTAATGGCCACAATAAAACCTCTCTCGTGATATATACTTATATTGTAATAATATAATTGCGAAAATAACAGAAAATTATAATTATCGTTACCAAACGGAGACATTGATATCTTTTGTAAAACACTGCTCCAGTTCCTGGAATAGGTAAATATCTGTAACATCATCTCAATTTATATATGTAAAAACTATTTCTTTTCTATTTAGTTAAATTATCATGTGGTATTTCGTTATTGTATTTTATTTAACGTGTTTGCATGAACAGAGATCTCTTGCATCATTATTTTGTTACAAGTACTAATTATGTTTAACAAACTCTTTGACAGCTTACAATAGGTTTCTATAAAAAATGTCGTCCATAAAAAACTTCCCCAAAAAAACAGATTTTCTTTATATTTCAAAGAACCTTCGTAATAATAAATCAGTCGGTCCTTTAAATATTTTAAAGAGACAATATTAAAAACTTCTACGAAATTCGTTTGAAAATATACATTTTAAAAAAATATGAGGCAAGTTTGCAAAATACAAGAAAAAGCCCGCTTTGTTGCCACACTCAGACGGGCGACTGTTTACTAATTAATGTTGCCCGCATGTAACTGCTGGGGTTACCATCTCAATCAAAATGTTATGGATATTCTGTCAATATTTTCGGACGCGACGCTAGCGCGCGCAACGCGTGTAGCGTGGCGTGGCTAAGATTATGCTGGCTATAAAATTATGTATCAACTGGTTTACAAAAAAAACCAGGCAAGTACGTGTCGGACCACGCACAATGTAGGGTTCCGTATTGGCTACGCATTTCTGGCTTGCAGATGAGTACATTGCCATATTCTGACATTTGTACGTTTTCGTCAAAGAAATTTTACTTCACTTAAGTTCGACGGCTATTACTCGGTAACTAGTAGTGCCTACTTAACCGTTATAGTTTTCCTTGAAGGTTCACTATATGGACTAGTACTATGAATTTTTTCAAATTTCAAAACTCAAGACTTTCGGAGATAGAGGCGGGACCACCGTGCAAAACGAAAATTGACACGTTCAATGTAAATAATTCGCAAACGGATCATTGTATCGGAAAATGATTTTCCCACACCCTCGATGTTTTTAAGAGACCTATCTAACGATACCCCACAAGACGGGGTCGTTGCGAAAAAAAATCATCCCCACTTTACCTGTAGAGGAGGCACCCCAAAAAAATATATTTCTACATTTTATTCTACCACTTTGTTAGCATTGTTAATATGAGTATACATACCAAATTACAGCTTTCTAGCATCAAGCGTCTAGGCGCTAGACCGCGGACGAACAGACGGACAGACGGACAGACGGACAGACGGACATGGCGAAACTATAAGGGTTCCTTGTAGTTTACTACGGAACCCTAAAAAAAATGTATTCAGGCAAGAAGCCGGCCATGTAACCCAACCTCATAAAGTAGGTAGCCTAATAGAAATATTATAAACTTGAGATTTTGTATTTAATAAAATAAAATGTCTTATGCAAAGATAGCTTTTACCTTGAAAATGGTCACGTAACCGTACCCCATATTACAACACTTATCTTTACGTTGCAGGAGCGTCATCATCATCATCATCTCAGCCCGTTTCTGCCCACTGTTGAGCATAGGCCTCTCTTTTAGAACGCCAACCAACTCGGTTCTGTGCCATTCTCTTTCTCATCCAGGTACGACCTGCGAGTTTAGCTACATCGTCCACCCATCGCGGAGCGCACCGTCAACAAATTAAGTAAGTATCCAGAACTGAAAATATGATTCAAGTTTTCTATTATGACATGCACGAATTTATACTTATCAATAGTATAGTATTTAATTGTACTATGTAATTAATTACAAAGTTTCATAAGCATATCATTATTAGCATAAAAATCTTGTTCTTACGTTTTCAATCTGGTTACCTCTTTCATTTGTTGACTGTACGTGTGTAGTTCTAATTAATATACAGAAAGATTAATAATATTAAACAAATTAATTAGTCAGCTGAGGTCACTTTTATTGAACGAGAAAACACTTGTAACATAACATTGGTTTTTTATGTCAACTTGAAGAAAAAAAACAATATTTTATTTATAGTTTCCAAGACTTATCCCACATTACCGAATCACATGGCAACCCCACAGTTTTCCCGCACTCTCGTCGCCTCCACAGTTCGCTTTTTATTTGTAATTAGTTGATGCGTTTCAGATTGGAATTAAATCTGTCGCCGCACTAAGCTCCCCTGCAGGCAGAATTAGCGAAAAGGACACACAAAAACAAGTGCTTATAATACTTATAATGGATACACGTTATACACACATATTGCTAAAAATTATTCCCACTAGTCCCTTTATAAGTTCCTTTAAAAAAACGAGTGAGACTTTTAGTCCATTTAGTTCTTTCAAAGGAATATACACTGGGCGTCAAAAATAAGTAGTACAGTTTTAAAATTGCAATTACTCTTAAACTATAGAAGTTAGAGTTTTGAAATAAAAATCAATCTTTAAAAAACGATATTATGCATAAAGTTTTTATTAAACGAAATGAAATTGTCTTTTTACTTTTTTTACTTTTTTTTAATAACGGGTTAATGACGGGGTTTCTGAAATGACACCCACTAGGCGGCAGCACTGAGACGTCAGGTCCAGAAACCTGTCAAAAGTGCCTTAGCGCCTATTTATATTCGTGTCAGATTTTTTTGAAGTTTTGACAGCGCGGATTATTATAGATGAGACCTCTTGCCACATGAGTAAATAAAACCGCGGAACAGAGGCTTAACTTCCAAGGCGCGTTCAAAATTTATACCTATTCTGGTAGGGTTGGCACTGTAGAATAAAATGAAATAAACGAAAAGACCAGTATTTTTACAAGTTCTTTATTAGTTTTCTTACAAATTACATATTTATTTCCGCGGTTTTATTTACTCATGTGCTCATTGTAAGCTACAAATACGTTTTTTTATGCCACAAAGGTGGAAAACAAGCATACGGCCCGCCTAATGGTAAGCATCACCGTAGCCTATAGACGCTTGCAATACCGGGGGTATCACTCACGCGTTGCCAACCCTCCCAACCCTCCCAAGTGGAGCTCTGGGGACCTTACTCACCGTAGGAACACAACATGGCCGAGACCAATGTTATTTGGCTACAATCTTGAGTAAGGTGGAGGTAAGGACCTCCACCTTACCCCAGGCGGGCTGCTCCGATTTGAGCGGACTATCCGCTATGCCCTACCTCTCTTCGTTATTGTTAAGCCACTATAAAAACTACTACTACTTACTTAACAGGTTAAATCTAACTTTGGGACCAGACGGCTCTGTGTGAATTGTATAAAAAAAGAATAAAAATTCAATTTATTCAAAAAACTACTCAAAACCATCTTAGAAGAAAAATGTTATTACACAATAAGAGTTTATGGAAGATAGGACGTTATAATGTTGATGACTTTGTTATGAATGTGAATAATATTGTTGTGTTTATTAATTTAAGTATGTTATTAATGCTGTATAAGATCTCAACAGCGCCACTCTATCTGCCTACACCCTTACAGGGTATATGTAATAATTTTAATTAGGCTCTAAGGATTCTATATTGTTACATGTGCTGTTTAATAAATAAATAAAATATATGTTTTTTTCTCTTCTCGGCTTTCTGTTTAGTTCCCTGTTTTTAAATATACCTTCATCTTATTATTTAATTTACTAGTGAAACTCGTGCAACTTCGTTTGCATGTATTTATTTATATACAGTAGTGCCATCTATAACTTGTTTTTCTTAACTTGACCAATGTAGTAAACAATCTTTAGCGCGTCTTTTTATTCAATTATCCATGTGTAAAATCGATAAATCGCCAGAATATTAAGAGTGTTGCGCTAAATGCCATTTCTAACTATATTATTATTATTTGGGTGTGAATGATAATTTTAATTGCCTATTTTCGTTAAAAAGACGTGCTAAGATTGTTTACTGCATTGGTCAAGTTAAGAAAAACAGGGTTTATATTCTTGATGAAATCCTACGGTAATCGCGTACTTTTCGGGATAAAAGGGACCCTATATGTCATTCCAAGGTATCAGCTACCTACATACCAAATATCATAAATATTGGCCTAGCCATTTGAGCGTGAAGAAGTAACAAACAATACACAAAATTTTGCATAATAATTATTAGTAGGATTTTATTTTATGGTCCACATCCTTACTTTAGCTATCAGCCTATTCTCGTAACAAATAAGTTTCAATCTCATCTCACAGTCACGCACTATCTCGCTCACGAAATAGTTGGTCCAACAGGAAATGGTGCTCAATTTCTATTTTGTATGACTAAGATAGCACTTAAGATGGATATTAGATTTTAATTGTTTTTACAACAACAATAGACCTTCTGATATAAGAGCCATTGCTTACATTTCTACTCTCCAACATCGTTCTTACTTAAATATAATACAATTATAATGGCGAGGCAGCCTCAGATCGATTGTGTTGGATAGAGCGTGAGAATTTAACGAGCCCACCTCGGTTTTAATGCCCTTACCATTGTCTACTTCCGAACATCGAATCGACGACGGATTTCCTGCCACCATAGTCACGGGAACTATACTCTTTGATCCCCAGCATGGCTGAATGCATGTACATGTAAAAATAAAAAAAAATATGCTCTTAGCGGTTAAGTCTATGTTCATTTTTTTGTTTTATAGCGGGCAAACAAGCAAGTCGATCTGATAGAAAGTTATCAGAATTACGAGTGCGGTGACCGCTACAATTTATAATACACCCAAATATTTAAGCTCTTTATATTTTACTAGCTTTTTTGCCCGCGACTTCGTCCGCGTGAAGTTCCGGACCCGTCCCCGTGGGAACCACATTGAATTTCGGGAAAAGCTATAGCCTATGTCACTCCCTGATAATGTAGCTTTCTACTGGTGAAAGAATTTTTGAAATCGGTCCAGTAGTTTCGGAGCCTATTCAATGCAAATAAACAAACAAACAATCAAATCTTTACTTTTTATAATATTAGTATAGAATACTAGGTACTCAAAATAAAATGAGCCACAAATTTTAAGCTTGTCTCTAAAAAAAATGATTAAATTTTTGTTGGATTATTTTGAATCAATTTCACTTTTATGAAACATTACAGACACTTCCATCAACCTGTAACTTAACATTACAATGTTATTGCAAAGTTGTAAACTATTTAAAGTAGGTACGAAGATATAAGTGGCCTAATAAGGTTAGACTTACAATTGATTTATAAAACTATGGGTCATATTGTTCGAATGGGTGAAATCTATATAAAATTCAAAGTCCTGACTGATTTAACTATATCTCAACGCACAGCCCAAACCGCTGGTTCTTGACATTCCAAATTTGGAATGTAGATTCCTTATGACGTCTAGGGGTGTACTAAGAAAGGATTTTTCAAAATTCCCACGGGAAAGCGAGATATACGCAAACGAAGTTGCGAGTATTTTACTAGTGTATTTTAAAAATTAAAAAGTGAAAATTCAGAATTTCGTGTCCGAGTCGTCAATAACTCAACAGAATTGCCTCTTTTATAATCGGATTATATAAAATCTATATTCACAGCCTTAAAATTCAGATCTGTAAATGTATGATGTCATAAAATCAGACCTGTCCGAAATATCGTTATCTAGCTAAAAGTAGATTACGGCGTAATACTCTCTCAAAAAGTGTCAAAAAAGCAAAAAGCTATTTCACATGAGGCTCATGTTATCTTTTGAATGGGAAAACGACTGTTAGGGTGACCAGAATATATAAAAAAATTGGAACATATAAATGATAAATTTAGCAACAACGACCATAGCCAGTGGTTCGATGGGTTTCATTATAAATAAATATATAGGACAAATCACACAGATCGAGCTAGCCCCAAAGTAAGTTTGAAACTTGTGTTATGGGATACTAACTCAACGATACTATATTTTATAACAAATACATATATAGATAAACATCCAAGACCTGGGGCCAATCAGAAAAAGTTCGTTTTTCATCATGACCCGACCGCGATTCGAACCCAAGACCTCCTGGGTGGCGGTCTGGCATGGTAACCATTACGCCACGGAGGTCGAATTATCTCGTGCTCCTGAGGGCACGTTAAGCTGTCGTCGGTCGTCAATAGATTAGAGCGGCGTGGCAGAGTACGAGGTACTCTAGTTGTATAAATCTAAATAGACTACAAACCGAGTACCTATATCTTCCTATTAAGTATATTTTTTCATTGCATGAGAATCACAATATTACAGTAAGTTGTACGAGCAGAGCCAAACCGGACAAATGATTTATTATTGATCCCCCTCGGATTTTTGGTCAACCTATCTCCCATGGATGTGGGTGCGGAAACTTTTGAAATATGGCTGCTATTTCATCGGTTTTTTAATCGTGATCGCAGATTTGAAACATCGTTAAAAAAAACAAAGTGTTCTATGTACAGTGCAATTAAATGAAAACTTTTGACGGCCCGGTGTGGTGCGTTTTATAGCATCGAGTACGTATGGTTCGTAGAGATCCTACCTTCGGCAACAGACGTCGTAGATTCGATTCCCGCTTATGAAAACCAACTAAGAAAGGATTACGCAAACGAAGTTGTACTGTTTTACTAATTAATAAATATGACATACGAGTATCCCAATTAAATCTCTAAACATTTCATATTTTATCTGCCATCGGCTATTCAGCCATAATCAGGTTATATGTTGATCTATTATGCTTTCGAGGGGTACCTCAGCGGATACTCTCCCCACTTATTAAGAGTCTAAATTATTAAATTTCAGAAATGTAACCTCCCATAATGATTATTACTATATCAAATAACTTAGCTGAAAGGGATACATAGATATATCCATAAAAACAGTGATTTGATTGCAGTTTCGTGCACCACACTGCTCCCAGTAGGGATGTACGCCTAAATGGGTCACCTAAATACATGCACCCTACGTAGGGTAAAACATACTATTATTGGACAGTAACGAAGTTACAAAAAAAATAACTTTCTATGCATTTTTTTAACATAATTTAATTTATTCACAACAAGCAAAATTAATAACAGTTGCTTAAAAATTAAACTAAATCTAACATTAATAGTTAAAAACACAAAACTTTTGCAGAAGTACCTCGCTGGATGATAATAAAAATGCGTTAAGTTATTGCTAATTTACACTTATCTTTTGATATAAATAATACAGAGATGTTAAGTAAAGATGTTTTATGTATTATCAATATTGCGAGAAGAGATAACGTCATAAAAGGAAATGTCACAATAAAAATAAACTAGAAAATATTCAAACTTCGAATCATTCACATAATCATGAATTTCGAACGCAAAAACATTATAGTGATGCGAGCGAGGAGAATAATTGATTTTAAAATCTCGCATGTCCATCTGATATCTATTTATACAACTAAATTGAAAATAAAACTAAATTAAATGTTTTCGAAACACAGTTAATGTCGGCATTAAAACGACATAATTCTCAAGCATATTAGATAAAAATTTCTAAAGTGGTCTGTCGCTTTATTTTAAACTTAATAACTTCAATTTTACTGTGAAGCGACTCAATGCATATGAATTACTGGTGGTACACCAACTTCTTTCGTTTGCAATTTCAAAGTGAATTTTAAGTGGGTTAATAATGCATATCTTTTTAAGTGCAAATACGGAGTTTTATTGTGTTTTATTCGGAGTCTCGGAGAATCATAAAAGTGCTTTGTACTATAAAAGTATGAGGATTTGTTGTGTTGACGACCTCAATGGCATAGTGGTTACCATGCCAGACCGCCGCCACCCAGGAGGTCCCGGGTTCGAATCCCGGTCGGGTCATGATGAAAAACGAACTTTTTCTTATTGGCCTCGGTGGTCTTGGTTAGATGTTTATCTATATATGGATTTATTATAAAATATAGTATCGTTTAGTTAGTATCCCATAACACAAGTTTCGATCTTTGGGGATAGCTCAATCTGTGTGGTTTGTCCCTATATATGTATTTTCATTTTGGTGGCCATAATAGACATTGTTACCTGACCCCATACATAGTACACCCCATAACCTACTGCAGGGGTCTTCAAAACTGCGCAATTGCAGGCTCCACGTGGGTCCCAGGTTCATTCACCTCACTCAAAACATAACCTAGATATCGCAATATCAACCCTAACACAATGCAATAAGAACCAAAACAAACGCATAAAAATGTATGTCACAGATGCTTTTTGATTTACAGCGTTCAAAGAATTCCGATGCACATATTTTTGCACCTTGTCACTTAAGAAATAAGGACTAATTTCGCGTTTCACATTGATGCTTTTGACTCCTGTAATCTTGAAGGCAGTCAAGGTAATATATATTTTATTTATGAAATTTAAGGTTCAAATTTCATTATTTTCAGTAATTTCTACGACGCAATAGATGACGTCAGAGGGGTAAAAGTAATTGAGTATTTATCCTAATGAATTATACTGTGTTGGGATACATCCATTCGTTAAATTCTGCTTAGTTATTCGTATTTGTGTAGAGCCCCCAGGTTGCCAAGAATGAAAGAGAAGAATTAAAAAAAAAAGTAAAAACAATTGAACGTCGATTTGTATTACAATGACTCACGCAACATGACACATTTTTTTTTTTTTTAATGTACCAGTAATAATTTAATGTTTTTTCATGATTTTTCAAAATTAAAAAAGTTATTAAACCTCTTCTTTGGTGGGGCAATTCAGTCACAGAACCAATTTGTTTATTGATTCGTCATTTCTGAAACACGTAAGTTCTATTGCAAAGATATATTTTCTCATTTTAGTTTATTTTTACTTACACTTAGAATGTTACCGGCCACCTTGTACAGAAAAATCACTTAAATTATTTTTAACAGGAAATTCGAAATCCAGTGGCCTTCAAGGGGCTCTCATCTTGCGACCTTACTCGTTATATTTTTAAACATCTATAGAAAAAATAGATTTCCATCGATGTCACCAAGAGAAGTGTTTGCTATTCCAAGGAAATATCCAGAGTTATAGCATCGCCACAAAAGAGGCGCGAATGTCAATATTTGTGGAGTGGAAGCGACCGAACCAACACGACAAACAAACAAACATTTGTCCACACTTTTTAGGAGAAATCTTTCAATTTTCACGAACAATAGACCGATACGATAATAGTAAATATAAAAAGACACGCAATAAGTTGGACTGGGATGTCTTTCTTATTTTTCAATACAGTTGTAAGTGAAACTTGAGTTTTATTTATTTTTATTGTTATAATTGGCCTGTTACGAACCAAATTCTTTCTTTCAAATAAGTAGTTAAATTATTCTAATATTATTTCAATTTAAAATTTTAAAATTACTAGTAAAACCGCAACTTCGTTTCCGTGTCTTTATTTATTCACAGTAGCGCCATCTGACTTGATGAAATCCTACTGGGATAAAAAGTACCCTATGTATTAATCCAAGGTATCAGCTACCTGCATACCAAGTATCATAAATATTGGCCCGACTATTTAAGCGTAAAGAAGTAACAAACATACACATAACTTTCGCCTTTATAATATTAGTATGACAACAAAACTCATTTGAACAAAAGTTGAAAAATGTTATATTACATGCAATACATTTTTTTTTTCGAGCAGCATCAAAAAACTCGAGTGGACAATGAAGCCACGTGGAAGGACATTTGTCGAATCATATGAATTATAGTTTCTAAGCTATGAAAAAATTTACAAAATGTTATTTTGGTGCCTATATTAGACACATTTACCGGATCCATGATAACATACTACAGAATATTATTGACATTTTCTAATAAAAATTTAATCATCATCTCAGCGACAATACAACTGCTAAACATAATGTCTATCAAACATTTTCAATGTGAAATATTATAAATTCAGATTCAACAAAAATCTTCTTAAACATACTTTCAATATAATATCCATAGCTAATAGAGACAAAATAAATACAACATAAATATATTTCCAATTGAATACACATCAATAACATTACAAGCTGAGTAAAATAATAGAAATGTTGCGAGCGGGACAAAAATGTCTTCTAAAATCATTTTATTTCATGAGCTGAAAATGTTGCAGACGATTTCTGACAATACACTGTACAGTCACGTACAGAAATAGTGCACTATATTTTAAAGTAAATTCCAATTTGTCCGTGTCCCTGTACAAAGGGAATGTTGAGACGGAAATTGGTATTGGTGTCTGTGTGTAAGCGATTTTAGTTACACACATAAATATGTGTAAAGATTTTTACGTGAGTGATACACCCCCCGGTGTTTCAATGCGTCCATAATGCTGCGGCGACCGCTTACCATCAGCCGGGCCGTAAGCTTGTTTGCCACCTTAGTGATATAAAAAATACATAGGGACAAATCACACAGATTGAGCTAGCCTCAAAGTAAGTTCGAGAATTGTGTTATGGGATACTAACTCAACGATTCAATATTTATAACAAATAATTACATATTTAGTTAGATAGACCAATCAGAAAAAGATCGTTTTTCATCATGACTCTACCGGGATTTGAACACGGGACCTCCTGGGTGGCGGCGGTCCGGCATGGTAACCATTACGCCAAGGAGGTCGTCGTCTTGATTATTATGTTTTAATTTTTAAGTAACAATATTTATATGAGTCTGAGTGTACACCGAACACTACGTGTGCTACAAAAGGCCGCTTCAAGTTGTCACTGGCTTCCTTCTTTGCTCGCTTCACAGCTCTTACCGTCGCGTTTGTGTTGCCGACTGTACTCAATTATAATATGACGAATTTCATTCTATATCTAATATGAGTATTGTTTCAATATCTTTTATGGAAATGAAAGATATATTTTACCTTTTTTTATCTTATGGCTGGCAAACAAACAAGCCAATAAAAAGTGGTAACTGTCACCTATGAATATCAGGCAGAAACACGAGAGGTGCTACCAATGAGTTGTCCGCTGCAGCGAAGAGAATATAGGAGAATATAGTAGTTGGCTGAGCTTCCTTTCCCTTCATCAGATTATCTCAATATAAAGATAAAAAACATATTTATTTAATGTTATCCATTTATTTGAATTAAAAACTTTTTATTTACATTTGTAAATTGTAAATAGCATCAAAATGGTGACACTCTTTTCACACTACAAAATTACCAATTGAGCCACGTCTGTTCAAATTAATAGTTAGTTGTTATTTGCCATCAATATTCGCAAATGTAACGCTAATAAATAATTGTCCTATAAATTACTGGACAGCCAATGCAACTGACCAAAATTTATCGGCGCAGGCAAGATATCAACATGGAAATGAGCGCGGTGGGACGGGACAGATTTATCGGCGTCCTGCCCGACGTACGGCCGGCACACCCGCGGCTACAGCACATCACCACTTATTTCTCCTGGTAGTGTAGAAACATTTCAATACTTCCTACTCCGACTATCTTCTTTCTGATTTCGTTGTGAGTGTTCATACCAAGACAGCAGTAGTTTCTCCACAGTTACGTCAATAAGCTTCATCGCTTATTGTCAATCAGAGGTCGCCGTTGTTGATTCTGGCTACAACAAACAAAGGAAATATAAAGGTTTAAAAGAACAAAGTGTGGCAAATATATTTTTTGAACATAGATAATCTATGTTTTTTTTTATAAATTATGTTTTTATTTGTCATCTCTCTTTGGTTTTCCCTTTCTGCTTTTCACTTCTGTTATAATTAAACATAGGTACCAATTTTTCCATTAATATCTATTATTTTTCTATCTATTTCTATCCGTGTATCTGTGTAAATTAATGTAAACTCGTCAGTGTACAAACGTTATTGTAACAAATACAATGGATAACAAAAACGCATAAACACAGTAAGATGTTATCCTTAGACCTCTACAAAGTTGGAAAGAATGAAATCTCTCAAGCACAAACCCCGAAATACATGTAGTGCACTTATCTACGCTACTCTTCTTAATTTTGCCAATTATTTTTTTCAATAATGATCAATTTATTTCGCCCTACCTGCTTCCACCGTCAATTATGATCCCCTCATCCCGATATACCCTCTCGACCCAATTTACCCTTCGAAACAATTTCAAAACATTCCTTATATTCGTCACTCAGAAATATTTGTTCCGAACATTTCACATTTTTGGAATGCCCAAATTTCTTCGCGCCAAACCAAACAATTTTATGTTAATTTTATTAAATACCTAGTAACTTTTATTATGAGGAGCTCGATGGCGCTAAACGAACACGCATGTCAACGTCGACCCTAGCCAGTGTTTGGATGGGTTTCGTTTTCGAGTTTCGTTCTCGATGGATGACGTCTAAACGAGCCCTGACAGTCGTTAAGCCAAGTTGGTGGCCTTCAGGCGGCTTAAAAACATTGGCCTTTGTCAATCTGCATTGGAACTGCGTGGCAGAATACACTCTGTTGACCTTCGATTGAAGGGAGACCCGTTTCCCTGCAGTTGGGATGATCATGGGTTGATATGATGAACTGCAAGTTTCAGATGCTTAATTCAATTAATTTTTTATCCAAAGACATTTTTTTATAATATTTCCGTTTATTTTGATCAAAGACATATTTATTTTACTAACTCAAACAGATCACGTCAAATTATGGCGGGAATCTCTAAATGTCTTCTACGTAAGAATTGTCTATGAAACGTGAAAAAAGAGTTCCGCATAGCTTTGCCAATAGAAGCCTGCGAAGCCTGAATCGAAATACCTACCTAACAATATTTATGGAATGTCAAAGGGACCAGCCATAGATAAAATACTAATTAGATGACGGCACTTTATTTATGCCGGATACTTGCGTAACATGGCTTGTAATGTAACAGAATTTCCATACCTAGCGCGCACGAACCATGCACACTACGCGCACGAACCGAGCACTCAACTTGTGCTCGCCGATGAATGTAAAAATAAAACACAGTGCTTATGCGCAAATCTGTACCCGGCATTAGAAATCTCGAATTTCATAAACAATCTTTGAAGATGACCACTTGGATGAAGCATTTTTTGAAGTCCATAGAGATTTCGTTGAAATTGAGCACACACACAGCTACTTTTCTATTTTATACCGACCAGTCCGACCACCGAACTGACCAAACATACTCAGTCAAAACCTGGCATATAAAATAATTATTTTCTTTTCTTAGACTAACATGGTGTACTTCAAAAGGGGCATTATAAGATTTTTACAGTGACGGCAACGCGCGAGTTATACTCCCGGTGTTGCAAGCGTCCATAGTACTGTAACACAGGTACTCCTAGTACCTACAGATTCCGCTCTCACGATGGCATACATAAAGTGCAAAATATGAATATGTACATTATGTTTGTATATATTTAGTTTTGTCATCTTGAGGAAAAATAAATGTTTTTTTTTTATAGGCTACGGTGACCGCTTGCCATCAGACGGGCCGTAAGCTTGTTTGCATTGGTGGTATAAAAATAATTATTTTAGTGTGTTTGGCTTAGTAGTTGCTTTGAATTTCGACTTGAAGTTTTAATTAAAACAACGATTTTTTTATGAAATACGTTTGTCAAAGACATTCACGCCTGCGTAGTTGCCATCACTATTACTAAGGCCCGACGACGTAATCGCTCTATTACATTTTAATCGTTGTATAAACAAGTCGCGTTTTTTTTATGTTCACCGTTCAATTTTATCCGGCGGATAACTAACCAAACGTTTTTGAATGAATGAGCCGAAAAAGAATGAAGAGTTTAATACACTTTGTAAAGATGGCAGTGTACTTCCATACTTTTGTCTTTACCCGAACGACATCTAAAAATGGTATGGTTTTGTTATATACCACAAAATTCAAAATCTGTTAAGGTAATGCCATGTCCGTAATGGAAACGTCTTTCTTATCAAACATCCTTTTTTTATTGTCAAAGTCTAATCAGTCAGCAGTCAAGTCAGTGACTTGTTAATAGTGATTAGATGGTGTTATCTAGGCTGTGCACTCAATAAATTCAGTGATATAGTGAAATACAACTCACGACAGGTCACTTCACTCAAATAACTGACGTTTAAACTACGTCCATTCCGTCAATTAAGTTAAACAGACGGTTACGACACTTAATCAATGTTTAGTGCACGGTGAACAGCAAAATTTGGTTAAACAGCCGATTAGGGTCTAAACATCTGTTTAAAATTTAAACATCAGTTGGTGAACTCGGGTCTAACATTGACTCCTGTAGCCGTCACACAAAAGGTTCTTGCGGCATCTAATTAGATCCAAGTCAGTGGGTCCAATGGAATTTTTCCGCACAAATTATGTCAATTTCGTAAGGGATCCCTCTTTGTCCGCGACCTCTACCGGATTTCACCGGCACTTGATTTGTTAACAGCCCTTTTCGAAAATGTTTACAATAAGTTATTATTTTTAATATGGAAAAATCGAAAAATCAGCGTAGTCTACTGTGTTTACAGAGATTTTATACTGTGTTAATATTTAATTTAATGTTGGTTGTTTATGGATAGCTACCCGTCAGCCGTTTTTCATATTTGAATAAACTATGGAGTGGTTGAGCGTTTATGAATTAGGCTAGCTCATCCGGTCAAGTACCACCCTCTCACAGAATAACGGCGTAAAGCAGCAATGCGTTTCATTCTGTGAGAAATCCAATTTTCTTCTTCGTTTCCATAAACATTCTCTTCCTTGTATCAGCGCAAAAAAAAAAACTGCGATATAGGCCCAGCCTAGTGTGGGGTTACTGGAAATGTAGGTATTTTTCTTGCTGTATATTCTTAATTGAAATAAAGTAATTTGTTTAAAAATTAAAAAAAAATCTTTTTACCATCAGGTAGCACGCTTGCTTGTTTGCCTGCGGTACGCCATAAAAAATTACATACAAACTACCCTATATATATATTTTTTTTTTTTGAAAATGAAAAATATTTATTAATTAACTTAATTACTAGTTACATTTCAAGTGACAGGAGCCTCCATTTAAGCAAAGAAATGCTTGTGATTGGACGCTCCGCTCTTTCTGAGTTTTCTTACAATATAATTTATTTATTTAGACTAGGTTACAAAATGGTTACAAAACGGTTACATAATTAAATTATATATATAATACGATTTCTTACAGAATTTATAAGAATTCAGGACGTCCAGTTTGCATGAATGAGTGTAAGATTGAACGCGACTTGCCATCCACAGAATGCTTGCCAGAGATCGAGTGGCTATTGTAGAAAACCTTCTGGAACTTACAATACATACGCGGTACCGGCAACTCTGGACGCTTGGATGGCGATTTTGACAATATTCTTTTTCTACAATATCGTAAACCGCTTCAATATGATGTTAAACTTTCCCATACTCTCATAAGTGACAGTGTATGTACACAACGAAGAGGTATGAAGATCAATTCAGAGTGGATAAATAAATATATAGGGACAAATCACACAGATTGCGCTAGCCCCAAAGTAAGTTCGAGACTTCAATTTTATCTATTATATTTTATAACAAAAATACTTATATAGATAAACATCCAAGACCCAGGCCAATCAGATAAAGTACGTTTTTAATCACGACCCGACCGGGATTCGAACCAAGGACCACTGGGTGGTGGACCGGCATGGTAACCATTACGCCACGGAGGTCGTCAAATGTTTGCCCAGAGCAGGAATCGCACCTGCACCCTCCGGTGCTGAAGGTAGGATCACTTAACCAACACACCGACAGGGCTGCCAACTATCTACTATCGACACGATACAATTGTCGCGATCTATATGTCGCAGGCATCTGGTTTAATCCGCCATTTGATTAAATGACTAAGCCCGTTCGGCATTCAATTGAATGACTAAAGGACAACTCGTCAAGTCGTTGAATGTAACGTTACAAGTAGTTACAACGTCTTGACTGAACGTCATTTAGCGAAGTCGTTGAATGGAATATAGCCGACTTGAATAACCTATAAAATACAAAAAATTCGTTTGTTATGGTCGCAAGATAACCCACCCTAACCTAACCGACCAATGTCTGTCTGAACACCTACCAAGCGAACTAAATTTGAATCACCTGACTGATTTACGACCGCCCTGTTGAATGGGCTATGTTACAATCAGCGTACTAGTTGGACGTTGAGTGACGTTTGTTCAATCAACGTTTGGCCTAGTCATTCAATTGAATGCCGTCAATCAAATAACGGATTCAACCAGATGCGACATATATATCGAGGATGATATAAAAACTAGCGAGAAATAAGACAAAGTTCTAATGAAACCAACAATCGGCGATGCCTGTAATTTCCCGCTCATTTAACCGACATAACAAGTTGAAACTTGCCGGCTAAAGGACGATAGCTTTATGGCCGTCGTAAAATATTTTATTCCTTGCGTAATATAGGACAGTATAACGAATAATATAATAAAGAAGCAACGTCGACTCTAGCCAACTTTCAGATGGGTTATTCCGTGCTTCGGCATTCCGTGCTTGGCGGCTTTGAAAACACTGACCTTTGACAATCTGCATTGGACTAGCGTGGCAGAGTATACTATAATCCTACAGTTTCTCCCTTCCTTACATATTATGCGGAGAACTTGCCGACTATTGGTAACAAGTTGCTCTAACTTAATACTAAAAGACATCAAGCAAGACAACCTTAACATTATCAAGGCTAGATTTTAGTTTTAAACTGTTTTAAAGCATTGAAAAATGTACGCAATGGTATAATAGTTTATGTAAGAACTTAATAAATCCAATTGCTACCATCTATATATATAAAATGCTTTGTCCTGACTGACTGACTGACTGACTGACTGACTGACTGACTGACTGACTGAGAATCAACGCACAGCCTAAACCGCTCATCGTAAAAATCTGAAACTTGGCAGGTGGAACTATTATAAGACGTAGGCGTCCGATAAGAAAGGATTTTTCTAAATTCGAACTCTAAGGGGGTAAAAAGGGGGGGTAAAGTTACTATGGGACAACTTGATTCCTTGGTCCAATCTACTTCAAATTTTGCATAAAAATTGTTTAAGAGAATTGATGGAAGGTGTGATTCTTATTTTATTGAAATTCTTGAAAAAAATGTATTTTGTGGGTAATTTTCTTCGAGTTGATATCAATACTCATACTCCTTAGTGCTTTTGATTTCAATTACATTTCATTTTGACACGTCCGTGAAGTGAAGTGTCATCTGTCATGTAATTTAAATTGTGAATATTCAATCATAATGTCGTCTATTTATTCTGTTTGTGATATCGGAAAAACAGCTAAAATTCTAACTATGTATAAAGCGGACTGAATCATATTCATCGATAATAAATAGTAAGTAATTAAATATTAAATTTTATAATATTTGACAGGGTTCAAGTTAAATTGGTCAATGGTTAAATGGCATACATATTGGTTTTGTCTCTTTCTCACTTATAGGAAATCTCATTACGTCGACTCGCTCTATTATTTCGTAGTGTTGTTGTAGGCTGAGGTTGTAGGTATTGAATTACCGATATACTTATACATTTTTTTTACGGAAGTGGTTGGAAAACAAGCTCAGGAATATGGATCATTTGATATTAGGTGATTACCGTCGACTATGGAGCACATAGATTCTAGGGTCCCTAACCCGTTGCCGACCTATAACAGAAAAAAACAGGATATAGCGAGAAATAGTATAAGGAATGAGTTTGATTTTTTTATACCACAAAGGTGACAAACAAGAATTTCGGATATTTCACTCCCCGAACGAAACGCATTGCTGCTTCACGTCAATATTCTGTATAAGGGTGGCTCTTCACCGGTCGGGCTAGCCTATTTCTTACACCAAAGATTGTAATGAGAAGTATAAAAATAGAAAAAAAAAATATCTAAACATATCACAATTTTTTGGGTGTGTTCTGAAAAGTGTGGTGTATGATGTAGGCAATCGATATGAAAGGATTTTTTGAAATTCCCTCGGGAAAGCGGGATAAACGCACACGAAGTTGCGCGGGTTTCTCTAGTCTTCATATAAAATAACACTGCGTTCATTCGCTGATTCGGATGAAATAACTCAAAAATTTCGACTTAAGAATGCAGCTATAAAAAAATTCGAGATCTTAAATCGAAACAAGGCTAGAAGTTGGCTGGCTGTTCGCTTTAATTAGAATTGTAAATGGCAGAGCATTCTTTCGTAATTTCTTACTTTTCTACACGAATGGCATCGTATACGTTCTCCAGCTGAAAGCTAATTCTAGACAAGCGTAGACATTCCTAAAACTCGTCGCGATGGCTCGCTCTGTCCGTACATGAGGACGCGGCTTTATTGACAGCGTCGGAACCGTGCATCCAAACCACAGTCACTTTTTGTTGATCAACGTTTCCAATTGTTAGTGGGCAACATTTGACAACAAAAAACAAAAAGAAACTGGCAAAGTTGATGAATGTTATACATTTTGTTGATCCACAAAAGTTAACTGCGATAGAATATCTGTACCCGCTGTCAACAAGACCCTTGCCGCTCGCAAGGCATTCTGAGCACGTTAGACATGAGCGGAGCGCCATCATTTCAAATTCTACGCCGACGGTCCGACACGAATATAACTGATTTATTGTTACACTTTGGTCACCATTTTTAGGTTTCTAACCTTCATATTACCTTCTCAAATTGTAATGAAGTGCTTTCCGTCACGTACCGCATTCGGTAATACTCACAATCGTAATTTAGAAAGGATATCATATCGTTTTCGTTCTTAAGAGAATTCTACTGAAACAGCGAAAAATTTGAGTTTTTAAACACATCTTTTACTTTGTACTTTGGTATATATGTCGCGAACGAACAAGATTACTTGTAGTTTCCTCAGTCATCTAACAGACCAGGCAGCAATGCAGGTTTTTTTTTTTACATTTTTTGATTGCACTCTCGCGAAACATTCTTCATTTTTTTAACAATATTTGAATCAACAAATTGAAGAGGTATCCAATGTTGAGAGAGAACTAAGAACAAATTACGGTGACGGCTTACCATCAGGCCGGCCGTATGCTTGTTTGCCACCTTTGTGGTATAATAAAAAATATTTAAAAATATTTAAAAAAATTAAGCATCATTACGAAACTTTGTAATGACATACATAGTTTAATGTAAATACCTAATTAAAATTGTCATCTGTGTGATTCTGTGTAATTTGTCCCTATATATTTATTATTATTTATTTTACATAAGTAAATCTATTTATATAATATAAAGAAAAAATTTATTATGCAAAAAAATGTGCATGCAATTTCGAACAGTAATTATGATCGAAATTAAATTAAATATCTTTATTTAGGGAGAAGATCTTCGCAGACGCTTTCCCTCGTCATACAGTAATAAATAAATATATAAGGACAAATCACACATATTGAGCTAGCCCCAGTATATAACAGTAATAAATTGTTTGTGCACTATTTTAAAATATTAAAATACTACCACTGTGACCCAAAGGCTGGCAGTTACTTCGCTCAACGGATCTCTATCGCCGTTCAGCGATGTAACGCTGCTAGCATTTTGGGCACCCTGCCACAGGAATCATGTCTTTTTAATGCTTAATTTTATTTTTAATTGTTAGTTTAGTATTTATTTAGTTTTTAATTTTTATTGTTAGTTTAGTATTAATTAATTTTATATAATCTAAGATTGTATCAATATGTATATTCCATTACAATAAATGTATTGTTTTTCTTTTATTTATGACGTAATAAATCTCCTCAAAAAATCCTACCATTTCGGATAAAAAATCAAAATGGCCACTGATAAAAGAAATGGCAAAACAAAACCAGTTACGGAATAACTCTGTGCATACAATAATTTATACATATAAAAGCTTGAGATAATATATTACTAAATCAAAAAATTATGCGACTGGAAACTCACTCATAACGCGGCTGGTACAGAGTCCATATAAATATCAAAGACGCTGATATATAGCGGGATTTTTTTAAGAAAGTAGCTCAAATATATGGTAATATGTAATTGAAGTGGTCCGAATAGTGTTCAATACCTTAGTGATTAACTGGTGCTCTTAATGTTAAACAACACCGACACGCCAGAACATGTTCAAGTTAACTGAAAGCCAATAAACCATTAACAATGCGGCCCTTAAGCTGAACCGAAGTTAAACTCAACTCGCTTACTTACGTAGCTTACATGATACGGGGATATAGGAATATGGAAGGGCTTTTTAGAAGAAATTGCATAGAGCTTTTGGCACATATGCCCGCTCTAAAGTCTCGTGAAGTTGACCGAAATGAAATAAAGTTAGGCACGAAGTTAGAAGACATCCTTACTAATATTATAAATGAGAAAGTGAGTTTGTTTGTTTGTTATTCCTTCACGGCTTGACTAAGCAGCCGATTATTATGAAAATTTGCATACATATTGTTAGGGGTACAGAGCCCAACATAGGCTACTTTTTATCCCGTGAAAGTATGTCGTTCCAATGGGAAAATATTTTTTCTACTATAGAGGGCGCTGTATCGGCTAACAGATGACGCCACAAGTCGCGCTATGGGTTGTTTTGTTGTCAAACGAGATCTATATCATAAAATTAACGCTAAGGGGAAAAGCTAGTAAGAATAATAAAGAAGAAGAAGTAGGACGAAAAACCAATACTCGTTTTCACTCAACTTCGCAAGAAATCAGAACACTCAATTTAAAGGACTATTTGTGATATGGATGCCTTATCTCCTTGATAAATATCGTACCACATAAAAATAGACACACATTTCGTGCGATGAGTAGTCGTAGAATCCTATTCTAGTCTCTCACTCATCGGACGAAATGCGTTACTGCTTCACGCCGATTTCTGTGAGAATCCTCCGATCTTCCATTCTGTGAGAGGGTTGTACTTCTCCGGTCCCTAGCATAATACATAAATAGTCTGAGCTTTAGAAATAGAAGGAACAAATCCTCTCCGGTTAGGGCATATCTAGTTACTTTAATCATTCACTTACTATACACAGCCCGTCAAAGCAAACTGAGTGAAAATATTCGCACACACAGCTTGCACGGAGCCATGAAACAATAATGGATATTCCACGCGCCAAAAACTATATACAAATCTATACTAATCTTGTTTGGTTTGGTATCAATTTCAAAATAATCTACATACCAAACACCCTAATAATATTGTGTACTAATATTATAAAGAAAAAAACTTTGTAAGGTTGTAGTGTGCAATTTCTGGTTCTAGTGGACTGATTTTTAAAATTATTTTACCAATAGAAAATCCATTTGTAAGTATGAAAAGTTACAATAGGTGAACAAACATAAAATCTATTACTAACATAACTGTTTGACCGGGGATCGAACCAACCACGCTGTCGACTAACAGCCAAAAAAAATTAATAATCTATCGGTGAATTCAATCTTGGATATTTACGTATAAAAATGACACTTTATGTCAAAAAATGTATTGAATTTTTAATCTTATGCCGCTCTCTCACGGGACTGCAAGCAAGCGGCAAAAACAGCGCTTGGTATGCGTGCAACATGTCGACCGGTTGCTGCGCCATACCTTTTATATCTCGCTCGCACACGGGTCGCTGTGACATCGGCGCGATGCGGTATGCGTTCGACATGCGGCCATGCAACATCATTACCCAGTCGAAGCTCGACATTTGCAGACCGCGTGCCGATTGTGTTTCCCGAAAAAAATGGTAAAACGTGATTTCAACGAGGCTGACTAGCTCTATAAAAGAAGTTCTTGACATTCTATACATTGACTTGAATTTTTCATCATTTTCCTGCAATTCTTTTGCTGCTACAATTAATCTACTAATGTAGTTGCGTTGAATATATGGGTGCACCCAATATTTCTTTTTTTTTCGTTTCATTCGCAAATAATTGTATATTACAACAATATCTTCATAAGACATGTTTTCTCGTCGACTCTTCACAACATAATAAAGAAAATGCAGTCAGCATGCAGACGCCGTGTGCGAGACTAGCCCGTAAAGCATTTGCTGCATACACACCGCATACACACCCGTGGGAGAGCGGCTTTAGATAGCAAAAAGTCTATCCGGATCGATTATTAATTTTGGCCGTAAGTAACAATACTATAATCTATGTAGTTGTTGTATGTTAAGTTGCCCATTGCAATTAATATAGCACATCCAATTTGTTTCTACAATCAATGTACAATATCGACGTCAAAGTTCGCTAACGGCCATCCCACGACGCAGATAGTCCGCCCGAGCACACAGTTATTGCACGGGCACAAAGGCCGGCTCAACACTAACATGACGCATCATACAGCCAGTTTCTGGAACAAATTTTAAAATTACACATTAAGCACCCAAACAGTTTCCTTGTTTTTGACTACCACGGACGCTCTATGTCGCCGTAGCTAATACGTAGTACCCTACAATATCACCCTACCGTGTGACGTCATCGCTACGACGCGACGTCTACGCACCCTCTACGCAGCTGTAGCTTATCGTGTGCTACGCCGTAGAACTCGTAGGTAGTGTTTATAATAGTTTATACAGACGAGGGAATGATTTTTTTTTTCATTCTTTCAGAAAATACTACTTTTACCTTATTTTATTACTTACTAATATTTATTATACATTATGTATTGAGTGGTAGATCCTAGCTATTATGAACTGATAGTGGCTCATAATTATGCTGGTTCGACCACAGACCGCCTCTCTCAGAATACCGACACAAATAGAAACAAGATATTTGTAGTCGACTACAATAATCTTGGATGTGCCCACTTATGAAAGAATAAGACATGTAGGAACTAAGAAATAAACAGAAAGTAAGCAGGACGATAAGCATACGGCTATCATAGTCATACGAAACACATCACCGCTATTTCACATCGATATTCTGTGAGAGGGAACTGCCCCGGTCGAACCAGCTCATTTCTTTTTAATGATACAATAAATAGTTTTGAATTGTATTGACACAATTGTATGAAGGAAAAGAGGTGTGTTAGAACCGTGACAAGTGGAGGTCAGCCTCTGCCTACCCCTGTCGCAATAAAGGCGCGGGTTATCCATGCAAATCGCTTAAAAAAACGCCCCACCGGCAAATACTCTATATTTTTTCCAAATGTGACATCCTAACAAATGAAATTTTCTGCTCGTTTTTTGTTACATTTCACCTAAACATTTCCATGCTAGTACATGGATTGATTAAAAAACTTTTTTTATTGCCCCCAATATACGCTCGATTTATTGCGCGCGACTTTTTTTTATACTTTTTTTCTCTCTTACAAAGTTATGTTTTACAGGAAATTAAACGTAGTTACTCTACGGGTATTTACAGGATCTGTAATTACGTATAATCGAGTAGAAAAATCTTCAATTTATAATATCACAGTTAATATTATTAAGAGGCAAAGTTAATATTCTAAAGAGGAAGTCCTTTCAATACTTCATACTCCGTCTATGCTATTTCTGATTAAATTCGTTGCGAGTTCCAAGACAGCTGTAGTTTCTCCCCCAGGACGTCAATAGTCAATAAGCTTCATTACTTATTGTCAATCTGAGGTCGTCGTGATCCTGGCTAACTGGCTATGCAGGAGACACAGCGGTGGAAATGTATCACCACACATGCTTGACCCGATTCTAAAGAGGTAGATTGCCTTTCGCTTTTGACGTTCCATGTACAAACTTATATCATTGGCCAGCGGTACGAAACATTAGGTCCCGTATTCCGGCCGTTTACTTTATATGTATAGTTAGCCACCCTCAGTTTACGATTGCCCACTATTGCACGACCAATGTTCAGAACTAAAAGTTATTTGTGAACATATTTCAGTGGTTATTAGAAGTTCGACCAATTGGGTTTTGTAGCTTTAATTTGTGTTAGAAAGAAAAATAAGAAAAAAAATATTTTCAGTAACGGCACATGAGACTATTTGCTCAAGCAAGATCGACCCTAGCCAGTGTTTGGATGGGTTTCGTTGTCTCAAGTTTCTTCGGAGGGCACGTGAAGCCGTTGGTCTCGGCTATTGACCATAGAAAAATGGTTTTAACAACTATAATTAATCGATAATAGTTGTTAAAACAAGTCGGTGGCTTGAGGCGGCTCGAGAAGTCTGACCTCCGTCAATCCGCATTGAATCAGAGTAGTAGTAGAATACGCTTTAATACCCGTCGATTGTAATGAGAACCGGACCCCTGCAGTTATAGTATTTTCGGTACTCGTTGTTAAGAAAACAGACTATAAGCCAACAATATAGTATTACGATAAATAAAAATTATGAAGAAGTTCTACAAAAAGAAATTTGCCTAAAATATATCAATGTAAGCTCTGCCAACCCACGGATACATTATATAATACATTACAGATTATTGAGAAGGGTTATTGGAGGGCTTTCAACAACTTGAGAGGCCGCGCGTAATGAAACTTGGATTGAAACGCCTGAACAAACTTCGCCCGACATTCAGAAGGGCTGAATGCGTTGGATTTTTTTGTGTTATAAGTCGGCAACCCAGAAAGTCGACCCAATTGTAAAGATATCTATTAAATACATATGACAACAAACAGACGAATGAATGGCTCGGTGGCTAGCGATGTCTTTATCCCAAGGTGGTTCGAATTCGAATTCTGCTTGGAACATGTCTGTTTGCCTGGGTCTGGGTGTTTTCTATGTAGAATAAGTATTTATTTACAAAAAAAAAGTATTTAAGTATATTTATCAGCAATCTAGTACCCATAGTATGAGCTTAGCTGCTTAGTTTGGGACAGATGGCGTTGTGTGATTCGTCTAAGAATATTTATTTATTTATTTATGTTTCTCTTGGTCGAGGTTGAGAAGGACCTGAGCAATCTCCACGTGGAAGAGTGGTGGGAGGTGGCGCAGGACAGACCAAAGTGGAGAATCTTATTATCGGAGGCCAAAACCCACTTTGGGTTCTCGCGCCAACTTAGTAAGTAAGTCTCTTGGTCTGTATGTTTTGTATGATGTCTCTGTGCTCCATGGGCGACGGTGATCACATGACCAGCACGCTCGTTAACCAACATCTATACATATAAATAGTTTTGTCCTGAATGACTGACTGATGAACCAACGCACACCCTAAACCTGAAATTTGATGGGTGTAATATTTGTATGACGTAGGTATCCGCTAAGAAAGAACTTTCCGAAATTCCTTAAAGCTTTTTACCTACAATACAGATCCTTTCTAGTGTTACCTTCGAACAGCCAGAATCATATCGCTGTCATCAAATTCTCTAAGTTTGAGGTGCAGTACACATACTACACTACTAGTCACCTCGAGGCAATATATTTGGGACCCCATCGACTGCATCGTCGACGAAATTCCGCTGCCCGTTATGGACACGTACTGCTGGATATACAGTCTTTCACCATTCTTAACCGCATGGTGGATTGCGTCGGCAAGGACATGGTCCAAGCCGATGTGGCATCGCACGTTGACGGCCAGGACGAAGTTCAGCTATCACACACACTACAAGTTTTATCTAAAGGGAGTTCTCAAATATTTTTGTATTTGTATAATACCTTTCATTTATTCCTGAAATCTTTCACGGTCGTGATATAAGTGTGATAATATTTTGGTACAATTTTATTTCATCTAACTGCAATATACTTTCTTTTAAACCTTAACATCGTGTACCAATGGCCGCCCGCCGTAAAATACCAAATCGTAATAACCGGGCGCTGAAAAATATCCGTAAATTAAGCGGTAGCATTCTCAGGTAAAGGGAATTTACAATTTTGAACCGCACTTTAAAGTCTAGACTTGTACGAGTAAACAAAATATAGACGATAGCGTTTTCTTATTAATATATCTCGTGATAAGTCTGTCCTCCTTATAAATAATATATTTTCAATATTGTACAACAAAAAAAAAAGTTTTAGCTGTGTATCAAATAAACAGTGTTTTTTTTTTCTTTTTTTCGAATAAACAATTTGTCAAACAACACGCGAATTCGCCGCATATTCGCGCGATGTTTGTGCGCGCATAGTATTGTACTATTAGTGCTTAGGACTTCGATAACGCGCGAATTAATTCGTGCGGAATTCGCCTTTTGTGAACAAGTAGATACTTAAAACCAGTTTTGTTAATTTTGCATTAATTTAATTGTCCTCAAGTAAGTAGGGTGTACACACTACACCTTTTTCTGTACCTACTGAAAAAAAAAAATTTTTTTTAATTATCTTGCTTAACTAGTTAACGTGTACACACATACAACAAACAAACTCACTTTTTGGAAACGGACTAAATTCTCAGTAATGAAGGCAGAGGATTGTCTGTTCAAAACGGCTTATTTCCACCATAAAAAATTTTGGATAAATGGAAAAAACTTCTAATTAAGTCTTCTTAGATATTTTTTGAAATATTTTTTTGGTAAAATATTGACGTAAGGATATTCATACGAATGGCTATTTTTGTTTTTTTTTAAGTTAATAATTAAATTTATATTCATTATTAAAGTTTGGAAATAACCACTTTTGGTCAAAACTTTAAGAAATAACTTTGAAATAAGTTTGGGACAATTTGGGAAGAACCATTTTCTGACTCCACAATTTGATATTCTCCACGTTCATTAAATTGCTGGTGCTACTCATATTTTCATTAACAAGTTATCGACGAAAAAAAAATGATAATTTGAAATTGAAACTGAATTTTGATGGAAATAACCTTCTTTGCACAAACATTCACTTACTTTAAATTTTTTTTTCTATTGGAAATAACCATTTTTGACGCCATGGATGTAGTAATCAAACAGGATTGAGTTCTCTGAAAATAGCTCAATGCAATAATAAAACTTCGTGCAAGGCTGCCAGAATCATAGGGAGGAAAACGGGCCAACAGATATAGTCTGGAGAAAGGTGTGTGTCCCTTTCTCGCGCCTTTTAGTAGATAAATTCATTGAATTTGGTAGTTCCGTTGATCGCTTGTAACAGTTCAATATATTTTTTCTTATAACTTTTGTTTTTGAAATATACGAAAAAAATAGTGCAAAAGTGTTGCATTAAAAACGTGCAAGTGAATCGATCAGTGGTTGCGGCATCTCTTTTCACAGATACGTTGAAATACAAAATAACTAAATATGTAATTAGGGTGGCCAAAAATTAGGATTAATAATTTTAAATTTACGACTATTGTTTTAGTATTCCAAAATGAAGAACGACGAATAACTTTTACGACGGAAGCGGCGACCTAATTAAGATTAATAATTTAGGATGATAAAAATGTTTTTAAAACAATAATTTTTATTTATTTATTTATCCTGTAGTTGTATCATCGCTATTATACATAGACTTAGTATATACTTACGCTAGTATATACGAAGTCTATGCTATTTATTATATAACCTGTACCTATTTTATTGTAAAAGAAAGCGTTTGTTCTTGTTGAGACACACGAAGATGTGTAATACTTTGAATCAATGAAAATCAAATTAAAGATGTGTAAGAGTATTACACATTGCACATACATACGACGACGGTAGCTGGTTTCGTACAATTGTTAATAGGGCAATATTGTATGAATGGTTGTTCAATCGACTATGTACTTATATAATAACCCATAAATTTTTAGTTGTGTAGACACCCTGTGGGAAAAGGACAAACACCTCTGCTCTCGTTATCTCACGTGGGCCCGTTTTTTGATACCGAGAACTCAATCCTGTTTGATTACTACATCCATGTTTGACGCAGTCAAGCACAGATGATGTAAAACAACACAGACTACAAATAAAAAAAATAAAACGAAAATTTATGGAATGTGGAAATAACCCTTTTTGAACAGACATTCCTCTTATCCTCTCATCTTTTATAACTTAAACCACACCCTAAAGCCCATTTCACACGTGCGAGAGTGCCACCGCGACGCGTAACGTGACGAGCGTGCTTAATCCAGTCACGTGTATACGAGCTCTTATGTCCCGATTTATTGTGTCCAACTTTAGGAAAACGTTTAAATATACCGTTTTTATGATAGCCCTCTTAAAAACTTTCAACTTGTATGGTTGCGAAAGATATTGGCCGCTATAATAGTGATATTCTAAAAATATTCTTGTTCAACATTTTTTATATGAGTTTGAACGATTTCTTCTACGATAGAAAAATTTACACACCGGCAAAAGCGAAACAAAAATCGAAGACTGCAACTCTTATGCAAAATGTAAACTTTCGAAAATATCGACGTAATTTAAGTCTGGACCTATACGACTACATCGTCTTATAACTGAATTGAGATTAAATTACATAATGTCAGATTAAAATCTATTTCTAATTGACTCCTCAAAATCGCGAGCAAAACGGGAGCCAAGCAAGTATTTATTTAGTCACGTCTAATCTTACTATTTTTTCTAATGTAATAGATTCAAAGTTATAGCTTGAAAATGCATGTTTTCCAAATTGTTTTATGTTCCGCTAATTTCGCCGGTGTGTGTAGTTTATTTGACGTGATAACACAAAATTAAACAATATTAACATTAATTCTTACAATAGACATAATTTGTGCTACATTAAAATGGCCGCCTTTTAGCAAAATGTTGGGTTCCTGTTGTGATATTCTAAATATATCCTTGTTGAACATGTTTTATATGAAATTGAAGGATTTCTTCTACGAATAATTATGTGAATTTCTTTCAAAAATCAAACCACAACGAAAGTAAAGTTACGCAATGGCAGCATTCATTATGTCAGCGGTATATATATATTATTTTTTGATGAATCACATAACGAATGCCATCTAGTCCCAAAGTAAGTAACTAAGCTACTATGGGTACTAGATTGCTGATAAATATACATAAATACTTTTTTTTTTGTAAATAAATGAGTACTTATTATGCAACCAAGGCAAACAGACATGTTCATTCACACAAATGTTTGCCTTGCGCAGGATTCGAACCCGCGGCCCTTGGGATAAAGTCAAAAATGTTATTATTTTGGTACCGTCATCCAATGAAAGAGATGAGCAGGGCCCTTTTGATTTAAGTTTTTTAAATACCTGTACATATACAGGGTGCATTTTTTATCACCATTCAAATTTTAATATATTTTTCTATTGTGAAAATCATGATTATGATACCTACGTGTTTTTTTTTATCACTTAGTACAAAAATATGAAGTTACAGCATCACAAAGTTATCTAAATTCGGAAAAGATTAAATATTATTCATTTGAAAAATTTTATTTTTCCTACATTTTTTTTTTCATAAATAGAGTCTTTTAATGATACCTCTTATACATAGAATAAATTTGGATGGTTACTTAATTTTCACCCTTACAGACACAAACTAGCAGACCGCCTCTAGCATTTTGAGGGAGTAGTCATTACCAATTACCAATACAACCGTCATCTCGATTTTTCACTTAAATTGCCTAAATCCTATGTAAATTACCTAGTACCCAACTTGCTGAATGGTCCTGAAAGTCCGCTCTATAGCCTCCAAATTCAATGGTGGGACATTCACCATGACAAATGGCTATCGGGGACAGTCCCAGGGCCATCGCGGCTGTTCCCGACAAAGGGGACCCATTACGTAACCTGATTAAGGCGGAAAAATCCAATAATTTGACATAAACTTTCCTTGCCACATTGTCCCGTGTTAGGTCACTTTGCCAGTGAAAGCTAAAAAATATTTGATGTAGATTTTTTTTGGTGGAGTTCGATAGCGACGTTGTTTGTCGCACTCTAATGTGAACAGGCAAGTTAAGCGAGTCGACCCTAGCCAATGTTTGGATGGATTTCATTATCTCTTTCTCCGTTCTTCGGCGGGCAAGTTAAGCCATGGCAACGGTCCCGGCAGCTGTCGATGGATAACAGTCGTAAGTCGGTGGCCTTAAGGCTGTTTGAAAACACCGACCTCTGCCGATCCGCATTGGAGCAGTGTGGCAGAGTACGGTCTAATCCCCTTCGATTGAAGTTAGACCCGTATCTCTTCAGTGCAGTGGGACAATTATGGGCTGATATGATATTTTACTGCAGTGGGATGATTATGGGTTCATATCACCATTTCCTGTTGGACCAACTGCTACGCACAACTAATTTTGGCACAACTAAAATTGTTCCTGTTGGACCAACGACGATGATGAGAATATTTTTTACTTTTACATATTTTTCCAAAGACTACCTGGTATTGCGTTGGTAGTGACATTACCTTCAGCACACGAGGGCCCGGTTTCGTTTCCCGCTCAGAGCAAACATTATGTGATGGAGAGAAAGAAAACTGAAAGAGAGAAAAGAAAAACAGATGGAGTTTGTGTTTGTCTCGATTCTGTGTATTTTCTGTGTGTAATGAGAATAAGTATTTATAATAATAATGATAAATTCTACACAATTTACAAAACGCCATGTGGCCCCGAAGTAAACTGAGCTTACCCTGCTTGTGATATGGGTACCAGACAACATATATATTATTGTAAATATATACTTATCCTACTGATATTATAAAGGCGAAAGTTTTAGCTACTGGTATCTTGCAATACAGGACATCCTAGTGCGAGAACCAGGATCCATTTATTTGTAAACAAACCTTTTGAAAATAAACTATTTGATTTGATTTGTGTGTATGTTTGTTACCTCTCTTCACACTCAAATGGCTGGGCCAATTTTTATGATATTTGGTATGTAGGTACCTGATAACTTGGATTAACACATAGGGTACTTTTTATCCCGAAAAGTACGCGACTCCCATAGGATTTGATAAAAAATTAAATGCGGCGCGGGTAACACCGCGGGCAACAGCTAGTAATACATAAAAAACACCCAGATTCGAGAAGAACATAAATGTTTGCCTCGAATCGTACCCGCGCCCTAGTGCACAACCAGGTTGTCAATTTCTACTACTAAATATTAAGTATTAGATAGCAGAAGTTCATAGATATATATCTTTCAGTGTAGTATCACCTCATCGTAAGGAATTGAGCAATCTGAGCGTCCCGTAGTAAATTTCAAAGGAGAATAGGGCCCAACGACGGTGACTTTTTTATTTGTTCCGCAGGAAGTAGAGTAGACTGCCAATTACGAATATTTTTAAATAAAAATTATGTTCGAACATTCAAAGTTTACAACTAGTTTCTGAAACGCATTTTAAATGTAATTTAAAAAAAACTTTTTTTATTTCAAACAGGCCTTTTTCTAATCGTCTCATTTGTACTAAGAAGAACAGGCAAGAAACTTAGCAATTGCTCTTTTAAAATAGTACTAATAAAAGTTACAATTACAATTTATAACAGGAAACAAAAGCAAAACTTAGCTAGACTAACAACGCGGTAAATAATGTCGCTATCTGGTTAAATCCTTCGGGCTTCGCCTCTAAAACTTATTGGTCCACACAATATGTTCCAATATCGGTCTAGGTAGGCTATTCACAAATATTATACGCTCAAATCTTATATTCAGGTTCGGAAAATCGGATCGCATCGCATCGTACCGAGTACGCCTACCGTCTTAATATAGCAGCGTTACCTGCCTTTGCGACTACCTGGCAGTTGCGACTTGATGCTCCAAGTGTAAAGCGATGAGCAATTTTTATTTTCAATCAATCTCAAATCATTTAAATACTCAGCACTTAGGGCACGTAAACTTACTGCGAGAGTGATACTAGAGTCTTCCCGTGACCACGGCAAATGCAATTCGAAACGTCAGGTGTAAAAACAAGTGAGTTTATGTAGGACTGAGCGAGGGAGAACTATTTCTGTCTGTCCTATTATATATGAAGAAACAAAAACTCAATCTCCTCTGCTTTTGGTACGATTAGGATTGCTTTTAGGGTTATTTGTCAATGGTTTAATGTGGTTTAGGATTTCTTTTAGGATTATTTTGCAATGTTATTGGTATGGTATAGGTTGCCGCTATCGCTTATGAACCGGGTCACACGCTAAAGACGCTGAGCGAGCAGCGGATATGAGCTAGGGGCGGATATTGCAGACACTCACAGGTACATTCGGTTACAGTGTAAACTACCCCGATTTGCTTATAAATGTTCTTTGAAGGTAAAGACTATCTCTTTGTCATTGCCTGAATATAACAACTAGTTACCTACAACTAGTTACCTGCAACATCGCTTGCATAATGCTGTTTCTCACGTAGTTGCCAAGAAGCCAAGTCCTGTCAATATTTCCTACTACGTCTATTTACTTTCTGATTTAATTTGTTGTGAGTTCACAGCTGTACCACTGACTCTGCCCACCATTAACAAATTGTGACCTAAAAAGAATTGTGACGATTCGAAAGAGCTTATAATTATTAGGCCTATTTGAATAAAAATATTTTGAATTTTATTTTTTTTTAAATGAAAAAGGAAGGAAAGTGAAAAGGGGAGTGGCAAGCAGAAGGGGCTTTTGACTCTCCCACTCATCGTATGAAACACATCAGCATATCACCGCTATTTAATGTCAATATTTGTGAGAGGGTACTGCCCCGATCGAGCCAGCCACTACCAGTTATTAGTGGCTATGCTCTACCACTCCATGTTGTATGGTATTTTTTTATACAAAAGCCGCACAACGCATCCTAGATCCTTGGGTTTGAGATGGGATATATTGCTTACCATCACCGGCTTTGTCCACAAACATAAAAAAAAACCTCCCTCCTAATGACCGAAGGTGCGAATATACAATCGTATGAATAAATATGATTTACGAGGTTATAAATTGGAAACCGGAGCCGAATGCTCTTCAGCTCATATTTCAGCATAATGTTCAATGTTTACGGCTGAGATGTTAATCTGAATAGATACCTCAACTTTATTTGAATATGCATAAAAAAAAATATATATAAGCTTGATTTCACAATACAATTAGGTTTCGACTTAAGGCTAAATTAAGGCATATGAATAATACTAATGATTCTGTTTTGAATTCAGTTTCTAATTAATATACAACACAAAGGTACAAGAACGATACGTAAACAATATTGTAGGTATGTCTACGTTATGTAAAAAAATATTAATTAAAAAAAACACAACGTTTTGTCTAAATTCAAAATAAAAAAATAAATAATATATTCATCAAAAATGACAGTAGCTTTGAATAACTTTATACAGTTGTTATAAGTACAACATTTGTAATTGGAAACGATTGTAATGTCTTTACGAGTTAGTATCAAATCTGTGCAAACGTGGTTCGCTTATGTAGTAACTCGTCTATTTATAACTAACTACACTTGAGTTATCTCATCATCATCATATCAACCCATAATCATCCCACTGCAGGGATACGGATCTCCCTTCAATCGAAGGGGACTAGAGCGTACTCTGCCACGCTGCTCCAATGTGGATTGGCAGAGGCCGGTGTTTTCAAGACGCCCGAAGGCCACCGACTTGGCTTAACGACTGTCATCTACCGATAACAGCCGGGACCGACGGCTTAACGTGCCCTCCGAAGCACGGAGAAGCTCGAGATAACGAAACCCATCCAAACACTGGCTAGGGTCGACGTCGCTTGACTTGCGTGTTCATATTAGAGTGCGACGCACAGCGACGCCATCGAGCTCCTCTAATTAGATTTAAGTCTGTCATTTACACTGAATGTAAGTTCGATTTACACATGTATGCAATGTTTTGTCAGGGGTCTTTGTACAATGTTCGAAATTGTGATAATAGACAAGAAGATATAAAAGAGACGTTATATTCAAAATGAAGTGATTTATTTGACGACCTCCGTGGCGTAATGGTTACTATTGGTTACCACGCCAAACCGCCATCCAGGAGGTCCCGGGTTCGATCCCCTGTCGGGTCATGATGAAAAACGAACTTTTTCTGATTGGCCTCGGGTCTTGGATGTTTATCTATATATATATGTATTTGTTATAAAAACATAATATCGTTGAGTTAGTATCCCATAACACTAGTTTCGAACTTACTTTGGAGCTAGCTCAATCTGTATGAATTGTCCCTATATATTTATTTATTTATTCAAATTACAATCCTACTATTATTATTATAAAGGCAAAAGTTTGTGTGTATGTTTGTTACCTCTTCACGCTGAAATAGCTGGGTTAATTTTTATGATATTTGGTATGTAGATAGCTGATATCTTGGATTAACACATAGGGTACTTTTTATCCCGAAAAATACGCAATTCCCGTGGAATTTGGTCAAAAATCTGATAAGGATCGCGCTGCTATGCATAAAATTAAACGCGGGTAACACCACGAGCAGCTAGTTGCCCACGGTTGATCCTGAACCAATGTGTCTTATAAAACGTCCTTTTGTTTCACTTTATCTATTGCTAAAAACTCTTAAAAAACAGGCTATAATGATTTTCCGACATATAAGAATTTTCCTGAAATTCTCACGGGAATGCGGGATATATGTATACGCAAACGAAGTTGCGCTGTTTTCGGCAGTGAAATATAAAGTGAATGGTTTTGAATGAATTAATAGTTATACGAGGAGCTCGATGGCGTAGCCGTGTGTCATACTCTAATTATACATACGCAAGTTGAGCGACGTCAACCCTAGCCAGCGTTTGGATGGGTTTCGTTATCTCGAGCTTCTCCGTGCTTCGGAGGGCACGTTAAGCTGTCGGTCCCGGCTGTTGTCGATAGATGACAGTCGTTAAATCAAGTCGGTGGCCTTCGGGCGGCTTGAAACACCGGCGTCTGCCAATCCGCATTGGAGCAGCGTGGCAGAGTACGCTCTAATCACCTTCGATTGAAGGGTGACCCGTATCCCTGAAGTGGGATGATTATGGGTTGATATGATGATGATATGACGAATAGTTGTATGAATTACTTATAACAGTGATTGGTGAAAAGAATTGGAGAAAATACTGATTTTCACAAGGAAAGTATGATGTCTCTCCACAGCGTAACGCAAAGAGGAAATGCTTATTTGTTTTCCATAATAACACTTGGTGAAATATGTATAATAAATTTGCCCTCAGGTAAGGGTAGTTTCTATAAGCGAGGGTCGCCGTAACAGGGCGGTTAACAACCCACAATCGCTTGATTTAATAAAACACTACCCCAGAAACCTATCAAGGCTTCGAACAACAAAAAAAATGGGACCTTTACTTTTACAACAGCTACTAAAACTTTTTTATAGCTGGTAACACTCGTAAAAGGTATAAATAAAATATAGCGAGTGGTAACACTGTCGGGGCGGTGGGGTTTTGGCAATAATTTCCACATTTTTGGCGATTCCAGGGCCCGTCTCTTTTCGATTATAATTTATGGGCCGAATGAGGGCTTGTCTGATATGGTCCTATAGTGAAACGTATAAAATTCTTATAAAATGTCATAAATGCAGCAATAAAACTGTTTGCCTCTGGGATACCATAATCAGATCACGTAGCACAGTTTTTGCGCTAATAAAAACATGCGAGAATCGAATGCGATACTTCTTGCAATAGTAAATGTGAATGGTTGCTTTTAAGATTCATGTCGAGAAACCGGGGCACTTGTACAAGTAATAATACAATTACGTATACTAAATATAATTTTCAGTGAGTAGATATTTGGGGTTTTCGCTTTTTTTTTCGTTTTACCAGTAGACTTTACTATTAGAGATATTCAATATGGAGACGAATGCAATTTAAAGATCATTGAAAGTTGATTAGGCTGACCGGGGAGGCAAACCATTTATAAATGGTGTAACTAATCCGATGTTGTTTTATGTAATTACAAATTAGTTCGTAACATCCTGTAAGTAATGACACCATAATTACTTTTTTCGCATGTCTCTTTAGATAGAATACGCTATAGTTGTAAAACACAAAAAGTAATACAGTAAATGTTACAGACAGGTGTGTATGCAACAAGGCGGCCTTATTGCTCTTTCGGCGTGTTTAACCGCAACTTCTCCTAAACTGCACAATTGATTTTGATGCGGTTTTCTTACAGACTTCATTTGCATTCAAAGTTTTACCTTTATTAAAGAACTAGCTTTTCCCCGCGGCTTCTCTCGCGTTTAATTTTATGATTACAACAAAACAACCCATAGCGCGACTTGTGGCGCCATCTATTGGCCGGCAATTGCGAATTGCAGCGCCATCTATAGTAGTAAAAACATTTTCCCATTGGAATGAAATACTTTCATGAGATAAAAAGTATGTATGTTGGGCTCTGTACCCCTGACAATATGTGTACAAATTTTCATAAAGATCGGCTGCTTAGTCAAGCCGTGAAGGAATAACAAACAAACAAACAAACAAACTCACTTTCCCATTAATAATATTAGTTAGGATTAGGATAGGATACTACCTAGCTACCTACTTACCTAATAGTCTAAGCTACACTGGACGTCAAAAATAAGTAGTACAGTAAAATTGCAATTTCTCCTACACTACAGAAGCTAGACCTTTGAAATAAAAAAAAGTTAAAAGACAATTTCATTTCATTTAATAAAAACTTTATGCATAATATCGTCTTTTAAAGATTGATTTTTATTTCAAAACTCTAACTTCTATAGTTTAAGTGTAATTGCAATTTTAAAACTGTACTACTTATTTTTGACGCCCAGTGTATATTGATGCCAGAAGCACATGAGTAAATAAAACCACGGAACAGAGACTTCACTTCATACAATGTCGCTGCGATGAGTACACGCACACAAGCATGAGGCGCGTGTGTGCGTGACCTCAAAGCGCTTGTCACGTACGAGCGGCAAACCAGTCTAAACCGGTTGCTTCGAGGACAAACATCAGGGCCTTCGATAAACAGAAAATTATGACATTTCCTTTATTAAATATTTGATTTGACATATGCACACCTATGAAGTTCTGTCACGGCCACCACAGACAAAAACTCAAAACTAGTAGTGAAGGGAGGGACATGTTTTTTAACCACGATCGACTATATTATCAAATCGATTTTTCAATTAATAAAGTGTATATTAAATATATTTATTTAATTTACTTATTATGACATAATATACATATTTTATGTATGGATAATTATTATTGAAATAAGTAATTAAAGTTAAATATTATTAATAATGATATTGGTAATAATTTAATTAAACGTATGCATAATTGTACTTTTGATGCCATGCGAGTGCTTACCGCTTGATTATCTAAAAAAACTCTATATTAGATTTAGGATTTACCACTCAATCAAAAGAAATAACAAATTATTGAAAAGTAAAAATAATAATAAAAAATTATGTAGATTAAGTAATTTATAAGAAAACTAATAAATAACTTGTAAAAAAACCTGGTCTTTTCGTTTATTTCATTTTATTCCACAGTGCCAACCCTACCAGAATAGGTATAAATTTTGAACGCGCCTTAGGAAGTTAAGCCTCTGTTCCGTGGTTTTATTTACTCATGTGCCAGAAGGTTCGGAATTTTTTACAAGTAACAATGATATTTTTATGTTTCACAACAAATTACTTTGGTGGCAAACAACCATGTGGTAAGCAGTTAGTAGCCATGGACGCTTGCAATACCGGGGATATCACTCGTGCGTTGCCGATCCTGTAAAAAGAGCCGGAAAATGAACTAGAATCATGTTTTTAAATTTGACAAAATACTATAAGTAGATTCGGCCATAATAATCGAATGGTTTCCCCTTAAAAGCAGTGAGCTGTTCAGTCCCTTTCCCTCGGTAATGGAGGAAGTCAATTTTTGCAAGGGATAAACAGCATCTCGGTTATTTTGTACCAAGTTTCAGTTCCTTCGCTATAGGAAATAAGCATTGAATATAAAAAATGAATTTACTTTAACATTTTTCTGTGGTTCTTGTAAAATTTTGAAATGAACTGAAATTATTGAGTTTTATTCAGAAACGCAGCCTTCTTTCACAGTTTAGCGAAACCACAGAGGAACTCTCGTAACTTGGTTTGCGTCTATCCCGCTTTTCAGTATGAATTTCAGAAAATCCTTTCTTATCGGATGCCTGCGTTATGACGCAGTCTTATTATGATAAGAACATGCCTCCAAGTTACGTCAGTCAGTCATTCAGGACTAGGAATTTTATAATTCAACTAGCTTCTGCCCGCGGCTTCGCCCGCGTGGCCTACTTACAATTAGCATATTTTCCTTCACAAACAAGGAGTAGTAACTTCGTAAGGTCTGGAGATTCCAAATTTGTAAAGTATACATAACAAATTTGGAATTTAATATTAGACTCCGCGGTTTGGGCTGTGCGTTGACATACAGGACTTTGAATTTATATAATATAGATTCACTTATTTGGTTACCACATAGACCACATAGTTACAATAAGATCTTACAACTATGTAGTTAAAGTACACCATATGGGGCAGGCATCCCGTAGGAGTAGGGGCATTGCTAATTTGGAGAGGTAGTACTATTTACATGTATTTATAGATTTCCACTTAATTCGTGTATGGTCACTTAAAAACCACCAAATCCCTGCTTTATGAAGTCGGGCATCATCAAAACCAGCCTATGTACACATTTAATTACATACTTAACGTTGTATGCCACTATTCCTGTGACGAGCCAATAAACTTGATTCTTAGTTAGATAAATTGTATCATAAACACCCTTATAACAATACACGTAAAGTCTATTATTGAAAAACGTTAACGCATCGCTAATTTTGTCGTAGCAAAAGAATACAAATTTATATAAACACTTGATATAACATTTATTAAAGGATAATAGACTGTATTTATTTACTGTTAAAAGCTATTCTGGTTTTTAGGTAAGGTTTTATCTGATAGATAATAGCAATAAAATGTTTTATGCACGATCCTTTGTAAGCATAGATGGACCTCTTCACTGAGCGATTAATTTGTTAAATGAAACAGTGTACTTCAAATTTTTGAGTACATCCCAGGAAAAATACTTCTTGGTAAGTCTCCGATGTCCCTGCGTCTCTACTATGATTTTATTTTAAGTTTTATCTGGTTCAAGATATTTATTTTTCAAAAGAACTTAGGTGCATACATATATATTTATTTACTTACATGAAAAATGTGTTGCAAAGAAAAATGAAAAATAGTATTGATTCAATCAGCGGGCCGAACTTATAATTTCGTCACTTATGAAAATAACTCTATCTATATATTTATCTCAGTTAATGGTTGAAATACTTACTAGCGTATAGATCGGCAATGGTTTGATTGAGGCAAGACTAAAAACAAAATACACTAGTGATGAATGCAAGCAAGATATATAATTTTGTGGATTTTCCTTTTTGTTTGAGTTACATCCAGGCACTGCTCAGGTAACCATATTTAATCACGTCTAATTAATACCAAAACTACACTTAAAAACCATAAATTTTGTAAAAATAAGTGGGATTTGTTTTTAACACGACTGACATCAGGCCGACACAGGCCGATAGCATGTATAGGAAAAATGGTCTCGCCTATCTATCTCGCTCTAACAAACGCGTATGCTATGATCTATTTCTTTAGCATTGCCGATCTATACGCTAGTAAGTATTATACTAAATCATTGGTTGAAATAGTTTTATATAAGAGAAACAAATCTCTTTTTTTTTAATTTAAACTGCCTAACCGATTGACAGAAAATGTGACATTTTTTGTTGCTTAGTCAATTGAACATGTAAGAATTCATGTATTTCCGAAGCGACAACAAAACTCAACGCAGCGCTACGAGACCCAGACCAATCGACGCGGATTTTTTTGCGAATCGAATAACTCTGTATGAAAACGTAATTTTTTTTTTAAATCCGAGAGCATGAAGATCGCTGTCTCGTATCTGCCTACATCCTTAAAGATGAACTTTAAAAAAAAATATATACTTAGTGATGATCAAATTACGTTTTTAATTTGAGTTTTGGATCCCCCCGCTTGTTATCAGGGCCTAAGCCCCGAGGCGCGCGGTTTACTCAATTTTTATAAAACCCAACCTGTTTCTTGGGATAAAGAGATTATCCTCGGAATTACACGTGCTTATTATTTCCTCCTATCTTATTATGGGACAAGAATTATTATTTTTTATATAGTTTTACTACTAGCGAAACCCGCGCAACTTGCTCGCTTTCCCGTGGGAATTTAGGAAAATCCTTACAACTAACGATAGAGTTATTATACAGGGTTACTTTTGGACGCCCCGCCAAAACTAGACATGATTTAAGGAAAGTAATAAAAAAAGATTGAATCACCTAAAAAAATTGACGGGGGGTCCAAAAGTAACCCTGTATGTACAATACATACAAATTGTACATATAAACTCTATCTATTGTAAAAAGCTGTATTAAAATCCGTTGAATAGTTTAAATTTTATAAGATCTAATCCTAAGAATTAGGGCTTATTTCAATGGATACTTGTACACAATCATCTCTCGGTTCAGATAAATAGACAGATTTTACAAAAAAATCAGGACGTTTTTTTTTTTCACTAGTACAGTTAGTCTAAATTATCCAGTGCAACCGGCCTTTAAAATTAAAATGAAATGTTAATTAGAAAAGGTGTCCTAGAAGGTCCCCTAATAAACGTATTTCACTGTGACCCTGAAAACAGGGCCTTAATTGTTCCATTAAAAAAATCTTTACAGGAAAAAACAGTAATTATATGTAGCTAAACCAAATTTAATGTTACTGCCGTTATGAAATCCCGCTCGGTAATAAAAATGTAATTAATCGCCCCTTTTTTTGGGGGGAAATGAAAATGTCGCTGCGAAAAAATAGGGGCGAATTTGTTACATGGCCTCGCGGTAAATATTGCACTTCGGCAATCATCGCATTTCCGAATACAAACGAATTGTCCATCAATTATTAGTTAACACAATTTAAATTAAGAACTACGTAGGTACTTTATTGTAGTGTAATGTAACCAACAATTCAAATACTGAGAAACAACAATTTAAATAATAAAAATTAAACTACAAAAATAAATTTAATAATTTGTAATTAGGTATTTAGAAATGCGATAATTATTACAATAGTAGCTAGGTACCTAGCTACTTTAAATATGTGCGTCGTGTGCGTTGAATCCAAGTTGGATACAATAAAAAAACGCAGACTCGATCGCACAAAATGTCGTGTGCGTAGCCTGTGAACGTTTTATATTAAATCGAAAACCGCCTTAAGCGACTCTCTGACCAAAAACAAAGAAGATTGTATACTTACTTATTACTTTTTTTACCTCCATTTTCTAAAATAAATAAAAACCGGGCAAGTATGTACATACGTGTCGGGCCACGCACAATGTAGAGGCGTATTAGCTACGCATTTCTTGCTTGCAGATGAGTACAATTCTATATTCTATGACATTTGTAGGTTTTCGTCAAAGAAATTTTACTTCATAAGTTCGTTGGCTATTACTCGGTAACTAGTAGTACTGCCTACTTAACCGTTATAGTTTTCCTTGTAGGTTCACTATATGGACTACTACCATGATTTTTTTTCCAATTTCTAAACTCAAGACTTTCGGAGATAGAGGGGGGGGGACCACCGTTCAAAGAGAAAATTGACACGTTAAATGTAAATAATTCGCAAACGGATCATTGTATCGGAAAATGTTCTTCCTACACCCTCTATGTTTTTAGGGGACCTATCTTACGACACCCTACAAGATGGGGTCGGTCATTCCCGCTTTACCTGTATTAAAAAAATATTTTTCAAAATTTTGTTCTATCACTTTGTTAGCATTGTTAATATGAGTATACATACCAAATTACAATTTTCTAGCACCAAGCGTCTAGGCGCTAGACCGCGGACGGACAGACGGACAGACGGACGGACGGACATGGCGAAACTATAAGGGTTCCTTGTGTTTACTGCGGAACCCTAAAAAATAAAACTATCTCCTAAAGCACACTGTTCTGAAATATAGCTGAAATAGTTCAGGGTTCCCAAGAGCTTATTAGAGCAAAAAGCTGAAGATTCCTCGTGAATTTCTTGCTCGAGTATAAATCGCCCGTTAATTAGTAACAGTCAAGAGTTACGCTTTCTGAAACTTTTTATCCCGGTTTCGGGAGTTCGCCGCGCAGTGGTGCACGTAATCAATTGAAATACTTTTTAATTCTAGTTTCGTGGTCAGTGGATACGGGGATTTTAAGTTGCAGTAAAGCAACTATTTTGTTATCTGTGGTTGCATCGTCGTAGTACCTATTTGTTTCTATGTAAAAATTAATAAGAAATGAAATACTTATTGACAAAAACGCGTCACCAGACAACACAGGCAATAGGAAGTTGCTTCTCAGCTTAAAAGACAGTGGCAGTCTTGCCCCTGTGGTAGTCTTACCCCACCTTACGTTGCTGTCTACATCAGTAGGTTAGGTAATACCAGGAGCGCTACTAATGGGTTGTCTTCTACAAAGAAAGGTATAGGGACGAATAGAGAGAGAATGGATAAGGAAAAAGAGGAAGTAAAAGGAATTGGGAAGCGAAAGTAATATGAAATTTATCTTAAACTGAAAGTGAAAACTACATGGTGTTCACATAACACAATAATTTATTAGCCACCGAAATTGTTGGGCTAAGTTGGCCGGTAGAGGCGAATAGACAAGCTGGTATCCACTAGGGTGACATATTTCGCAGACTGCGGACATACATACGGCGAGTCGCCCTCGGGGGGTCCACAAATTTGTTCCGCCCCGGTTCACTTATGTCACATTGCCCAGTGCAGCAATAGACGTAACTATGTTACTTATGTCTGTCTCGCTTCGTCAGAATATTTCCGTATGCAGTACATACATTTTTTTTATAAATATCAGCTTCTAACATAACTGTTTCAATAGGTACATTATGTGATATTACTCTATGGTCTAGCTAGACGCATGTCCGATCTACAGGGAAACAATCAAAAACATCAACAAGATCATTTATATGAGGACAAAATATGACGATATAGGTACTTTGTGTTTTTGTTATACCACAAAGGTGGCAAACAAGCATACAGTCGACCTGATGGTAAGCCGTCGCCGTAGCCTATAGACGCTTGCAATACCGGAGGTATCACTCACGCGTTGCCAACACTCCCAACCCTCCCAAGTGGAGCTCTGGAGACCTTACTCACCGTAGGAACACATCATGGCCGAGACCAATGCTATTTTCCTACGATCTTCTGTCAATAATGAATGTGTTGTAACACTTGTAACTAATGAAATGACACATTAAAGTAAATATAATTTTCACACGTTTTCATTTGAATCTTGCACGACTCCTCTTTTGCGTTTAAAAAATTATTCATTATGTAGGTACCCTAGGTACTCTAATATTATAAATGAGAAGGTGAGTTTGTTTGTTTGTTATTCCTTCACGGCTTGACTAAGCAGCCGATCATAATGACATTTGTATAGATATTGTCAGGGGTACAGAGCCCAATAAAGGCTAATTTTTACGCGGGCGAAGCCGCGGGTAAAGGCCTATAATCGATTAAGGAAATGGTTTAATTAATTATAAATTTATATTAACTTACTATTATAATTACCTGCATTGTAGTTAATTTGAGCTACATTGAAATAGATGGGAATTTTTATTTCTGAACGAGCTAAGGTATACTCTAACGGCAAGACTATAAATCGTAGACTTTAATAATGAGTGCAATTAAAAGCTTTCCAGTTAGTTTTCACCATTAAGTATTTTCTATTTTACTACAATCAAGCATTTGTGTACAGTCGTTTTTACATCTATCTGATAGAACCTTTTATCTGACAAATAACTTTTTTTTTTTTGTGTCACATGGCTAACTGGAACTTTTCATAACCTATGAAACAGGCCTATTTTTTTAAATATGATTTCCGTTTCTTTTTTTATGTAAAGCAATGTATGAAAAAGAACTCTAGGTTATAAAATTATTTTTGTCCATTTTCTTGTGGTTTTCCTAGAATGATAAATAGAATAATGATTTATTTGAAATCATTTTGCAATACACAACAAGATAACACAATAAAAAAAATTATTGCTAAAAGGCATCTTTTCAAGGCAACATGTTCTTAGTAAATTAAACAAAATATTATGATTTAGGTACTGCGTCTACCTATGATAGCTTATAGATAAATCTATACTCTATACTAATATTATAAAGAGGAAAGATTTGATTGTTTGTTTGTTTGTTTATTTGCAGTGATAGGCTCCGAATCTACTGGACCGATTTCAAAATTTTTTTTCACCAGTAGAAAGCTACATTATCAAGGAGTGACATAGGCTATAGCTTTTCCCGAAATTGAATGTGGTTCCCACGGAACGGGCCCGGAACTTCACGCGGACGAAGTCGCGGGCAAAAAAGCTAGTAATGTAATATTTCAAAAAGAATTTTAACTGCTTTTTAAACGGTTGGCTAAACCAAAACAAATGTTTATAGTACACGTCAAAATTTGGACTCACAGTTTATTTATAAAACAATTGAAAATCTATTGTCGTTATGCCCTACTAATAAAGTATCAGACTATCAGTTTCGAACTACGTTTTACGTGACTCAGCCGTGTTGGCGACTAGTATAACATAATTTATGCGAACATTCGGTAACTGCCGAAAAAATGGCGCGTATGCCACGCGTTCTTGTAACATTTATGTAAGCCTGCAATTCGGCCTCACAATTACACGGCTCACGCTTCCTTGCTTTTTAATTAAACCCCAAGACTTGTTTATTAACTTTTTGCCTTGCCCCGACCTATGCTACTGTTGTTTTTTGCCCAAAAAGAATTGCACAAATTAAAATGTTTCTGCGGTGTGTAGACGGGATAAATTTTACCTATGTGTACACGAAGTAAAAGAGCAAACGAAGCGAGATAGCAAATTGAAGACTACTAGTGTACCTACATAACCAAATAGCTAATATTTTTAAATATATTTTTATTGTCGATGGGTGGGAGAGTAATCTATTGGATAAAATTACAAATTAGGTAGGTACTATGTGCATAATACAAAAAAATACAGATCTTGTTATACAAAAACCAACTTCTGCCACACCGAAATAAAACTATAGAAAACGCGGAGTTACGAAAGAACACAATAACTTTCATCTACTTATTGGGCTTTATTACTGACTTATTTCTTAAACAAAAACATAATGTTTTCATCAAGTTTCCAAGTTTTCTTTCCGTTTAATTATGTCCAAGTGTTTCCAACTTCCATGAACATTTTTAACAAGGAATTTGTTATCAAATATTCATGGTTTGAAATGAGCTGTTTCAAGGAGTTCGCATGAAATTATAAGACGCTCTGTGTTCGCTTGTAAAAATTCAAGGGGCCTATTAATTCTGTCGGGCGTTGTTTATCGTGGCATTTTGTGGATCACCGTGAGTCGCCTCGGGGGAAATTAGCGTCGACGCCTCGACGCCGCCGAGGCAAATAGATGAGCCAGTGTGACAACTGCAGCAACGTACTCGTATGCTTTTAGCATTGCATAGAAAGAAGCTTAAAGTGCCAACACTCGAAAAAAACCTTTCGGACCGTTAGGGCTACTTCCCCGCATGACCACTTCCCAATACGACTACATTCCGATATGATCACTTCCCGATATGACCACTTTCCGATTCGACCACACGGTGCCTTCCGCTCCCGCGTAGTATAATCGCACGTGGCAGCGGTCGGCTACTCTAGCTACAAAATGTACGTTAAAAAAACGACAATAATAAATTTCAAGTTAGTTACCTAATGGTCTAGTGGTTAAGAAATAGCCCGATAACCGAATGGAGGGACCATTCCGTTATCGGGCTATTTCTTAAGTTAAAGTTCAATTTCAGGTGTGGGCATTTTACATAAGTGAGTAGTAGTGAGTACCTATATCTCGTATTAAGTAAGATAACCTTTTGTTCTCAAAATGTAAGTTGGACTCCAATTAGTCACCGGTCAATCTCCTTTGTCTCTTTAATCGCTCACTCATCGTACGAAAGACAACGGCATATCACCGCTATTTCACGTCTATATTCTGTGAGAGGGTGGTACTGTCCCGAATGGGCCAGCTCATTTTTTTTTTGACGAATCACACAACGTGATTAGTCCCAAACTAAGCCACTAAGCTTTTACTATGGGTACTAGATTGCTGATAAATATACTTACTTACTTAAATACTTTTTTTTGTAAATAAATACTTAATTACTTATAAGTACATAGAAAACACCCAGACCAAGGCAACCAGACATGTTCATACACACAAAATGTTTGCGCGGCCCTTGGGATAATAGTGACCATTGCTAGTCACTTGACCACCGGGCCTGTCAGGCGAGCTACCAGTTCTTAGTAGTACAGTACCTAGATAGTGAATGATTATCTTTCTTTGTCATAAAATAGAAGTTTACTTATTGTTAAACTACTGTTCCTTATATTGTAGAATAAAGATGAGTACCTAGATCCAACGATACACCCAATTTTGAAGTTTAAACTACGGAGAAATGTGCAGCGCAGTGCCTTGGTATTCGGTTTCTTTTTAATTTAATGATCAAGGAATTCAGAAAAGTCTGCCTGTTCCTTAGAATCATGTTACATTTCACATGATGTTACAATTTGTGGTGTCGGGGGGCGTTGCTCAGTGATATAATTTGCTGTAAGTATTCGAAGTATATTTTTTGCGTTAAAAACAAAATTACCTAAGCACCTTCTCAAATGATTCAAGGGACGATGGTTAAGTAAATTTGTGTTTGAACTATTAATGTGTAATAATACAGAATTTTTCTTTAATACATGTCCTATTTTTCTCTTTGCAGTGAATTCACTAACATTTCTGTCATGTACCATGTATATAATATATGTGAGTGTATCATTCTTGGAATAGAATATGAACCTTTGTCTTCATATATACTTACAACCAAACCTGAATCTTTGTTTTCATACATACAACAAAACCTGTTTATTAATGTATCTAATAACTTACGAGGATGCTGGCTGGCTGATGATGATAATGTGTATCGTATCGGAGATCGAAGTCAAATAGGTATTTTTTTAAATAATATTACTTACATAATCATATGGAAACTCTTGATCATAGAACAAAATAGTCTCCGAGTAAAGAGTCGTTGCTACAAAACAAGAAGAAGAAGTTTGACTTTGACATTGACAAATTCATTCGCTAATTTTTCAAACTGTTTGCTTCGGTCGTTGTGGAAGTGCATTTGTATTTTTTATATTAATAATGGGTGAATTAACAATTACCAATTTGTTTGAATCTAAAACAATACTCGCCGACCACAAGGATCTTATTCACGATGTGGCCTACGATTTTTACGGCGAAAGAATGGCTACTTGTTCCAGCGACCAATACGTTAAGGTTATACTCCTTGTAAATCAATTAAATTTAATATTACAGGCAGTAATAAATTCGCTTTGTCCGGATTAAACAATCTGTAATGTACACATTCATAAACCATTGCCCGCGGCTTAACCCACCTTTTAGTTTCTCGGTTCGTAACACTTGAAGTGAAATGTTAAAACCTTCCCTCCATTTAAATAGGAGCTGTTAAGGCGGATTTTTTTCAAATTCCCATTGGAATAATAAGTGTCATTGCAATAATCATAATTACTGTTACTGTAGACCTTATCAGCAATTTTTTCTATTACATCTTTGTTTTCTTTATGTTATCTTTCTAAAAGATAAATAGCGTTATTAAGAAACATAAATCGTCAATAGGTATGGGACACTGATGGAGAAGACAACTGGAGGCTCACAGGTAGCTGGAAGGCGCACCATGGTTCGGTATGGAAGGTGACGTGGGCACACCCTGAGTTTGGTCAGGTTCTCGCCACATGCTCCTTTGACCGCACTGCCGCTGTGTGGGAGGAAGTTGGTATGCATATATTTTTTAACTTTTGACTAATACGTGTGTGAAAAAACTTGTCTATCTAAACTCATGATTATAAATAAGAGGTTTATTTCTTACTTTATGCAGTTGATTGATAGATTGAATAAAATTAATTTCTATTATTGAACATTACAATTCATCGGAATTTACCTCTTTAGTGTAAAACCTACAAATCATCACCATCATATCACACTGCCGTATTCGACCATTAGGTAGCATGAAAACATTTAATATCAGCTAACTTTCAGTTGACCACATGAAATATTAATTAACTGAAAAGTCTGTATCGCAATTATAAAATGATTTTCTTTAAAATTCCAGGTGATACAAACGCAACGGGCTCAGAGAAAGGTTTACGTACATGGGTGAAACGGTCAAACTTAGTTGATTCCCGAACTTCAGTGACAGATGTCAAATTTGGGCCTAAACACTTGGGACTGCTGTTAGTTACATGTTCCGCTGACGGTATAATTAGGTGAGACTGATATTTTTCTGGAAAGAGAATACTTTCTTCTTCAAATTTCTCTTCAAACACACACACAATTTTTATCGCCATGTTACAGACAGATATATGTATGTTGCGGACGCTTATTTAATGTTACTTTGTTTATGTTGTGTTTGTATATTTTTTATATATGTGTTAGCTGTAGCTGATACAAATAAAGAATCTTTCTATCTATCATTTGTATTTAATTGCAGGATATATGAAGCACCTGATGTGATGAACCTCGCACAGTGGACCCTGCAGCACGAAATACCCACCAAAGTGTCCATCAGCTGCTTGTCGTGGAACCCATCATTGTCCAAGTAAGAGAACACCACCAGGGATTACTTAATAGTAACTTTTTTTTATACTACTAAGGTGGCAAACAAGCATACGGCCCGCCTGATGGTAAGCATCACCGTAGCCTATAGACGTTTGCAATATCGGGGGTATCACTCACGCGTTGCCAACCCTCCCAACCCCCCAAGTGGAGCTCTGGAGACCTTATTCATCATAGTAACACAACATGGCAGAGACCAATGCTATTTGGCTATGATCTTCTGTAAGGTGGAGGTCCCCAGACAGGCTGCTCCTAATTCACGTTTAGAAGCGAAAGTGGCTTGACAAAAATTTTCATTCATAGCAAATGTAACTTTATTGCCGCGTAGTGGCCTTCGCGTCGTCTAAACGCGCCCTTACACTAATATTATACCTATATACTGTATTAATACTTATTTTGGGACCAGGGCACAGCAGAATTTATTTATTTTACTTATTTTTATAAAAGATCCGAAGTCGAAGGATCAGGTTTTCTTTGATCCACCCCACACACAAAGTTAATATAAACATAATTTATTTTTTACTATTTTTAGAGTGAACCCTCCAATGTTAGCAGTGGGCAGTGATGAACCGAACACAGCGAACACAGTTGCAAACGTCCAGGACAAGAACGCATTGTGCAACGGAAAGGTGTTCATATATGAGTTAGTATAGTTTCAGTTCTGTAAGTCAAAATTTGATAAAACACTGTGTATTGGCTATCTAGTGTCTCATATATTATAATTAATTTCCAAACAATACAGTATTTTGTTGAAAATTTGTTTATAATATAATAAATTGACTTGACCACCACTTGACTAGTGAACTTTTTCAACTCTTTGACATAGACACATCAGCATTAATGTTGTTTGACTATAACTAACTATAAGAAATGCTAGCTAGGGAATATAGTAGTAAAGAATGGGCAGCAGCGTTCTTATACTTGAACTCCAAATGTGGCAAGTATTGTTAAACCCAAGAAAAAGTTATAATTCTATTGTCGGAGTCAAAATCAAAATTTCCTTATTCTGTGGGCCCTCGCCTTTGACTATATTAGATATATTTTTTAATGTACCAGCATTTTGGAATGACCATTTTTCAATGATGAAAATTAAATCTTGATATTTTTATTAAAATTTTGTTTTTCTCTTCAGATATAGCGATGCATCCCGCCGCTGGACTCGAACCGAATGTATATCATCAGTGCAGGAGCCAGTCAACGACATAGCATTCGCGCCCAACCTCGGCCGCTCATTCCATTTGCTCGCCGTAGCGACGAAAGATGTTAGAATTATCAAAATTGAACCACTTGGGTTAGTTTTTTTTATTTTTTTATTTACCGTGCTTCAGAGGGCAATTGATACATTTTTGAGCAGAAGGTCCTCGAAGCTAAACGTTCTTGGTATCATATTAACCGCTATATAAAACGCCCTTAGAGCAAAATGTCCACAATTGAAATAGTTTGCTAGTTTTCGAAGCTAAAAGTTATTGTTGCTTAATGTTCGCAAAGTAAAACCTCCCGAGAGCAAAACGTCCTCAATATGTGTCGTTCTCAAAAAGAACAAGAAGGCTGGAGTCAACCATAAGAGCTCGTGCAGCGTGTCTGCGCAGCGATGTCTCGCGAATAATAAGAATCAGTCAAAATAATTTATTTATTGTAATTATTTATTTATTCTTAAATTATTTTCCTGGTCAATTTACACTTGAGCTAATACAGTTAATAAGTAACATTTAAAATCTTTTTAATTATTGTAATTCTTCTTAAAAAATCGTAAGGTGTGATACTCTCTTCTTCTAATTTCTTCAGTTCTTTAGTGTACCGGATGTTGAAACTGATATCAACCTTTCGCCTCTTGCTGCCATGAAACATGCTGTTTTTATATCTTATCTCCTGCCACTTTGCTTCTTTCCTTAGTGCATCAATAAACAGCACTAATGTTGGCTTCCTATTTACTTTTGAATTAAAACGTCTATTCCAACCTTCTAGAGGATTATTGGTACGAAAAATATCGTTATTGCAGCTTATATTCATAGTTGATTTTAACCATTGTTTTTCAAAGTAATCGAGAAAGTTCTGCATGACTTCAGTATTCCCAGCATTTTGTCAAATGTATGACCAACATTGTGTGTGATAACTTGCCGGCAGTAGGGGGAAATTTGCACAAATTCTGATTATCTCTCTTGACTCTTTGCAATCATTAGCTTTCAAACACTCGGCTTTTCTCCAAACGGCTTTATTTAAGTGGAAGTAACATCCTGATATATTTATTTGCGGAAAGGATTTTTTTAATGCATTATTAAGACCGGCCTCATAATCACATTTAATGTTTTTTATATTTATATCTAAACTAGAGAAACCCGCGCAACTTCGTGTGCGTTTATCCCGCTTTCCCGTGGGAATTTCAAAAAATCCTTTCATATCGGTTACATCATACACCACACTTTTCAGAACACACCCAAAAAATTGTGATAAATGAAATGAAATGAAATCGTTTATTTCAGAAATTAGACCTTCACAGGCACTTTTTCTTGTCATTTACAATTTGTATATATGTATAAAGAGAATATACTACGTTATATACTACCACCATTTCGGACACAAGCAAAATGGCCACCGGTAAAAGAAATGGCGAAAGAAACCCGGTTACGGCCTTTTTTGTCATTTAGCAATTTTTTTTTTCCTTTCACTCTTTTGTTACAATGTATAAGTACATTTATAAGAATAAATAAAATACAGATCCAGGTACATACAGAAATCAAGCTAAAAACGCGGGATGTCGATCCAAATAGCGCAATGGTCAAATCCTAAATATGTCGAATATGTAGATGTTAATAAAGCGAGCAGACCAGTCCCCCAAGATGACAACCACAACTGAGAGTCGGCCCGCCAGCCTCCATCACTGAGCTCACCATCAACAATATTATGAACAATATTGGAGGGAACACAGCGACCCGACTCCCGATGCGACCGTAATCCCGGAAGAGCCCATTCACAAAAACAACCCCGTCAAAAAGAATTAAAAGTACTATAATGAAAATGCAGCACTATTTAGATGACACCACGACGTGTGTCCATTGATATTATAAGAAAAAATATGATAACGAACATTTATTATTTATGGAGTTTATCGAACATTGACTGGCTTTTAATGACAAGTTTGAGCATTTCATTTTCGCATAGGGGCCATGGAGACTTTTCATTTAAATACTCATTAATAGTGTAATAGGCTTTACTGATTAAGAATTTTTTAACATTTAATTTGAAGCTATTATTGGAGAGGTTTTTAATGTAATCGGGAATTTTATTATACATACGCAAGCCTTGAATAATAAAAGACTTTCCCGCTTTTCTCAGCCTAAATTTAGGAACAGCTAATTTGTTCTTATTACGCGTATTAAAACTATGAACATCGCACACCTGGTTATAATCATGAATGTTTTTACGAACAAACATGATGCTGTCAAAAATGCACTGTGATGCCACCGTGAGGATATTGGTGGCTTTAAAAAACTCGCGTAGAGACACCCGGTAACCAAGTTTATAAATAGAACGCACTGCACGTTTCTGCAGCACGAAAATCGAATCGATTTCCGCTGCTTTACCCCAGAGTAGAATGCCGTACGACAGCAAACTATGAAAATAACTAAAATAAACTAGTCGTGCCGTGTCGACATTGGTGAACAGTCGAATTTTCCTAACAGCGAAAGCAGCCGCACTAAGTTTACCTGCTAGGGTTTTTATATGATGATGCCATTGTAGTTTACTGTCAAGTACAATGCCCAGAAAAGTAGTCGTTTCAACCATTTCTAACTTTTCATCGTTAATAACGACTGATGACTGACTAATAGCTTGGGTTGCATTCGGGAGTGTAAAGGCTATGCATTTGGTTTTATTGGCGTTCAGTACCAGATCATTTACAGTTAACCATTGTAGTAGAAGAGACAGCGTCTTGTTAATGTTATCGACATTAGAATTTTTTCTGTCTACTTTAAAAATCAAAGAAGTGTCGTCTGCAAATAAAATAGTGTCGCATAAATTATGAGTTACATAAGGCAAGTCATTAATATAGACTAAAAAGAGAAAAGGGCCCAGAATTGAGCCCTGGGGAACGCCTATACTAGTAGGACAGCCTGCAGAGGTCGCTTCATTTACTCTCACTTTCTGAATTCTGGCGTTAAGGTAGGAGGACATGACACTGATTGAATAACTGTCCAAGCCATAGAATTTTAACTTCTTAACTAAGGTCTTGTGATCAACGCAGTCAAAAGCCTTGGAAAGATCGCAGAAAACACCAACAGCGTTCATGCTTTCCTCCCAAGCTTCCACGATAACTTTAAATAACATGGCAGCTGCATCCGTTGTGGATTTACCTTTAGTGAAACCATACTGACGCGGGTGAAGCAACCGATTATTTTGAAAATAGGGTAGTAGTTAAAATAAAATAAAAATAAAAAAGCCTTTAATTTTCCAAGATATCATGCATAATTAATTTGTGAAAAATAGTAAATTAAAATGTGGTTTCATGTGCAAGACGACTGGACCCCTAAACGGGTGAAGGCCTCCTCCAAAGATTGCCACTCTTCGCGGTTCAATGCCAGGTCTGGCCAGTTTCTTGTTCCGACAGTCTCTACTTCGTCTTTCCACCTGGCCTTTGGTCGACCTCTGCTTCTGAACCCATGGGGACCACTCCAAAAAGTCGCGCTTTTCGTCCACCTATTGTCCGTGTAGCGCGCAACGTGGCCCGCCCACCTCCATTTAAGACCACGAGCAAAGGGCAGGACATCAATCACGTTGGTCTGATCTCTAATTGTCCGGTGACGGACTCTGTCCCTCAATTTTATGTTTAGTGAGCTGCGTTCTAAGGCTCTTTGACATGATGTTAGTTTTCTGTTAGTTGTTGAATCAAATATCCACGTTTGACAACCATATGTGAGACAGGGTAGAAGGCATGAGTCCATTACTTTCTTTTTTAATTTTAGGTCCAAGTTTGATTTCATCACTTCTTTGTAGGCCCAGAATTTTCTCCATGTGATTGATATCCGCCTGTCTATTTCTTCTATGTTGTTATTTTTGCGAAAAGATACTTGCTTACCTAGGTAGATGTATTCTTCAACATAATCTATCACATTATTATTTACCAGAATTGGAGTTTTGTGGCGGTTAGACATGACCTTTGTTTTCGAGATGTTCATTTCTAGGCCGATGCTTGTGCTTGCGTTATCAAGTTCTGACATCATGGATTGGAGCTCTGCAGGGCTCTCTGAAAAAAGCACAATGTCGTCTGCGAAGCATAGGTGGTGGAGCCGTTCCTTGCCGATTTTTAACCCTTTGCTGTCCCATGGTAGGTTTTTCATAGTGTTTTGGAGAACTGATATGAATAATTTCGGCGATAGTGGATCACCTTGTCTAACTCCTCTGTTTATTTCAATTTTTTGACCTGAACTTTCTAGCTTGATTTTACTAGTGCTGTTTTCGTAGATGTGTTTAATTATTCTAATGTATTTGTTGTTTACATTTTGGTCGTGAAGGGCTTGCCAGATGTTTTGATGTGATATAGAGTCAAATGCCTTCTTATAGTCGATAAATGCTAGGTAGAGTGGCCTGCGAAATTCGTAGTATTTTTCTATTACTTGTTCGAGTACTTGTATGTGGTCAGTGGTGCTGAACGATTTTCTAAATCCTGCTTGTTCTCTCGGTTGGTGTTTTTCGATGTCGCTGTTAATTCTGCCCAGTAGGCAGTTAGCAAAGAGTTTGTATAAACAGGGCATTATACTTATAGGTCTGTAATTCCCTACGTCTGTTGGGTCTCCTTTCTTGTATAACAGTATTATTTCAGACTCTGTCCATGTCTTTGGGACTGTTTCTTCATCTAGGATCTTGTTAAATAATAATGTCAGGGGGTTAAGAATCACTGTTCTAGCTAATTTTATGGCTTCGTTTGATATTCCGTCGGAGCCGGGACTTTTGTCATCTTTTAACTTCTCTAATTTATTTAATAAGTCGATTTCATTGAAGTATGGCGTCTCAATATTTTGATTTTGTGCAATTAGATTTTCTATATAATCATTGTGCGAGTATTTAGAGGCGATATATAGCCTTTTTAAACTTCCAGAAGATTTTAAGTGTCGCGTAAATATAGATTCTCTGTGGTTTTTATAGTTCTTTTTAATCTCTTTATTAGTTGCTTTGAATAAGTAGGAGAGTCTGGATTTTTCTTCATGACTTAGGTGTTGTTTGTGGAGTAGTTGCCTTCTCTCTTTCATTAAGGTAGTAGGGTAGTAGTTGGTCAAGTATTATTTTTTCAAAAATTTTACTGAGGGCTGGCAAAATAGATATTGGCCTAAAATTATTAGGATCCTTACTACACCCTTTCTTGAAAAGTGGTATGATTTTACTAACTTTCATTAAATCAGGAAAAATGCCAGCTGAAATACATTCATTGAAAATTAAAGCCAAATGTGGTGCTATGATATCTATAATATTACTTAAGATAGCTACAGATATTCCCCATATATCCTCTGACTTTTTGATGTTCAGAGATTTAAAAGTTTTGAGGATTGTATCAGCATTTATAAAATTAAACGAAAAACTTGTTGTAGGCTCGGGAACGTTCGACCTAAGAATTTCATCCGCAAGTGTGTGGAAAGAGTTCAAGAATTTAGTCGTTTGTATAGGAATATCTGCAAAAAAGTCCTGAAAAGCATCAGCTACCTCATCATCAGCGGAAACAATATGGTTATTTATAAGGAGCGAGTACTTATTAGTGCTCCGCTTTGACTTGCCGGTTTCGTTGTTAATAATATTCCACGTAGTTTTTGTTTTGTTAGTGGAGTTTTTGATCTTTTTACTTAAATGAAGCGCCTTAGCGGCCGTGCACACGAGTTTAAATGTTTTAGAATAATCCTTCACATATTTATCAAATTGTGGACTAGGATTATATTGACGCTGATCGTATAAATCATAAAGATTTCTTCTACAAATATATATACCCGTCGTTGCCCAGTCACAAAATTTCATTTTATCGCGAATTATAACTTTTTTAATTGGGAATGTATCATTAAATTCCCTACTGATAAGATCGAATAAATTTTTAAATAAATGGTTAGGATCATTTGAAGTTACCGAAGGAATATCAGTTTTTTCTTTAACGTTACTTCTGAACTTATCTTTGCGTGATTGAGAAATTATTCTAAAAGATCCAATCTTATTTTCAGTAATACATTTGTCAAATAAAGAGATTTGTTGACCACAATGGTCCGATCCCAAACAGTTTATTATTTTCTCACCAGTGACTGCACAGTTACAAAAGATGTTATCAAGACAGGTGGCAGAAGTGGGCGATATTCTAGTTGGCTCAAGGAATACATTTTTCAAATTAAATGATTTAAACAAGTTTAAGAGCCTCATGCTGTTCGTTGACGAAACCAAAATATCTACATTAAAGTCACCACATACCACTACAGGTTTGCTAACCTTAGTAGCACGCTTTAAAGCCTCTTCCATGCAATTTTCAAATTCATCATAATTCGCAGATGGCGGTCGATATACACATATAATTATATATTCAGCAAGATCGACACATGATATTTCAATAATGCGCTCAATAGAAAGAGAGGCAATATCTTTACGTTCCTTATATGAAATATTATTTTTTAGTAAAATGCAAGATCCTCCGTGTATAGCCCTTTTCCTGATGAACGCACTAGCTAGAACGTGATTGCTCATATTAATTAATTGATTTTTATTAAGCCAATGCTCAGTGACGCATAGAATATCTATATAATTTGATTCTAAAAACAATTCTATTTCTAGTTGTTTGCTGGTTAAACCTTGTATGTTCTGATGAACAAGATGTAATTGTGATAAAGGTTTTACCATTGTCCTACAACCTAGTTTTTTAAGTCATTAGTACTTATACTAATGACTGTGTTTGTAAAATAATTTGTAAATTGTATATTATATGCTAACAATTTAGCAATACTCATCCTAAATCTATAATGGAGGTGTAAATTGCCTCCAGTCGAAAAACAATAACTAATAAATTTATTAGTGTCTAGATATAGCATCCTACTATCAGTATAAGTCATATTATAAATATGCAAGTTCAAATTATATATGTTTTTATTTAATAAATTATATTTGTTGTTGTTTATATATGGCAGAGCACAAATAATTATTTTACCTGCCCCAAGCTCAACAATTTGTCTGAAGCCATCTATGAGATCTTGTTTAGATGTATTACAAGAGTTACCTAAAGCTATAATAATCGTACAAGATTTGTCTAGTGACTCATGCTTAATACTGGCAAGTAAACTAGTTAAGCTGGCACCGGGCCTACAATAATTACAAATTTGATGGTTTGTTAAATGTGATAACATACTACCTAAGCCCCTTCCCATTTCGTCTGATAGGACAATTGTCTTATGAACAATTGTTTGTTGTGTCTGTATGTCAGTAGTCGCAGCCTTCACTAGAGAATGCTCGTGGTCACCTCCATCAGTGGGGGGGGACAAGATTGGTGACTGCTGTGATGGAACACTGGGAGATCCTACAACAGAAGGCACACATACATTAATATGATTGTGCTTACTGGTCAGCGAGTCAAACCTTTCTAAGTTGTATGTGCTAATTCCTATCAGATTGTCTATTGCTAAACTATACTCTTTTATTTCATTTTGTGAAGAGTTATATTTGGTGGTCATGCTATCAAGCGATGCCTGTAAAGAAGGAAATATGAAAGGAAATATGTTTAGATATATATTTTTTTCTATTTTTATACTTCTCATTACAATCTTTGGTGTTTATGAAATAGGCTAGCCCGACCGGTGAAGAGCCACCCTTTTACAGAATATTGACGTGAAGCAGCAATGCGTTTCGTTCGGGGAGTGAAATATCCGAAATTCTTGTTTGTCACCTTTGTGGTATAAAAAAAATCTAACTCATTCCTTATACTATTTCTCGCTATATCCTGTTTTTTCCTGTTATAGGTCGGCAACGGGTTAGGGACCCTAGAATCTATATGCTCCATATCGACGGTAATCACCTAATATCAAATGATCCATATTCCTGAGCTTGTTTTCCAACCACTTCCGTAAAAAAATGTATAAGTATATCGGTAATTCAATACCTACAACCTCAGCCTACAACAACACTACGAAATAATAGAGCGAGTCGACGTAATGAGATTTCCTATAAGTGAGAAAGAGACAATATCAATATGTATGCCATTTAACCATTGACCAATTTAACTTGAACTCTGTCAAATATTATAAAATTTAATATTTTAATTACTTACTATTTATTATTATCGATGAATATGATTCAGTCCGCTTTATACATAGTTAGAATTTTAGCTGTTTTTCCGATATCACAAACAGAATATAGACGACATTATGATTAAATATTCACAATTTATAATTACATGACAGATGACACTTCACTTCACGGATGTGTCAAAATGAAATGTAATTGAAATCAAAAGCACTAAGGAGTATGAGTATTGATATCAACTCGAAGAAAATTACCCACAAAATACAATTTTTTTTCAAGAATTTCAATAAAATAAGAATCACATCTTCCATCAATTCTCTTAAACAATTTTTATGCAAAATTTGAAGTAGATTGGACCAAGGAATCAAGTTGTCCCATAGTAACTTTACCCCCCTTTTTTACCCCCTTAGAGTTCGAATTTCGAAAAATCCTTTCTTATCGGACGCCTACGTCTTATAATACTTAGTTCCACCTGCCAAGTTTCAGATTTTTACGATGAGCGGTTTAGGCTGTGCGTTGATTCTCAGTCAGTCAGTCAGTCAGGACAAAGCATTTTATATATATAGATGTAGTTTCAGAAGTTCAAATAAACGTTCGTACGCATGCTGCAATTTATTGGGTAGTAAGGCGTAACTTACCCCCACTACATGTACAGATTCGCTGCTACTACATAGATTTACATGCAAAGTTACAATTTGGTGAAATGGTCTGGGTGTCCTTGTAAATGTGCATTCAATAGCGACTGGCAACACTGCCTAAGTAACACTTAATTAATCATATCTCCTCAAATTAAAATTATAAATTATTGTATAAAGTTTACCTTTAAAGTTTAAAGTGATAAAGTGGATCCCTTTGAGGTTATCTTGTCGAAGGAAACTCTCATTCCTCAACATCCAAGTGAAAGGAAAGAAAATACAGATTCTATATCGGTGAGCCTATATACCTACTTTAAATTTTCTACAAAAATTCCGTTGGTACACAGAAAATTAGAAAGATTTTTGTAAACACCAATTTTGTACCAGCTGATTGGATCACTGAGAAAGCTAAATGTCAAATTAACAAAATTGCCAACTTGACGGAATCACTACGTCCGGAAACGTCACTTCGTTGTTGGCAACCACAAATTACTGGACAAGCGAACAACTTCGCGAGAGTGTGAAAACCTCACTTCGTTATTGGCAACCACAAATAGAATACACGAGAATTACTTCGTGATTAGTTTTAAATAATTTATAAAACCACATACACAATAATATGGCTCCAGCAATACAAAAATGCCCAACGTGTAAGAAAAATATAAATAGTAAGGAGTTTTTGAAGTGCCAAAAATGTAAAAACAGCTATCATTTAGACTGCCAAAGTGTATCATATCAACTGTTTCGCATAATGAGTAGGAAAAATGAGTGGAGTTGTCGTAAGTGCGTTAACGAAATAAAGCAAACTGTCCATGCATCGACGCCAAAGGATACTTCGGCCTCGGATCGACTAGCATCTCTTTCCGACACCGTAAAAACGACTCCAACTATTTCATCAGTGGGAAACTTAGAGATGACGCCAAATAATGTGACATTAGATAATACACAGATCAGCAATTCAGCTAACCTGCAAGAACACCTGCATGAAAATGAAATAGAGGATAGTATCTCATACCAACAGATGTATGTTACGCGGAGGAAAAAAATTGATGTCCTGGACAAGACAAATGATGACTGCACCTCGGAAAATGATGATGATTCTGGTCAATCAATATCACAAGCCAACTTAAGCCTTCCCGATATGCAAACTTTTGACAATTGCGAAACTGATAAACTCAAACAAGAAATAAGCAAACTTAAATTGTCGCTACAATCATCGGAGAACGAATTGGAAAACACAATAATGGAGAAGAACAAATTAGAGAAAACAATCGCAGCACAGGAACGAAAAATACAGCAATTGCTTTTGATATGTTCTAACCCAAGAAATGATCTATCTATAATAACAAATACGTCTCGCAAAGGTAAGAAAAAGAAAAAGAAAACCGTCATCGGCAGTACTAAAAATGAGTATAACTTAAGTCCAAGAAATTTAGAGGAAATCTCTACTAGTGAAGAAAAAAATATATCTTTGTTTCAAAATGACATGGATACTCAAAATAATTCAAAGGAAAATAACTGCCAAAGTATCTCTCCACATCACAACGACAATAATAAACAAACGGACACATCCAAAAAGGAAAGAAAATTGTGCATTTTAAGTAATAGACAAAATTCGGGTAAAATCCACTTGATTGAAGACACTTTACCAGTGGATTTTACTTTTTGTCGCTATTTAACGCCAAATATAAGCGCCAAACAACTTCTTACCAATATAACAGACAAATTGAACAATTTTACGTTGAATGATTATTGTATCATCTTATTGGGTGAATGTGATTTTAAAGGAAATTGCAATGTTATGGAATTAATTTACACAATTAGAAATTTAATTAAAGATTTATGCTATACAAATGTAATAATATGTACACCCACTTATATACAAGGAGCGCCGATCTATAACTATAAGATCGAATTATTTAATAGCTTGTTATGTGTTGAGTTGCATCACAATGAATATGCGTATTTCTTCGACTCAAATCTGAGTCTAACACATGATATGTTTTCAAGATGGACAGGTAGAATTAATAATTTGGGGATGGTAAATATTTTTAAGACTATCATGAATAAAATAAGAAAAGATTTTGAAATGTTCCCGTATACAACTACGAACTCTGAATGTAACATACTTTTCGAAGGTGGGGCAAAATGTAAAGGCAGTATATCAAACAACTTAGGTGAAGGTTTTTTTCGTGCATAACAGCTCACTCGGTACAAGTAATTCTAACACTTCTAAAAAAAGACAAGACTTGGTAAATTTGAACGTATTTCATCAAAACGTTTGTGGACTAAACAACAAAAGGAGTGAGCTGGAATTGTATGTGGAGGGCTTTAGCTATAAGTTACATTATCTTTGTGTTAGTGAACACTTTCTGAACGATCACCTTGCTTCTTTGCTCTACCTTACAAATTATAAGCTTGCTACATATAATGCAAGAAAAAATAAGAAACGTGGAGGCTCTCTGATACTAGTGCATAACGATAGACAATGCGAAGAGGTAAAAGCATTGAACAAGTTGTATCGGATGGGAAGTTTTGAAGTATGTGGTGTTAAAGACTTGGATACTGGTATTCACATCTGTTGTTGTTATCGTACTCCCTATGAAAATACCCTAGATGAGTTTATGGAGCGTTTAGGCGAGCTTTTGGAACACTTCTTTAATAAAAAATGTATAATCAGCGGCGATTTTAATATTGACCTCTTGACTAATAGCTCAAAGAAAAATGATTTTGTAAATTTATTGAAATCTTACAATTTCAGGCCTCTTATAAGCATACCCACTTTTGTTCGAAATGATATTTCCTCTTGTCTGGACAACTTCTTGACCAATTTGACAGATCAGGATATCGGAAACTGTGAAGTTGATCACAATGGTTTGGCAGATGGACATGCGGCAATGACATGTCAAGTTAGTACAATTGGGCACAAGGACGGAAACAATAATAAGCAAACTGTATATGTCGAAAAGCGAAACTTCAACTCACAAAACAAAATAAATTTCAGAAACGCGATACTGAGTAAAGACTGGGAGAAAATGGGAATAAATGCATTTGCTCGGAACTTCAACAGTAGTTTTCGCGACAGCTTCAAAAATAAGAAGAAAGTTATAAGAATTAATGCCCAAACGAACCTAAATTGGGTGACCAAAGGTGTAAAAATATCAAGCAGGATGAAACGAATTCTTCTTACTGGCAATGGTAACACAGACTCAACTGTAGTCACATATAGAAACAAATACATAACACTATACAGAAAGGTAATAAGAAACGCTAAAAGAATAGCCACACAGGTCAAAATAAAGAACTCTGACAACATTGCTAAGGATGTTTGGAAAATTATAAATGGACACAGGAATAAAACAGGAACTCAGTGCACCAATATGACCCTAAAACATGACAATAATATAACTTCGGATCCGCAAATCATAGTTGACACATTTGCGAACCAGTTTGATCATGAAATCAAAGCGATTTCTGGGAATATACATAGTGCTACTAAATACGTGAAACGCAAACCCATAGTAGTGGAAAGAGAGCTTATATTACACCCAACAACATCAAAAGAAATCAAATTGATTGTGGAAAAAATGGTAAGCAAGGGTTCCAGTGGTTATGACGAAGTGCCAATAACTGTAATCAAAGAAAATATAGATATCCTGGCATACCCATTGAGTGTATTTTGTAATAAGTGCTTGGAGAAGGGATGCTTCCCGGACCAACTTAAAATGGCTAAAATCATACCAGTCCATAAAAAGAGTTCAAAACAGGACCCAAAAAATTATAGGCCAATATCACTTCTACCAATTAAATCGAAAATTCTAGAAAAAGTTATAAAATCTCGGTTGCTCCGACACTTTAAACAGAATAAAATATTAAATCGACGGCAATTTGGATATATGGAAAGGGTGGGTACCCTGGATGCAGTGAACACCCTGGTTCAAGACACTGTGACACAAATCAATGACAAGAAAAAAGTGGCGGGTATTTTCTTGGACCTAAGCTCTGCATTTGACATGGTACGCCATGATTTACTAATAAAAAAAATGGAACATTATGGTATCAGGGGAAATGCATTGCTTCTCTTGGAATCGTTTCTGCGAAACAGACAAATGTTCGTAGAAATTAACAATATAGACGAAAATATGTGCAAAAAAATCTATAGATCCAAATTAAAAAATATTAAAGTGGGTGTACCACAAGGCTCTATATTGGGTCCCCTATTGTTCGTTGTGTTTATTAATGATCTGATAGACTTTGTATCAGATACCTGTTCAGAATATATTAAGTTAATAGTTTTTGCTGATGACACAAATGCTATAATTTGGGCGAATAATATTTGTGAACTGGATACTAAGGTTAGTCAGGCTCTCAATATTTTCAGCGAATGGTTTTCACTTAATGGTCTAAAAATCAACACTGATAAGACAAATGTCATGTTATTCAAAACCACTACTAGACAAAATACGACTCTGAATAGTTTAATATTAGACGGTAAAAATATAAAAATGGTAGACACTGTGAAATTCTTAGGTATTAACATTGACAGCTACCTAAACTGGAAGAGCGAACTACATGAGATTGAGAATAAAGTCAGTACTGCTTGTTACGTCCTCAGGAGCCTACGTGATGAAGTTAATGTTGAACATCTCAAGCTTGTATATCATTCCCTAGTGGAATCTAGATTTCGATACAGCATTATCTTTTGGGGAAGTAGCTACAAGTACAATATAAAAAAGGCCTTCACGTGCCAGAAAAGAGCCATCAGAACCATGGTGCGTATAAAACAGGAGCAGTCGTGCAGAGAACACTTCACAAGATTGAATATTTTGACAATCCCTAGTCTATATATCTTAGTATTGTTAACGAACCTTGCCAAATACCTTCATGAATTTGAAACTGAAGAAGACAAAGCAAAAAGAGAAAGAACAAGAAGGAAAGATCTAGTCGCTGAAACAGTCCCTGGATTGAATATTGTGCAACATAGCGCACACTATCAGTCCATTAGGTTGTTCAACAAGTTACCCATTGAGTTAAAGATTTTAATACATAGTAGTCAATTTAAAGAAAAACTTAAAATGTTTTTGTTAAAGGGGTGTTTCTACTCAATCGAGGAGTACCTGATGTGCGGTAGATCAAAATAATTGTTAGTTCTTAATAATGTATTTAATCTTATTTAAGTTCTTTATTTTTGTATTCCTTTTCTTACTTGTTGCCTGAATGTAATTATTTTTCAATATGTAATTTTCAACACAATAATAATATTGTTATGAAATAAATAAATAAAATAAAAAAAAAAATAAAAAAATATTATTTTGGAGATTTTTTAAGGCAGATCTTATAAATCTGGGACAAAATATTAATATTTTATTATTGGCTAGTATTTCAGGCACTTTATCATCATTTAAATTTGTAACTTCAGTTCGCTGCTGCTTCAGGAAATTTCTTCTAGCTCGGCGTAATGTGTCTATTTTTGACTGAAAATTTGGTACGTAATCATCCTTTCCTAACTCACTAAACATTTTTTCAAATGTCTTTTGTACTGGTATATATTTCTTACAGACAGATTTTTTGCATTTATCCATAACAATATCAATTTTATTTCTTATATGATTTGATTTGCATGTGTGTTCCGCCGGTCGCAAAATTTTATTTTGATCTTTATTTATTGTAATAGTTGCGCCCAATGAGTGTTTATATATTTTATGGTTGCGCCACAATTTTCACGGTATGCACATCTCCATCGCGAAGAGCCGCCTTTATTGACGACAATTCTGTTGAATCTATAACCATCAATCAACAAAACAGGCCTTAGCTTTTGACTCTGAATGAAAACCAGCTTGTTTTCGGAAATTTGATCAGAAGTTTCTGGGTTATTTTCCATTTTATATCACACAACAAATAACTTTCCGAAAAATAAAACGTTTGATATTAATCAGTCATGAGCAATGACAATGTCAATTTATAGTCATAAAATTTTCAAGCACGTAGAAGAGATTTTATCTAAAGTGGTTTTATTATATAAGTGGCAAATACAATGCATTTACATGAAAGAGCTCATTATGCGTCAATCTCGATATGATTTTATGTTTACCGTTACCGTTTGCACTAAGGACTATATGAATAAAGGACGACTTGCTCCTTGGCCGTTTTCCCGTTGTGGTCAAATTATTCGATAGACGTTTTGACTAGTGGATTAACTCATTCAAAAGACATTTGACTTCGAGATCCTTCTGCTCAGAAAGGAATTGATATAGCATTATCTTTTGTAAGCATAATTGCGTATCTGTTTCATTGAACACGTTTAAAATCCACATCTTAACTTAAAAAAATAGTTGAAATGAAATGAATGTATATGTATTTAGCGAGACGTCGAACGGCGGCATGCGCTTCAAGGCGGAGGCGGTGGCGGCGTTCGAGGAGCCCTGCTCCGGCGCCTGGCGCGTGGCCTGGAACGTCACGGGCACGCTGCTGGCCTCGTCGGGCGACGACTGCTGCGTGCGCCTCTGGAAGATGCAGTACGAGCACCAGTGGCGCTGCGTGGCGGTGTTCAAGAACGAGACGCTGGGCTCCGACAGTATGGGCGCGCCCCGGCCCCATACTACTTATATGCGCATGGCCGCCATGGCCAACCCCGCTCATATGCCAGTGCACTGACACCTGAAGACTATACAGTGAGCACAAATACGTTTTAAATTAATCAAACAAACTATATGTTACCACGCTGCAGTTACTTTTTGTTGATTAACGTTTCCAAATGTTAGTGTGAAACATTTGATAACAAATAATAAAATCGGACAAATGCGAGTCGAACTCGCCCACAGAGGTTTCCATACGTAATTATAAATAATGCAAAAATCTAATCACGCAATATTTTCCAAGCTTTTCCCGAAAATAGACCCCCTTTTTTAAAGATTTAATTACACATGTAAAGTTTTGAGATTTTTTTCTTGTACGTGTGGTCTATAACGATATTACTTGTCAAATTTCATAGTCGTCGGTCAACGGGAAGTACCCTATGAGTTTTGATTCCCTTCAGTGTGTCAAAATATGCGTTATTGCTGAATAAACGACCATTTTTTTTTACGTAAACTTTGATTGATTGACCATAGACCTGAGTATACGGTTAACATTTCAACTTGTTACCTCCACACATTCCCGAAATAAAGGGTCTTGACAGACAGACAGACGGACAACAAAGTGATAAAAATAAAAAATAAACTGACAAAAATGTTACCATGTTGCATTGTGTTGCTCCACAAAAGTTAACTGTGGTGTGGATGCACGGTTAGACTAAAGCCGAGTACAGACTGCTGCAACGTATCATGCAAAGTAACAAAATTTCCATAGTGTGGACGCCTTGTGCGCACAAACCGTGCACACTACGCGCACGACCAGAGCATTATACAGGTGAATTTTTTTTCACCATCAAAATTTTTTACTTTATGAGGTTTCATTAAAAGACCCTATTTATAAAAAAAAAGTAGGTCAAATTTTCAAAATAATATCATTTCCCGGGTTGCGCGCGCGGTGTCCATGAACGCCAAAGTTTTTTAGATCATTTTGTGATGCTTTAACTTTATATTTTGGTACTAAGTGATGCTAAAAGAAAAAAGATGAAAATATTCACCTGTACAGGTCCGCGGTCACAGTACAGTCACCTCCATAAATATGTAGTCACTTTATTACCTTGTCACTTTCGTATATCATTTCAATTACTTATGACATTTGAGTGAACATGTCAACAATGTTATAGTGACAAAGTACTGAAGTGATTAAATATTTATGGAGGTGGCTGTACTTACGGGAAATTCTTTCATTCCGTGTTACATTGCATGTTATGTCAGCAGTATGTACCCGGCATTACACTAAACTGCGGGCGAGAAATAGATGTTAAATTGAATTTAAAATGTGTGTGTGTATCCTATTCTTATAATTTTCTGTCTCATTTATATATATTTTTATTGTCTAATGATTGCACTTCACATGGCGTAGCGTATTGGCTTATTTGCTATATTTGGCAAACATTAACCATGTTTCGACAATATAATTGACGAAATATTTGTCAAAATAACAAATACCCACGTGTATTGTTGCTTGACGATTTTCAACGCACATCAGCCCATGGCCCCATGACTATACTCAACGCCAAAGCTTCTGGCTCAGTTTATATAAACAATTGAAAATCGATTGTCGTTATACACCGAGTAATAAGTACGAGCTTCGAACTTTGTTTTATGACTGCACACGCCAGAAGAATTGGCGTTCAGTATAAAGATCCTTATTTAGTATTTGCGTAAGCGTTGTATATGTTAACAAAAACACCGGAACGCCAAATAACCAATACGCAACGCCTTGTTAAGTTGAGGCATAAAGAGAAGAATCATGTTGCAAATTATATTTTGAAGTACCAACTTGCTATACAACTGGCCGTATGTTTCAAACACGTGCGCCGCTTCAATTCAAAACTATCACAAATAAAAATTGCTACAGACAGTGCCACAAACTTATCGCACGATGATCGCAAATTCGCGTTGTATTGCTCGGCCGCACACCGGAGCCACAGCGTACATGCACGCAACATTTAATTCGCCATAACATCCACGCCACATTTTTGCTCGGTGTATATGTGTGGCATACCCGCACATCGGACGCACAGTTGTGGTCACAGATTTCCTTCGAATCATATGCGCAGACAACAAGAACTAGGGAGTTCGCATCATATACTCCTGCACATTGTATCTGGCCATCGAGAACAGGAAACATTGATATCTACCCCTTTCATTGAATTTTTCGCCTATCTTGATAATTTCCGTAATCCGTTCGTGCTATTTTCAGTCAATGTATGGTTGTATAATACAGGGTTTTTTCAACCTCTGCAATAAACTCAATTGTCTTTCATTTTTGCAAACCAGCGCGCCACAAAAAACGAACATGTTCGATCTTGAATTCGTGTGGCGCGGTCATCGTCCCGCCACAAATTGCACTCGCTACAAATGTGTCCTTGGTGTGCGTGCTTACGCGCAGATATATAAGGGCGTTAAATGTGGCGCCACAATTATCGTAACACAAGTGTATGTCTGGTGTGCGGCCTGGCTTAGGACGATGCCTAAATAGTGCGGTTGACTATAGCTTTCGACTGCCGACCTAATGTAAACACCCCCTTTTTTCGTGTTCTATATTAGTAGGACCACGAGGGAGAAACTAATTGCAGAGAACTTTTCATAATGTTTCATATAACTGCTGTATATGTAATAATTTCGAACCAAATGTAAATATTAGAGGTAAGTAAATAATATTTTGTCAATTACATAATTTTGTATGTAAAATTTCTGGTAAATTTTATTTGAACCTATTTACAAGACCTTAGTCATTCACTTGCACATCGTCATCTTATGACCCACTTCCATCCACCAATCATGCAACCCTAGTTCTACTTTCCCGTAGGAATTTCGAAAAATCCAATTCAAAAAAACACCCAAATTTCAAGTCTCTACGAAGGCAGTGCGTAGATCCCTCAGTCATTCAGAGCAAAGCATTTTAATTATGTTCATTTATAAATAAATAAAAATCGCAAATTTCAGTCGTGCAAATAACATAAGAACCTTTTTATTCGCTTAAGATTACATTAACATAACAAAAAAGAATTTAAAAGAAAAATGTAAAGCTTCAAAAATACGTGTGCGATGACGTCATTTCATGGGAGCGGTCCGTCGGAGGCGCTGCAGCGGCGGGTCCTTCGCGGGCAGCCGGCTGGAGCACCAGCCCCCCTGCGGGCACGGCACAAGCTCAGGGCGTATTTTGAACGCGCAGATGACGCGTATCCATCGCGGGGTTGCAATCATTTCATCGTGAGGTCGAACATACAAAGAGCTCAATCTAACACGAAACGCGCGTCCTTTGCGCGTTTAAAATACGCCGAGTGCTGTGGCTCTAAGAGGAAGAAGAATTTTAACAGTGCTTACTGGCAACGCTCTCTCGCTCTTGCAATGGCTGTTTGAGGACGAGTGTGGGCTTACAATGTTTCTGAAAAAGAAATTGCATAAAATTTAAATTGTATTAAAATGAAGACCATATGCACAAGAAGATGATGGAAAAACGAGTTTGATGCTTATTTGAGATAGGTCAGAACAGAGTCTGTATGAGATATTATGGGGGGGGGAGACCTTTCCATGGCAGTGCGACGAAAAAAATAAGCAATAAATAATATAGATATATTCTAACCTAACTTCACCCCATTCTAACCTAACCTAAGGCTAAACAAATAGGAGAAGGACTTGCCCAAGAGATGCACGTTTAATCGTGGTCGCAGTGCTTTGAAGAAGAATCCTGGGTGGTGGATTACCCATTATTGTGCCAGTCCCTCGCCAACTGTCCAAAAAAAAAACAAAAAAAATAGGTCAGAATTCCGTCTATGTAGACTTAATTAAATTATTGAACAGAATAACAATCCAGTACCGTTCTCCAAATTAACCTACCCCTCTTATTGTAGATTCTAACGTTATGATTCAGATAGTTCACCCACATATTTCCGTATACATCTTCAGTAGCCAAACCGATTTGTACCAACGACAGTAACTTAACGGAGTTTGAACGCGCACATAAACTTAGTTTTTACACCCGACGTTTCGACAGAGTTACATCCGTGACCACGGCAGATGCAACTCTGCTGGGTTCAAGCTCCGTTAATAAAATGTTATAATGTGTTCAAAACGTGGTGGTATATAGTATAAAGGGTAATTGTAGCTACATAAAATGTACAAACCTTGGCTGCGCGTCTCCCGCTCTCCTATAAAATTCTGTTCGTTTCGCTTCACCAATTCTGTTCTGGCTGGAAATGAACCTCAATGACCTGTCATCATTCAAATTGACTTTCTGACTGCATCCAATGGATTTTTCCTCTACATTAATCTTTCGAACTCTGGTAATCTCTTTGTGACCTGATGACCTGGTGTACCTGGTGTTCTTGGTGTCGATCAAGTTTGTACTGGAATGCTCGGTAATACTTGGTAACCTAGGGTCGAAACCACAGTCGCCGTTCTCGTACATGTTATACGAAGGTTTTTTGAAACCCAGCGATGCACTCATGGGTCTGCTCATCGTGGCTCTTGGACTAGGAGAGCATTTTTTTAAATTCAAGTCTTCCTGTACTTTGGTTAAACTTTTCTGTTCATACTCTGATTGGTTCCGGACCAAAGGTTTTATTAGGACATTGGAATTAATGGAAGTGTTTATAGTTGAGATTCTGTTGTGAAGTTTTTGCGATGGGGATAAAATTTCTGATGTATTGGGAGCTAAAGTGAATTTTGGGGGGCTAAGTTTCACTGGGTTTATTGGTGGTGGAGTCTTATTGCTGCAGGAAGCAACTTCATGAGAAGATTTGGGCAGGTCTTTCACTGGATATTCTGGTGGCGATGTTGGCCTGGGTTCTTGCGCGTTAGACGACCAGAGCAAGTCCACTCCTGGCACCACTTTGGTCTGGTGCAGGTGTGTCTTGATGTTATAAATGCCTGCCATTGCTCCAAACGGATCGGCTTTGATTTCGGCTATTACATCCATGAATGTTCGCCCGCAAAGCTCCGATATTTGCCTGTATATCTGAAAAAATACACTCGGCTGAATGAAAATTTTAATATTTAGGTACGATATTAACCAAGTTATTAATGTGGGCATTATGCAGTGTCTGATCATCCTTACTAATAATAAACACATAAGTAGTTTATAACACAAAACACATTTAATACTTTTTATCCCGTATATCATTCCGAGAACGGGAACAATCGGAGTCGTTTGTAACACCGGGCATGAGCTAGTTATAAAAATAATACTACACGGGCATTTTGTAAAACGATAGAATGGACTTTTTAAGTTTCTGCCAATTTATATAAAGTACGCAAGTGACACGCAATGACACGCGAGAAAATATGTAACTGAATACCTACTCCATCTGGCTTATTCTATATTCTGAGATAGCTTCGATCGTTTCGTACCTCCCTGTTGACTTCAGGTTCGATGCTCCCGAGAGGATGTGTCTTCATCTTCATGCCAGGCTTCTTCAGCCAGCGGTGACGCGCCGCGTCTTCGATTTTCATCCGCGCCTCCACGTTGGGCTCCAATAGATGCTGAATGAAAACCTTGCATTCTGTGTAAAGAGAAGCTCTTTGAAAATTAAAAGAAATTTTTGGATTTTTTCTTTGTTAATGATAGCCTAATAAAATATGTGTTTTTTTATTATTTAGTAAGGTTAAAAAACAGTTACAGCAGAATATGTATCACAGTACAATTATTGCAACAAATAACTAATAAAGAAATATCAAAACAAAATGAGCAGTGGCAGTTTGAACATATATACCAAATGTCAGAAAAAAATTATAAAATGAAATGACTGTACCATTAGTAACACAGGCAAGCGCTGAGCGTTGCTTCCTGGAGAATCCTTTCGTGATAGCGGCACGCAACTGTGGCCGCGACTTGCTATCCGAACTCTCTGAACCAGTGAAGGGCAGCCCACCGGTCACCATGCCGAAGACAATCACACCTCTGCAAAAGAACATCGTATATCATCATATCAAACCATCATCCCACTGCAGAGGTACGAATCTCCCTTCAATCTAAGGTGATTAGAGCGTACTCAGCCACACTGTTCTCTGACAAGAGAAAGTGTTTGTAAAGTATCCATTCTCTGAATAAAAATTTATGAATTTTATTTACAGTTGTTAGGCAACTAGCCATTCATATTATTTTGAAATTGATTTTTGAAAAATTTCACCTCCCCCTCAGGTGGGATTTGACCCCACGACCCCTCGATATCCGGCAGAGTGATATGTGAGGTGAAATTTTTCTTTCAAAAATAAATAAATCTGAATAAAAGTTTTGGATCTTTGAATTTGATTTAATGTGTTGCCCGCTACAAGGAAAGGAATTAGGAAGAAATATTATGGGATAGTAAAGGCATTGCTGCTTGACGCTGATATTCAGTGAGAGGGTGGTACCCATTTCATAAATTCAAATTCAAAATATTTATTCAGAGCGTAGGTCCCCTGACACACAGGCACCTGTACTCACATGCTCCAAAGGTCCACCTCTGGCCCGTAGCGACGGCCGTCAACGAAGAGCTCTGGCGCCGCGTACTCCAACGAGCCACAAGGCGTACGCAACGCGCCGCCCGCACTCCACAGGTTCGATAGACCGAAATCTAAACATAAATGCGAGAAATATGATTAGTGTTGTTTCAGGTAGGTATTATAATAATAATATTTTGACTAAAATCATGATCTTCACAAAAAGATTACACATTCCCACCGTTTTGTCTCCTGTAGACTCTAGGATCAACAACGGCGATCTCAGATTGACAATAAGCAATGAAGCTTATTGACGTCCCGGGGGAGAAACTACAGCTGTCTTGGAACTCATAGCAGCTGTAATTTAATGTGTCATTAACTTTTAAAATGCGCATCAGAAACTGGCTGTAAGTATTACAAAAGCTGCTCACCAACTATTTTGATGTATTGTTTCGTGTGGTCCAACATGATGTTCTCCATTTTCAGGTCACTGACAAAGATTTATTCGTGTCATTCTACAACTGATTATCTTAAAAATTAAATTAGCCCCAAAAATAAACAGCATCACATACAAACAGCGGCAGAAATAGGTTGTCACGTGGTGTTGAACATGAACACCAATGTGACAAGGTGCTAAAGTGTTAATATATTTATGCCTCTGACTGTATCTATTTTGGCAAATTATGAATTGAGACATTAAGAAACACTCAAACATGCTCAAACTTCAAGACAAAGTTGACGAAGTATTGTCCTGACCGATCGCGGAATTCTTCGGAGATATCACTACAAAATAAACTATGACATCAGCGGGGCAACCATGTCACGAAATTCCGAAAACACGGACTAACGTTTCATTGAATTCTAACCAGGTTATGAACCTCATTCTAACTAACTTTTGACAGGACTACGTGTTTTGTTGTTTCGGATTGACACTCATGGTTTCCCGCAGGAGAAAAAAGCATTTTTAAATAAATAAAAATGCGTTATACCGATGAACAACTCCGCGCGAGTGCATATGCCTCACAGCGGACACAAGTTGCACCGCAAGCGAACGAGCGCGCGCTTCGGAGAGGCCGCGCGCGTTGCCGCGTGCAGACAGCACGTGCGTGCAGAGGTCACCGCCACCGGCCGCCTCCATCACCACATAGAGCCGGGGGCCGTGCTGTGGACAACCAGACCGTATCAACCCATCTCTCTTCAATCTGACGATCTCCGTGGCGTAATGGTTACCACGCCAGACCGCCGCCCAGGAGGTCCCGGGTTCGATCCCCGGTCGGGTCATGATGAAAAACGAACTTTTTCTGATTGGCCTCGGGTCTTGGATGTTTATCTATATATGTATGTGTTATAAAATATAATATCGTTGAGTTAGTATCCCATAACACAAGTTTCGAACTTACTTTGGGGCTAGCTCAATCTGTATGAATTGTCCCTATAGGTTTATTTATTTATATTTAATCGAAGGTGATTAGGTCGTACTCTGCCACGTTGCTCCTGATAACAGAAAGCTATTCAACAAATAGGGCACATTGCGGGGAAACATACAACAAGTCCCATAACTCTATATCAGCGGATCACATCGACATTCTGCACCTGCCACAACGCAACTGCTATGAACTGAGCTACACTATTCACACGTAACCACTGCTTGACCGCTTTTTGTCGCCGCGATGTGGTGTGTGGTCCGTATGAGTAGTCCACAGAGTACTTTTTATATACTGAAAGAGTAGTCGCCAGATTGGTCCTAAGAATTAGCGATTAGGCCAAATCGCGGTCCGTCGAATCAATTCACGGTTTGTCAAAATGTGACGTTGGTCTAATTGGCGGTTTAATAAATTTTGAATTTTAAAATCTCGAGTTTTCAACTATTGAGTGCAATTGGTGCACTGTTCTCGGTGAAGGTAGCTAAAGAATTGCAACTACACTTTCTACTTGCCATCATAGTTTCGTAGAGCGCTGCGATGCAGGGGTGCCGCAGCTTGGCCATCACGCGCGGCTCGCGGTGGAGGTTGCGGCGCGCGTACTCTTCCTTTATGCATGTCAGGTCAATTATTTTTATGGCCACCTGAAATCAACTTGTTTACTGCATTTGTACTCATTAACTTAATACTTGGTATTGGACACAAATCATAGACTAGATCAATCTAGATAGGTACCAACTACGATCGGTTTTGATTTCAAATTATGAATCAATATGTAAAAACTCAATTTCACTTCTTAGAGCGACTGCATTCAATCCATGACTTAGCAAATTTTTTCGGACAAATCTCAGCCACGGTCAGTCAAAGAAATTCATATTGACATCCAGAAAAAAATACTCTGACCAAAAAATAAGTTTACCAATACCTATCTATACTTCTATACTAATGTTATAAAGAGGAAAGATTTGATTGTTTGTTTGTTGGTTTGTTTGTTTGCATTGAATAGGCTCCGAAACTACTGGATCGATTTCAAAAATTCTTTCACCAGTAGAAAGCTACATTAAAGGCTATAGCTTTTCCCGAAATTCAATGTGGTTCCCACGGAAACGGGTCCGGAACTTCACGCGGACGAAGTCGCGGGCCAAAAAGCTAGTAATAAAATAATTTTAAAGGTTGTATGAATAAGTTCAAGTCTTAATAAACTCAGTTCGCAACTTGGGTGTTAAAACTCAAGTCGTGCGCAAAAAGTAAATCTGACCAAAATCTACTTAATATAACTATTCATTGCTTGCCACAACAAATATAAAATATTCAAATAAGTAGGCTACGAAATTAGTCCTTATAAACAGCAATTAAGTAAACCGAAAATTCTCCGAAACGATTGATAAACTCAATAAGAATTTTATTGTGATGTAATAAATATTGTGCATCGTACGTACATACCTTCTTGCCTATGACCCTGTGCGTGGCCTCCTCAACCCTGGCGAAATGTCCTTTCCCGAGAACTTTTCCAGTCATCAAATAATTACCGACACTGTACACCTGGTTGCGACACCGAGTCATTACATTAGAACTATTCATACTAAACTTATTAATTTAACATTATATAATTCAATACAATAACTTTATTATTTATCTACGTTTTTTATGCTCGCACAATATTTCTGATTTATTTTTGTAAATATCAATTTGAATGTTGGGTACCATCTTTTGTTTGGCCCTCAAATTTGGAACGTCAATGCATTTGACATTTAAATAGACTATTTTAGTCGCCAGTGCCCGCGAGCGTACACAACACTTTTTCTTTAGTTCACCATTGTGTAATAAAATATAATTAAATGGTCAACAATCTATTTGTATTACTAAAGCTGGTTTTAGAGTCGCGCTAACCGCACGCCGACTGCCTGACTCTAAAACCAGCCTTTATATTTCTAACATTGATAATTACATACCCGACTAACGAACCTACCTTCCTGTTAGGTTGAGTTGCGGCAATGACTTGAAACTTCTATCAGCTCGGGACAAGCCCACCACACATTTCCACGGCTGTGTCTTCTGTATAGCCAGGATCAACAACGGCGATCTCAGATTGACAATAAGCAATGAAGCTTATCGACGTCCCGGGGGAGAACTACATCCGTCCTGGAACTCACATTTTAAACTAAAATTTTAGACCAAGCGCACAATAAAAATAAAATAATATTCTAGAGTAGACAAACTAGTTCACATACACTGCCTAGTTCTTAAAATCAATAGATTTACATCAGATAGCAGGTGGACCACGATCGATTTAAAAAACTGTCCTATTGCTGGGCACAGAGCTCACAGGCCCGTATCGGCCCGTATTCCAGTATCCCATGTAAATCTATTTGTTCGCAAAGAATTAGACCTTACCTCCCAAAAACCATTAAGGAACACACAGGAATTCTTATAAAAATAAAACAGTTTATTTCGCAACATTGTATTTATTGCGTTCACATCAAATACATTTAACCAGTAATATAACAATACACGTAACATAGTTTGGGGCTATTCTTAATTACAGTATTCAAATTGATAGGATACAACATACTGTACTTGGGGCAATGATGGCACAGTTACATCTCTTTGAGATTTAAACAATTGGCACTAACTAGAATAATTAGGATGCGAGAGAAAACACGTTTAGCACGCTAGTAAGTATATAGACATTACGTTATGAAAGCTAAGAACTGGTTTCACAAGTTCTGGTTGACCTATCCGTCAGATTTTATAGACAGATACCCTAACTGGAACTTATGGACCTGGGAGACCCCTTGGAGGCTTCTAAAGCTTCACACGTCTTTTATCGTACATCCTGTAATAACTTGTTTATTGTACTTCATAACAACAATAATTTTTGATAACACTTTTCATTAGACATTAGCTCCAGATATTTAATTCTTTGTGACCTAAAAACTTAGAGCCTGACTGACTGAGCCATAACTTATTCTATAGTTTAGGATAATAGCACAACCCTAACTCTATAGAAAAGTACTGTCCAAGTCGTTATGAGAATTGGTTTAAAATTGAGTAAAATCCAGCTCAATTCTGACAACAATATTAGATCTGCTTGTAAATAGCTTGTGATCCTACCGACTGCGCCAGTTTATTTTTACTTTGAAAAGATAATAAACATTCCACTTTCATACAACACTAAAGTCCATTAATTAAACAAACGAAGATCAGTCACGCTTTAACTAAAATGTTTTTTTTTTATTTGGCCATAACAAGTTCACTCCAGCCCACCTAACACACAATTAGCAGTGTAAGTTTATAGGTGCTCCCACACCGTTGTTATATTACAACAAATTGTAACAATCAGTGTAAAAAAAATATATGTATTAAAACGTTAGCTAAATATTACAAATAATTCAATAACGTTATACATATAACACTGGTGTGCCAGCACCTTAACTTACTTTAACTTTTGCACTTGCTTTATTTCTCATAAAAAGTGACTCAATCCTTGACCGATCGTTGTCCCTCAATTCATAACAATATCGGAGATTCAGTTCATTTTGATGGCAACATTTACATATTTTAAAATATAATAGTCATTATATTATTAGGACTTCAACGTACTCATAAACTTAGTTGATCTTGCAGTCCATGAGGGCAAATACTGTCAAAAGAGTGATCTTTCTACCAAATAAAAATATTTTCTTACTTTCTTTATTTCAAAACGTCGCGTCGTCGGTTGCAAAAATGTATGTGATGAGGCAATATATGGAAGCTCTCGGCGACGATCAGCTTTTTACAAGAATAGGATGGAGTGAATTCCGATTCTCATCCACGCTAAGTACAATTGACTGCTTGACATAAACATAAAGTTTATGTACACTTTGAAGTCTTGATAATATAAGGTGATCCGTTTCGGTCAGCGCGGGAAATTCAAATTTTTTGGTTTTTTTTACAAATTGCATCTCAATCATTGATAGAATTTTCGTAAAAATTGATTTGACGACAACAAATACAATATATCTACTGACTAAATCTATATATATAAAAATGAAACCCGTTTTCCGTTGTCACGACATAACATGAAAACGGCTTGACCGATTTGGCTGATTTTTTTTTTGTAGTTTTCTAATACTCTGTACAAGGTTCTTACGGAAAAAAATATTAAGAAAATCTCTCAGAAAGATTGAAAAAAAAAAACGAAACAGTACCCGGGCGAAGCCGGGCCGGGCAGCTAGTAACAAATAAATTATAAATATTAGCTCTTCCTATTATGAATGTCCACTATGCATCTTTTTCCCTATAAACGTGCATTATGCACATTCATGATGAGAAGAGCCAATATTTATAATTTATATGATAATATTCAGTAGATATTTTATATTTGTTGTCGTAAAATCAATTTTCACTTAATAATATTCATTAAAACTAATTTTGCTGTGCTTTCAACTGATCTATCTCTAAAACTAATTTCCTATTGGTTTCAACGAGTGCACATTGGTTGTGTGCCAAATTTTGTATTTTCTCGTTCATACCTGCCAACTGCTTCTCCAAATACAATTTCTGCTTAGTCAAAGCCATCATTATATGAAGGAAATAGTTTCTATTGTCGTCTGCAGCGTCTGAAACTGTTAATTTCATGAAATCTTTCAATTCTTCTATGGCTTTCAGGTCTATATATGTAGCACTCTGTATGTCACCATTAGGCTTAACATTGGACAGGTTCAAGTGAGACTCTCGTCCATCATCTGGAATTCCATTAGTTAAACCTATGGGTGATGGAAAGCCAAGGTTCTCAACTGTCCTACTATTCAATGGCGTTGAAATTTTACTAATGTTCTTTTCGGCGTCCAACTGCCGATATCTTAAATCATGGCCTGTACTCTTTCTGTCTATGTCAGACTTATTTACATCTTCATCAAAATCATTATGTGATTTATCAAGGCCCATCATGACGAGGAAGGAATCAGCCTTTGCATCTCCACCTGACACTTCCAAATTATTTTTCGCTGATACTTCTACATTGTTTTTCGGTGGTGTATCTGTTATGAAAAACATATCTGAAGTTCTAGTTCGTACTGGCGAGTGTAATTTCCGAGGTGAGATAGCTTCGCAGTCTTCCCGGAGGCTGATCTCAGCTGATAAGGTCTTCTTGCGTGAGGGCTGGAAGGAAACTCTGCGTACTTCTTCATCGTGACCTTTTAGTACTTTTAACGGACTTGTTAGATCTCGCAAATCATATACTAGTGTTAGGCCCGTTTTAGTGCCTAGACCCACAAGATTGTCTGTATTAATAGCTAATGAAGTTAGAGTATAAGATGTGCGTATAGTTGATACAATATTCTGTAGCCTCATATCGTAAACATGCATGATTTTATCATAACCACTTGACAGAAGAACATCTTTATTGATTAATGAAAACGCAAAATCGCTGACTGGAGACGCATGGACATTTTCAAAGAATACTTTATCCTTATTTGTTGTTATATCTCGTAAAACTACGTGCCCTTCATCAGTGGCTAAACCGAGAAGTGACCTTGACTCATGATGGAATTTCATGGCAGAGATGCTTCGAGAACAGGACAGCTTTACTGTGAGTACTGGAATGTTAGAAACTAGGCCGTATATGACCGTTTCGCCGTTCAGCATTGAAGCAGCTAGGCTTGTGTTCTTCGCATTGTAACTAATATAATTTACACTGGATTGTTGTGATGGTGTAGGAAATGTTTTTGTGATAGATTTATTCTTTGTATCCCATATCATGACATTACCATTTTTCGTGCCTATTGCAATATTTCTGTGTCCGTCTCGATGGAAGCTTGCTGACCATGTGTCCTTGAGTGGTATGTGCTGTAAGCTGCGTACATCATGATCGGCTGCACTTAATATTTCCACCAATCCTTTGGAGTTTACCTGAAAGTTTATTAAAATAATATCTAAGTATGTACATGATATAATTGTGGGTATCTCAGTTGCAGTTCCACATGTCTGGTGGTTGACTGGCATCATTTGATTCTTAATTCTAAAGATGAATCTTACCATCTTGAATAATATGTATTATGTATTAATTTATAAAAAATCATTTATGTATATTTATACACTCTCTTGTAGTTTTCTTTATACCAATAAGGTAGTAATTTAATTAATAATTAATAAATATATACCTATGTAATATAATAAAACTATGCCTAACGATACTGATTCCAAATTACATAATAATGGTATGTGCTACAAAAGCACGCAGAATACAATTTTTTCTGAAAACTAAATAAATAAAATATTTTTGGGCGAATCACACAACGCCATCTAGTCCCAAACTAAGCAACTAAGCTTGTACTCAGGGAGTCGTGTTAGGGGTACTAGATTGCTGATAAATATACTTATTTTTTTTATATAACTTAATAAACAGAAAACATCCAGACCAAGGCAAACAGACATGTTCATACACACAAATGTTTGCCCAGGATTCAAAAGCGCGGATCTAGGGATAAAGGTGACAATTACTAGCCACTCGCCCAGCAGGCCTGACAATAGAGCCAGTTTACCTTATTTAAGAAATTACCAAAAGGAGAAGTTTAAAATAAACTAAGTAAGTATTATGACCTTTAAAGGCGTTGAATAGTAGTTTCCTCGGAGTTTATATACTCAGTGCTATTTACGTACATAAGGTAATTGCAGTATGACGACATAATTGATTTTAATGAATGGCCGGCTGAGCCTATGTTAGCGAGGTTAGCGCAAGAAAAAGAACATATAAAATTACAAACTTACAAATAGATGAATAAATTTACCTGTAAAAGATATTTACTGTCGTCACTCCATGATATATCCCTTAGAACACCATCGTAGCACCCATAAGACTTTTTTAAATCCCAACTGCTAGTATCATACAATAATAAACGAGAACTAACAGACGAAAAGTACATTTTGTATTTACAATATGAGGAACATAAGGGAAATGAACAAACAACACAGGCTGCCGGTCTTCAAATTAAAATATCTCCAGTACAACGATGAAAATACGGTAAACGTAAAAATTTCGACAAGTTTGTTTTTTATTTGACTTTTGAAGACAGCAGCGGTGAATAACCACCTTGACTGACAGTTGACATTGACAGATACAATCTGACATTGACATTCACTTTTTTAATTGATCTTTTGTACTGTACGCGGAGCTCGGAGTAAAGTTAAATATTGCTCTGAGGTACGGAAAAAGAGGATAAAATGCCGTCAGCCCACCATAGAGTAGATGAAACTATAGAATAGATTTACCAAAAACAAAGTGACTCAGGTCGCTGCATACGCAACGTGTTTTTTCCCGGACGGGACGGGACGTGACGTGAGTCTTGAGTAACGGACGGCTGCACGGACGGGACGAAAATGTGTCACGCGCGGGACGTGTCCCGTCCCGTCCGTGATTCCGCTGCGTATGCAATGCACAGTCGCCCCGTGCGCTCCGGAGAGTGAAATAGTGAGGTATATCTAGCAGGCGAAAATGGACGACGAAAAACTAATCGAATGTGTATGGTTACAACCAGCTTTATAATAATATGATTTGCAAACCCGAAGTATCTAGATTATTCTAGATACCAAGTATAATAAAATTGTGTCTCGTCATTCAAAAGTTTCATGTAAAGTGTATGTTATTCTCCTTCTTGTTCTCTTTTCTGACGTTTGTGCTTTTCTGCCATGTAGGAGGTACAGAAAATCTTCTTTTTTTTCTTGACGGCCGTAGCTTTTTCATCATCTAAAGCAATAGCAATTAAAGCCAATTCTTCAAATGAAACATCCATGTTGTTCACAACACTAGCACGTTAGTTCCGAGTAAACGGTCACGGTGCGTATGCATTAAAAATCCCCGTCCACCACTTGCCGTCGCCGTCCCGTCCCCGTTCCGTCTGGGAAAAAACACGTTACGTATACAGCGACCTTAGTGACCGTAAGCTAAGTGACGTATGACGTGTACTAACCCAAGCGAAGCTGAGGTTGTGACGATTTTTATCTAAACAAAGTAAAATAAAAGTAAGTTTGTAGCGGCATTAGCTTTTGAGTTAATTTTATTGAGTTCAATTTACTCTTGAATTCTTTAAAATTATAATAAATATAAAAACATGCATAGTTTTAAAGTTTTTCAATGTCTAACCTATTACAAATTGTTTTTTCAGATATTTATTGCAAGATGATCACCGATATTCAATTGGCAGTATTCTCCAATATCCTTGGAGTCTCAATATTCTTATTAGTTATTCTGTACCACTACATAAATGCCAACAGCAATAAATAAGGTAATGAAATTACTACCAAAAGTAACACTCAACTCAGTCATGCCGGCTAGAGGCGAATTACGTTTTGATTGACATAGCTGCTTAAAAAAATACAAAATTCCCTGCTCATAAAGAGACCGAATAATATCGTGTATCAGTCAGAGTCGCCTTAGGGTCAAATTAAACTTTTGGGTGACATATACCCTGAAATAAATAATATTAAATTAGAGTAGCTTGTTTATTAACTTGACACCCTCAATTTTATTAAACAAATAGCCCTTGATAGGACAGACTTGGAAGAAGCAGTGAAATGTATCCTTTATTCCCAGTAGTTCCATGTAGCTAGTTCCACATGGAACTACTGAAACCTGAAATGAATTTTTTGTACCATTACTTTCATGCCATTTTAAACTAGTTTTAGAGCCGACATTTCTTTCATATGGAACTACTGCAACTATTTTAGTCCCATGTAATTCATGTACCCTAATTACGTGCAATACCTGTATTGGGACAATAAACAGGCTTAATGTTTTTTTAAATGTATTATTTACTACTTGATGTTGTATAATATGATCAAAGATTTACCATAACTTTTTTGTTTCAGGTCACAAGATGTTTCACAATTAAGAAAATAATACTTATTCCTTAATTATATTATTATTATTATGTAAATAAAATAAATTCTTATCTCAAATTGAGTTTTTTTAATAAATAAATCTATAGTGGCTAATATATTATCATTACTACAAAATTGGACTTGGTAGATAAAATATTATTTCCATGAGATAATACAAATTCATTAAGTAGAGATTTTAGTGTTTTATTAACCCTTTCAGACCTGAATTATTTTTTTTCATCCGATGGATTTGGTAAATTCCATGTGTCTAAAGTATAATAAGACTATTAAAAAAATACATAAAAAATTTTTAGCCTTAAACTTCTCGAGAAAATCTAGTTTTTCTTAATGTGCACAAATGTGGACTCCCGTCCTACATAGTAATAAGAATAAGGCTCAGACCAAATAATTTGGTCTGAGGAATAAGGTATGCAAAGTTGTTATGAAATGAAATAATATTAATTTAGAAACATTTTTATTATAGTATTTACCAATTCTCTGTGTCTACATGCAATCCTCTGTTTTGGTGTGAGGTCCTGTAAAATATCTTCAGTTGTGGAAGGTATTTCTGGTTAAATCTCCGACATATCACGGGAGTTGACTGAATTTTCTGGTTCCTGATCAGGGACGCCGTCATACAATTCGCTAGGTCCTTCATTCTTATCAGATTCAGGTGGAAATAACTCCCTTTGGTTTTGGTGAATGACATCTGCGCCAACTCTAGCAGCTAAGGGTGCTGGACGAATTGAATCTCCATAATAAGTAATTACCTATATATAATCATAATATAATCTTCGTCATCAGATGATAACAACTAGTCAGAAAGATTTCCTTCATCTAATGCTTGTAACGCCTCCGGTGAGAACATTGGTGGTTTTGCATCTGAAAATATAACTAAACAATATCATAATTAATTTTTTATATATTTATCTTAGTAATATAATTAGCAAAACGTTAAAAATATAAACAAAACAAATTTTCGTAAAAAACTGTTAACAATGGGAAAAAACTCAGATGAGTCCTGATGGGAACAATTGAGCACAAATATAAAAATCGAGATTACCAATATAAGGTGATAAAAAAAACACAAATATTACGTTACACATGACCCCAATAATATTAGATATCCAATTATAATTTTTCCAGATGATTTCTTGCACCTGTACAGTTCAAATCACGCACGAGCACTGGTGGCAACTTGCAACTTGTCGAAAATGGCTAGAAGAATATGCTAAAAGATGGCGTTAGTAGTACTAAATTGAGTAGTTTTATAAGTGAACAAATGAATACAACCGTTTTCAATCGGAAAGCTTGAGAGTTTAATATTTATTTTTTAAATTATATCTTATGTCTACAATTGTGCACGCCAGTTCTGAAAGGGTTAATATAAAATCTCTGTGACATTATAACCAAAATAAAATTGTTACTTATTTATTCATACCATTACAACTTTTAAATTTTTCATTGCTTTAGGTTAAGATAAAGAGAAAAATACATACCTACTTATAGAAATGTTCTAAGCTCAAAATGTTTTAAATATTTGATTGTGTTACTGTGTAGATACTGTGTACCTATCTATCTATTAAAATAGGTAAATTAACAAATTATTTAAGATCAGACCAACAGTCCGTACAAAAATTAAATAAAATGTTATTGCCAAAACCTTTGCTTTGATATTGATTCCAACTTATAAGAAACTGTATTCTTCTTAGAATAGTCAGAAAACATTATTCGAAAGTGCTTGTAATGTGCCTATTTGAATTTTAAAAAAAAAATGATTTGATTCGTTCTATACTTTTGTTACTCGACCATACATATTCGTTGTTGCTGTTGTTAGTACTTTTTTTAGTTCCATACAGCAGTAGTAGATGGCGCTAGGTGTATTTTATATTGCATTTCGGCAATCTCATTTATGCTGGCAACGGTTACGTGTTCGATTCCTGCAGAAATCAAAATTGTACCAATTATTATGATTATGGTTGATATTAATAGATTCGGTTATTGTTTTGTCATGTATTGCAGAACCTATTTCACAGCTGCCACAATATTTTCACATAAACCAAAGTTTAAGTTTAATTTCTTAATATTCTACCTCCTCGGCATTACAGGCGTGAAAGTCGTGAAACTATGTATGTTTATTTTTAAAAAACTGCTAACCGTAAACGATTCGATTGTATAAACCGAGGTGACCATGATTTGCATTGCTAAGCAAATCGCCGGAAATGGCTGACTTTCCGTAGGTACATACCTACTTACATACTTCACAGTTTGCTGATTAATGTTATGTACACTATAACTAATTGACTTTACAAGTTTTATTAAGTATTTTAATGGAAATACATAATATATCATACTAGCTGTTGCCCGCGGTTTGGCTCGTAGGCTTTTTGAGATTCATTTATTTGCTGTAACACTACGGCAGGTATACAAAATGGCGTAGGAAGTATGGAATTGGAAGGTATTTCTTTCCTAGCAACTACTCGAGTCTATAGACTACTGTGACCACGTATAAGGGCATATTTTTTTTTTTATGTACCTTTGGTTTTTGACGTTTCAGATGTTTTTGAAATGCTCTAGAAATTTATCCTTTAGAGTTAAACCTTTGAAACTTTCAAATTCCGGTAGCTGAATCATAAGTTTCTTTAAATTAAATAAGAAACTTCTAAAATACCTAGCAAATTATAAAGATATTGGTAACGAAAGGCAGCTAATACCTTATTTTTAGTATGTCTAATTTTTTTTTCCGAAATCTAAGGTCATTTTTTTGTTGCTTGTATCCGATTATTTTAGTTGTTGTTTCTCATTTCATAACGACTTAAGTGTAAATTTTCAAAATTGAACCTCATTTCCACAATAATAGCTATTAAAATAGCTTAAAAACAAGTTTAAACAATTCAGAAAAAAATGATTCCTGTAATACGTTACCAAAATCGTTTTAGTTATTTCTCCAATATAGAGAAAAAAACTACCAAACAAACTACTTTATTTGCAAGTTGCAACATTTTTCTTTACAAGGCAACACTCAGAACTGTCAAAGATATGTCAGGAATAGTGAAAATCTGTTAGTGAAAGGTCGTGTTCTGCGCGTGGACACCTTGTGTTCTCCACAATATCACAGATTAGTCTTCATATTTTGATACCATTCGTTAGTTTTATTGTAAGATATTGTATTAATTAGGCATCAATATTTATTCAGGAATATGAATATAGTAAGCCAGTATTCACACCATTTGTACAAATTGGTTATTTTTCGTATTTTCTTACAAGAGAAATTATCGTTACCTATCTTATCCGTTATTGAATTGGCAGTAACTTATGCATGGAAAGCAAAAAGTAACGGTAAAGATGCATAAAGCCGCGTTCAAAATGGGAAATTTATTTAGGTAATTAATTATTTAAAACAGTTTTTTTTTATTTTTTATAATTGAAATTATTACGTGTTTTATGTTATTATGAAGGACTCTTATATCTTATAAGGAGGAAAACCGTCGGGGATGTAAAGTTTTTTTTTGGAACGAAGTTCCTTATGGTTGTTTGTATCATAGTTGTCCTCTTTTGTAAATTCTCCTTAAAATATTACTTTGTGAGTGACTATTAAGCTACTATGGGTGGGTTGGCAACGCGTGAGTGATACCCCCGGTATCGCAAGCGACTACAGGTGACGGTGACGGCTTACAATCAGAGCGGCCGTATGCTTGTTTGCCACCTTTGTGGTATAAATAAAAAAAACGCACTCCCATTTGGTACATTATATATACTGCCTTAGAATTCCGTTACCATTCTTTCCGTTATTTTCAGAAAAATAAATGTTAATTAATTCATCATAACTTTATTTTTACTGGGCTAATTCTTCAAGTTTCTTATGTATATCATAAAATATTGTTTTCCGCTTCATATAGAAAAGGAAAAACTTAGTTTCTTGTCTCAGTTTTTAAACAGCAAAGAAAAAATACTACATTTTCCGCGACCCGGTAACGGAGCTGCAAGAAATGTGCTGTTATTTTAAAATTATACGAACATTTTTAAAAAGAAATGATAAAGCTATAAAGAGGAACTGTTGCTTTACTAAACCACAACATTTTCTATACCTTTTTTGTCATTATTCACGTTTTATCATCTAATTTGTGTGGTAACGGACTGGAAGAAATTTTGGAACCTAGCTATAGTAAAATCTCTATTTAAATGAATCTCGTGGGTATTTCATCAAAAATTTTCAGTATTTCAGTAAATAAGGCTTCATAGATGATCCAGAATGCGAAAAACAATGATTTAATAGCTTTTCAATTTTTAGCCTCATTTTACATCATGGTACATAAAAATAAAAATATGCCCATAAGCCGGCCGTAAGTCACAACCAACAAAGTAGATTATATAGCCTTTTGATCAACGATCAACTTTGCAAGTGTAGGCCGGACTTAGTAAAAGTTGCTTATTGCCTTGTGGATAAGATAAAAAAATATTTAAAAATTTATAACCGGTCTATGTTATTTCTGCTTGCATTTATGTAGATGCGTTTCCTCGTAATTTTTTTTTATTCTTTGATATTATTTTAATCGCATACATGTTCTGTAGTCTCTGTATAGAAAGCAATTATAAAAATTATTTGTGTCTCTCAGTTCGTTTATTACTTTACTGTAGAGAGAGACCGTCCATGGTCCAGTGCATTGTCGTTTTTAGGGTTCCGTAGTACACTACAAGGAACCCTTAGAGTTTCGCCATGTCCGTCTCTCTGTCTGTCCGTCAGCGGTCTAGCGCCTAGACGCTTAATGCTAGAAAGCTGTACTTTGGTATGTATACACATATTAGCAATATTAACAAAGTGCTGGAACAAAATTATGAAAAATATATTTCTTTGGGGTGCCCTACATGTAAAGTGGAAATGAATATTTTTTTTTCACGCTCACCCCATATCGTTAGATAGGTCTCTTCAAAACATTGAGCGTGTGGAACGATCATTTTTCGATACAATGATCCGTTTCGGAATTATTTACATTTATCGTGTCAATTTTCGTTTTGAGTGACTCGTCCAAGAATATTTATTTATTATTTTTTAATTGGCCCTTACTGAAACCCGTGCGAAACCGGGGCGGGCGCTATGCTAGTCACTTACATAGTAGCGTGCTACAATGATCAGTCAAATTTAGACCCTGTAACATTGACTTACGAACTAACGTTTACTTATAGATTTTTAAGGCATGGAAAATTAGATATTAAGTACCTACCTAGTTCTTTATTATGTGATTGCAGCTGTAAAATCGTTTAATTCTAATACAATGACCAAGTTATTATCAATGAAGGCTATTTTTAGAGTTGGTGTTTTTAAAACAACAATTACTTAGGCACGTAAAAACAAAACTACATATCCTTACGTCTTACGTGTAGAAGCCTTGAAATAAAGAAAATAACCAACGTATGTAGCTACTAAGTATTTATTATTACTTAACTTAAAAAGTTTAAACAAAATAGTTAACATTTTTACTTACATTTTTGTACTTACGGCTTATAGGTTTATTTATGTACCTAAGTACAAAATCTTAACATCTTCAAAAATTCGCTTCCGCTGTATAACAGATTCAACTCATTCAACGGATTTTAATGCAGATTTCAACAATAGAGTGATTCAAGAAAAAGATTTATATATTTGACTAGCGAGACCCGCGCAACTTCGTCTGCGTGTATTTTTTTAAATGTCAAACAGTAGACAAACAAGGAAGCCGGCCACCTGATGGAAAGCGGTCACCGCCGCCTAAGGACATCAGTAACACCAGGGGCGCTCCTATGCGTTGTCCACCGCGGAGGTTGGAGGAAAGGAACTTCCTCCTTCCTTTCCAGGGAAAGAAGGAGGAGAAAGAAGGGATAGGGAAGGAGTTAGGCTTCCGGATCTCTCACTCATCGAATGAAACTCATTGCTGCTTCACGTCGATATTCTGTGAGAGGGTGGTACTTCCCAGGTCGAGCTAGCCCATTTCATAATAATTGCTCTACCACTATATTATATTTATAGCATATCAGTGCCATCTATATCAGATTTTTTTCAAATCCTACAGGAATCGCGTACTTTTCGGGAGAAAAAGTTCCCTATGTGTTAATCCAAGGTATTTGACCTACCAAATATCATAAATATTGGGCAAGCTACTCTACCACTTTCCTTCCCCCACCCCGATGTCTACTTTACTCTACCGTACACCGAGTCTACTCTACCGTACACCGAGCCATGTAAACGGTTAGTAGAGTAACAAGTAGTTAAGTTTATTAGTGCGTTCCTTACATTTTCTCGAGTGACGTTCATGGTGTCCAACTAACAAAATGTAAAAAATGTAGACATATAAGTACTCTAATAAAACTGGTAGAGTACTTGGAATGGTAGAGTAAGTATGCTAGTTGACTCTACCGTATACTCTACCCGTGTACAGCAGGCTTAAATTATAGTTGTACATATAACTAGACTAAACTAATTTTGACAGGACTAGAAGTTTTACTATCCTTGTCACTATTGTAAACCAAAGAAGGACAACAACTCCTTAGGTCCTGTCAAAATTAGTTTAGTTAATGTATGTCTAGTAAAACTAAGAAAAACAGGGCAAATGTTTCAAAATTTTGTTCCAGCACTTTGTTAGCATTGATAAATATGTGTATACATACCAAATTAACAGCTTAGACCGCCGACAGACGGACATGGCGAAACTATAAGGGTTCCTTGTAGTTTACTACGGAACCATAAAAAGACATAACATTTAATGTGGAATTAAAAATAAAATGCGTTTCACAAACTGGCTAATAGTCACGTGAAATTATCATAAACACATGAGTAAATAATATTATGTAGGTATTGTATGTCATATTACAACGATTTTAGAACATAAAAGGTAAATTACTCATAATCACTTTATTGTTGACAATTACACTCCACAATTTAAACTATGTATGTAATTATCGTGTATCTTTACTGTCACATTGTTTTTTTATGTAAAACAGCAGAGAAACAGGCACGCCACGTGATGGAATATTGTCCAACCGCACATCAACAACACTACGCTTTGGAGATCTAATGAACGATTTCTTAACAAAGTCTATAGGAAACATTTGCTTTAGATCTATGTGACAGCTAAGCAGGTAGGTATTTCTTTTAATTTTATCACCAGTACCTACCTATTAATCATTAAAATGCTAATAACAATTTCTTCAATCTTTCAAATACTAAAGTCTTGAAATGTGTCGCCCAAATAAAATCTAAATGATTGAAGTCGCTCTGAGGTATCTTGTGTATGTCGATACAATTGTTTAATTTCTGATAAAGTTCATCAACATCATCAGGATGTGACATCCAGTCTGAATCACTGTAAAATAATGAAACTGGAGCTGTCAATTTTTCTAACGGATAACTAGGGGGACTTTCACTTCCATATTTCTCAAAATTCTCCTTCGCACCGTAGTCGTATTGTTTGAAATCACCAGACAAAAAACCCTGACTGTAATGAGCCAGCTGCTTTACTGACGATCCAGATGGAATATGACCGTATATTACTGGCAAGTTGGTAACATTCAGCTCCGCATAACCAATACCACATCCCAACATCAACACGTTACTGCACAGAACTTCAGCCAACGGGCCAGTGCCGCACAACAATCTCTTTAATATTCTCATTATCGTGGTATCAGGCAAAAACTCGTAAACACCAAAACTCTTGAACATTGTGTGAATGATTCCCGTACCCGGAACCAATAACCTGATGAAAGGTGACTTCGCGTTCGACATAAAAGCGACGGGCGAAAGGGCTACGGCAAGGGCAATTTTCTGGTTGTATTCAGGCCTCGCCGATCCCATTACGAAGAATGCCGTCGTGCCCTGCGAGTGGCCTATATATTTCAGTATTTTCTCGTTTGTCACATTCAACACGTAGTCTATCATGGCTGGAAGGTCGTAATAACCGATTTCGTGCCACGAGAAATCCCAGAAACGGGCATCCGATGGAGTCATTTCGACGTGTCGCCTTGAATGCTTGTTGCCTCGAGCGTTGCCCATCCAAACATCGTAGCCTTCTTGCCATAGGAGGTATGCCATACCGCTTTCTGGTCCAGCCACTACAAAATCATCAGAGCTGCCCAACAACCCGTGCATTAAGAACACGACAGAACCGTTATTAGGTATTCTATGCATGGAGAGAGCGTATCCATCGTCAGTAACTGTTTCGTGTTTTTCCATGGCATATCCGTATTTTATGATGAGATCAGCAATGTCGAGGTTTGCATCGTCATTGTTCAATCCAATTTGATATTCTGCTAGGATACTATCAGCACTTCCTAAGAAATTGTTCATATTAATGATGGTAGGAACAATTCCCGTGACGCCGGCGCCTATGATACGTGCTAACGATATCGGTAACCTCGTCAGCTCGTAGACAGCTCTCGCGAAGACGTTCCCAGTTGTTTTAGTTGCATACTGGAAGATAGGCTGGCCGGCGATGGTGTTGGTAACTTGTCGTGTAGTGTCGACAATCGCGGGGACTAGATCGCTGAGCTGCGCGCGGCACCCGAGTATCAGAATGGCGAGAATGTAAAACCGCGCCTTTTGTGCCATATCACACGAGTGACCCTACATAGATATTATAGTGAACTGATCGCTCCTCACGATGCGACCTTGATTGTACACCTGTTTTTTGTATTCGAGTTAAAATTTTACGCTTGTTTTTGATGGTATCCGACCAAGCACTTCGCACGACAAGTGTACTTAAGTAAGTACATTGTTTTAGCCAATTTGTGGTTTCTATTTACCTACGTAAAATATGACGTATTAATATCGACTAGGTACGGTAAGAACATAACGTTTATATTATTTATTTGTATTCATAACGTCTCAACTGTGACGTGAGGACCGTTCAAACTGTAGAAGAAATTTAAATGGTACCTAGGTACTATTTTATAAACTTGTAGATAACCAGATACCTGGGGCCCGATTCTACTAACACAAATGCACAAAGAATAAGTTAAACATTATGTTATTGTTTAAGTCCGTAACAAATGTCAAAAACTATTCCACTGATACACTATCGGCATCCTATTGAGACACGATTGAGACACCATTGAGAGTCCATTGGTGCATTGTGTTAGTAGAATCGGGCCCCTGGGGTACCTACCGCGCGCAATCCCGCTGTTCTTATTCCCATGGTAATTTAGAAAAACTTATGTAGGTGTATGTATACCTAGTTATTTAACATTCCAAAAATCATTCATTTGTCTGTGAAAATCGCATCAACATTCATTGTGATTTTCAAGTTGTCAAAATAGACAAACGGAAATAAATGCGGTACAGCTAAGTACTTTATTTTACTTAAATTGTAGAATATAATATTTTATATTGAAGTTAACATATCGATGTTAGCAGATGGTATTATATTACCTACGTCTATTAATAAATACCTAAGTATTGCTAAGTGCCACGTACCTACCTAATAAAGACTTATCAAACTAGTTTTCAAAAAATAGTAGTTTATAGACCATACAAATAACTTTCAAAATCAACTTATGACCAGTGGTTTAGGCATTAAGTCGGAATAATAATAGCAGTTTACAGGGTTCTGCCTACTGATAAATTTCAGTTAAAGAAAAGTAACATTTTTCTTGGGACTCAGATTCATAAATTACTTTTTTATCTGATAATATTCAGAAAATAATCATAACTGCAGGCACTCTTTTGTGCTTGCAGGCCCGAGCGTTTCCCCTCTGTGCGTTTCCCTAAGCGGTAGGAGCATTGGGACATGTATGGCGCTCATTTTTTCAATGGATACCTACTCTTTTCAGTCAATTTGGCTGCGGGCTCCTACTACACCGGGTAACTGTGGGATCGGAAAGTCTTAAGAAAATAATGTAGAGTCCGTCCGTAAAACAGGGCGTCAGAAATAGACAAAAAATTCGCAAAACGTCATGTAGCCGCTTGTATAATGGGGTTTGTTCCGAGGAATTGTTTGACTTGATGCCTACGGCCACTTTTTACCATAGAACTGCTCGTCACCGGCAGCGGGGAATCCAACCTCACACGCTAGAACCAAAATGGTCGCGTACGGTGGCCTCGAAGATAGGAGGACCATTTTAGAAAAAAATCGCTTGCACATCTTGTAAGCGGATCTTTTGTCAGCTCCGTCCTTTTCTTTGTTACCGAACAGGGTTTTTGTTTATTAGAGCCACATGTGTCCACTAGGATGTTGGATGTTGCAACCAAAAATCATCCTAAAGATGGTCCTGCTATCCTCGAGGCGACTGTACCTGTATACTGCGCGGTTTCAGAGGAGTTTCCTCTCGCGAACGCTGAAGCTGTGGAATGAGATCCCCGCCAAAGTCTTTTCTTTAGCAATAAAAGTTTTAACAGGGTCGGCAACGCGCGATTGATACACCCGGTATTGCAAGCGTTCACAGGCTACGGTGACCACTTACCATCAGGCGGGTCGTAAGCTTGTTTGCCACCATCATCCTTATTAATATTATAAATGCTAAAGTAACTCTGTCTGTCTGTTTACTTCTTCACATTAAAACCGCTGGACCGATCGAGATGAAATTTGGTATGGAGATAGTTTAAGACCCGTGAAAGGACATAGGTAGTTTTCATCTCGAAAATCACCCCATTGCTCGATCCTCAAAGGCCACGCGGACGGAGTCGCGGGCACAGCTAGTAGAGGTATAAAAAAAATGTAATTCTGCATTTTTGATAATGCTGTATGTTATAATGTTCATATATGTTATGAATTCAAATTCTAACTTCGAAAAGGAAACGGAGAAAACCTACGAAATTTTAGGTTCTTTCTCCTGTTAGTAGGTAATATAGGCGCGTCTTGGCATAAGGCGACACTGGGACAGGAAGGCATGAACGGGAAGATTCTGTGCCTCGGTCGACTTCCTGACCGTGAGTAGTTGTAGAAACAGAGTAATGTATATGAAACAAATCGGTACAACCAAATTGTGTAATTTCATGATAAGATAAAAATGTTTCAACATTAAATAAATATCTATAGATATACTTACTTGATACTTGGGTAACATCTTCACGCACTACATGGGTTTTGACCTTTTTATTACAAATCGAGAAAAACTTAACAAATTCTTTTAAAATTACGATAACTAATTATAATATGACTCATCATACATACTTTACATAACTTTAATGGTTGTGTATGAATAAATTAGAATCATATATAATTTTTTCCGGGATGACATTAGAAAGCTGTTTATTTATGCTACAGGTGGCAAACGAGCACGGTGGGTAGTATTCGATAACCAAATCCCTTTTTTTGTTGTTTTGTGTTAAAAGTTAAACAAAATGCTTGTCTCCTCGCGGGAACTATAACACACGTATGAATGCGAAAGTAACTCTATCTGTCTGTCTGTTACCTTTTCACATTAAAACCGCTGAACCGATTTAGATGAAATTTCGTATGGAGATAGTATAAGACCCGAGGAAGGACATATGATAGTTTTTATCCTGGAAATCACCAATGGGGGTAAAAAGTGGGGTGAATGAAAGTTTATATGGGGTACTTATTCACGTTAAAATCGCTGACCCGATTTAGCTGAAATTTGGGATGAACATAGTTTGAGATCTGAGGCAGGACATAGGATAGTTTTTATTCCGGAAATCACCCCCAATGGTAGTGAAAAGTGGGATGAAAAGTTTGTCTACTATGCTTTACTAACATTATAAAGAGGAAAGATTTTGTATTTTTGTTTTCGATTTCAAAAATTCTTTCACCGTTTGGAAGATACATTACTCCCGGGTAACATAGGCAATTTTTTTTTTTTAACCAGGGATCCTTAGTATGTCCCGTCACCCGTGCGAAGCCGCGACACGCGACGACCACGGTGGAACGAAAATGAAAATTTGGGACATAGGGATTTTTATGCATATTTTTGAATTCTATGTACTAATACGATAATTTAATGTCATGTAACATTTTTTGATATATTCGATATTTTTGGAAATATAACACTTTAAAGTTTGTATGGAGATTTAATTTTTTTATTTCTGATATTTTTAGTATGTACCGTGTAAATTCAATAAAAATCTTAAAATGACATTCCACACCACCAACAAGGCTCTTTTTATTGAATTTGAATAAAAAAAATACATTATTTGTTTAGAAGAAAAATGTTTTTAGTGACAAAACAAACAATGTCAATTGTTAATAACATTGTTTTTAGTAACAAACGTATAATGTCATAAGTTAATGCCGTCGATTTTATTTAAAAAAAACAACGTCATTTATTAATGACGTCGTTATTAGTAGCAAAAAAACAACGTCATTTGTTAACGACCTTGTTTGTCTGATAAAAATGTATTCTTCATATAGCTTACAGGTTAGATTTAAAAACATGGATTGTAAAAGGTGACAGCAAAGTTATTATGGAAAGTAGAAAAAAAAGTACTCAGGAAGCTTTTAAAGATCAAACAGGACTTTTAATTGATGTTGTAAAACAAGGGCATTATTAAGGATGGAGAGGTTAGACAAAGAGGAAGAAGGGACAAAGAAACTTATATTGAGAAAATAATATGTATGATTTGATGGGCGTTCGTGAAAAAGTGAAGAGAAGGTGAGTGACAGAAAGAATATAAAAACCATAAAGAAACATAACTATTTACACAAAAAGGTTTATAAAAAGAGTTCGGTTTGCCACAGGCATGGTACCACCAATGACGGCAATACCGCTAGAAGATTCTTTGCAAATACTGCAATAACGGCTTCTATAACCGGAGTAAACGAAAATTTAATAAAACGGTTTTCAGTAATCTTAGAGGTAATTTCTTCGGGTCTCTTTATTGATGTATTAAAATTTAAGGAGTATACTGAAGCTACCGCGAAGTTATATATTGATTTATACCAATGGTATTACATGCCCTCTAGCGTGCATAAAGTCCTGGTGCATGGGGCAAACATAATTGAAAATTTTGGTTTAATTCCAATAGGAAAATTATCCGAGGAAGCTGCTGAATCTAGAAATAAAGATTTCCGTAAATATCGCGAAAATAATTCTAGAAAAATTAATAGAAAAGCCACCGATGAGGATATTTTACATAATTTACTAATCAGTTCAGATCCATATATTTCAATAAAACGACACAAAATACATCGAAAACACAAAGAAATATCACAGGAGGCAAAAACTTTATTCATTCTAGATGAAATTGTTGACAATGACCAAGAAAAAGAAAATTTTGAGTTTATAGACATAAGCGGTCTAGAAAATGATGAATCTGAGGACATTAACTAAAGAGAATAATTAAGTGGATTAGGCCTACAGGGGATACCACTGTTAAAAAAACGAGCCTGGTTCTCTACCTCTAGGGTGGTGTGGAATTGAGAATAAAACAACAAAAAAATTATTTGTCGCAAAAGCGCAGCGAAGCGCAATTACAGACGTACCTTAAAAATAGTAAAATAAATAGTATAATACAAATCTAAAATCATTTTTTTAAGAGCTCTTGAGAGTTCGCAGTTTTTAAGGAATTTGTGTTTTTCTCCATACAAAAAAAAGAACAAAAAAAAAAATTGTCGCAAAAGCGCAGCGAAGCGCAGTTACAGACGTACCTTAAAAATAGTTTAAAAAAAAAGTATAATACAAACCTAAAATCATTTTTTTGAGAGCCCTTGAGATTTCGGAGTTTTTAAGGAATTTGTTAGAAAAAAACAAAAAAAAATATTGTCGCAAAAGCGCAGCGAAGCGCAGTTACAGACGTACCTTAAAAAAGTAAAAAAAAAAAGTATAATACAAACCTAAAATCATTTTTTTGAGAGCTCTTGAGATTTCGGAGTTTTTAAGGAATTTGTTAGAAAAAAACAAAAAAAAAATATTGTCGCAAAAGCGCAGCGAAGCGCAGTTACAGACGTACCTTAAAAATAGTAAAAAAAATAGTATAATACAACCCTAAAATAATTTTTTTGAGAGCTCTTGAGATTTCGGAGTTTTTAAGGAATTTGTTAGAAAAAAACAAAAAAAAATATTGTCGCAAAAGCGCAGCGAAGCGCAGTTACAGACGTACCTTAAAAATAGTAAAAAAAATAGTATAATACAACCCTAAAATAATTTTTTTGAGAGCTCTTGAGATTTCGGAGTTTTTAGGGAATTTGTTAGAAAAAAACAAAAAAAAATATTGTCGCAAAAGCGCAGCGAAGCGCAGTTACAGACGAACCTTAAAAATAGTAAAAAAAATAGTATAATACAACCCTAAAATAATTTTTTTGAGAGCTCTTGAGATTTCGGAGTTTTTAGGGAATTTGTTAGAAAAAAACAAAAAAAAATATTGTCGCAAAAGCGCAGCGAAGCGCAGTTACAGACGTACCTTAAAAATAGTAAAAAAAATAGTATAATACAACCCTAAAAAAATTTTTTTGAGAGCTCTTGAGAGTTCGGAGTTTTTAAGGAATTTGTGTTTTTCTCCATACATATTTTTTTTAAATAATTCATAACTAATAAAGTATCGATTATATCAAAAAAGTGTACAAGTAATTAATGTCTTATATTTGATAGTAGAATCGAAATCCATCATAATTTTTTTGTATAATCGAAGTTGGTTTTCGATTGTCGCTATGTCCACTAGCGGCCGTTTTCGTTCCAACGTGACGGTCCGGTGCGCTAGTGTTCGATATTTTAAGTCTGGTTCAGTTATTACTTCTGGTTAAGTTATAATCTGTGCTTCTGGACTTCTGGTAGACACTGTAAAGTTTTGACAGTAGAGCATTATATGAAATGCACTAACTCAACCAGACGATTAAACATTGGTTTCGTTTGATCAGTGAGAGATTCGTAAGCCCTACCACAGATTAACAAAAAGTTACTTCGTGCCATACTTCTACTCTATCTCATTGATTGGTTCCAAATTCTGTGCATAGATGGCGTAGTTAGTATTAAATTCAAGTCTGTGTCTGTATCAATAGGTAACAAGTATAATTTTCCATTGAACATAAACACGACGGAGATGACTCATCAATGTTTATGCCTATTTACTTGTTTCATACCCCGGTGGTGACCTGTACCGATGTAAAAAAGGACACAAATTCGATCTCATTGTTGTGGAAAAATCAAGGGAATTTTAAATAAAAATGCAAAACATCGTTTTTTAAATTTACTAGCGGCCACGTTTCACACGGATTTTATTTTTTCCCGTGAATAAGATGTTTTTCCGAGATAAAAAGTTGCCGATATCACTATCCAGACCTTACCCTATCCCAAAAAAAATTGCGTCAATCCGTTCGCTAACTTCGCTACTTTCGACGTGAAAGAAGGACAAACATACCAACAAACAAACTTTCGCATTTTTAATAAGTATTTATTATATTAATTATAAAAGTACTTTATATATAGCTGTTAACCCGCGGCGTCGTCCTTAAAAACTATTTGTTGGGCTCTAGTACCCCTAACAAAATGTAGGTATGCTAATTTTCACTCACTCACTTTCTCATGTTATGTATGATGAACGTTTTGAAGGCTACTTAGGTAAGGCTACCTCCGTCCGTGGCGCAATGGTAACCATGCCGGTCCGCCACCCAGGAGGTCCCAGGTTCGAATCCCGGTCGGGTCATGATGAAAACGAACTTTTTCTGACTGGCCTCGAGTCTTGGATGTTTATCTATAAGTATATGCATTTGTTATAAAGTATAGTATCGTTGAGTTAGTATCCCACACACCCATAACACAAGCGAACTTACTTTGGGCTGTGCTTTGGGGCTAGCTCAATCTGTGTGATTTGTCCCTATATATTTATTTACGTATCGATGGTTTTGAAGGACGCAGAACGCCATCTAGTGACATCTTACGACTTACGATACGGAATTTCTCATGTTTTTTTTTTATTGGCGTGAATCAGCGTTTCGTTTGGTGACAGAGATGCGGAAGCCCAACTCCTTTTTTATCCCTTTTCTTTCTATTATCTTCCTTGTAGTAGGTAACTCATTCTCAACTTTATTAAATTATTTACATACTTAGGTATATTTTTATTTTTTATACATAAATAAATGGCTAATAAAGGTATTATTTTAATAGTTTTACTGAAAGTCATATTAACAAATTGTACTATCAGCTACGTATATTTTTAGGTCTGTTTTGTACTGAAATATTTAATATTATTTGTGTAGCTGATTTATCTACGAAATTGACCTATCCTATTCAAATACTTTTAGAAGCAGCATAATAAGTTTGTACAATGATCATCACAGCAACAATCAAATCAACAGTACAGAAATCCGCGGCGTCTTTGCTTAGGTCGTCTGACCACAGTCCTATGCACAACACAATATCAAGATATAAATAATTATAAATAGGATAATAGGTAACTACTTAGTTTTAAGTTTTAATTAAGTCAAATGTTCCAGTCATCCATAGCAATGTATACTTTCGCTTTGAAAATGATAGATCTTTTTGATTTTAACTACTTATTTGTTAAAATAGCTATGTTTTTATCAAGTAAGTAGTAGAGTACTAATTATGACTACAGTACGCGTCAAAATTTGGAGTCACAGTATAGAAAACAATTGAAAATCGAATGTCGTTATGCACTGAGTTAATAAGCAGTGAAAGTATGAGTTCGAACTACGTCTGCGCGACTCAGCCTTTTGCGACTAGGATATTATTTTTCATTTTGCAACAAAAGCGAAAAATATTGAAATGCCAGTAAATAAATTAGTTGTCGTTAGCCTAAATTATCCCATTGCTATATTTACTCAATAGTTATTAAATGATTTAAGGCATTATTAGAGTTTAAATTCTCGCAATGTAGCATAAAAACATTTTATAAAATATGTTGCATCAAACATAATTATAATTTACATATTATCGCAACTCAGTGTAGAAAAACTTTACCATACGCTTATGTTGCACCGAATTTACGAGTACATCGGGCTGAATCTGCAAAATTAATAATATAAAAACATGATGAATCCAAATCTTTGTATTCATTCACAATGAAGGCGGTCTGCGTGTTGCTCTGCCTCGGACTGGCCCGCTACAGCGCGGGCCACATCTTCAATAGACAATACCGTCCACAATGGGAACGGTTTGTCGAAGATCTGAACAACCAGTACCAATACAGGGAGAACCAACTCCCGGAGCAGATCCGGTACCAACAGGAGGCCTACTACCCACAGCAGTACCAAAAGGTCGCCGAGTACCAACGGCCCGTTGAATACCAGCAGCCTGCTACGTACCAGCGACCCACTGAGTATCAGCAACATGCTCAGTACCAAAAGCTGGCCCATCCCAAGTACACCAGGCACGTCATCGAAGCCGACAAACACAATGAAGTCGAAGCCGAGGTCACACACTCCTCAGCCGAGAGAATGCCGGTTGAGGCCATGGACAGCAGCTTGTTCGCTGCCCCGGTCTTCGCCGACCCTGATATGCCGATCACCGCTAACCTTAGGATGGCCAGCGAACTGAACGAAGCCTTCGGCGACCCCATCCAGTGGAGAGGTATCCAAATCGCCGTCGGACCACACTCCAACCTCAACAAGAAGGAACAGATCGCACGCATCTTCCGTGACGCCCAATTCGCCACGAAGCATGTTGCCGAGAAAATTAAGAAGCAGTTCCACGAAATTTACGAAAACCTACCCTCTGAGGAAACCGAAGACGCTACTCTGAACACCACTCAGTTGTCGATGAAGTACCAATATCCCGTCGACAAATATACCGTCAGAACCGAAGACGGTTACGACCTCACCCTGTTCCGTATTTTGAAGAAGAAATCCGATGATATGACCCCAAGACCTGTTGTGTTCCTGATGCATGGTCTCCTTGGAAGCTCTGACGACTGGATGCTGATGGGCGAACAGTCGCTCCCATACTTGCTCGCCGAAGAGGGCTTCGACGTATGGCTAGGTAACGCCCGCGGTAACAAGTACTCGCGCCGCCACGCCAGCATGCACCCCGCCCAGCCCGAATTCTGGAGCTACAGCAACGACGAAATCGCTCTCCACGACTTGCCAGCTATGATCGACTTCGCCCTGAAAACCTCCGCCCAACAGAAGCTTTATTACATCGGCTACTCGCAAGGAACAATGAACTACTTCGCACTGGTGTCCGCCCGCCCCGAATACAACGACAAAGTCGTCATGATGTACGCCCTGTCTCCCATGGCCTACATGAGCAACGTGCGCAGCCCGTTAGTCAAGATGATCGCCCCGAACAGCCCGATGTACGATGACCTCTACGAGCGCCTCGGCCGCGGGGAGTTCAAGCCCAGCAAGGAGTTATTGAACACCATGGGAGGCCAGTTGTGCGAGACAGAACTCGGCTGCAAGAAGGTCTGCTCAAACGCCAACTTCGTCATGTCTGGCGTAAACTTGGAGCATATGGACATCAAACAGATTCGCGTTGTCATGGGTCACTTGCCAGCCGGTGGTTCGACGAGACAGATTAAGCAGTACGGTCAAGCTGCTGCATCGCACGAGTTCAGGAGATACGATTATGGTGTGGAGATCAACGAGCACCTGTACGGTGATATCACTCCGCCGAAATTCGAGCTTGAGAAGATCACGACCCCTGTAGCCTTGTACTACAGCAACGAGGACTGGCTGGCTCACCCCAAGGATGTCGAGAGGCTCAAGATGGAGCTCCCCAATGTCACCGAATACTACAAGGTCCCAGTGGAACACTTCAGTCACATGGACTACGTGTTCTCCAGAATGGCACCCGAAGCTATCTACAAGAGACTCATCGAATCTATGAAGTCTCATAATTAATCATTGTAAACTTAGACGTATCATTAAAATAGTGTTTATTCATTTATTCATTGTAAGATATTAATTATTTATTCATTGGAGCATTAATAAATCCGTCCATTGTATTAAAAAGGTTTTATTCCAACATGTTTCCTAACACACCCTTGCTGACACACACACAGTTGTAGAATATTTTACCTCAAAGGTCAGAAACTTTATAGTTCTTCACAGGCACTTTCAGTCAGTTTCTGAAACATATTTTAATTTGAATACCACATAAGGTCTCAAGCTAAAATACTCTTTTTATTAGTTTGACCGTGACAGCTATAAAATAATGTATTATTAATTTTAAAAATGCGTTTCTGAAACTGGCTCTCTCTTTAGACACACTAAAACTAATGACACATTAAGTTTCATTACTTTTTTTATTTCTTGTTTTGACAATGACAACATATTCCATGTGTTATTAACTTTAATTCATTCTGCAACTCACTACGTTTGAATAAAAGGTAAATTAGATAAGTTGCAGTTAGCCTATTTGTCAGATAAACCAGACCTGTGAAACAAACCCTGACAACAGAAATTGCCGAGGTGACAGGAAACGTCCACATCATAGGTAGGTACTACGTTAAGCAAAATAAGACTTTAAAGACAATTGTGGAGAATGGTGATTGATTAGCTAACTTTTTATTTTATAATTCACGAGAGTATGATAATAATAAATAGGTACTTCATTGCAAAGCGCCATCTATTATAAACGAGGCAATTTTGTTATTTTCAGAAAATATTATAAGCATAATTGCGCCACTGTGCTGTCAATGTGTTTAGAGAAAAATATTAAATAATTTAAAAAAAAAATACCTACTTAAGTAGTAACTATGTACACCTAATAGTTTCCGTACTACGTGCTTGTATAAAATCATCGAAATAATATTACTATGAAATAAAGATTTTCGAAATTCCCATGGGAACAGAAACCACGGGATTGAACCGTTGCGCGAGTAATATCGCGGGTTTATTGTATTGTAGAAGTGTATTATAGCGAAAAACTGAGAAAAGTGCGATAAAAATAAACATCGTGTACTCATTTCTCCATTAGTCCTAGAAAATTGTACGTAGAGGGCGCTTCTTTATTTGTAAACGAACCTTTACATCATTGGCCGTTTGACATTTTGAACACAGCCCACGCTTTGTTTTGACCCGAGGTTTTGACATTCTACACTTCCCTTCTGTCATCGAAGCGTTTCCGTGCGAGCAAAATAGCAATACAACTTCATACGAGAAAGACAAGGATAGCAGCGCGACGGCGCTGTAGCTTCCCGCCGTCCTCCGTACGTCAGTCGCGCTGTGTTCAGTTAACTGTGCGTAGTGAAAATTCATTTACATTGTTCTAAATAGAATAATAAGTGATTTCATTGACGTTTCGTGAACAATACGAGTGTTTACGCGTGAACTTGTGTGATAAGCGGATTTCGCATGGATTAAGTCCGTGGTGCGCAGGAAGAAGTTGATAACTCGACATACATTTTTTTTTTTTTATTCGTTCAAACGCTTCCTACACCTATTGTTCACCTAGTAAAAAATTGACAACTAGATTTGTTGACTTAATGAAGAAGAATGCCATTTGATAGTATGTGAATAACTCGATGATAAGCGTTTATTTCTTGACAAAACTATATAACAAGTTATAAATCCTAAAAACTGTTTGACATATCGTTTTATCTGGAATCGAAACGAAGTACGTAATGTGATATGTCCATTTGTTCGATTGAGAATTGTAATTCCTTCCCCACTGCAAATTGATAAAATGAGTTATTCGGTTATACTCTACATTAACAAACGAACGTAATTTGATATCTTTATTTATGTAGTTATAAATTGGCAGTTCTTTTAAATAGCGTATAGCTATGTTTAGATGTGCAGTTAAACGAATCTAAATTTAGGTTTTGAATATGAGATGTGAGACTATTCTTTGTTGTCGCTTGTTATTATTTAGGTAGAATAAGTTCTAGTTAGCTATTACCTACGTTAGTCGATCTCACGATATTCCTCAATGTTGCATTAATTTATACCGAATTCTTTTAATGAGTCCAGCACCGCCAAACCTAAATGATAATACAAACAAGCAAATAATATTATTTTTATACTAGCTTTTGCCCTTGGTTTCACTCGAGTAAAAAATACCTCATTATAACTCTCCACTATCTACAAAAAAAAGTCGCGTCAATCTTCGGTCTGGCTTGACTTGAGAGAAGGTACAGTAAATAAACTTACAATAATTTAGTATAGAAATAAAGATATTCTCAGTTGCCAACAATATAGAATGTTTTATACTAGTATATGTACATCAATATACGTACGTAGGTAGGTATAAAATAAACTATTGGTACATGTTTCAATCAATTCAAATACTTTTAATTTCAGTCATTTCCTAAGGGAGTTAAACGGCCAAATTGAAATTCAAAATATTTTTATTCAAATAGGCCTAATATTCGCTCTTTCGAATCGTCACAACTTTTTCCTACCACCAGTTCAGACGGCAGATTTTTGCTAAGAAGAAACTGGCAAAAAACTTAGCACTTGCTCTTTTAAAATGGTATTAATAAGATACAAATTACAATGACAGAAAATATAAAATTAACACTAAATTTCTGTAATTTCTGATGAGGAAACAAAATTATACAATAATTAAAGATTAATAACACTATAAATGAAGAGAGAAAAAAAAGGTAGAAAGTGTAAATACAATAATAATATATGCGCAATATATTAAGTACCTAGCAGTAGGTAGGCTTCTGTTTAGTGTCTGTGCTGAGTCTATCATTCCAGCTATTTTTATCATTTAGATAATCTTCAATTTTATAATAAGCCTTTCTGCTGGCCGAAGGGTAAACTTCCTTAGCAATTGATTGTAATTAAAGCCTTTGAATTGATTGAAACATGTACCAATAGTTTATACCTAACCTACACATTGCCACGTTCAAAGGTTTGCTCTTCGTTACTTTACATCGTATGTAAAGTATATAAAAAATCTATACCTACAGTAGGTATATATTTTATAATAAAGTTTTTCGTAAAATCGTCACTTTTATTTAGTTTTACCTGTCCTATCCTGTTACAATGTATATCGCTTACAATAAAAGCTTGTCAAAAGTTTAATTTATGATAAATCTTATTATTTTTTAATTTTATTTAGTATGGGTCATATAAGAACAACTCGATAGGTCGTTGGTGAATATATTGATAAGTGGGTGAGCAACTTGATAAGTCATTTTTACGCATATTGATAAGTCGATTATTGTAAAAACTAAGCCGAATTATGAAAAGTACTTAGCGCTATTTGAAAGATCGCATAAAGTTTACCTTAGAACAAATGTAAGTTATAAGTTTAACAAACAAATCGATTTGCCCGAGAAAGTCAAAGTTTAAAATAGCCGCCCTGAAAAATTGACATTTTAGACATATCAACTTCTTGCCGCGCGCCACGGAAGTGACGATGTTACCTCCTACGGCCGGTATAGCACAGGAACGCGACCGGCCCGACATGGCGGCTTTCCAGCAACGTCGAGACGTGCGAGAATTGGCCAGAGAAATCATCAGAGACGCCCGTGTAGCAAACAGACAGCAGTCGATGTCGCCTGGAGGTAAGCAAGCCGGTTAAAAACGACGCCACGTTTCCGCCATGGTATGTCAAATTGACATGACATGTCAAGGTGACATGTATACAAAAACAACGCCTTTTTAGACAATATTTCGCAATTAAAATTGATTTGTTATCTTTTATGTTAGGCTAGAAAGTATTTGCATGAGCCTTTTGGCCTGTTACGTCACGCCATGAACCCGAGCTTGCGAAAGTAAAATGGCGCCAATACTACGCCACATCGATTCGTTTCGTTGGTTGTTTTATCATTATGTATACGTCGTTGTCCTGGGTGATTGAGCGTCTTTTAATTAAATTTCGTGTACGTAGTCTCGTTAGCAATATATTTTAGGCTGTCTAATACTATTTTGGGCGAGTTACAGTGTTATTTGGCACGTGGTTGGGCTATTTTTAGCCTGTATGTGGCGATAGGTAACCTCGATAGTTTCGTGCGTGTATTAGCCAGTATGCGTAGCAGCGTTGCTTGTAATTTTTTTATGGTTTTAAGATAATTCGAGTGATGATTTTCGTTTGTTTGTTGTTGTTATTGGATTCCTTCCTTTTGACTTTTGTAAAATGTCGTAATGACATGACATTATGATGACAGGCGGTGATAATGCAGTACAAGATGGCCGCCCGGGCCATTCAATTCAATTTAGTTCAGTCACGCGCTGCGCAAGGCGGCGCCACTGGCGTTTTGTTGATATTGCAATCAAATCAAACATCTACCTATATGCTCAAGTCGATATACCTAATGGGATAGGCAGGGTTGGGATGTATCCAAGGTTTCATAATTAATTCTAATAAAAACATGTAAATAGTGAATAATTTGTATGTTGTGTATGTTTATTAAAATCTATTGGGGTGACCAAAACAATCTTTATCTTAGAATAGTTTTAAATTCACTGTAATGGACCATATCCCGCCAGGTGGTGTGTTGGTCGAAACTACCTTTGGCGCCAGAGGGTGCGGGTTCGACTCCCGCTCCGGGCAAACTTTTATGTGACGGAATTTGTGTTTGTTTTTGATTCTGGAGTTTTTTTATGTATTTTAAGCATAGATTTACATCAATATATCCATTGTCTGGAATTAAAACAGGTAAAGCTTAGCTTACTTTGGGACCAGGTGGCGCATGCTGTGTGAATTGTGTAGAATTTATTATTATTGTATGACACATTTCTTTGCAACAGACTGTACCTGTTTAATAAATGGAGCGTAGCACTTTCACAAGAACCATCAATCATTCTGACACATTTGCTACCCATAAAAAGCAATATCAAATATTATTCATCACAACATTTTCATGTAATACTAGCTGATGCCCGCGGTTTTTGGTTCCGTTCCCTGACTGATTCCCGGGATACCGGGAACTATCCTATGTGTTAATCCAGGTCATAAACTGCCCATGTAAATTTCAATTGTCCATCCGTATTTCCTTGAAAGAGCAGCATAAATCCATATATTCACACATTTTATATTGTTAGTAAGGATTTATAGTTTGTTTACGATACAAAGAGGAAAAAGTTTACAAAAACATTCTATTACTTTCAAATAGAGATGAACAGTGAGTAAATATATTGATAATAACAATAACTACACATTGATTAATGTCAAGGTTTAGCTAAGGACATCTCGGCATGCCTAGGGATGCATAGATATTTGACATACTCCGGCAGCATCAATCTATACCAGTGGCGAGGGGTCCTAATAACACGATTCCTGTCGGCTTCCCTTTTAAAAATAGTTAATTATCTAACAGCATCGACTCTGCTAATAACATGATTTCGCTTCATACATAATAATGATACCCAAACGCCTATACAATAATAAATAGCAATATCACACGTCGCCAAACGCCTATACAATAATAAATAGCAATATTGTGATATTGCTATTTATTCGTCGCTTAGCCTGTGCGTCGAAAGCCGGTAATTCCCGAGTTGTAGCTGCATACAGTTTTAGGAGCGGCTGTCTCTTTCTTACGCGTACATTTTGTTCCTAGCGCGGTCTCTTTCTCACGCCGATCATATGAACATATTAAGCCGGTAGTCGCCGAGTTACGACAAGGATGGCATATATCAGATTACGTTAGTGCGACAAAGATAAACAGAGGTATTAACCTGAGAAGTAAAAAATATAGTTAATTATGTGTTTAGTGCTTGAATAATAAAACAACTATAATTTTGTCGCGTTGTAATTGTCAAAATTATGACATTTTTTCAATTCACTTTCGCCTGTGCTTTCGCTCGTACTGTTGTTAGTTTCTTTTTATTTGTTTGTTGTTAAATTAGTAAATTTGAATAGATTAGAGTGACTTCGTGGTTAAATGTTGGACAGGGCTCGGTGTGAATTGTGTTATAGTTATAGAATTTATCGGTTTCAGTTGTAAGTAGTTAATTGTTTATTTTGGTTTAGTCTGTTTTGTTTACATTCGTAATGGCTGCAATTTTAGACGTGGGTTGTTGTCTCACAGACTTTTAATTAGATAATAATTTTCAAACATACAGTTTTGAAAATAAAAAACATATTATACAGCGCGCCCGTGCTTTTCCTTCTATGAAAATAGATTATAAACGGAAAGATGGCTTTACTAAACATTTTCATTGTAATTTGTACGAAAAGTATTCGTGGCTCACAGGTAGGTAGTTGAAAACTTAAAACACTGTTTTGGTTTTCCATATTATACCTATCAGTGCTTTTATGTATGGTAATGGTAATATGGTATTCGGAATTCTCCATCCCTGTGGTAAGATAAAACTGTATTTTTTTTTGCTCCGGCTTCCCCTGAGTAAAATTTCACCCTTCGCCACTGATCTATACTAATATAAAGAGGAAAGATTTGATTGTTTGTTTGTTTGAATTGAATAGGCTCCGAACCTACTGGACCGATTTCAAAAATTATTTCACCAATAGAAAGCTACATTATCAGGGAGTGACATAGGCTATAGCTTTTCCCGAAATTCAATGTCGTTCCCACCAATATGACTGAAGTTTTCTAAATATTGTGTGAAAGGATTTACTCAAATTTTTATTTATCAATAGTATTGTTGCGGACACGAGCCGATTTTGTAAATAAATGAATTGATTATGTTTTTATTATGTTTTACCCTAGTTTTACGGTTCTATTGAACACTTTGATAATCGGAATTATGTGATTATTTAGTTTAAGTTTAAATACCTTTGTTTTACATTAGAATAAGCTAATTAGATTACGTAATTAGATGTAACATGGATATTTTCACTATTTACGTGCCCTGTTAATGTGCACTATTTACGTGTACGATTGGATATACACGTTTGGGATTTTAGTTCCAAAGTTTTGCCTGAAGCAGCGCCAAAAGAATTGGTCCACCTGAGTTGTAAAATCTTGCCGTGGCGCTACTAGTAAATGAAATTGGTAATAATTTTGGCTTATGATCTTCAATTGTTTTGTGTGTTTACTGTCTTGAATATGTACGGATAGTTAACAATTAATGTGTAAAAGGTTGGTTACGTCATAGAGTATGTGTGATCAATAACATTAGCGTTGAAAACGTTAAGAATACGACGTTATTGGTCAATTTCGTATCAACTTTTACGTTTTGCATGTATAATTTAAGATTTACGTGTTTATTTCGGATATTAGTTTTGTGTAGTTACTGTTAATATATCGCTTATATGGAAACAGCGTGTTAGTTAGTTAGAATAACCACGAATATGGAGTTATAAGTTACTAATTTTAGAATGTAGAGCGCGATAAGCGATATGTGCGTAGTGTCTTTTTGCCCGAAATGTCGTCGGAAATTGTCGCAAATTACACGAAAATTATCTCGCCTCCGATTGGTCCGCATGAGGGCCAAATATTGGCTATAAATATGTCAGGGTAGCTCGGTACTGTCACAGTCCAACACAGCTCTTCAGAGAGTGAACAACACCGAGCTACACTACCAAGAAAGAAATAGTATTGTTTTAAATGAAGATAGAAATAGTACTCAAGAATAAATACAGTCCATTGATGTTAAAAGAAGCAAACCTCGTTTTCCTTTCCGGTATATGGTTCCTGGTGACCATTGCCTACCCATTGACGCAGAACCCATCAAGTATTGATATTCTATGTACCTAATTACAAAGTTTCATGAACATGCCTACATTATTAGCCAAATCTTTGTTCCAAGTATATTATATATGTAATGTCTGCTCTACACTCTCGCGAAGTTGACTGGAGTGAAGTTAAGCACGTAGTGAGAAGACAAAGACGAAGTGGGGCGTAGAGCCTGTCCACACTATCGTTTTCGTTCAACTTCGCGAGAGTGTAGAGCTGCCCTAAAGGCGCGTTTAGACGACGCGATAATGTTCGCGTCGTCTCAACACGACGCGCATTAAGGATCGACAGACAGACAGACACACAGATAGTCCGACAGACACGAACAGATACCTTCCCTTCTACATTAGATAAACAGGGTACACAAGGAACAATTTAGTATTAAAATAGTATGTAATTAATACAAATTTTGTAAGTACTTAAATTAAAATAAGAGGGCCCTGGACTTCACGACACAGGGAATCCTAGTAGGAAGTCTGGGAATCACTATTGTATTTGTATCAATTTGTTTGGGAAATAAATTAATAATTAATTAATTTAGGATGCTTTGAAATTCGCATGCAAGTCAAAAGATCCCTTACCGTGCCGATAATGGACGCGCGTACCTTATATCATTGAATGAAATAGCCGCGCAGAGACTGCACTACATCCGCTTATGTAATCAAGATTTACCTATATAAAATAGGTTACCTATACTAGGCTAGATCTAGGCTAGCGACTGGGACAAAGGAAACGTCGCTTACTCTTATCGAGTACTCTTATTCAGTGCTTGCATTGTGGCATGCGGCTTGTGAATAAAACTGGCGACAAACAGTTTTGAACAATTGCATGACTTGACGGATGCTGTATATAAAAGTACAATGTTTTCTTCAAAATAGTTCAACTTGACGATCTCCGTGGCGTAATGGTTACCATGCTGGTTCTCCGCCCATGAGGTCCCGGGTACGAATCTCGGTCGAGTCATGATTAAAAACATACTTTTTCTGATTGGCCTGGGTCTTGGATGTTTATTTATATATGTATTTGTTATAAAATATAGTAGCATTGAGTTATTATCCCATAACACAAGTCTCGAACTTACTTTGGGGCTAGCTCAATCTGTGTGATTTGTCCCTATATTCATGCATGCCACATACAGCAATCAAGTGTTTAAATAAGTGAATCGGTTTTTTTTTTAAATGAAAAAAGATTTTTTACCTCACCCCAGGTGGAAATAAGAATGGATGGCGTAAGAACTACATATAAAAACAACCATAACGTGAAACGGTATCTGCCGCCGCGCCGGTTTGGTTGTTTGTTTTTCTGAATGCTATTTAATTTTACAAGCGGAGATACACGTAATTTTCGGAATTAAAACAGAGTTATGTTGTCTCCAGGGTGTCAAACCATTTCTGTACCAAACATCGGTTCGTTCAGGGATTTTTACGTAAAACGGTAACAAACGGAGGGAGTTATTCTATTGAAGGATTATTATTAGCTTACATATTTATTTGATTTTCTATACCAAACAAGTTCGTTGAGGGATTTTAACGTAAAAGCGGTAACAAACAACGAATGGAACTTACTTTCATTCTTAACAAAGGATTATTATTAGCATAGGTACCTTACTTACATACAATTTGTTTATAATGGTCAGTTAAGATTACATCAAACTTTGCGCATAGTACCTACCTAGTTATCCCATTCTAATGTTCTGCGCTATAAGGTCTAAGTGCCACAGCACACGGCGTATTTTAAACGCGCAAATGATCCATCGCGGTTGCAATCATTTCATCGTGAGGACTAACGCACAAAGAGTTCAATGTAGCAAGGTAAGGCTGTAAAACTCTAAATCATTGCACAAGTGTATAAATGTGTTATCAGGCAAAATTAAAGGCGAGCGAAACCGCGGATATAGATACTATAGTTTAGTTAAAAATTAAAATAAAACCAAGCTCAACACGTTTGCGTAACTGCGAAGAATCAATCCGAATTGTCAGCAAAAGAACAATAGCGCTTAACGAATGTTTTTTTCTGTGAACGCGAAACATTGTGTAATGCGAGAACACGTGCGGTCGATTTTTTTTTATGACAGAAGACTTAGAGAAGAGGACAAACTAGCTAGCGAGCGAGTCACCTGATGGTAAGCAGTCACCGCTGCCCATGGACATCCTTACAAAATCTTGGATGTGTTGCTTTAGGCCCGGTGGTCAAGTGGCTTTATCTCATAAGGGCCGCGGGTTCGAATCCTGCGCATGGCAAACATTTGTGTGCATGAACATGTCTGTTTGCCTTGGTCTGGGTGTTTTCTATGTATAATAAGTATTTATTTACAAAAAAAAAAGTAGTTAAGTATATTTATCAGCAATCTGATACCCATAGTACAAGCTTAGTTGCTTAGTTTGGGACTAGATGGCGTTGTGTGATTCGTCCAAGAATATATATTTATTTATATGAAGGGATGTAAAAGAAAGGACTGGGGAACGAAAGTGAAAAAGGGAGTAGGAAGCAGGAAGAGGGTCTTTTGGCTCTTCATACGAAACACAGCGACATATCACCGCTATTTCACGTCGATATAAACTAGCTCATGAAGGAGATAACTAGCTGATGCCCGCGGTTTTACCCGGGAAATCCCGTTCCCGGAATAATATGGGATAAAAAAAACTGCTACAAAATGGCAACCCCAATCCACCACCATACAGCCAATAAGGATTGGCTGTAACAATATTATTAACACTTACGCACCGGTATTTTTGGAAACAGAGAAAGTGTTACATTTTCTTACTGTTATACTTTTTAAACAGAGATGAAAACAGTGTTCAAACCACTCTTATTCGAATACCAGAAAAGTCCTTGGTTCTTAGCGAATGTCTACGCGAGCCGAGTCATGGGTAGCTAATAATAAAAATTAATAAATATATTGGGACAAATCATACAAATTGAGCTAGCCCCAAAGTAAGTTCGAGACTTGATACTAATATTATAAAGAGGAAAGATTTGATTGTTTGTTGGTTTGTTTCTTTGTTTGCATTGAATAGGCCCCGAAACTATTGGGCCGATTTCAAAAATTCTTTCACCAGTAGAAAGCTACATTATCAGGGAGTGACATAGGCTATAGCTTTTCCCGAAATTCAATGTGGTTCCCACGGGAACGGGTCCGGACACGCTCACGCGGACGAAGTCGCGGGCAAAAAAGGTAGTGTAATTAAAAAATAGGCAAATAACTATAGCCACAACAATAAATACGTCTATTATCCTATACACATAATACAGGTTACAGGAGTATCGTAACCGAACCTAACTCAATGTTACGGAATTCCAGTAAACAGTACCCTGCCCTTGGTATCGTTGCGTCACCGGGGCGGTCATTCACCCCGATCGATCCCAGACCCACGTTAGCGTCACGGGAACACAATGTTGACAATATCAAATGAGTACCATTTTTCTTAATGAATTTTATTCTTACTTATATAAATGCGTTTGTGACGATAGTTTGTTATACTTTCAACGCAATAACAGCTGGATAGATTTGCTTGTTTGGTACATGTATAGTATATAATCTGGATTAACACATACCCGCGAAATCCCGTTGTACAACGGGATTATATGCGATGCGGGATAAAAACTATACTATGGTGCTAATTCTTCTACTACTTCTTTTCATGTCAATGACTCAAATAAAATTCCTATACCCTACAGGCAAGATGTTCAGCCAGTAAAATGGCAGGGCAGGATGGTGCTAAAAGTGCTAATAAATAAAATAAAAATCTCTATTGCACCAAAACAATAACAAAAACAAATAAATCAGTATATGGACGGCTAATCTGAATAATAATAAAAAAAATATCCTACATCAAAATAAGAAGCGCCATTATTGATTGCATTGCCCACTACAAGGATAGGAAAGGAGTTGGATTTCCGAATCTCTCTAACACCGAACGAAACGCATTGCTGCTTCACACCGATATTCTCATACATAGAAAAAAAACAGACCAAGACAAACAGACATATTCTTGCGCACATACAAATGCTTGCCTTGCGCTGGATTCGAACCCACGGCCCTAGCGATAAAGTAACCATTGCTAACCACTTTTCAAATCAAATCAGAAATACTTTATTCTCTAAGCCCTCGCGGGAACTTAGATACGTCATTTACAACTATTTGTCCTTCTATGTTAAATATAAAATAAATAAGCTACTCTATAAACTACGACCATTTCGGAAACAAAGCAAAATGACCACTGGGGGAAAGAAATGGCGAAAGAAACCCACTCGACCACCGGGCCTGTAAAATGGTAATTTTTAAGTACAGTCAGCCAATGATAGAAGTTAGCAAGGCGGCCGTAATTACGTTTCAAGTTGTAAAATATTGCATGAATAGATTTACTTGAAAATTTATTTATCAGTAGTATTCATATTATAATATGTAATTACAAAGTTTCATGATGTTTACATTATTAGCAGTAAAGTATTTACTAGTTCTCTACCCTGGTTACCTCTTCCATTGGTTGACTGTGCATGCAAATGTGTATTAAATTCAAATTCAAAATATTCCTATTCAAATAGGCCTAATATAAGCTCTTTCGATTCGTATTCGGATAAATACATAATTTATGGTCTTTATTCAATTTCTGTAAAAGTTTATAATAAACTGCCTAAAAACATCAAATCTGAGACATCATTTTGTTTATTAACCTCATCAAAAAATTACTTCATACGAAAGCCTATTACACTGTAATGGAATATTTGGAAGATAAACTATTATAACAAGTCTGACTCTCCCTTTTCCATTACTGTGCCTGAAAAGGTTCATGTGTATTTATTTTTGTGTTGTATACCTACATGTAATATCGTATCATTACAGCACGAGAACGATTCCCGTCGACATCATCGACGGACGAGAACGAAAGTGGAACAGATGGAGAAGCAGACAGGTCGAGGAGGGCGAGCTTGATGCATGGCCACCATAGTGGGCCACCACCGGGCATCGTGGCCATCCGAAAACGTCGCGGGAACCTGCCCAAACACTCTGTCAAAATCCTCAAAAGATGGCTCTATGACCATAGGTACAACGCGTATCCTAGTGATGCTGAGAAATTGACGCTTAGCCAGGAAGCCAATTTGACTGTATTGCAAGTAAGTAATGGATAGAGGTCGACGACCTCCGTGGCGTAATGGTTACCACGCCAGACCGCCAACCAGGAGGTCCCGGGCTCGAATCCCGCTCGGGTCATGATGAAAAACTAACTTTTTCTGATTGGACTCGGGTCTTGGATGTTTATCTATATATGTATTTGTTATAAAATATAGTATCGTTGAGTTAGTATCCCATAACACAAGTTTCGAACTTACTTTGGGGCTAGTTCAATCTGTGTGATTTGTGTCTATATGTATAAATATATATAAGAGGTTAGAAAAATGCCACTAAGTCCCTCTGAAGATCGTGGCAAATTAAGTTAGAATTAAAGTTTCATAAAAAAGCCGGACAAGCGCGAATGCTTCGCGCAAAAATGTCCTCCCATGTAAAACCTTTTAACGAGCACCATGGTAAGTTGAATTATGGCTCATTCCAATTATGCTGTAAATTTTTTTTTTTGCTATATTTTAGATCGCAAACTAGGAACTGCATTTATTTCTGTGCATTGTCTATTCATAAATCAATTAGCTTAATCGTGTACAGAGGACCTGTCATATTTATAAACTATTTTTAGTGCTAAATATTTTTTCCTAATCAAATCTCTTTAATCAGTAAAACTGTGTATTCATTCCACCTGGCTGTCACCGACTTGGCTTAACGACTCTACTAACGAACGATTCGGTGCCGACAGCTTTAACGTACGTGCCTTCTGAAACTCGATATTTAAATAGTGTTCTTCAAAGTTCCCATGGGACAGAGATCGGGACAAGCCCACCACACATTCCCACCACTGTGTCTCCTGTGTAGCCAGGATCAACAACGGCGACCTCAGATAGACAATAAGCAATGAAGCTTATTGACGTCCCGGGGAATAAACTACAGCTGTCTTGGAACTCACAACGAATTTAATCAGAAAAAAGATAGTCGGAGTAGGAAGTATTGAAAGGACTTCCGGGACATGGGACAGAGATATCGGAACTATACGAGTAATACCGGTGTCGTTCACTAGTTCACAAGTATATTTCGAAATTGTGTAGGTATTAATTAATTGTTATGCTGAGTCGTTGACCTACTTTTATATTGTGTTAATATTAATTTTGCGTGTATATACATCTTTAGGTATGTAAATGTAGCAATATTTACAATGACTTTTCCACTATTATGGAATTTCATAAAGAAAAAACATTATTTACTAGTGAAATCCACGCAACTTCGTTTGTTTGTATGTCTGTCCTATGTATGCTTAGATCTTTAAAACTATGCAACGGATTTTGATGCGTTTTTTAATAGATATGCTGACTCAAAGAGGATTCTATAATACATTTTGAAATTTCCACGGGAAAGCGGGTTTTTTTAAAACCACAAAGGTGGACAGACTATGGTGACAGCTTACGGCCCGCCTGATGGTAAGCTGTCACCGTAGCCTATAGGCGCTTGCAATAGTACCGGGGGTGTTACTCACACGTTGCCAACCCTCCCAACCCCCCCAAGTGGAGCTCTGAAGACCTTAGGTACTCACCGTAGGAACCCGACATGGCCGAGACCAATGCTATTTGGCTACGATCTTTTGTAAGGTGGAGGTCCTTCCCCAGACGGGCTGCTCCGATTTGAGCGGATTATCCGCTGTGCCCTACCTCTCTTAAAACTCGCTAGTTATTGATAAAACCATCCTACAAGGTATGCAACTGGTTCATAAACGCTCGTCGTCGCATCCTGCCCGAGATGATCCGGCGCGAGGGCCACGACCCGCTGCACTACACCATCTCGCGGCGCGGCCGCAAGCAGCCGGGCGCCTCCGCCGGCGGCTCGGGCTCCGGTGTCTATGTTACGTGGGACGGCATTGAAGTCGAGGTATGTATCCATATTATTTTATTTAGTTTTCTTTTTAGTCTTCCTGCGCCACCTACCTATTTTTTTTTTCACAGGTTGCCTAGAAGAAATTGCTATGCGATAAAGCCGCCTATTGTACATATTCCTAAATAAAAAATTCTAGTTGTAATCTTCCATTGTAAAGCGATTTGGATTTTACTGGAACAATTAAAATTGAATAAGTAAATATCATATTTTAAAGTGAATTTCTCTGCAATTTTTGAATCCCCGATTTCGTCTTTATCAAGACAAACTTGTTTGATGTGGCAGGGCGAGCAGGAGGCCATGGGCGCGGGCGAGTGCAGCTCGGGCCTGCTCGTGTACCGCAGCGACGGCGAGCTGGGCGAGGCGGACGGCGACGCGGAGGAGGACTACTCGTCCAGCGCCGTGAGCGAGGAGGAGGTCAAGTACGACCCCTCGGTGTGGCAGAGCGTCATCCGCTACGGGCCCGAGGACCAGGAGCTGCACCCCGCCGCCAGAGGGTGAGCGCATACTCATGCACTTACATTATTCTAATATATTTTCTAATTCAAAACTATTTTTTCGATTCGCGTGATGTCAGATGAATTCCTTTGTATTATTTTACTATTTCTAGCAACTTTGCTCACTAAAGTTTTTTAGGCTCATATTTATGAACAGCCAATGTTTAAATAAAACTTCTTTTGTCTCTTTCGCACTTTTTGACAGTTTTAGTGAGTATTAGGCCTGAATTATACAGAAACGGCGACGCGCGACGACGCCGGCACGATGTCGCTTCAAAACGTTTTCTTACAAAATGTATGAAACTTATGAAAGCGACGCGCGATGTAAATTATACTGAAGCGGTAGCATGTCGCGCTGTACGCCGTTTCTGTATAATTCAGGCCTTCGGTTTTTGTTTCGCACTTCGTATAATTCTCCTCAAGAATGACAGTGACAGTTCGATTGCAATGTTGCAGGACCGCCGCAGTAGTGACGGTAAGCACCTCGGAGGGCGCCCCTGCGTCGGGCTCGGGGGGCTCGGGGGGCGGCTGGCACCCGATGCTGGCGCACTTGCCGCAGCTGCCGCACCCGCTCAAGCCGATGCGCCGAAAGAAACTGCAGGTAGCGGGCATGAGGGAAACTACGTGTTGCGATAAAAACAGCAAGTGCAAGCCGACGACGACCCGAAGACATGTTCTAAGTGTCTAAACACAATATGGCTAATATACGCCACCGAAGTTCCGCAACTGATTTTACGGTTCTCAAGTGACATAAACGTTAGTGAAAAAATAACAATAATGGCAAAAATTGTTGATGCATAAATTTTCATAAGTGTCTAATGAATATTTTCACCAACAATTCCTAAATTTGCAAAGTCAAGGATTTGGACAAAGCAGATAACTGATGGATTTGGACAAAGCTGATAACAGACTTTAAAATTTTAGGGATTGTTGGTGAAAACTGGCATAAGCATTGCCGAGAATACGCGGCCGCAGTTCCGTGGCTGATTTTACGTTCTGTAGTAATCAGCTGATATGACACACCATACAAAAATGATACGACAGAATTAGATTACGCAACGTTGTTCGCATATTCAGAAGTTACGCCTGACAGAAGTTCGGTAGTTCGCTATAATTTTGCAAATATGTTTTTTTTAAACAAACTAGTACTGAACTGAGTGATGTCCCTCGCATCGCCGATATTGACAGAAGTGATCGTTTGACTCGATTGGTCATTGTATCGATCTATAACAACAATCGCAACGCTACCAATTGCGCAATACAGTAAAAAACTTTGAATACCCACACATTTCAGGCATAAGTTGAACTCCGTTCGCGTAATATCGGCATAGTGTTTAGACGCTTAGTATCGGGTTAACTACTAAAGTATTTCGTCGTGAATATTAGTCGGTTGCACGAATATCGGTTATCAAAGAATTAATTTACAATGGTAGTTTCCTTTCTGTTCTATACTCTGCTTTATCCGAAATAGATTTATTTTCTCAAAAGAATAACAATCTGCTGCATTCTGATAAAGTTCTCAATTCAGGTACGTCATTCAGTCAATGATATTATATAGGATGGTGAGGATTACTAATAGCCGTCGAATTACTCAAATATATACACATATAATAACTGTGCAGTGCAACATAGCAGTGCAAAAAAGAGACAAGTATCATTATTAGATATTTTATTTTATTTTAGTGACTCAGTCTTTAACGATCTCCAATTTTTATTATAATATCATTGGTTAAAATGGTTCATTGTTAACGATACCCCCGGGGTACTTTTAACAAATCGTTTTATTAACAACATCAATAATAAATAGATCGTTACCAAAATGTAAATAAAATTTAAAAAACTTTCAACCAAGTATTTTATCATGAACGTAGCTCAATAATCCTAAAGGTCTTATGGGTTAGGGTAATTGTTTTGGGTGTGTCGTTAACAATGAACAGTTAAAATAGTCTGAAGTATAATATTAAACTCTGCCGTTGTTGCTGCTTCAATGGCGTTTAGTTTTCAGGTAAGTACCTTGTAACTGCTATGGCTTTCTGCCAACCTGTTGCAATATTTTTTCAATAATAAACAAATGTCCCCAAAGTCTCATTTTATTGTAAACGTTATGAATTGTTTTATGACACACTTTATTTGTCAAAAGACAGAGATAGTTAATTATCTTTGTAAAATGATTTACACAACAATATAATATAAACAAATCTGTCTCTAGAAAACCACATAAACAGCCATATGCGTTCTCGCATTTCTTAAAATCATTTGTGAGCACCTGTGTTGCTGCAGGTGGTCCCGCGCGGCGCCGCTGAAGGCGAGCGCGAGCAGTTCAAGTGCCTGTACCTGCTGGTGGAGACCGCCGTGGCCGTGCGCCAGCGCGAGAAGGAGGCCGAAGAGGTGCCCGTCTAGTGCTGCACAGGTCGGAGCTTTTTTTATGTAAGAGATGTTAAGTGATCACCTTAGACACCGGGGGAGTCCCAAAGTCGCTGCCGGCCTTTTAAGTGCATGCATGCTCGCTTCTTGAAGGTTCCCAAGTCATTCGGAAACACCGCTGGCGGGAGTTGGTTCTAAATCTTTAGCACATAGAATTTTACGATGCGACGTCGCATCGCAGTATTATGGATAACCCTGGTCACTCTTTAGTATGAGTGATTAGTATCTTTTTTACTTTTATATATGTCCAGATCCCACTGCAGGGTAAAAGCTTATTTTCCTCGCATCTGTCCCTTTCCAATCTATGAAAAATATTACCTACTATTAAAATTCAACAATATTATTTGCAGGTTATGAAAACCTCTCTTCTCAACCGTGACCTGCGAAGCGTCACATCCATACTTCTTGACAGTAAGTCAAACATCAGTCGAGGAGTACTTTATATAATCACGCTATAGGAAGTATTGCGAGCACATATTGTAATGTCCATTGCTGGTTGAACGAGGCGGAGAAATTAATATACCATTAAGATGCAGAGATGTGCAGGGGACACAAGGAAAATAACATATTGTTATTTTCCTTAGTCTAAACTCAGTGTGGGGTCGCAACACTGTGTGTGACCCCGAAAGCAAAGTCAAATCAATAATACATACATAATATAACAATGAAACATAGAACCTCCTCCTTTTTGAAGTCGGTTAAAAAGATATGTAATTATACTTTTTACGAAATAATAATATTTCAGTGCGAAAGACTCACTCATCCATTCAAATATTTTTTTTAAAAAACGACACCATCTTTTTGAGTTTTCGAGGGCGTTGGTAAAAAATAAACCTGCTCTATGTAAGCACCCTTAGGCAAGGTGGACAGACGACCTAAGGAAAGTCGCAGGGAGCCGCTGGATATGCAGGCCTATGTCCCGCAGTGGACTTGTTGTGGCTGAGATGATGATGAGTAGTCCATATGCAAATTTTCTTCGCCTCATGTAACCGGTTCATACCAGCATAATATAAATGGACAGATAGTTGTAGGTTTTCGGGCAATATATTATTGGAGTGTTCTATACTACGAATAATATAGTTTTACATTGCTTACGTAGAGTAGGTAAAAGTTAATTTCTTGAACAATAATTGTTCTTCAATTTTAATGTAAAAAAATATTTTGTCATTCATAAATAGGAATATAAACAGTGTAAGCACATAAACTAGGATATTTTATGTTCTATATTTTGTCATAGACTAAAGTAATAACCCGAGGTAGAATGGCCGCTCTCGAGGCGGGTGCAGTCGCAAAGGTGTGCGCTTAGTGAACGAATGTGTATACGTGTGCGCGTGTACAGACGACATTGGCCTATATAGTAGAAATAGGTAATTATTTCACGCGCGTTGTATGGAGTGTCCGGGCTGTAATTTTGTGAGAGACTGGTGCCTGAAGTAGGCATTTGTAAAAGCCTGATACACTGGTCACCCCCGCCTCACAGAAGCACAATGCAGTTGACAGACCTAATGGTCGAGTGGCTGGCAGTGGTCACTGTATCCAATTGGGATACGAATCCTGCGCAAGGCAATTTATGTGCATGAAAATGTCTCGATCTATCCAGATTTTTCTATGTATAACAAGTATTTATTTACAAAATAAAGTATTTATCAGCAATCTAGTACTCATAGTACAAGCTTAGTTTCAAAGTTTGGGACTAGATGGCGTTGTGTGATTCGTCCAAGAATTTTATTTATTAGTCTCTCACAAAGTATAGGTAAATCCTTATATGGTTATATTGTTTTGGTTTTATTTGTGAATGAAAAATAAACGTTTTTTATTATTATTAATATGCGACCAATATCGCGGGTTTGAGCCAAAATGTCTCTTATGTTATGAGGAATAACTTGTGTTTGATTTTGATTGCGATAAATGGTGATTCTTTTTAATGTAAGTTCCTTGTATGATAAAGTGACTGTCTTTTACTGCAGTGTCTTAATTATTAACGTTTTTGTGTTCAATTTTTTAAGGGATATCTTTCAAGTATAGCCAGTTTCTCTAGCGCATTTTAATTTTAATTCCACATTAAGTTATTTTAATTTCCACATTAAGTCTCATGCTATCTCTTTTTTCTTCTTTAGTATGACAGTGCCAGCAATAATTTAACGCGTCGTTAACTTTAAAAATGCGTTTCAGAAATTGGCTGGAAGTTGCTGATAGCGTGAAACTCGCAGATTGGAACTGATCGGGAGCGCAGTCCATCCAGTTATATGAAACTAGCGATTCGCGCTGCGTGTAGTGTGAAGTCGTTCATACATATATAAAGAATACAAAGTGCGCTGCACTCCCGACCTGCTTCCGTCCCCTGCCGCTGCTTCGCCCATGTTTTAAGTATAAAAAGTGCGAAGTCTAAGCATGTACTGAAAACTATTTTATATCTATTCCATTTCGGTCTAGAAAATGTCTAAAGTCCGTATTACATAACAAGGGTTAGGGAAATAGGGGTTTGACAGCGTCAAGTAACTAATATTTCAATATACTTGGCACTCAAACTTCAAATAATCATATAATAATAAATAATAATCTTATTTATCACGCTCAGCGCCATGTTGGGATCCATAAATGCTCTAAGGTTGGGATCGAAAACGATACACATGTCGTTGAGCGGGATAAAACCTGAATCATGATTATAAATCACTTAATTGCAATAAACTACACAACATTGTGTTATTCCAAACACAATCGTTGAATTTTACTGGAAATCTTGTGCCAAGTAATGGAATTTACATGATGTTGTCCAACATAAGTGTTTCAGATCTGCAAAGAATGTTGATTAAACTGTGGTTATGTTTTGTAATACATTCGTTAGACATTTGTAAATGAAAATCACATTTTATTTAAATATTAAATCCATAAAAACTACTAAAATACACAGCTATTATATAACTATTTAGATATTAAGATATATCAAATTATGACTGGATTTCAATTACATATATACGCGAGTATGTAACGTTGTGGTGTTCTCATAGATTTAGTATATACTAGCGTACCTATAGATCGGCTTTGGTTGATTAAGGCGAGACCAAAAACAAAATACACTAGTGTGCATGCAAGATATATAATTTTGTGGATTTTCCTTTCCTATAGATCGGCTTTGGTTGATTAAGGCGAGACCAAAAACAAAATACACTAGTGTGCATGCAAGATATATAATTTTGTGGATTTTTACATCCAGGCACTGCACAGGTAACCATATTTAATCACGTCTAATTAACACCAAAACTACACTTAAAAATCATAAATTTTGTAAATTAAGTGAGATTTGTTTTGACATGACTGACGTTAGGGCGATACAAGCCCATAGCGTGTATAGGAAAAATGGTCTCGTCTATCTATCTCGCTGTAACAAACGCGTATGCTATGATTTATCTCTTTTGCATTGCTAATCTTCTCACGCTAGTAAGTTATAATAAATCTATGGGTGTTCTATATGTCGAAAGTTATATTTTAAAATCGTGAGTGTAAATAAACGCGATTCGTATTTAAGTACCTATACATATAGAAGTTATTTTAAATATTTTCTATTCGATTAATATTTAATTTTATATTGGTCAAAACAAGATAAGGGCCACTCATTTCGTACCTACTATTGACAACTACAACTTTTATATGACACTAGCTGACCCGGCGAAGTTTGTTCCGCCTTAGAAGCACTACCCTAACCCTACCCCTACACTACCCTAGCCTTAAACCTTCCCTGGACTGCCACGAATATTTCAAGACTAAAATTAGCCAAATCGGTCCAGCCGTTCTCGAGTTTTAACGAGACTAAAACAGAAATTCATCTATCTATAAATATATGTATATAAAATTCAAAGTCCTAAGTCCTGACTGGTTTAACTATACATATATCAACGCACAGCCCAAACCGCTGGGTTTGCTGGGTTTAGAGATTCCAAATTTGGAATGTAGGTTCCTTACGACGTGTAGGGGTGGGTGTACTAAGAAAGGATTTATCAAAATTCCCACGGGAAAGCGAGATATACGAAATTGCGAGTATTTTACTAGTTTTTATATAATAATTATATCGATTGTAATGTTTCTAGTGTGAAATTGATTCAAAAGGATCCACCAAAATCTATATTGATTTTTTAAGATACTTAGGCTGACATCAGACGGACTGCATCGCAGCGACCGCACGCGGTCGATATATTTAACTGCATGCAGTTGTACGTTCGACTTCGTGCAGTCGGCTACAGTTAAGTCACGACTGCATATAGTTGATATTGACTTCACTCGACTGCAGCCGACCGCGTGCAGTTCATATCAGACTTCACTCGACTGCAGCCGACCGCAGTTGATATCATGACTGCACGAAGTCAAACGTACAATTGCATGCAGTTAAATATATCGACCGCGCGCGGTGCGATGCAGTCCGTCTGATGTCAGCCTTACTGTGTTACAAATAAACGTAGTATAAGTTATACAATGTTTTGTCACTTTCACACTTCATTTAATTCTCATCAAGAGAGTGACACAACAGTGAATAACTTATACTACATTTATTTGTAACACAGTTAAAATTTGAGGCTCTTATTTTGTTTTCTCTAGTTATATTTTATACCAACATTCAAAACAGTATACTAAAATATCGTATCAAAACCGCAAAAGTATGCGTAGATGTGACGTTGTAGTTCTATATTCCGCCACTAGTCGCGTATTATGAGAAAATAATGGCGCCACGTTCGCGTTCTTTTTACAATAATGGTATGGTCTACAGTCCAGCGGTCGGCAACCTTTTGCTGATAAATTAAGACGGGCACGTATATTTAATTTAGTACCTAAGTACTAGTTATCTCGCTGGCCTCATGTTGCTGATCGCTGGTCTACATCATATTTTTGACCTAGAATGAGTGGGATTTTTATTTACTAGCTCCTAAGTACTTCGTAATTAGGTTTATTTTTAGTTTTTGACATAAAATTGTCCTTTTTCGTTCACCTAAGTACAATAACTTGGTAAGGCGTATTTGAATATATCCCGTGTTGTACATAACGTAGTCCTATGTAAGAACGTAACTTGTTAGCGGTTTAAAATAAATAAAATTGATTTCACTACATAATTTTTGTATTTTCATTGCCAATCCTAATCTATAACATGACAGTTTTATTCGATCAATATGAAAAATATATAAATTGTCAGGGGTCAAACAATAGTCTACTTTTTATCACGTGAAATTATGGGAAAAAATGTCTACTGTAGATGTCGCTGCAATCATCAAATCAGAATAATTCAAAGATCTTTTTTTATTATAAATTTATTTATATACATTATATCTCAAACATTGTGACATGCGAATACTTAAAAGCTAGCCGTTACGTCCGAGTCCAGCACAGGGCGCAAATAACCTACACATTATTTATACCAATTTTATCAAATAACATGAACGCTATCAGAAATGACGAATCACAGTAGGTTCGTTAGGTTTACCTTGTGATCCCACACCCAGGATAGGACCCCGTTGCGACCAAGTGTAATCATAAAATTAAGAATACTTTGTGATATAAAAAGTGGAGAGAACAACTTTTTTGTCTTAGTTCAGTAGTTCAACTTACAAGTAATACAGTTCAACAGTGGAAAACTAGGGAATTTTTCACTCAGCTTTATAGGGGAAAAAAAATACGTAGGGTACTAAAATGACAACATATTTATGTATGCCACTGACTGTACAATATTGCTACTACAGAGGTTCCGCACACTAAAACAATATATATGTGAACGTTAACATTCATAGCCGATCAATCAATCAATCAGTCTGCACAACATCAAGCTTATTGACAGTACGTCGTTTGGCCGAAGCACTTGGACCCGGGGACTTCCTCTTGCCCCCCTCGGCGTCCTCTGAGACACCACTTTCTTCTATGACGATATCCTGCGTTGGTATGTCCAAGAGCAGCCTGTCGATGCTGGTGCTCGCTTTACTTATATCGTGTTTCTCATCTGGCAAAGAAATAAAACGCATTTTTTGACAATCATTTTTTATTAAATCACTTGGTACAAGCTCTTTATAATAATTGGACCCCGATCCAAGGACGAGATAACTGGGGTTGCGTTTTCATCACAAAATTCCCATAGCTACACCTTCCTGCTTCATCTCCAGGTGGTACGTTAGTACCTACTGATCTTACCTTCCTATCAGAGGGCGCTGATTAGATTTCCGCTCGGGGCGTTTATACATAAAGCTGGCATACAAGCATACGGCCCGCCTGATGGTAAGCATCACCGTAGCCTATAGACGCATTTATGTGATGGCATTTATTTTATGAATATTCACAGTATGACAGAGTAAAGCTTGTAAAAGAAATATATCCCCCCCCCCCCCCCCCCCCCAAACTCTAAGAGACTTCGATACCAACCCTGCGCTCGTATTCGAACAAGGTAAAAATAGCAATAGTATGCTAACCCGGTCCAGTCTTCTGTTTCATTAGTTGTTTCTGTCTGAACTCCTCCTGCGCGAGCCTCTGCCTGCGCTTGCGCTCCGCCCGTGCCTCCTCGTCGTTCCCTTCCGTCACCTCCTGTTTATGAATACTCTTAGTGGGTAAACTGCTATAGAACTAATATGATCTGTGTTTGAGCTTGGCAAAAATTATTTCGTTGTTTGATTTTACGTATGTAGCGCTATGTATAGTTGCAAAATGAGCAATATTTAAAGTAAACAAGAAGTTGAAAACCTGTGAAAACATAATGTATAAATTCTGTTTACAATTTATACAATATTGCTCATGCTCATACGTTTTACAATGGAGTAGGAATCGAACCTGCTGAAGTCCCACAGTCCCCACCGCACATTCCCTGGGCAGTGGGGCTGCTGCAAAGGATTTTTCTGACAAAAAAAAATTACCCATCCCACTCTGCCAATATCGGAAATGTGCGAGAGATATGTTCTAGTACTCTTAACAAAACAGACTATACTTGAAATCAGCTCAAGCTGGTAAACTGTATGTAGAATGTAAATATTTCGTATATTATGAAATGAGTAAAAACAAACTAAATGGTCAAACTAAACAATAACAATGACATTTTGAATTTCCAAAAACTTTTTATTATAATAAAAACAGCACTGCATTGTCGCACACCCCATCTTATAATCTAAATAAACACCTATGCAAGACGCACAATATGTGCAATTTGACCTATACCTATTTGTACCTACAATCTAACAAGTTATATAGAAAGAGTGTAAAAAAAGTTTTGTAAAATCGTTTTGCGATTGAATACAGTTCACATTTATCATAGATGATTAGAATTCGCGTTTAAATTGAAACAGTATACAGGATGTTTTTCAACGATAACATTTCAACAATACTTGTTTGGTTTAAGAATATTGTATGGATCTCAAAGACACATTTTCAAATAAAAACACAATACAGCTTAGTATAATGTCCATCCATTTCGTGACCATTCATGATAAATGTGCTCTCTCCAAAAAGTTTCTAACAATTTAAGGTACAATTTTTCTAATACTAAGAAAAACTGATCTAGCTAGAAACACCAAATCTAAGTTTCGCGTGATAAGCGAATTATTCGTATTCGAATAAATATTCGTTTTATCTAATGTCAACGCTTATCCGACATACATAACTTCGAAAAATTCTTTAAAAAATAGTTGTATAATTTCTGAGATTTCAAACTAACACCTCCAAACAGTAATGCAACCACTAACTTGCAATGGAATTAACTAGTATAGTTTCTATACACTAAGGATGACACGAAAATGGTAAAAAAATCACTCCACTCTCTACACTCTTGCGAAGTTAACGAAACTCGACTGGACGGCTCTTAGTCTTACTTCGTTTTTACTTTTCCTTCTCACTTCGTGACTAACTTCACTTCACTTCGGTCAACTTCGCGAGATTGTAAAACCCGCTTTACGTTTACATAAAGTAGTTGAAATTTTTCATTAGCAACTTTGTTTCATAAATATACTGATTCTAGATACAAACTGCGACTCAGTGGAATTTGTACCTATGAAAACAACAGCATACGTTACATTGTTCTTGAGAGATCAGTATGAAAGAGCTTTAAATTTGCCTGAGCAGTTACTTAAGATTATGAATCGTAAATTTTTATGGAAATTGATGAAAATAGACTTATTATAATGAGCAGTTTTCTTTTAGGTATTTTATAGCTTTCCTAAACACCCGATAGATGGCGCAGCCTGGCACTTTTGGTGGAGTGACCTTTTTGCTACAATGTTCATACAATACAAAAAAACTTCAATCAATGCTTCAGAAATGAAAAATGACAGAAACAGAAATTAATCAAATTGACATTCGGTCAGTCTTTCTTGCTACAGACTAAATATTTGGCCTCAACAATACAAAAAAATAATGCTAGCGCCGTGCCATCTTTTGATGATTTTAAAAACCAACTGATTATACCTAAAAGAAAACTGCTCATTGAAATACCAGTATCTTTATGTGCATCTCTCTAAGTGAATTACCGTGATTATAATTGATGTAAACAAGAACTGTTATTTTTTGTATAATTGGAATGATGTGGAAATGCAGGTTGTCAATGACGCACACCTCGCTAAATTGAAGGACGCACTTGAACCAACTACTAGAAGCTACTTTCTATAAAACTTTCGCATTTATCTGAGAAAAACGAGCACATTGTTTATGGCAGGTGAAATAACTGACCATTACCCATCACTTTCTTCCCATGCTCCACTGAGCTGCCTTACCGATATTGGACATTTGGACGCACCGATAACTAATCGCGTGTCTCGGTTACGCTTTTGGTTCGGGCGGCGCGCCCGTCGCCGGAGACGCCGACTTGTGCGACGTGTCCTCTGGGAACTGCTTCTCCACCTGTTCCGCAACCCACTTCTTCACCTTCTGCTCTGTCCAAAAGCCGTCATAAAAGATGGTTGGCTTGATCCAGCAGCCCTGGTTGGGCGCCGGCGGGCCGTACTGCAGCGGCTCACCTTCTGGGCCGCGCGCGCACGCGTTCTTGCACTCGACAGAGCCGGCGCGCCCATTCACTAGAAGGTTCTTTGGCGGTAGATTGAAGTTGAGGTTGACGTTGCCGTGCGGCCGCTCGTAGCTCTCATAGGCGAAATGCCACGGGCCGGCAGAGTACTCGTAGTAGGCGTTGGGGAACAGCTGCGGTGGTGGAGGCGGCGGCGCGAGTCGGGGGGGTGCGCCGTACAGCGGCGGGACCACTCCGCCCATCACGGGCTGCAGCACGAAACTTACGTTGGAGGGGGGCGCGCGGCGGCGGCGCGGGGCGCGGCGCGCGGTTGGCGGCGGGCGGCAGCGCGGCGGGCACGGGCGCCGCCGCCGCCGCCACGGGCGCCGCGTTCTTCACAGGCAGCGGCGATCGCCTAGCATTGGCCGTGGGCGCTTCCGTCTCCTTCCGGATCTTGTCGAGTGGCGTGTTCTTGGGCTCGAGTGGCTTGTTGGCGACGTTCAGGTCATTTTCGGGCGCAAGCGCTGGCGCGGGCTCAGGGCAGTATGCGTTGCGCACATCGCCTCGGTTCGTGTCGATCTGCTCCGTGAGCTCGGCCGCGACGCTGCCGCCGAAGCTGAGGAGGGTTTCACGGAGTGCATTTGTCACTGCAGACTGTAAGAGAATAATAGTTCTTGAGATTCAGGTAGTAAAAAATAGCAAAAATTCACACGAAAAAAATAGCAAAATGACGAAGTAATGCAGAATTTTCTAAATCTTTACTAATATTATTTAGATGACCTCCATGGCGTAATGGTTACCATGCCGGACCACCACCCAGGAGGTCCCGGATTCAAATCCCGGTCGGATCATAATTAAAAACATACTTTTTCTTGGTCTTGGATGTTTATTTATATATGTATTTCTTAAGTTAGTATCCTATAACACAAGTCTCGAACTTATTTTGAGGCTAGCTCAATCTGTGTGATTTGTCCCTATATTTATTATAAAGGTAAAAGTTTGTGACTACTTACTTACTCATTAACACAAAGACGGCTAGACAGGTTTGCTTGAAATACTCGGTTAATTTATAGCCTAGATTAACTTAAATGATACTTTTTATCCCGGATATCAGCCCAAGAAAGGGAAAACAGGATTTCGTGAATAAAACTGAAAGCATCAGCTAGTATATTATACACACCTTTCTTGATTTGTAAAGAGCAAGTCCCTTATTGAACGCTACAGATGTGGCATAGCCAACGTTCTCTCTGTGTATGTCAAAGCTCTTCACTGTTATTGAGACAAATGCTGCCACACCCGCACAGTATTTGCCGTTTGAGAAATCCACAAAATCTGTAATTTTTTACAGAAATTTTAATGGTAATAATTAATCAAAAATACACACAATATTAGGATAAATGTATTTTCCAAAGTCTCCTTATGCTTCTCAAATCTCGGCTTCATAAAACTATTTTGGCAGGAGAACTGATGCTTGAAAAAGTCCCAAAAAGAAGTTTATCATAAACAAAAAATCTAATGTATTAACTTATTTTCTTTTTCATTCTATTTTTCTTAACTAATATAATAAAGAGGAAAGATTTCATATTTTGTTTGCATTGAATAGGCTCCGAAACTACGGGACCGATTTGAAAAATTCTTTTACCGTTGGGAAGCTACATTATCCTGGATGACATAGGCTTTATTATATCTATATAATTATATCTGTAAACAAATTAGGGATCCTTACTAAAATTGTGGCAGGCTGCTAGTTACCAATATTCATGTAACATTAGCAAAACATATACTCCAAACTTATAGTACAAAATGAAAATAACTTTGTTTTCTTCTCACACTACTGCACCAATTTAGACCAAATTTGGTATAGAGATAGCTCATGATCTACGGAAAAATATAGATCCCTACTAAAGCAATCAGGATACTCTTTATCCCTGAAATCAAAGTGTTTGCGCGTCTGTTAGTTTATAGACTGATACAAACCAACGTCTTGTTTGGTGACTGCCCAACTCCAGTTATTGAAACCCCACTGCGAATGGCCGAAGTTGATCAGTTGCTGTCTCCGCTGATTCTGTTCTCCTTCATCATCACAATGAACAGTTTCTGGTCCAGATATGTTGACTGAATCCGGCTACAACAAACTTACCAGTAATACATCGAATTTTCTTACATTTGACGACTTAATTTTGCTTCTAGTTGACATAAAACTAAAATAACTTGAAAATTGGAGTATTAAATAATTACTAACCATTTTAATATTGCAATTAGCGGCGGGGAAACTTGGTTTCCTCTGCATCTTTGCAGTGTAGGCTGATTAAAATTTTCCCATATAAGTAAAAGTCCAGTAGGTAGGGATACTATATTTATCAATGCGATAAGTCAACTGCACAATCAATTATGTACTTTAGCCTTCCCAAAATTAATTTGCAAAAAAATTATATTGCCAAAATAAACAGGTATTGACATATTGCTAGTTGCTGCGCGGCACTGCGCGGCGCGGCGCGGTATAGGGTAGGTAGGTAGGCGGAAGCCGGAAACATCAAACAATGAAACCATAGAATCACACATGGAATAGAAAGAAACAAGATTTCTTAATCTGTGTGGCCTGAAGAGTTTTTTTTTATGCGATCAAAATAATAAAAATAAAATTGTCATAATGTAGGTATGTTTAAATGATAAAAAGGAATCAAAAATGTTTACAAACAGCATGGATGAAGGATTTTATTTATTTTAAGTCATTTTTAAAGTCTCATAGCGATAAAAAAAATCATTCGTTCTCATATCCTTATACCATTCACTCTGTATCGCTCACTCTCATCCAATCCATCTCTCATCTCCATGGACTTAATATAATAAACAGGACTGAGCTCTGTTAAAATCTAAATTTACAAATGACAACTTTAATGTTCTTATTAAGGTTCAATTTGTTATTTATATCCATGAAAACAGAGAGAAACCGAGCCGAGCGAGATAGTGTGGCAGGGTGCCGGTAGCGCTAACACCCTACTACCAATGGGGAAGAAAACTGTCAAATAGTTTATTGCAGAGGGCGCCCCTTGCTTGCTACAAGGAAGCTGTCAAACTTCATACAAAAAAGATAAATATTTCCGATTTCTTTATTTTAATGAAAAATGGGTCGGTGTATGGCTTTTGGATGTGTAGAAATACGTTCACATAAGTTTGTATAATGCTATGTAATTTTAGCGAAGGTATTGTAAATAAAATAAAAATATTTATAAAAAATGGAATTACTTATTACTACTGGAGGTACTTATTGAAAATAGCTTCCTTGTAATACTTATTAGTAATTCATCATCTCTGTTATTAAATAAAAATAACTTTTGTGTCCCTAAAAGTATAAATAATTAAATTACAAACAAATTTATCAGTAACAAATAATTGTCCCTGAATTTGGTAATGTTTCATTAGGTAACTCCATCTGTGGCTTCGAGCTATTTTGTCCACTCATAATGTTTTCAAAAATTTCTGTCGTATGCCTCCAATCGAATAAATAATAATAAATAAATATATAGGGACAATTCACACAGATTGAGCTAGCCCCAAAGTAAGTTCGAAACTTGTGTTATGGGATACTAACTCAACGATATTATATTTTTATAACAAATACATATATAGATAAACATCCAAGACCCGAGGCCAATCAGAAAAAGTTCGTTTTTCATCATGACCCGACCGGGGATCGAAACCGGGACCTCCAGGGTGGCGGTCTGGCGTGGTAACCATTACGCCACGGAGGTCGTCAATCGTAATCTGTAACATATGATAAAATATATGTTCAATCTTTTGTTCAAAAAGTGAGTTTATTTTTTTCGTAACTCCCTAAAATACTTCAAAGATATTTCGCTTGCTTATTTATTTAATGCAAGTGTGAAATAAATAATCTGTAAGTTTAAATTAGGTTACTGGAAGCTGGGGAAAGGCCAGAAATGAGTGGGGTGGTTGTCGGGATACCTCCACGTGGTCCACCCCGGGCAACGCCGGCGCGTCCTTGCCGGCGGCTGAAGTCCCGACACGTGGGTCCCCTCCCTGCGCTCGAGTTGCGGCGAGCCGCGGGTTGAGGGGGACGAGCGGGGTCCGGTCCCTGCGTTTCGCCGGGTGCGGGTTGCAGGCGGACGGGTGTGTCCACTCCCTGCGCTCGGCTCGCGGGTTGACGCGGACGCCCTAGTGGGCGCCGGCCTTACCAGCCGGCGTGCGGCGCATACCGTAACCCGTGGGTCCTACACCCACGGGCCGGGGGCCTTGGCTTAACCGCCCGGGCCGCGAGGAAGACAACCTCTATAAAAATCACGAGCGGAGCTGACGGCCGCGCCACGCTGAATAAGTGTGGTGTGGCCGTTGGCTGGCGGTCGGCACAGTGGGTGCGATCGCCGAGTGGACGGGGACCATAGCCCAGCCGAGACGGCGGGCCGGGGAAGGCCCGTCGTCTTGAGGGAGCGATGGTCCTCGGTGTCGGCAGTGCACCTGGATGCGGTGTACTGCTGACGGAGCGTATCGGGGGCGAGCGGGTCCGGCTGGTACCTTGGCCGGACGGCCCTGGCGGGGTCGCGGTTGTATCCCAGTTTCCCGTGGCCCCGCCACACAGGGCAAGAGGCATCCCGTCAGATTTTTAGTGGTAAGTTCCACAGTCCCCACCGCGTGCTCCCCGGGCGGTGGGGCTGCCACAAAGCATTTTTCTGACGTAAAAAAAAAAAAAAAAAAGGCCAGAAATGAGTAGTTTAGCTTACCTCGCTACCAAGTCAACTTTCTTTTTCTGTTGCGAACTTGCGAGGCACCCCTTCGTTTTTTTTAAATCTGCATTTTCTCCAGGTAGAACACAATGTCGAATAGCTAATCTTTACAAAAAAAATGGGACTAATAGGAAAAAAACGCTATAAAAACACAATGTAATCACACGAACGCTTTTGACGTTTGTCTGAATAAAACAAACTCACAGCGACCTCTACCGGAATAGTTTCCAGTTTTCTTCCCCATTAGTAGTTTATAAGTAAGCTCCTAATGGAAAAGCCTGTCCGTAGAATGTAATGTAGTATGTTTGTAACTCAAAAGGGAATGAAGGCACAACACGATGACACTGAATGATTATATATTTACAACTTGAATTGTTACAAAGATTAATCAGCTAAGCAAATATAAAAACATTATTCAGAAATACAGAAAGCTCGCCTAGCGAAAGTCAGACGAAGAAGAGAATTCGTAAATCGGCGCGCGCCGTGTGGTGCGCGAACCATCGCTGTATTTCGACTCCCGACGCACAGAGCGAGACCACGCTATTCGGCCGTGCAGGACAGCGACAACCAAGTTACGCGTCGAGTTGTGGCTCCACAATCCAGCCAGCAAAGAGTCTTGTCCAAGTGGCGAGTCGGTCGACGCCACAATAGTTACAAGCCAGCCATGCACTGTGTCTCGTTCTCTATTGTTGCCAACAAGAAAAAAACAAGTTATTTCTTTCTGAAGTTAACGAAGTTATTTGTTCAGTTGTGTTGGTAGCCCTTCCAAAAGTGACATGGCGGCTAATTCAATTTATCAATTCACTCTACGAGTTGTAAAATCTGGCTATTTTGGAAACTTTTATTTAAAAGTGGATCGAAAATGGTTAAAAAATGTTGTGTTAATGGTTGTCCAAGTCAGTCATATGGTGGTTGTGATATCCAGGGCAAGCAAAATATATAGCCACCCACTTAAAAAGACATAGAGCCTTAGTCTTATCTGCATCTCGCTCGGCTCGTTTTTTTGCTTACAGGAGCTCAGTCCTGGTTTATTATAATAAGTCCATTCTCACTATTGAGCATTCAACAGCGCTGTCACTGTCAGTAGAGTTTCTATAGTATTTCTGTCAGTCCTGTCCTGTCAATTTTGGTAAGTGAAGTGAGGACCGGCTGAAACCTTTATCCAGGCTGGCGAAACTCAGTACTGCAAAAAATATATATGGAGTTTACGCTAATTTTAATGGCGACATGTTTTGTCTCTTACTTCCTGTCTAACCTTCCTTGTCTCGCCCTGCTGTTAGTCAAAATGGTGACGGGCAGTCTTGAATATTTGTAAACAACGCGTAGTTTTAGTGTGAGTTTTAGCTAATTTTACTGCACGTCACGTGCGTATTTAGTGTTTTCGGAGTCTACCCATATAACTAAGTGCATACCGGTTTATTATAATTTACGTGCATAACAGCAAAATGCATTACAAAACCTGTGAAATATGTGGGATAAAATCGGGTAGTAAATTAATCAAAAGCGTGTATTCCTGGCTCAATTCCCACTAGATGAGAAGCGGTAAGTAGTTTTTCATGTTATTATATTGATGTTAAGTAATTAGGAAGAAGTTCTGGTCTCTTTAATACTTTGCCTTAGAATTCATAACCAAAAATCATGTGCGCCATAGGGATGTTCTTACTACGTACCAAATTATCGATAAAAAATTTTTTTTCGTAAATTTGGGTATAAAATGTAAATGAGATATTTGCGGCTGCATTTGTTTAATTCATTATTAGATTGTTCATGTTAAATGAAGTTTTATTATTTTAATCATAACAGTAACTGGGCGACCGAGTCTGAATTCATACTACAGTAGAGTCATCTTTTTGACCGATGCTAATTGGAAATTCGCGCAACAGCGCGTGCATTCGCGCGACAGCGCGTGCATTCGCGCGAATTAAACTGGCAATGGCAACTAATGACCCTCACTACAATGTTAAACCGTGGAAATTTGATGCTTCGATGAGTTTCTCGACTCGACTCTGCTGTAGTATGAATTGACCCTTAACGATTACACCCTGTAGGTATATATTTTACAAATTTATCTATTGCAGATGCAAGCAATGATGTGACGTCTGTGGCGACACCTATCGCCATTCAGAAGAACCACAGAGTGAAGAAAAAGTTCACAATGCGAACACATGACGGGGCCACTTAGAATCATGAATCACGTTAACGAAGTTTCTACGATATGGAGATATATATACAATACAACCTCCGACACATACATTGTCGGAGCCGCGGTTCCCCAGGCATAACGCCCAGCCTGGCCGGAAGATCTTTCCTTTGTGGCGGTCGAGCACATCGCCATCGCTCCCGCTACACGTCGACTGGGCAATCACCAGCCCTGAGCAAGCATTGCCCATACTCCGCCATGGTAAGCGGTAAACTATAATAATTTGAATTTATGATATTTAATCAGCCACATCAACGTCATTTCAATAAGCTGATTTCTTTCAGAAACACTTGAATACCCCTCATCTCTTTTGAATTAGTGTGTACTCAAACGTTAATAACAGTAATCTCTATTTATTTATTATTTCAGATTATGAATGCCTTCGCTTACAGAACAGTGCAAAAACGTGTGTCGATCGATCAGCTAACAACATCTGAAGACTCCGCCTAGAATACCAGATTAGAAAATGACAAAAAAAATAATTCTAACATTGTAAACTTAACTTTATTCGTTTTTGTTATGATATAAATTGTATAATAATAATTATTAGGTAGGTATTTGAATTTTGAATAATACTCAATATTTCCAAACTAAGTAAAGAGATTTTTATTTTCCTTTTGTATGTTAAAGAAAACCTGTCTGCAAGGTACCCACGCCACGCTTTTTTTTATCGATATCGATACATTCTGTACTGTAACGTACCACATCTCTAGTATGCTTTTGTAGAATGTTGGCATTACTTTTTTTTGTGTCTCTGTTGTTGGTACGTTGGCACGAGATCTTAGTGTGAATTGACTGTCAAAAACAAGTCAAAAAGCTTGTATGAAGTCCCGACTCTTAAAACGTAGTGATTATATACTCTTTGCCTTTATCTTTAGATTAGGAATTTATCTAAAACTAACTAAAACGATACTATATTATAGTAACTATAATAATAATTTTCATAGTGAATGCTTAGTCGGAGAGTCGCGTTAGGCAATCTTATAAAAATTACTTTATTGTTATTTTTTGGATCTCTATAATGTCAGAAATTCTGGATATTGATGGAAGTGTTTTGGAAGGAGTAAGTACATTATTTATTTCTCCATTTATTTTAATAATACACAAGGTTTTAATGAGAAAATTGGGCAGAGGCTATAAATCTATCTAGTTATTTTGTATAATTTGGATATGCAAAGATATTCTAGGCTAAACTTTTTCAGGGAGGGCAAATTCTTCGGATATCAGTGTCTTTAAGCGCCCTCCTCCGTATTCCTGTGCGTGTGTCCAACATTAGAGCTGGGAGACGGAAACCTGGACTTGCTGCCCAGCATATGAAAGGTAAAAGCATATAAAAAATTAAAAGTCATTACTGTACTTTAACATAACAACAGTGATTGGATAATCGGATGCATATTTACCTAAAGTTCATTTTTAGCTAAGATATTATGGAAGCGGCTTCTTAAAACATATTTTTTTAAATATAAATCCCGGGATTCCAGAAAATTCGGGAATGCGAAACTAGTCCGTAACTTGGTGAGGAAACGACGTCTTTGGCATATGGTACCTACTTAATACGATACTGTCAGTCAGATTAAGTTGAGCGCGGGAGTTCGTTGGTGATGCTGTTGTACGTTAATAATTATAAGACATTGTGGTTTTTCTTCATAATTCTTATTTATTATTCGTTTAAAATAAACGTTTTTAAAATTGAATAAAAATTAGGAGGAAGTTATTATTTTTAGACTTTTTTTTTTGTACTTAAATAAGTAAATATACGCCCTATTTGATTCTATAGGAAAAAAAGCTAAATTTGTCAATTCCGAAATCCTGAGATTTTTTCGATTCAAAAGTGCATTGCAAAATAGCCAACACCTCAACTTTAGGTAAATATGCATCCGATAATCTGATCACTGCTTTATCATATTATTCAATTTAAATTTTGAAATCTTAATGAAATAAAAAATAAAGAGCTGATGATCTTCAACTGGCCGAACAAATATCCAAGAACACTGTAGTTACTTACAAACAAAAAAACTACATCAAAATCTGATTGTCAGTATGTATGATGTCACACCACAGAGAAACATCAAACTTCTAACAGTAGGCTTGCCAAGATTTTTTTCGTAGAACTAGAGTATATTATTATGTTGAGTATTATGAATGAGGGATTATAAAATTTAGGGTTATAATGAAATTACAGGTATCCAATTGGTTGGCGAGATGTGTCAGGCCAAGATGAAGGGTGTGAGCGTCGGCTCCACACAAATTGAGTTCTGGCCAGGAAAAATAAAAGGAGGCCACTATTTTGTTGACGTACACACTGCTGGGTAAATTAATAAAAATAATTTTAATATTAAATGATAATTATTATTATTATTAATCAGGTCAGTTTCACCACTACTGAATTAGCTTATCTGTCAAAAAATTAACAGTTTTTGACAGTTCTTATATGGCTTTGACGTTTCTTCTTTGACAAATGGAAGTTTATTGCCAAGAGGTGAATCTGGCCCATTTTATTTGCAGTGTCGGATTTAATGTACATTAAATTTAAAATGTTTTTCTGCAACACCATATGTTCCTATAGAATTCAATATCCAAATTAACTATCTAGAATTGAGACAGTAAAGCTGGACTCTAGAAGAAAATATAGTTATTTGCCAACAGATTACATGTATACATTCATATAAATTTTCTTCAAATCTAAGGCAAGCATGCAACTCAATTACAGAAATGTTTAAAATTAAAAAAAAAAATTGCACGAAGATTAAACATAAAATGATAGCAAAAAAAAGAACATTACACAATACAAGAAATAATCAGCTTTTTAAAAAAGTATGCAGAAAGATATTATTTCCACTCACTCTAAAGAGTAACCACAGGTACAGGAACTAATAAAATACATGTTTTGCAGGTCTATCAGCCTTTTATTGCAAGTTGCGCTGCCGTGCACGCTTATGGCGGATGGTCCAGTAACCCTCGACCTTCGAGGTGGCACTAACGCGGCCATGGCGCCACAGATAGATTACATGGATATGATATTCAAACCGCTATTACAGAAATTTGGCGGAGACTTTGCTCTAGCAATACATAGAAGAGGGTAAGAATTATGATTAATGTAATTGCAGAACTTCGGTACCAGAGCGCGTGTGTTCGATTGCCGATCTGCTCAAACATTTATGTCATGGCATTTGTGTTTCTTCTCGAGCCTGGATATATTTATATATCCATTGGTGCTAATTCTGTTGTACATTTAACTAGACTTAACTAATTTTGACAGGACTAGAAGTGTTGCTATCCTTGTCACTAATTGTAAACCAAGGAAGGACAACAACACCTTTGGTCCTGTCAAAATGAGTTTAGTTAAATGTACAACAGAATTAGCACCAAAGTCTGGCACCCATAACACAAGAAGGTTACCTAGCTTACCTGAGACCAGATGGTGCTGTGTAAATTGTATAGAAATTATTTTTCCACCACCCAGGAGGTCCCGGGTTCGGTCCCCGGTCGGGTCATGATGAAAAACGAACTTTTTCTGATTGGCCTCGGGTCTTGGATGTTTATCTAAATAATGTATTTGTTATAAAAATATAATATTGTTGAGTTAGTATCCCATAACACAAGTTTTGAACTTACTTTGGGGCTTGCTCAATCTGTATGAATTGTCCCTATATATTTATTTATTTATTATTATTATTTTCAAAGAAGTTCTATTTCGTCTTATTGTTTTAATTAGTTTTTTTTCGTCTTATTGAGTACGCTCTAAGCAAATTAATTATAATTTGACAGTTATTTTCCACGCGGCGGAGGTCATGTAACAGTAGACATAAAACCATTGAAAAGGCTTCAAAGTGCCACACTGACGGAACCAGGGAAGCTATTATATGTTAATGGAACTAGCTTTGTGGCTGGAGTATTGCCCGTCAAGGTATTTATTTTATTATTGTTAAAATAGATAAACTAAATAATATTATTAATATAAATACGTGCAACAGGAATGCTTGGAAGTGTAAAGCGAAGACTATTGCCCAGCAGTGTGTCCTGAATAGCTAACGAAGAAATAGATAAATATAAATATATTATATTTAATAATCTATGAAGTCAATAATAGAAATAACAATTATAAAGATTTAAATTGTTATCACATAGTTTTATTGAGATTAGCGAAAACAGTAGACATTTAAATAGTACCTATACTCAAGAAAATCGATGTACAGAAAAGGATTTGAATACCTACATAATATGCAATGTGGGGAATTAAAACAAATATTACATGTTAATAATGTAAGCATTTTATCTCATAAGATAAGATTCATAGATTAAAATTCATGTAACCTTCAAGAAGCGAGCGTACATGCACTTAAAAGGACGGTATAGCGATTCAGGGACTTCCCCAGTGGTCTCTGGGCAGCGACTCGGGGACTCCCCCGGTGTCTCTGTGCTTCATGGGTGGCGGTGATAACTTAACATCAGATGACCTGCATACTAGTTTGCCAACCTCTTGCATAAAAAACGTCACGTCTTTACAATATATACAGTGGCGAAGGGTGAAATTTTACTCAGGGGAAGCCGGAGCAAAAAAAAAATATACAGTGTTATCTTACCACAGGGATGGAGAATTCCGAATACCATATTACCATTACCATACATAAAAGCACTGATAGGTATAATATGGAAACCCAAAACAGTGTTTTAAGTTTACAACTACCTACCTGTGAGCCATGAATACTTTTCGTACAAATTACAATGAAAATGTTTAGTAAAGCCACTTTCCGTTTATAATCTATTTTCATAGAAGGAAAAGCACGGGCGCGCTGTGTACCTATGTTTTTTATTTTCAAAACTGTATGTTTGAAAATTATTATCTAATAAAAAGTCTGTGAGACAGTACCCACGTCTAAAATTGCAGCCATTACGAATGTAAACAAAACAGACTAAACCAAAATAAACAATTAACTACTTACAACTGAAACCGATAAATTCTATAACTATAACACAATTCACACCGAGCCCTGTCCAACATTTAACCACGAAGTCACTCTAATCTATTCAAATTTACTAAATTAACAACAAACAAATAAAAAAAAACTAACAACAGTACGAGCGAAAGCACAGGCGAGAGGTAGGGCACAGTAAGAGAGGTAGGGCACAGCGGATAATCCGCTCAAATCGGAGCAGCCCGTCTGGGGAAGGACCTCCACCTTACAGAAGATCGTAGCCAAATAGCATTGGTCTCGGCCATGTTGTGTTCCTACGGTGAGTAAGGTCTCCAGAGCTCCACTTTGGGAGGGTTGGGAGGGTTGGCAACGCGTGAGTGATACCCCCGGTATTGCAAACGTCTATAGGCTACGGTGACGGCTTACCATCAGGTCGACCGTATGCTTGTTTGCCACCTGTGTTGTATAAAAAAAAAAAAAGGCGAAAGTGAATTGAAAAAATGTCATAATTTTGACAATTACAACGCGACAAAATTATAGTTGTTTTATTATTCAAGCACTAAACACATAATTAACTATATTTTTTACTTCTCAGGTTAATACCTCTGTTTATCTTTGTCGCTTGTCAATCGTAAACGTAATCTGATATATGCCATCCTTGTCGTAACTCGGCGACTACCGGCTTTAATATGTTCATATGATCGGCGTGAGAAAGAGACC